>OZ026604.1:16066454-16138954 GCA_964020085.1 Micromussa lordhowensis
TTTTGAAATTGTGTCAAGCAAGACGGCAAAAACTCACATTTTACAATCAGGCGTGAGAAATTGGCCCGCAGGCGTGAGCAGGCGTGAGATCGAAGTTTTCAACTCGCAGGCGTGAGACTCACGCCTAAGGCGTGAGAGTTGGCAGGTATACAACCTAGTAGTACCAATTATCTAATAGATGCTCCGCACTTGTTTAGACAGAATGCTAAAGTGAATGAGTTCAATGATAGAGCACACCGTGCTATCTCAGGCACTAAGTATAGTATTACAGCGCTGATTATATTACCGTGAACACCTAAAATATGTCTGGAATGTTTATTGTGTTGTAACCAATCACATGCGAGATCTTCACACCACAGAAAAATGAACCGTTTCCTTAATCGGCCACGGAACAAATTATTTTTGTTTTGTTTAAGATACAAACTGTCTTATTAGGAATTTAAAACGCCGCTGTTCCCCAAGATCAGTGCTGAGGACCGCATCCAGGTCATCGTTTGAGTTTAGAAAGAAAAAATTTAGAAGCCAACGCGACGCGACGGCGACCTGGACCAGCTTTCCGTGTAACAACATCACATGAAGATAAAAAAAAACAACAATCGTGATTAGCATAATCCTTGCCAATATTTTTTGTAGAACAAGGGTTGATTTGTGTGGGCTAACAATTGAACCCTCGAACTACTGTGCCGGCAGAAGTTCCTTGATCGCAAGATCGCAAACTGGAAAGACCGCCGAAATTTGCAATCAGGCGTAACTAATTATTCCGATTTCGATCGTTACAAAAAGTTTGAAAATTCGCACGCCAAACCGTCGCGTGCGTCCGCCGGCAATTTATTTCAAAATCGCTCAAACCTGTATTTTTCGCTATTATAGCACACACTGCAAACAAATGGGAAGGAAAAGTAATTGTTTACTTGCTTGTAAAAAGACTGAATGTTAAAACAAAACGAAAATAATTTGTTCCGTGGCCGTTAGGAAACCATTCGTTGCCTTGTGGTTTCTGTGGTGTGAAGATCTCACATGTGATTGGTTACAACACAATAAACATTCCAGACATATTTTAGGTGTTCACGGTAATATGATCAGCACTGTAAAGCCAACCATAGTGTCATACATGTAGGAGCTAACTCTCAGAAACTCAGAGATAAGATATTACAGCAAATACCTACCTAGTGATCCTAGGAAACTAAACAGTTGCATGATACACTGAACTTAGCAGTAGGGGAAAGAACTGAAATATCTCTTAACACTAGAACAGATGATGGTTTGACAAATGGTGCTGCCAATGTGATTAAACCGATACAAGTGCATCAGACAGACAGGCCAGTGGTGTAATATGGGTACAGTTTGACCATTCTGATGTTGGTGAGAAGACCAGACATGATAATAGACAGTTGTATGTCCAAGGTATTGAACCCACATGGACACCTATTGTGAGAGGAAAGACGTTACGTTTCTCACAGGACGTCAACCATGTGAATTCCAAATGTCATTCGGACGTGCCAAATAATTCTTAACATGCTTTAGAAACGATAGCCTGGATAGCTACAACAGAGTTCACAACATCAGCCGGTTTAGACAAAGTTTATTGAAGCCATGTGTTGAAACATTACATAAATGCTCAAAAACCTTGTAAAAAAACGGTGCTTGGACATGAAGTGATGTGTAGCGAAGCGATATAACAAAGCAGTAAACCAGGCGGTGTAACAAAGCGATAACCAAAGCGGTTTTGAAAAACTAAGAAGTAAAAATATAACGAAAACTATAATTAGACTAACTAGAACGGACTATGAAACTTTACAATTGTTCCGAGAGTAGAATGAACTATAGAATACAAAAGATGCAAAAACTTACTTCTGTGTCCGCTAGAGCAATTTCGGGGAAGGTAAAGAATCCGATCCCACCGACGCGTCGGCCAACAGGTCGGCCAACGCGTCGGTCGACAGTCGACCGACAGTCGGCCGACAGTTGGTCAACAGTCGGCCGACTGTCGGCCGACGCGTTGACCACTCTTTGAACTTATAACGTACAAGATGCGTCGGTGGTGCGTCGGTGGCGTGTCGGTGACTTATTTGGGCCTTATTGAACTTAATGCTAAACATACCTTTTCCAAACTGAATTGAAGTGTCTTCGACTTAACAAATTGACGTCAGTTTTTCATGCGTCTGTCCTGTTATTGATCATAAATTTCGTCATCACATTGTCAAAGTAGCTGTGGATCCACGAGGCGATAGCCGAGTGGATCCGCAGACTACTTTGACAATGTGATGACGAAATTCATTGTCAATAACAGGACAGACGCATGAAAAACTGACATCAATTTGTTTTTTACGATAACAAATGGTCGAATTGCCCGCTCACACGTCGCACGAATTTCAAATTCATGTGTCTGTCCGCATATTGACGATAAAAATTAGCCAATGAGGGCGTGAGAATTTCTGCAGTTATCGTAAAAAGAAAATTTTCACTAGGATATCAAACTAAGAAATATACTTTTGACTGCCATCTTGTTTTTCGTGTCATTACAACCCAGTTCCCATTACGACAAGTGTTATTAGAACCCAGTTCTCAAGTTGGCAATCACGTCGGCCGACTATCGGCCAACGCATCGGCCGACTGTCGACCAACGCATCGGCCGACTGTCAATAAATTTTTTTTTGTTAAACTTATTATTGACTTTTTCGGCCGAGACTTAAATCAAGAAGCCTTAAGAAACTTGATGTTAACACATTGAAAGGCTGACCCGAACTGAGAGTTTTCCTGAACATGTTAGAAGAACTTCTAAGTAATACAAAGGATAATAGCTTTCTTTGTTCCTAACATTGTAAATGGGTAAACATAACCTTGGACTAACTACAAAAACTTGTAAAATGACAATGCAAAGAAACTTCTAAAGGCTAGAAAGGAGATGCGAAAACCCACAACTATTTGGCAGTAACACCTATCAAACCTATTACTACACAGTTTGCTGCGAGTAGGAATAGAACTGTACAAGTGGTAAGAAAGCAGTTCCCATTAAGACCTGCTGCTCCTAAAACTATACATAGATCGCAAGGTGATACAGAGAATAGAACTGTAATCAACTTTGATACTTAGAACAGCTATTCCACATATACATTATGTAGAGTAACTTAGTAGAGTAACAACTATAGAAGGTTTATATATTACTGACCTGTGTGAGAATAAAACAGCAGTTAGCAATGCTGTGCATAAAGAAATGGCATGTCTAAGGAATGATGGAAAACTCTCGCCTGTCTATAAAGCTGATCAACTATCATTTAAATTGTGTTGTTTGAATGCACGGTCTTTGCATAAACATATTGATGATGTACGTAAAGACTTGAACTATTCCAGTACTGATGTCAATATTTTTGCAGAGACAAGATATGCTCATTCTGTTAATGATATATGTGCTATTGAAGGGTATATAGTTTATTTAGAAATGATAGTACGTCAACTTGTGGTTTGAGGCCTTCTGGAGGAATGGCAGTGTATAGTTGTGTTGATTACTACCCAGGCTATCCATATTGTCATAACACAAATGGTGTTGAGATCACTGTACTGAGATTCTTGAACCTTCCTTGTGTCACAATCATAGGAGTATATCGCTCACCAAGAGTACCACTTACATGTACACAGCTATGTGTAGCATTTTGGACCAACCATTATCGCATACCAATATTTTTATTGGCGACTTTAATGTTAACTGGTGTATTGAAACAGAGAGAGAGCACCTCTTTATAATCTCTTTCCAAGAAATAACTACAGACAACTAGTTTCTTGCTTTGGTCAACTCTTTTTAAACAAAACATCAAGTAAAGCATACATGTAATTATCAAGCATCTAAGGCAATTGTATGGGAAAAAATATAAAGATAATATCCACATAGGAAAATCGTGAGAGCAATTAAAAACAATATTCATAATGTTTGTTGTAAATTGATTCTCGAGTAAATTACTTGAATGATAGAGCACACTACATACTATCAAAGAACATGACAATGCTATAGGAGCAAAAATCACTGAAATACCCAGTCATGTATCACCATAATAATTTTATTTTTGATTGAAATTGTATTGTTTAATTGCTTTACAGAACAATGGCTCAAGCATCATCATCACAATCAAAGTAAGTATCTGTTATTGGCTCTTTCTCTTATTATTTCTTAAAATCGTACAAATTAGCATGTCATGTTACCTTCAGAACACAAGTTTTGTTGAATATAAATAACCTATTTACATTATTTCTCTCTTTTTCTTTTTGTTTAAGCGACACCAGAAAAGATGACTACTTATGCAGTAAGTACAATGCACAGTATATTGTACAGGCAGATACATATGTTGTAGGTCAAAGCGAAAGTCAGGTTAAAATGAAATTCCTTTGTCTCTTAACCCTAATTATTCAAGGATCATGAATAATTAGGGTTAGAAGACAAAGGAAATTGAGAATCAAACTAGGTTAAAACCATTTTAACCTGAATTTCATTTTGACCTACAACACATACATTGTAAATCAGACCAGATCAATTTGGACTGGTAGACTAGATTGTATCACTTACAGTACCTCTAGTCATCATCGGATCAACTCTGATCAATCACCTAAAATTTCAATGATAGTTTTCCCAATTATTTGCATAAATTTGGTGAATGTTAAATTTTCCCTTGCTCTGCTTCTCATACTTTGCTCACAATTTTCTACTTCAAATAAACTTGTACTGTATAATCAAAAGACTGGAATGCGTTAGAAATAATATTTTTAAGTATGAGAGTGTGAGATTGATCCATTTAAATCTCACACTCAATGTCCGACGCTTAAGAGCTTTCAGTCTGCAATACCTGTAGCAAAACAGGATTTTATTCAGTTGATCTGAGTTAATTTAACCAAAATTAGGTGATCCAGTCCAGTCTGATCCAAGTTATGTACCTCCTTATGGCATACTGAACAATGATAGCTCTCATAAATTTATCACATCTACAGTGTATATCATCTATCTCATAACTGGATGTTATTTAAACACAGTTTCTTTTAATTTTCAACTAATTTTAGCTTATTTTATATTCTCTACTCTATTTATTCTATTTTCTATTCTCTAGCCCTTGAAGGGCATCTTCATCGGCTGAGCAAACAAATTTCTTAATTGATTGTAGTCTACAAACTAGTGAAAAAGAAAGTGTCCATTTGGTGTGCTACTCTCCAAAGCAGAGACCAACACTACAACAAGCTTTTGAAAAGAAGTCCCCAACCAAAATAATTGGAACAAGAAAGCACACCAAGAGACTGTTCTCTGACAAGGAAGAATATACTCTCTCCAAAAGTGCCAAACGCCACTCCACAAGTCTTACATATACATGTACATTTCCTTAACAATGACAAATTGACAACAAGCTTCACACCTGTGATGATGCTCTAGAGTCACCTATTTATCAGTGAATTGACCTCAAAGTTAAAGTCGTTACTAAACAACCAGACAAACAGGCCGTTGTCAAGAACAAGAAAACCTATTACAAAGTTGAGTGTATGGTAGCTGATCGCACAAATTCCATTAAATTAATACTTCGGGAAGACACTATTGACAAAGTTTCAGCAGGTAAAAGCTATTTGCTGAAAAATGCAACCCATACGTTCCTTTGATGACACAAAATTTGTAAACAATAACAAAACTGCAGTTGTACAAGAAGTAAACAAAATTACAGATGCCAATACAAATACACCAGGTCTTCAAAAGAACCACCTCACAGAACAGTGTGTAGGGATAGACATAAAGAAAAATATGTCATGCCTCATCACTTCTTTCCAGATGACCTTACTAAGGAAGAAACCATAGTATTGTCCGCACTGTAAGGTTACTACGTTGTCATCACTGTTTAACACCAAACTTGTATGTCAATTCCATTATTCCACTTGTCTATTGGACGAGTAAAATTCAGATTTTGGTTGTCCGAAAGTCAATTTCACTCGTCCAAAAAAATTTATTAAAGTGCCACTGTGATAAAAAAAAAAATCACTTCCTTTTTTTCTTGAGATTCTGAAAGTGTGTCTGCTTAACACTTGACTGGCAAAATTCTGACCTTTCATTTTTATCCAAAGGCTGTTGACTTTGAGTGTAAGTTTTGGATTTCACGATCCACCATCACTCGCGTTCAAACCTGACCGATTTGACCTCAGAGGGTTGGATCCGGGAAAAGTGATGTCAAAGGCTCACCAGCTTAAAATTTCAGCGTGTGAACGCAGCTTATTATGTATGCAAAGTGCGAGTTTAAAAGTGTGAAAGCCCAAAACTCCCGTGCTGCATATTAATTCCGCAGCATACACACGCATTGCATTCTTAAACTAGTGAGCCTTTGACGTCATTTTCTCCTCAATCCAGCTCTCTCAAGAACTTAAATTTAGTAATGGCGGATCATTAAATAGGAAAGTTCCAGTTAAAATAAACAGGCGCCTTTTTTAAATCAAGGATTAAAACTTGGGTCACTTAGTGTTTAGTTAACATAGTTTTGAAATCCAAAGGAAAAAAAATACTTATTTTTCGTGACCACAGGGGCACTTTAAAGTGAATAACAAAATATCATTAAAAAACGTAAAATTGTATAATCTGTTTTGTACCAAATCTGGAGTGTTTATTTTAACAGTCATTTCAGTTTCTGTTGTTCTTTGCACTTTTTAATACAACACCATTTCATATAGACACATTGGGGATCACTAACATTCTTTATGAACAATATACGACTTGAGAAAATGCAGCACATCTGTGAGACATCAGCGCCTTTTATATAGCAGATCAGAATGGCTTTGAGCGTTTCATGTCGTTTGAATTACGCTATAAGCCTGACTGCAAAAGCATTAAGAGGTTTTATTACTTCTTTAATGATCACAAAACTTGCTACAACGGTAATCGCTTCGTTCAAGAGTTGATGAAGCCTTGTCTCAAATGAGATCGTCATTTCCATATATGAATGTGGATCCCAGTCGTTACCGAAACAACAGAACCAGATATCTCGGAAAACAAAAGCTAACAAAGGCGAAATCAAACTAGTAAGTTGCCGTGAAAAGAACCCAAACTAAAACTTAGGTTAGTTTACAAAGTCCAAAATGCTCTGGAACTCGGACCTGAGAGTAGGAAAGAACATCTTTTTTTTTTACGGCAAACTCTACTCGCCCTGTAGGACAAGTGTTTTCGTAACTCCACTCGTCCCAGATAATAGAGTACTCGTCTCAGACAGGCGGACGAGCGGAAGTTTTTTGCCCCGAGTCATGCCCTTATTAAAATTGACAAGGGAATGCACAGTTATGTACACGTTTTAATGATGCACTGGAAAGCTATCTTAGAAAAATAAACCACCCTGCATGTGCCTTTAGCAGATAATTGCCCATAGATAATTTAAACTTACTGAAAGCAGGGAAACAAGATATGATTGCAAACAAAACTGCAAAAAGAATAGCTCAGTTTCTGTAAAAATGTGTGTCTTCCTGTAAAGCCAATTTTGAACAAATTTTGTTCCATATCCTCACAAGATTCCTAGAGAATCAAGTTAATTGGTTAACTTAGTTTTCATAAAGGATCAGGTTCTTATGTTAAGTTAGTTTCCATAGACGATCAAGTTGTTATGTTAGGTTAGTTTCCATAGATGATCAAGTTGTTATGTTAGGTTAGTTTCCATAGAGGATCAAGTAGTTTTGTTACGTTAGTTTTGATAAAAGATCAAGTTGTTTGGTTATTATAAGTAATATTGTAGCAAATGTTCAATTATATTTCAAGTTAAAGGGATATAATATATTTCCACATGTTGAAACTGAAAAGAGCTCTATCAAGGAAACTACACTTCCACTTGCTGTTAGCAGATAGATCTATACCCATAGATTATTTTAAATTGTTATTACCAAAGGCAAGAACTATTGTAAATTAATTTTATGTTTAAAATAAAATTGTTGGCCTTTCATCTAGTGGTGTTGGATCATTGACATCATTCTCACTCACTTGCTAGCTATATGGTGAAAACATTTTGTACAAGAACATTGCCTTGTGACTTTCATGATAAGTTGTATGATTCATTTAAACAAAAGAAAATGATTACAACAAGAAGTCAATCTTTGTAGACGCTTTAAAGTTAGGTGAAATTGATTTACGCAGTTCCACAGGCTCAATTGTCATTTTTTCCTACTCTCATTACCCTCCTAGCGGAGGTTTCTTATCTCGTCCTTTGTATTTCCTGGTCTTTTCATGGCTGTCTTCTCTGTTCCCTAATTAAGACAGCTATGAAAATACTACAAAAATACCAGTGGCAAAAAGACTAGAACTCTGCTTGCTCTGCTTTCAGAGGCCTATTTTTAATTGGTTGACAGACCAAACAATTAAGTTGCTTTCCACTTCAGTTTCCTTTCTTTCTGTTTTTTTTTTTATTTCCTCCTACAGAAGTAGCTACATGTAGTCCTCGACTACCTATTTTTTTTAATCTGACTGGTTTTCTATTCCTCTGATATCAGTATCATTTCAATCCATGAAATAAAGCCAGCAACAACAGATCTAAGCTTAAAACTGGCTTAAACAGAACCACATACTGTTTTAGGAGACCCTTTTGATAAATTAAATTTTTAATAAATTTGTTAAATTCCAAAGGGTCTCTGAAGAGTCTCTTGGCCAAGACGAAATTGAGGCAAATCAAATTTTATTCACAAAGTTACTGTATGTTTGAAAATGAATCCTGTCTGCTTGATCTAGCATCACACTTGTACATGTATTACACTTGTTTGATGTGGCAGTGGATTTCTTTAAACTAAACAAGTAACACAAGACAGTCCTTTGATTATACTGTTAATTAGTTCCATTTTCATTATAATCATGGAGAACTTTATTTTTGCGAATACCAAATGGAAAGTGCTGTTTTTAGCTGCAGAAATCCACTTTCTGGAGCAAAACTGTGTCAGGCTCTGGTACTGAGTTTACGGATCTTGTGACGTCACTTGTTGTATACACGCAGGAAGTTTGATAGATTCTCTCTTGTTTTCACTTGATTTATTCAAGCTTTTTATTTACATTGTCTTTACCTACTGGTTTTCAACCTTGTAATTTCTGTCCAGCCTTGAGAGAAAATATACATTATAGACATTGGAGGGAGCCAAAGAGCTTAGATTCACCAAAACAAATGCGACAGATTAGCACAGTTTAGTACACCTTTCACACACCTTAGAACATGATTGGAGACTTTGAAGACGAGATTGGCATCTTGATTATCAAGAATGGAAGCTTAAACACAATGTACCATCGCTTATTTTCAGCATGAATCTGAAATTTGGATTCTCACATTTATCTGAAGGTCTATTAACTAGGTTTGAATTTATCCTCAGCAACCATACTACATAAAAGCAGTAAGTGCATTAGCCATCCATACAATTGGGAAGTTATTTACCGTCCACTAGCTTTGAGTTGAGTCCTCTATGTGCATACAGAATGCACATTTTTTGGATACACGTACTAGTGAGAGTTGTGGTGGTAGACAAAGAGAGTGTCTGGAAATAAATTATTGTGATCTGCCGTGTCATCTGCAGCAGGGTTTGCTTTACCACCGCATGTGTATAAGCACTTGTCACTGTTCGCAAAAGGGAGGAATAAACCATGTTGGTTTAGTTGAACTGTCATGAAATTTAACAGAGAATGAAAAAAAAAATCACTTGCCACGGGTGGTTTGTTTTCTCACTAAAGACCATGTGATATTCTTTAGAGAATTGTTCGTTTATCCCAGTTGCAACTAAGGCAGACTGTTCACTCATATACACGTGCAACTTAAAATTTAAAAGAAAGAATTCTCAAGAGTATCATAACATGGTCTGTAATAAATAAATAAAAAAGAAAATGGCAAAGCGAGTAAGATCTATTACAACACAACATATGGTATCTACTTCCGCATTCGTTACACACAGCAAATGAAAAGCCTACCGGTATCCCTTAATAATGCTGGTGTTTAATTTATTACTTAAACACAACACTCTTTACTATTCTGTTTCAAACGAAAATCATTCTTCCACTAACTGAAAATACAATGTAACATGATTCAGAACATTCACTTTAAATGAAAGCACAAAGCAACATAACACACCTGTGCTTGGTGTTCTGTAAAGAAAATAATATACCCTAATGAAATCAAATTACATGTAGCAGTAATTATATCTTTTTGAAAAAAGAAATGCCAGCAAAAAAAACATATTTGTACTAACAGTGAGCACATTAATTTTTTATTACATGAACAAATGTGTATATGAAGTTATGACATAATTGCTTGATTAAAAGCCAGCATTTAATATAAGTAGGAATTACCATTAGAAAATAAGGAATAAACATCACGCTTTATAGCTACAATGTAGAAATAAAATATGCCTGGCCTAGCCAGGCCAAATTTGAAACTAAAGCTAAGGGGGTTTAACCATCGACTTTCTTTGCACTAATTATAAACAATTATTGGATGAGGTTTTTGTGATATCCAGAATAATCAAGGTCGAGGTAAGAGTTATCAGCCGAAGCCGAAGGCTGAGGCTGATAACCCTTACCGAGACCTTGATTATTCTGGATATCACAAAAACCGAATCTAATAATTGTTTTATTATATACATTGAACGAACGCAAAAACTTCGAAGTCATGTTTCTGCTTCTTCACTGACGGCAAGCAACACGAATCGCGCGAAGTTGACATGATTACCCTTGGAAATCATGCATTGCGCGCGCAACCTACAGATTATTCACTAATCTGTAGGTACAGATTAGTGAATAATCTGTAGGTTGCGCTGTTCCCCAGAATTAACAGTAGGCTTTTAGCCAATGAGAAGACAGATAGTAACTACAATGTATAATAATCTTAATTACCAGATGATTTCTGATGTACTACGTGTGGACACATTCGTATCTAAGGAAAATTGGTGAAACATACGTTATAGGGAAGATATTTGTTTACAAACATTGTTTTTGTTATTTTAATGTTCAAAATGTTAAACAAAAGAATTCTTTGTTTCACCAGCCAATAGTTCTCTGGTTGGCATATTAATAACAATAGGTGACGTCACTGATATCTTTGCTATTGGATTCTACAGAAATGCTAGGTCGTTAGAACAGCAGGCTGAAGTAAAAAGAGTCACGCAACAGTCGTACAAGTCAATGGCCGGTTCCAGCTTATCCTTCAAATCAGTCGTTGCTGAGCTCATTCAAGTGGAGGTGAAATATTGTTTTTATGGAAATGTTTTTCATCCGTGCATTTGTGGATCTGTTTAGCTGTTTGACAATGGCGTCGTTCATCACGAACTCAATGGAGTTGAAGTAGCGGCAATTCAAGCCAAGATGCTGAATTGATTTTCTTGGCAATTTAAAAAAAAAATTCGGCTTCTCATTTTAGTCAGGAAAAAATCATTTTTTGACGAAAAAATGGTACCCTGTGTTTTCCACTTAGACCCAGCGTTTTCCACCTAGACTACGTGTTTTCCACCAGACCCCGCGCGTGTTTTCCGCTACCCCATATCCCAGGACCCTGCATTTTCCATTCTAGCCCTTATCAGGCGTTCTTTTTTCTCCTTCCCCCTGCCGTTAAAAAAAACCGCCGGAGTGCAGGTTTCACTGTGGTTCACTTGTTTTACTTTGAATAACGTGACCGAAGGAAGATCTTCATTCAAGAATTGTTCCAAAGCGAATTGCAAAGAAATATATTCAAAAGCGTAAAAGGCAAACCAACCATGGCTTCGACAATAAGCATGATTCCTCTAATTCTATCCTCATTCAAAGCAATAGTAAGTTAATGCATGCATATAAACAAAGAGTAGACCGTCCCGTGGCTGAATTAACCTTTCATGACCTTAACACCAAATGATTGAGGAAAACAGAGATTGAGATTTAAAGTTGCAGTTTAGGATCAGGAAAAAGCAAAAGGAGTGTGTAACTAAAACTAACCTCCAGCTACAAATGTTAGAAGTACATGGTCAGCCCTTGCCTCCATCTTGACGCAAAAAAGCACTATGTGACCAAAGGAGCAAACCCAGACGGTTACGCCAATATTTTCACAACAGAACTCAGATTTCACATCTTGGCCCAAACGTTTCAATTCTCTAAGCAGAAAGAAACTTTCCAGAATTCATCTGCACGCCTGTGACTGTCCAAAGTGTTCAGTTTCTTTTCCTCAAGAATATTAGCAAACAAAACACTAGTTGATCGTATAACATGTATAGCACGTCCCCAAAGCACGTCCGACCATCCGGCCGAACACGTCCGCAACCTCGTTCCCAGGGCCCTCTCTCTGGGGGAACGTGCCAACTTCACGTATGTTTGACACGTAATTTCTTGAAAACTCTAGATACTAACGCGCGCTCTGATTGTAATAATAATAATAATAATAATAATAATAATAATAATAATAATAATAATAATAATAATAATAATAATAATAATAATAAATAATAATAATTTTTTTAAAACAAATAATAATTTTATTAAAACTTCACAATAAAATACTTACAAAGATAAAAAAGAAAACCAAAAAGGACATTCGAGTAAATTGTTATCATTTAAAATATCGTTTTCTATAATAATAATAACAATAATAATAATAATAATAATCTTTATACAGGGAGCTCACATCACAAAGAGTGATATTCAGTGAGGCCCTATAAAACAATAGAAAAACTAAGATAGATAGATAGTAGCCTCCTACGCAGACGCTCTTTGGGCTCGTCACGCAATATTCCTCCCCCACGAACGTGAATGGGTTGTTTAATTAGACCAATCAAAGCGCACTTCCCGATCAAGGCAGCGAACTTTGAATCTTGATCAATTTTCGCGCGCGACGTTGTAAGAATGGCGGATATTTGCGTGGCCTTCCAGCGGGTTTGCGAGACTTCCAAAATCGTCGATTTGAATCCTTTTCAGCGAGAAGCTATGGAATATTTCGTGAAGAAAAGTGTGCTCGTCTTTGTTAATCTACGGATACCAACGTGACCTTTCAACGATTATCTCAATGTTATCGGTAAGAAGCTGTACATTCATTTTCTATCAAATGCTGGAAGCCTGACTCTGCTCGCAGGGTAGCAAAAAGTCTACTTGAAATTATCGCAAAGCGCTAAAATACTAGCGTGCAGCTGAGCGTGTCCTTTCATTGAGTGTGTGAGACAGTTACGATAATCTGTTTATATCCCCATCGAGAAACTATAGTTTACCTTTATTTCACCGTGAAAAAGATGAAGTGCTCGTAGATCTACGAACGCGGACTGGATTAGCAATAGAAAAGCTGCATAGTAAATTTGAAAACGTTGTCGTTGCCGTACATGCAACAGTTCGAGTTGTACTTCTCGCCCCAAGGAAGCCTCTTCAGTTTATTATTAGCTTTTAATTGCATAATTAGCCGACGCCGATTGGCTCTAAAGTAATTTTCACGTGATCTCCAGCTGATCTTTAAGTCCAAACCGGGACGCAAGCAAACAAAGGGAATGTTCCTTGTGGGGGAGGAAGATTGCGTGACGAGGCCAAAGAGCGTCTGCGTAGGAGGCTAGTAGATAGATAGATAATCTTTATTTATCCACGGACAATATTCATCAGCTATACATAATAAATCAAAGGCTCTCTGAGTAGCTCATGGATGAATAGCCCAATGCCAAACTTTTGCCCCTGTGACAAAACGAGTCTTTGAGCGAAACTATTGGTATGAAAATATATGTCACCTGCACGGTCATTCGCATGAAAATCAAGTGATTTTCACGGGAAACGTTTGGCACAAGCACTCGTTCTGCAAATAGAAACTCAGATGGTGGAAGTCAAAGTCTACATTTGTACCAAGCGGCCCATCAGGCCAGCACTGATAAAAAATAATCTAACAAAAAAACAATTTACTATCTTCTCGTGGTCTGTTTACAATGTCCGATTAAAAGCTTTAGATATCAAGAGGGTCGTACAGGGAAGTCTCTGGCACGGTTCACGAACCTTAAATACAGAGGATCACGGTTCACGGATAAAAAAATTTCGTTTTCCCGAATTACGAAAATAAGAAAGAAAGGACCTGTTCTTACATTAAAAACAGTGTTTGTAGGAAGCAAAATCGCGAATGGCTAAATCAAGGCTCCGTATTGCATATTGAATGGCTAAGGCACTCTCGATAGACCACTGTAACTATTCGGAGAACTTGTGTCTCAAAATCACGTAGAGTTGTGTGGTAAAATCACGAATATCGGTTAATATTTCAGGTTCTTCACGGATCACGCAAAACCTTCAGGTCACGAATCAGGAAGAACAAGAACCGCAGTATGCGGTTGAAAACCGCGCTTTAAAAAAAACGCGGTTAAAAAAACGCGGTTACATACACTGTCTGCGAAACGTGACTATCTTGCCCTTCAGCAAATATACGAAAAAAAGAGTATCTGATTACATTCTTTGCATAGCGTGAGTTAAGCGTGACTTGTAATCGGAGAATTTTGTTTACGTCTATGAAAAAAACACTTTGACCTTTCAATTGTTTTTGACGAGCGCTATGCTTCTTGTCTTTCCATGTCCATTTGTTACAGCTACTGCAGCTTAGCTTGACAAATTTCAATTTTACAACTCCACGAGTTGAACCAAAAACCATCTTCGTGCCTCGTTAGCCGCCATATGTATGAACTCCATGTTGTCGGACAAAAAATTCGTCTTTCTAGTACCCCGCTAAAACCTGCTGAACCTACCCCACGAAGTGCCTAGGAAAAGAACCATACTAAGCAGGGGAGGGTTGGGAGAAACGATTTAATCCGGTTTAATGAATAAATTGATCAGAATCGAGTGAGTGAGTGAGCGAGTGAGTGATCGAGTGCCATCCGATTGCCCCCTACACTCATGGATGTTACGTAACATCCATGAGCAAAAACGGTCCTTGCATGAATCCAGGAAATTGTTTGGGAGTAATGTTCTCCTTTCTTGGCGGCTATCAGCTCGACCAGTCGACTATGGTTATGGCGCGCCGTTTGTTTCAAAATTATTTTTTTTACTGGCGATAGTTATACGTGTGAAATCACTGCATAAGAGCCCTAATACCTCTGATCAGTGTCCTCTTTATTAATTTCTCAATCTTTATTTTTGATTTCTTGTTAGTATACTTTATATTCAATCAGTTGTACGCTTGAATTTTTGTATCAGTAGTGCTTAATATTCGATCAGTTATTTGTTTCATTCGATTACTTATAAGCGTGATCAGTTGTAAGCGTGACTCTTTCAATCAGTTGTGCATGATATTCGATCAGTTGTCTTTTTTTCGATCAGTTATAAGCGTGACTTTTTCGATCAGTTGTGCATGATATTCGATCAGTTGTCTTTTTTACGATCAGTTGTAAGCGTCACTTTTTCGATCAGTTGTGCTTGATATTCGATCAGTTGTCTTTTTTTCGATCAGTTGTAAGCGTGACTTTTTCGATCAGTTGTGCTTGATATTCGATCAGTTGTCTTTTTTTCGATCAGTTGTAAGCGTGACTTTTTCGATCAGTTGTGCTTGATATTCGATCAGTTGCCTTTTTTTCGATCAGTTGTAAGCGTGACTTTTTCGATCAGTTGTGCTTGATATTCGATCAGTTGTCCTTTTTTCGATCAGTTGTAAGCGTGACTTTTTCGATCAGTTGTGCTTGATATTCGATCAGTTGCCTTTTTTTCGATCAGTTGTAAGCGTGACTTTTTCGATCAGTTGTGCTTGATATCCGATCAGTTGTCTTTTTTCGATCAGTTGTAAGCGTGACTTTTTCGATCAGTTGTGCTTGATATTCGATCAGTTGTCTTTTTTTCGATCAGTTGTAAGCGTGACTTTTTCGATCAGTTGTGCTTGATATTCGATCAGTTGTCTTTTTTTCGATCAGTTGTAAGCGTGACTTTTTCGATCAGTTGTGCTTGATATTCGATCAGTTGCCTTTTTTTCGATCAGTTGTAAGCGTGACTTTTTCGATCAGTTGTGCTTGATATTCGATCAGTTGTCCTTTTTTCGATCAGTTGTAAGCGTGACTTTTTCGATCAGTTGTGCTTGATATTCGATCAGTTGCCTTTTTTTCGATCAGTTGTAAGCGTGACTTTTTCGATCAGTTGTGCTTGATATCCGATCAGTTGTCTTTTTTTCGATCAGTTGTAAGCGTGACTTTTTCGATCAGTTGTGCTTGATATTCGATCAGTTGTCTTTTTTTCGATCAGTTGTAAGCGTGACTTTTTCGATCAGTTGTGCTTGATATTCGATCAGTTGTCTTTTTTTCGATCAGTTGTAAGCGTGACTTTTTCGATCAGTTGTGCTTGATATTCGATCAGTTGCCTTTTTTTCGATCAGTTGTAAGCGTGACTTTTTCGATCAGTTGTGCTTGATATCCGATCAGTTGTCTTTTTTCGATCAGTTGTAAGCGTGACTTTTTCGATCAGTTGTGCTTGATATTCGATCAGTTGTCTTTTTTTCGATCAGTTGTAAGCGTGACTTTTTCGATCAGTTGTGCTTGATATTCGATCAGTTGTCTTTTTTTCGATCAGTTGTAAGCGTGACTTTTTCGATCAGTTGTGCTTGATATCCGATCAGTTGTCTTTTTTTCGATCAGTTGTGCTTGATATTCGATCAGTTGTCTTTTTTTCGATCAGTTGTAAGCGTGACTTTTTCGATCAGTTGTGCATGATATTTGATCAGTTGCCCTTTTTTTCGATCAGTTGTAAGCGTGACTTTTTCGATCAGTTGTGCTTGATATTCGATCAGTTGTCTTTTTTTCGATCAGTTGTAAGCGTGACTTTTTCGATCAGTTGTGCATGATATTCGATCAGTTGTCTTTTTTTCGATCAGTTGTAAGCGTGACTTTTTCGATCAGTTGTGCATGATATTCGATCAGTTGATCAGTCGATCAGTTTTTCAAAATTATTTTTTAGCTGGCGATTGTCATACGTGTGCCTTTTTATCATAATCTCTGCATAATGTCCTCGTTTCATCCGTTAACTCAGCTCGCTTTATTGAATATTTTGGTTAACATGGTCAAAAATGGGTGCTATTAAAATTTCCATTCGATCAGTTCTGTCAGTTGCCCATATCCGACTACATGTACTTTCAGTCATTTGTGCCTGATATTCCTTTACTACTGCCTAGAATTCATTCAGTTGTATCTTTTCGATCAGTTGTGTTTGGCATTCGATCAGTTGCGTGTTTTACTCCATCAGCTGTACATGTGACTATTTCGATTAGTAGTTTTTTGTATTCAATCAGTTGTACATGTGACTTTTTCGATCAGTTGTGTTTGATATTCGATCAGTTGTGCGTTTCATTCAATCAGTTGTACATGTGACTTTTTCGATCAGTTGTGTTTGATATGCGATCAGTTGTATGTCATTCAATCAGTATTTCGATCAGTTGTGTTTGATATTCAATCAGTTGTCTGTTTTATTCAATCAGTTGTGCATGTGACCTGAGACGATTTCAATCAGTTGTGTTTGATATTCGATCAGTTGTGTGTTTCATTCAATCAGTTGTAGATGTTACTTTTTCGATCAGTTGTGCTTGATATTCGATCAGTTGTTTGTTTCATTCAATCAGTTGTATATGTTACCTTTTCGATCAGTTGTGTTTGACATTCGATCATTTGTGTGTTTTATTTAATCAGTTGTGTTTCCGTCCTTGATATTCGATCAGTTGTCTGTTTTATTCAATAAGTTGTAGATGTTACGTTTTCGATCAGTTGTGCATGTGACTTCTTTGATCAGTTGTATTTGATGTTCGATCAGTTGTGTTTCATTCAATCAGTTGTAGATGTTACTTTTTCGATCAGTTGTTTGATATTCGATCATGTAACCCGGTTGTGTCTGATATTCGATCAGTTGTCTGTTTTATTCAATAAGTTGTAGATGTTACGTTTTCGATCAGTTATGTTTGACATTCGATCAGTTGTGTTTTTTTTCAATCAGTTGTACGGGTGTAACGAAAACTCAGACCCCGAAAACTCAGACCTCAGACCTCAGACCCCGAAAACTCAGACCTCGAAAACTCAGACCCCGAAAACTCAGACCCCGAAAACTCAGACCTCGAAAACTCAGACCCCGAAAACTCAGACCCCGAAAACTCAGACCTCGAAAACTCAGACCCCGAAAACTCAGACCCCTCGAAATTTATAATACTAAGGGGAAAAACTCGATTCATGATCAATTATTTACATGACGCGTACTTTACCGTGGTCACGCAATCAACTTACGACAAAATATAAGATGGCTAGAACAAAGAGAGATCTTTCGTGTTTATCGACGGTTGTCGATCAAACGTTAACAGGAAGAAATTACAGACTTAAAGTACTTAAATAATAAAAGAGTTGCGAAAAATTTTATTTTAAATGTAAACTCAGTTTGTATTAGAAAGTACTAGACAGAGCGGATTTCCCTCAGACATCGAAAACTCAGACCCCGAAAACTCAGACCCCTCGAAATTTATAATACTAAGGGGAAAAACTCGACTCATGATCAATTATTTACATGACGCTTACTATACCGTGCACGTGGTCACGCAATCAACCCACGACAAAATATAAGATGGCTAGAACAAAGAGAGATCTTTCGTGTTTATCGACGGTTGTCGATCAAACGTTCACGGGGAAAAATTACAGACTTAAATTACTTAAATAATAAAAGAGTTGCGAAAAATTTTATTTAAATGTCAACTCAATTTGTATTAGAAAGTACTAGACAGAACGGATTTCCCTAAGACATCGAAAACTCAGACCCCTCGAAATTTATAATTAGAAATACATGACGCGTACTTAACATGGTCACGCAATAAATAACAATAGCCAGTGCGTGCTTTAATCACTTTATACTGTAAGAAAAAAATAGTAAAGTCTATTCAGAACAGATTTCCCGTGTTTGTAACTGGAGAATCGACACAGTCACAAGATCTTCTTGGACATGTTTTAAAATTGTAAAAACCTTTGGTTTTGATCACACCACGCGAAAAGGTGTGACGCACGATCGTCGCCAGGAGAAATAATACTACACAAAAAAACCTTACGTCTCCTTCACTGTTATGCAGGTATTTTATGATCTGCGTATATTTCAGTTCAGGAGATATTTAGCACAACAAATTTTCAGTAATATGCTCGGTTGCAAAATAAGGCAATGTAAGGTCATATCCGGTTGCGATATTCTGCTTCTGTAGCGTCACGCTTTATTTTTATCACGCAACGCACCTCGCAATTAATTGGATGAAATGGCATAAACTTATAAAGCAACCAGGAATTAATACGAAGGTTAAGTATCAGTATCTACCATTGGAGTTATTTTTTTCCTCGGCAGATTGTATCGACGAACAGCAAACAAGTCGGCTTATAGCAATCTGCCGGAATCACGCACATCAGCTTGTTTTGCGGTTTCCGAAAAAAATAGTCTAGAACTGACAATGCACTCTGCTTATTACATTTATCGCGCTTCATGTATTTGCAGCAATGGTTGTTCTTGTTTTCTTTTGTGTAGTATTATTTCTCCCGGCGACGATCGTGCGTCACACCTTTTCGCGTGGTGTGAACCAAAGGTTTTTTTCACTTTCAAAACATGTCCAAGATGATCTTGTGACTGTGTCGATTCAACAGGTACTAACACGGGAAATCTGTTCTGAATAGACTTTACTTTTTTTGGACTGTAAAAAGTGATTAAAGAACGTACTGGCTATTGTTATTTATTGCGTGGCCATGCTAAGTACGCGTCATTTATTTCTAATTATAAATTTCGAGGGGTCTGAGTTTTCGGGGTCTGAGTTTTCGAGGTCTGAGTTTTCGGGGTCTGAGTTTTCGATGTCTGAGGGAAATCCGTTCTGTCTAGTACTTTCTAATACAAACTGAGTTTACATTTAAATAAAAATTTTCGCAACTCTTTTATTATTTAAGTAATTTAAGTCTGCAATTTTTTCCTGTTAACGTTTGATCGACAACCGTCGATAAACACGAAAGATCTCTCTTTGTTTTAGCCATCTTATATTTTGTCGTGAGTTGATTGCGTGACCACGGTAAAGTACGCGCGTCATCATGGTCATGTAAATAATTGATCATGAGTCGAGTTTTCCCCTTAGTATTATTGTTTTCGGGGTCTGAGTTTTCGAGGTCTGAGTTTTCGGGGTCTGAGTTTTCGGGGTCTGAGTTTTCGAGGTCTGAGTTTTCGGGGTCTGAGGTCTGAGGTCTGAGTTTTCGGGGTCTGAGTTTTCGTTACATGTAAATAATTGATCATGAGTCGAGTTTTCCCCTTAGTATTATTGTTTTCGGGGTCTGAGTTTTCGAGGTCTGAGTTTTCGGGGTCTGAGTTTTCGGGGTCTGAGTTTTCGAGGTCTGAGTTTTCGGGGTCTGAGGTCTGAGGTCTGAGTTTTCGGGGTCTGAGTTTTCGTTACACCCTCAGTTGTACGGTTACTTTTTCGATCAGTTGTGTGTTTCATTCAATCAGTTGTAGATGTTACCTTTTCGATCAGTTGTGTTTGATATTCGATCAGTTGTGTTTTATTCAATCAGTTGTGCATGTGACCTTTTCGATCAGTTGTATTTGATATTCGATCAGTTGTGTGTTTCATTCAATCAGTTGTAGATATCACTTTTTCGATCAGTGGTGTTTGATATTCAATCAGTTGTATGTTTCGTTCAATCAGTTGTGCATGTAACTTTTTCGATCATTTGTGTTTGAGATTCAATCAGTTGTGTTTCCTTCAATCAGTTGTAGATGTGACCTTTTCGATCAGTTGTGTTTGATATTCGATCAGTCGTGTTTTATTCAATCAGTTGTAGATGTTACTTTTTCGATGAGTTGTTTGATATTCGATCAGTTGTGTGTTTTATTCAATCAGTTGTAGATGTTACTTTTTCGATGAGTTGTTTGATATTCGATCAGTTGTGCATGTAACCTTTTCAATCAGTTGTGTTTGACATTTGATCAGTTGCGTGTTTCATTCAACCAGTTGTACATGAGATATTTTCGATCAGTTGTGTTTGATATGCGATCAGTTGTAAGTTTCATCCAATCAGTTGTACATACGATGTTTTCGATCAGTTCTGTTTGATATTCAATCAGTTGTCTGTTTTATTCAATCAGTTGTGCATGTGACCAGACGATTTCAATCAGTTGTGTTTGATATTCGATCAGTTGTGTGTTTCATTCAATCAGTTGTAGATGTTACTTTTTCGATCAGTCGTGCTTGATATTCGATCAGTTGTTTGTTTCATTCAATCAGTTGTATATGTTACCTTTTCGATCAGTTGTGTTTGATATTCGATCACTTGTGTGTTTTATTTAATCAGTTGTAGATGTCACTTTTTCGATCAGTCGTGTTTTATTCAATCAGTTGTAGATGTTACTTTTTCGATGAGTTGTTTGATATTCGATCAGTTGTGTGTTTTATTCAATCAGTTGTAGATGTTACTTTTTCGAGGAGTTGTTTGATATTCGATCAGTTGTGCATGTAACCTTTTCAATCAGTTGTGTTTGACATTTGATCAGTTGCGTGTTTCATTCAACCAGTTGTGCATGAGATATTTTCGATCAGTTGTGTTTGATATGCGATCAGTTGTATGTCATTCAATCAGTATTTCGATCAGTTGTGTTTAATTTTCGATCAGTTGTAAGTTTCATCCAATCAGTTGTACATATATATATATACGATGTTTTCGATCAGTTGTGTTTGATATTCAATCAGTTGTCTGTTTTATTCAATCAGTTGTGCATGTGACCAGACGATTTCAATCAGTTGTGTTTGATATTCGATCAGTTGTGTGTTTCATTCAATCAGTTGTAGATGTTACTTTTTCGATCAGTTGTGCTTGATAATTCGATCAGTTGTTTGTTTCATTCAATCAGTTGTATATGTTACCTTTTCGATCAGTTGTGTTTGATATTCGATCATTTGTGTGTTTTATTTAATCAGTTGTAGATGTCACTTTTTCGATCAGTCGTGTTTTATTCAATCAGTTTTAGATGTTACTTTTTCGACGAGTTGTTTGATATTCGATCAGTTGTGTGTTTTATTCAATCAGTTGTAGATGTTACTTTTTCGATGAGTTGTTTGATATTCGATCAGTTGTGCATGTAACCTTTTCAATCAGTTGTGTTTGACATTTGATCAGTTGCGTGTTTCATTCAACCAGTTGTACATGAGATATTTTCGATCAGTTGTGTTTGATATTCGATCAGTTGTTTGTTTTATTCAATCAGTTGTAGATGTTACGTTTTCGATCAGTTATGGTTGACATTCGATCAGTTGTGTGTTTTATTCAATCAGTTGTACGTTTACTTTTTCGATCAGTGGTGTTTGATATGTTTCGTTCAATCAGTTGTATATGTCACTTTTTCGATCAGTTGTGTTTGATATTCTATCAGTTGTGTGTTTCATTCAATCAGTTGTACAAGTGACCTTTTCGATCAGTTGTGTTTGATATTCCGGCGATCAGTCGTCCTTGATATTTTTGATAACTTGAATGTTCATTTTCAGTCACTTGCTCTGTGGGTGATCAGTATTTCATTTTTTGCCTGTTATTCAGTCTATTGCATGTTTTATATTTGAGCAGTTGTAATGTATATTTTTTTTTTCGAGTAGTTTTGCTTTTTTACAGTGTTTTTGACGAAAGTGATTTATCTTTTGCTCAGGTCTTGATAGAGCAACACGATTTTACACGCTACAGGTGGCGAATTTCATCGGTCTAGTAAATGTTTTTGTAGGCCCGCTTCGTGTATGTGTTGATAAAATTTGGTCTGAGCGAAAACAGCGTTTCCAAAAATATCAAACAAACGCCGCCCGCAAACACCTTTATTGGTGTTGCTTTCTTCCTGGACCTCCTAGGGATGGTTCCCTACGAGGTTTATCGAAGAAAACAACACCGATTTGAGAAGGTGTTTGCAAGCGGCCTTTGTATGATATTTTTTGACTGAACGCAAGTCAGCTCTACATTTAATTACCCGCATCTGCAATGGTTTTTTACTTCTCTAAACGTTTCGGTTGAGAGACATTACTGCCCGATAACTCCAATCTTGTTAAGTCATCGTAACCGTTTTTACACTTATCACTGTATCGAATGTGATAAAATCCAGACACCGTTTTTCGGCGATCGTTTTATTGTTATTTTTAAGGGGCTTAAATCCGTGGGGTCCAGAATTAAAATTAATATTACACATTCTCACCGTTACACTAGACTTTATGAGTGATGGTTGTTCACACCCTTGTTGAAACGTGACTTGTACTATAATGATTAGATTTAAAATAAGTAAGTCTGTTCACTATCTTGTTCTAACTCCCTTGCGAAATCTGTGTGTTCAGACAAAACTGGTCTGAGAAATAAAGAAGTTGAAAAGATCTGTTGCGGTGTGCTGCTCACTAAAAAAAGGAGTGAACGAATCAAATTAGTGAAATACAACATTCGCCAGAGTTCAAAAGCCTAATGAGACTCTCACCAACAATTCATTTTATTTCAAAATGAATATCAAATTTAAACGGTCAAGCCCCGGTTGTTTAAAAGGTGGATAACCGTGACTATCCACCAGATAAATCATTATCCCTTGGATGACGTGGTTTGTGTTGTTCACGCCTATCCGCTGGATAGCGATTTATCCGATGCCGGATAGTGTTATCCAGCCTTTGATCAACCGAGGCCAGTCTTATAAGTTCTAATATGACGTGGGGTTTTAGGTAGCTGCAAACGCGCATCATAGTTTCATGGCACCCCTGAAGGCAGACGGTAAGTTTAAGAATGGTGGAACAGAGAATTAACTCTAAAGTGTAAATTAGAGTGCTGATTCCAACCGAAGTCAGATTTTTCCTTTACCTTGTGTGGTTCCCTGATTCCCTTTACTAGGGTTAACGCCCACGGGTTCAATTAGCACTCTAATTTATACTTCAGAGTTAATTCTCTGTCCCACCATTTGAGTTCATAGTGTTACGCGGCACGACATTCATCGGTAACTTTAAGATCCAATCAGCACAAATATCCGCAATTAGGCGTTTCCTGGCGGCCCAGTTATAAGAATTCAGAATTTTCCATAGCTAGCTCATTGTAGGTTGTCGTGAGAAACCTGAAGTTCTTTGTTAAAACACTTTCGAGCTCAAATATGAGTTCCGATCGCGACATTAATTCTAAGCTAGGGGATGTCGCGATAGCTCTGACTGACATCGTAAGCCGTCTTCAGGCAGCCAGTGGAAACACTTCCAGTGAATTGGAAAGAGCACGAAATGCGGTGAGATCCCTTCAGTCGGACGCCGGGATGGCAACTAGTGTCTCTCAATCATTCAATCGTTCATCAGCGGCTGGAAATTCCAGTTCATCGAGTCGTCCGACCTTGCCATCTGTGTCCAGGAAGCAAGCACCTTCTCATCGCTTTTCACCTTATAGTCGCGAAAAGGGGAAGAAAAAGTCTGCTCGTGAGCCTAGGAGATATGACATGAAGCTTTGTGTGGTAGATCACATTCCTGAACTGTTCGGTTCAGGATCGGCGCGATCCATTTCGAATTACCGTGGAGGAGCTGTGATAGAGACGGCCTTCTTCCTTATGGAAGACGAGTCTGGACATTCGGTCCGAAATAAAATAATGGAGATAATAAAAAGTCAGTACCCAGATTACGTCGGCGAATTTGTATACGCAACTCGACGCAACAGAAACCAGTTGTTCATAGCGGCCGACCAAGACATGGACGCGAGGGCAGTCCGAACGCTAAAAGGATCTGGGAGCGTATATATCGTATTGGATACGTCCATTGCTCCCGATGACGAGGTAAGAGATTAATCTAAAGTAGTTTACTTCTTTATTGATTACTGCCAATTATAGGCGGTGTTTGGAAAGTGTTTTGAACTTTAATTTTTTCATGGACCACAATGGAAAATACTGGTTTACCAGGAAATGTGTTAACCAATAAAGTCATTTATTTATTTGCTTATTTCTTTAATTGTTTTAAGCAAAAAAAGGTGCAGTATCGGCGAGTAGTTTTTTTTTGCTTTATACGCGGTCAGTTACTTATGGGGGTTTTCCACACTGTGTCTCTTGATTGGCTATCAAAAACCGATTTACTTTTTGACTGATGTCCGCATTTGAAGTGTGGCGTGATAACGCCGAGCCAATGATAGGCTGGGTTAACTCGTTAGTCCAGATTTTGGACTAGAAATGGCCTCGTTATTACCACCTACGGGAATTTGGCTGTAACAGACGCTGCAATTGGCTTTCGAGCAAGCCGCAGGAAAGATTTCAGAACAGCGGCTGTCAAAGTTTGCTGTTAGATTTGACAAAGCAGAGAAGAAAGGAGTCAAAGTGTTTTGCCGCGGAAGTCATGTTGTTCCTTTGTAAAAATACACGTACCACCATATATTTAAAGACGAAGGCCTACACGTAGAAAGTAGAAAAATACTGTCTTTTATGTCTTTAAATGATACAACGAATAAGTCAAGAAATCCCGGGAGATATTCATACAATATAATACCAAGTCATTTCTGACGTGTCTCCACGTTGCAGTTAATGTGATCGCAAATGAAGACGATAACTACGATTCCAAAAAAAAACAAGTAAATTGCCGCGCTCCAGTCCTGAGGTTGTTTCTCGCAGGTTCGCCGCTCGCAGCCGCCGAAGCGTTGTATCCTCTATTCGTGAGACTGTTCATGTTTGCAGGTCATTGTTTGCATAAAAAAAGCAGACAAGTCATACTGATGAGGGAGAACAAATTTGAGAAAGTTTATAAATTTGGAGCTGCCTACCCGGTGCATAATATGAGCATCGAATTTTATAGTTTGATATGTAACTATTATATAGTAAAAAATCTCACGCACATGTCGGGAGGGGGGGGGGGGGGAGGATTATTAAGAAAAAGCTAATACCGGGAGGCTCCGCCCCGAGGTCCGATCCCTTACCCTCTTATATACCGTTTTTGGCAGAAAAGACACCCCTTTATTATACCTTACTTTGACAAATGGTACCCCTTTCTTATACCTTCCACCGGAAAATAGTACCCTTTCACATATAAATTAAACCAGTACTTTCATAAGGTATGTGTGTTCGAAATATTTTAATAAAAGCCTCTTTTAAATACCTAACTGAAAGATTTCCCTACCCTTCATATACTCAGACTCATGAAATCCCTACCCTTTCATATAACTGAAGTGTAGAAAAAGTAACAGGAGCCTCCCCGTATAGGCCATTATAGGCGTACATGTTAGAACGAGATAGATTTTAAGCTCAGTTAGGTGCCATGTTCAAGTATAAATACGTTACTCGCTAAGAGTATCCTGTCATGGAAGTGCGTGCACGTATTTAGGGCTTGAGTTTGTTTAGATTCTATTACATTCATGTGTCTTGCTTTTGCCAGCTATGCTCAGAGTCAAAAGCTATAACGCCGTCATGTAATGATGCAAGTACGTTTTAGCAGTTAAAAAGATATTATTCCTTTTAATAGGACTCGCTTGAGGATGAAGAAGAAGGAGATATCGGGACCTTTTCCATGCAACTTCCCACATCGTCAAGCCCAGTTAGTGAAGAGAGGGCCAGACGGGTACAGTGTTTATTCTCAGTTTAATTAATACGTCATATTAACACACGAGTAGATTACCGGAATTATGCTTTATTGCATAATCTCTTGGGCGTAGGTGCGAGGGTTTGGATATTTACTGCCTTTTCAACTTAAATAAATTTTCAATACCCTTTACACATGGGGATTTCATGTGCAAGGTCTCCATGCGTTTCGCGATTAAACTCCTTTCCTAACCCCTTTTTATTTTATAAGAATACAGTTTTCTTCGGCCCCAGCTAAATATTCTTATTTTTCTACAGAATTTAGGCTGAAAATAATCTTGTGCTATTCTTAGATAAGAATATATCAAGAAGCTTTCACGGTTTAGTTCATATCTTTTGTACTGTATACCGTATATGAACGCCACCGTCTACTAATTATCGGCTATTTCTGATTTAAAAATGAGTGTGACGTATAAGGAATGAAATATAACGGATAGTTTGCATAAATTAAAAGTTTAAAATATGTGCAACAATGTTAAAATGTGCTAAAAGTGTTAAATTTGGTGTTCCTTTAAAATATGATACTGTCTTGCGAGCGGGCATGAATTATTGTCCGCCTTGACATGACTCGTGTCTTTCGAGTACGATTGTTGGCAGTGTCAATGACCGTAGAGTTGTTAACATCAATAACCCTGTTTAAAGTCTACGCGTGTTTTCGACGTTTGTTCCTCCTGTGTTCTTTTCTCTTGGTAGCAATAGATCTTTTAGTTTCGCCAGTGTAATTCCAGGGGCAAGATGCGCATGGAATTTTGTAGATGATGTTACCTCAGTCGTCTTCGGCAGGTCGAAACTTAGGGACGCGAAAATGTTGTTGTAATGCTACAAAAAATTATATTAGTTTTTATAATTACAACTTTTCAACAAACAAATATTACATCCTTTTTAAAATCGTAGGCATTCTCGTGTTTATCGGTAAAATGTCTTTAAAACTTTGGAAATTTTAGCCTCGATATTCTCCGAGCTGGCGGCAAAAGATCGCGGTATTTTGTTTAGGCCCCGTGAAATTTAAAACGGCAATCTTTATGCCGTCCAACTCAAAGGAAAGTGAATTACAGATAAGATAGTTTAGCACCTTTAGTCCTTTACTCCTTTGGATGAGTCAGGCTGTAGAAAATTATTTGTTTATCTTGATTTTGTCATTACAGTTCCGGCAGGAGCAAATGCCTGTCTTGTTAGGACAAAAGTCAGGCCAAAGAACACGAATAACCAGTGGCGAAAGATCTGCATCGGCGCCTACGCCTAAGGTACGTCAGATCCATTTTTATTTATGTTCCAAATTTAATATTCCTCAAGAAAATGGAATAAAGCAATTCAATATGCTTGTCTTAAATTCACGATGGACGAGCTCCTGACAAAAGCGCGAAGCATTGCAATACTGAATTCGTTTTCGCTAGCTTTGTATGAAGCCCAGTCATATATGCCCCCCAGCGGGAGGGGGTTCTACTTAGCAAAGTTAATGAGGGAGGCTCCACCCTTTTTATATACCATTTTGGAAGAATAGGCAACCCTTTTATATACCTTTGGTTGAAAAAAGGTACCCCTTTCACATAACTACTTTGCTTTACTTAACTACTTGCTCTCATTTTCATGTAGTAACAAGACACTATGACCCTCATAGTCTCTTGGTAGTACTTAATAAATAAACTGATACAGCCATAAAGGGCGTCTATTCGAAATATTATAATTAAAGGCCCTTTTGATACCAAAACGGCCGATTTCCCTACTCTTTTATATACCTTAAAAAGGTGCCCCTTTCGGGCGGAGCCTCCCGTAAAGGCCATTATAGGGAGTATCAACCCTCCCCCCCCCCCCCCCTTCCTGGGTATATGGTTTACGCTAATTCGTAGACAGTGAAGAAGATACCAAAATTGGTGCTTGCAGAATGAAAAAAGGCTTTATTTCTGTTTCAGTTTTTTCGTGGCTACAGTAACCACGAAGAACGAATGGAAGTTTCGGATTTAGAAGATTTAGGTATGTTAAACTTACCGAATGCCAACGGATATGATACAGTGGCTATGTTGTAGGTTGAATCCGGTTAAATCTATTTCCAAGCTGCATTAATTTGCGTCAACAACACTTTTCCAATAACATAAAACAATTGGGAGAGATTAAAAGAAAGTTGAGGTGTCCAGGTTGAAGCATTTTAGTTTAGGCTGGAATTGGATTTAACTTTGGTTTCGATCTTTGGTATCATTAAAAAAGAGATTTCATTTGATAAGATATTTGAAGCCGTAACACAAATGTTTGCAATAGGGTGTAAATAATTTTGGTACAGAATTTTTCAAAAAATACCTAAGTCCTGGCGGAATCCATCTTAAAACTTTTAATTCATTAGGTTCGAATGCTAATGGCTAACGTACAGTCGGACCTGTTCAGCCATTATCTGTAAATTAGGCACGCGATTTCTGAGGGGGCAAGCAAACTTTAAAATATGGCATTAAAAACTGTATAATCACAGCAACAAACCGATGAGAGTGCGGGATCTTTAGTAGACCAGGATCAGTAGAAATTTTACAATACAAAATATAGACGGCACACTGGTCCCGACGGCAGATATCACCAAAATGAAATAAAACGGAGTAAAGGACTAAACTAGTTTTAACAAAATTGCACTATATTTCGGTTTGCGATACAAACCTTCCTCAGGGGTTGAGTGGAAAAAAATATGTCAAAAGTAAACTTAACCGTTACAAATAAAAATTGAAATAAAAATACACGGCAATGATTGGTAGACTATGAGTAATTAAGTGTCAGATGTGGACATCACTGGCGTGCTTCATCTCATCTGGTAATGCCAAACGGATGTAATGTTTTGCCTTTGTTTATTAAACGAGCCTCTCGAGCTCATGTTTTTTTTTCGGCAGGATTAATGAATCCAGGTGGACGAAAAGGAAGTCTGATTGCTGTTTTAATGGTTTTACAGTGGATACTGCCATTTATGACGGTCATTTCCAGTGGGGGTAGCAAGATATTGAATTTACTGAAAAAGGTAATCAGTGATATTCGTGTATCGAATTGATTTATGAAAAAGGAAAGAAAGGGTGGCTTAAGTGCGGAATTTAAATCATCGCCGGGCCTAGTACCTAAATACCTAATCATTGCCTTTTCCTGTACAGTGTTTTATGCGATTTCATTTTGTTTAATTAGCGATATACGAAACATTCAATTACGATCGTTTACTCGATATACCGGGGCGCAAATGACTATTCTGTTTTAATTTGAAGGTGATCATTACAGATATATCCTTTCTTCTTCAGTGCTTTGAAGTGAGAGGAGTAAAGGATTTCCGAGTGAAGATAGTATTGGATTCCTTTCTTTCGGCCTTGGGTCTCTCAACAGAGACTGCAGATCCCAACTTAATATTGGAAAGAACTTTACAAGGGATTGCCGCCGAGCATGAAGAGGTATATCTATAAAACTTCATCCACTTATAGACTTTGTTGGGATAGTTAATTATTGTACAGTCAGCATCAGTAACGAAAGTACTCAGATTCTTGCGTCAACCGTTAGCATATTGTGAAATGACAATCTAAAATGGCTTTATTGTGTTTAGGCCAAAGCTGCACTTGCTAATTTCTTTGGAGGAAAAAGGTCAGTCCGAACAATACTGAGCAGTTCGCTGTCGGAAGATATCGTTTTTGATGAGGACAACAAAGAGTGTTCCAGCTGTATCCTTAATGTCTTGATCAGTGAAGTACTCAGATCTTTAGCCCTCAGCTGAAGTATATTTTCGATTCTTAAGTCTCGAGATACAGAGGTCGTCTTGTTGTATATCTCAACTTGTCATACGCGTGGCTTTTTCAGTTTTGTCAGGGCCTTTTAAGTTTACACAATGCTCAAAATGAGGTCTGATGGTGTTCAAATCGATATTTAGGAAACTGTTAATATACGTGCTTATTAAAATTATTACTGTATGCCTTATACATTATAGGGCGGCAAGTCAACTTGAACTGCATTTGTGGGGTAATCTTATTAATTAAGGCTTTTTTTATTTTGGTTATCACACCAATCTGATGAGATGCAGTGGTATGATTTAATTTGTCCTTTGAGGGTAACTTTTCTTAACAAGATCTTTTTAAGCAGCCATGATGATAAATGTGAAGATGCCAGTATCAGAGACCCATCGCTTGCGTGACGCTCTAAACGATAGTTTAAAACAACGAGAAACTATACCATTTTCAAATTGGAAAGAAGAATGGAAGGCAAAATATCCTACTCAAGGAGATAATGGTAACTAGTTTACTGGTCAACATTTTCTTGAAATACTTTTTTTTTTGCTTTCTTTACTATAATTCTTCATTGTGTTATTCGTGTTTAATCCCTGTTGTATCAATTTAAACCGACAGCAGATCAATCTGACTTCTGCGCCACAAGTTATCGGGCATGGAAGGACTGCCCTGACTGCTTGATTGTGGGTCTGAATAGGTCTTCCAAGAAAGCAAACTGGGTAAGAAGTATCCGCTATATCGACTAATTTGCCTGTCTGTGCCACGACTTCCAACGCGAGACAAATGTGACATGCCGTATTTTCTCGATTAAATGCAGGACACCGATTAAACGTCGGGTCAAAACTGCCAATTTCAGATTAAATGCCCCCGGCATCTCGAAGGCAGAGGTACCATGATCAAACGCCGGACCCCGATTAAACGCTGGCTTCAAACAAACGCCCGGTCAAAAGGGCCAAATTTGAAATAGGCGTTGAGTTGAGAAAATACAGTACACGGTTGCGCGATGCATGACTTTTATTTATCGTGTTTTATATTTATTTAGGATACCAAAACTGTGTCACTAGACGCTGCCATACCGGTGGCAGACCTTGTTAGGCCGGAAGATGACACGCTGCATAGTGCAACAGATACGTCTTTGCCCAGTGAAACGTACCAGCTATTCGCAGTTATTGTTAAGTCAGAGGAAGAGCGCTTTTATGCCTGCATAAGAACAGGAGGAGAAACAAGTGATAAATGGTAAGTATGTAGAGTAGTCAGTGCTGAACTTTGTTCTAAAGAGGATTGAATTAAGGTTGTTATCACTTAGATTATAAGCATCGCATGAGTACAGCATTAGATTGTAAGTGAGTTCACTAATAAGGAATATCTTCTCTCTTGTAGGACTGTTTACGATGGCCTACATGTAAAAGACTTCACAATGACAGAAGACCTGCTTGGCACCTTTTCTGGTGGAGAAAATCACGACTTTTATGATATCCTTTGTTGTTTCAAAAAATGGTTATGACAACCTCCTTTAAGGCCCCTTTTAAAAATGTATTGTATTGTGCATGTGCTAGAAACTGGTTATAGGTGCAATAGCATTTGGCGCGGTATGACCATGGCTGCATGACAACTGTTTCTCCGTTTTCATGCAAAATTTGAGAAAATGTAATTTATCTATCAATAGCTATCCAATAGCTATTCAATACCGATTAATAGCTATTTCCAAATTTTCAGCATAAAGGATCTCTTTCACGATTGACAGTTTTGAAAGGTTTAGCGTCCTAAATTTTTCAAATTTGTGTATTGCAATCCTTCTAGATTTTTTACATTGGAAGCTATCCTTGATTTTTTTTCTCTCTATGACATTTTGTTACCTTGATGGTCCTTATTTTAAGTTTTCTTTTGATCTGAAGGTAAATTTACACATCGCCAAATATGAATGAATTCCGCATTCATGGTTCTGGGCGCGAAAAAAATTCAATTTGTCAAACTTACACAGTTAAAGGGTCCTCGTAAACGTAAAACGCAATTCCCAGAGCTGTTGAGTAGCACAGATTAAATTCCTTATTTCTAAAATTTTTCCCTTGACTGTAGCTAATTACCGCTTTCTATACTAAGTCCTGGAACAAAATCAAGAGGCCAAGCTCTCCCTCCTTGAGGGCGCGAAATGAAGTACTGTTAAGGTGAGGTATATCAGTTTTGCTTTAATTTTATCCTTAGTTCTGAGTCAAAAAAACACCACAAAACAAATAGAGATAGATCTATACTTTGTGGTGTAAATATCTGACTTCCGTTTGACTCAATCTTGGACAAACCCTTTTGCGCGCATGTCTAGACTTACAAGCTGGTTCAATGTTGTCCAGTGGGGTTTGCAATTTAACTAGCTTTTTTTCACGATAACAACGTTGACAACATTTAAGTGGATAATTTGCAATTCATTCGCTTCTTAACAGCTTTGGTTCGTTAAACTAGTGCCAATTTGAAAGTGTGTCTCAACAGTTTTTTTTCCAAGATTGCTTTTTAATATATATTTTTTTCTTTTCTTCCCCGGCAAAGGGGTAATTTTAAAACTCAGTTTTTAATCGTTTATTGTTGCTGAGACTGCTTTCATTTTATTGGCTTGCAGTGTTGGAGAAGAAGATGAATGTGTCATTATCCAAGACACAGGTATTTATGACAATCTGATACGTTTTTGCGTTAAGTTGGCTGACTCGACCTGAGTTCCAGCCATTCATTTTGGGCGGAAAGTTTATGGCTAGTTGTTTAAGGTAGCAAGGTGATGATCCCTAGTATATACCTTAGAATAGCGACTTATCGACTGAGGACGAGTTTGCCCGATGTGTTTGCCTGGGCGTTTAATGCGAAAACATTTTCGGTTTGGGTGGACGTTTTATGTTTCTTCAAAATTTGTAACAAACCGAAGAACGCCAAATTCTTTTGGTTCGATTTTTTTAGATTTATTTTTTCAATCAGAAAAAAAGGAGGTTACGTGAATTAGTACAGCGACATACTCATAAAGAACTGGAAGCTAAAATTGGAGCAGTTTATAATTAAAGCAATTTAATTTCACCGGTACTAGTCAAACCAAAGCATTTTCAGTTGTCTTCTGAGTCTTTGATGTAGTGGACACTTTACTTTAAAATATTGCAATAGCAATGTTGCCAAGAAACTTTTATTCTTTCTAGTGCAACATGAAGCGGTGCTTCATCGAATGGAGAAGGAGATGAATGAGTTCATTGGACTTGAAAACCTAAAGGAGCAGTTCTTAAGGTTCACGCGAACACAACTGCAGAATGACAGAAGAAAACGACTCGGTCGTAAAATCGATGATGATTCACCCATCCATCTGGTGTTTGCTGGAAACCCCGGTACAGGGAAAACAACCTTTGCAAGGCGTGTTGCAGGTACTCAGTGAATATTGATTTTACGATTGTGCTATTTTTTGGGATGAATCAAACAAAGTGCTTTGGCTTAATTTAGCACAAAAAGAAAATGAACCGGCCTGATTGCAGGTTTCTATTATAAAAGTTCAATTAATTGCGAGGGATGGGATAGACAACGGTATTGCACAACTCAAAGCAGCCTGTTTTCTAAATAGTTTAGAAGTGAGAGAAAGCCCGTAGTCTTCTTAAGGACTTCTCCAGAAGAACGCCTTAGAGATCCTACCGGAAACAAAATAGATAAAAAAAATCGAATTACATGATAGCAAAACTCACATTTAACAGCAGTATTTTATTAACTTTCTTTTTACAGAACTTCTCTACAGCATCAAAAAAATTCAAAAAAATAAAGTAGTAGAAGTGCAAAGGTCTGATCTCGTAGGCCAATATCTTGGTTCTACTACTGAGAAAACCAAGGCAAAGATAATGGAAGCGCGTGGCGGTGTTCTTTTTGTGGACGAAGCCTACAGGCTGATCTCCACAGCAGGGAAAGATTTCGGCCGAGAAGCCATCGAAGAGCTGATGGCCGTAATGGAAGAAGGAGACCCAGTGATGATATTCGCTGGGTACGAAAAACAGATGGAAAAATTCTTAAATGTGAACCCGGGCTTAAGGTCCCGCATTTATAGAAAGTTTGTTTTTCCCGACTATTCGACAGAGGAACTCGGCGAGATATTTAGCCTAAAGGCAAAGAAGAAGGGGTTCATAATCGGCGAGGTGGACGTGGCAGGTATTCTGTCAAATTTTACGACTGAAGAGCAGCGGAAGACTATGAACGCACGCCTGGTCAGAATTCTTCTGCAAGAATCTGTCGAGGAGGCCAGCAACAGGCTCCCTCTCGACGCCTCACTTAATGAGCTCATGAAGATTGAGGAAAGTGACATTGTGGCTGGCTGCTCGCGTCTCCCTATCGTCCCAGGACGCGACGATACATCTACCACCTAGATCCGACGAGTTACTGCTCAAGCATGTTAAGGCATAGCTCATATATATCCAGTACAGACCACCGGAAAGATAAAACCATTTTGGACCTAAAGTAACGTTTTTTTTTTCGAGGAGCGGCCAGAAGCTTACACAAACAAAATTTGGCATCCTTAAACTCCGTAAGGTGTTTTTACGGCGATCACGTGGCTTGACGTCACAGGCTTGGTGAAGATGATGCTATCACGAAAAACTAAGCATAAGACATTTCAACCACTTTCTAAGGCAACTATTTCTGTCCTGAATGGATGAACTCCTCAATTATTCTAAGGCTATATATAGGAGGATAGAAGGTCACGTGACCTCTTTTACTCAATAACTTCTAAACTGAATATTTTTGTCGGTCATTTGTAAAAATACTAAATTTGACAGTAATTGTATATCATCTCCGCGGATCATTTTCTGTTGTTTTTCTGAGGCACGTAAACACCAGGCCCCACCGCTTAGCGTTCGCAGCTCCTCCTGTGGTTTTTCGGGTTTACACCGTCCAGGGGCCAAAAGCATCAAAACCCACGTTAGTGAAGGGGGGACAGACTTCGGTCCTAACAGGGGGAAGGTCTGCCATTTCGTGATAAGCTCCAAACCAGGCCGAACAACAGTACCAGACGTAAGTTCTTTTCGTTTGTATTACTTTATCGTTTGTCCTTTTACCTCACCTTTGTAAATCTTGTAAATTCTAGCTCTCTTTTAATTACGCATTGTAATCTACTCTGTAGTTTTCACCGCATGTGTACGATATTTGGGCAAGTTAACCTTAATAAAAGCTGATCAAGTGAAACCTGCCTAATTGTTCTACATCGTGTGGTTGACGCTCGACCGTCGACGATCTCAATGTGCACCACGTGCTAACCACTTGGGTTCGTTACAACCCTTATTGCCGAGTCTTACAGGGACAAGGAGCCACAGCAGATCTATCGCATTCATGAAAACGACAAGAAGCGGTTATACTCGAGGAGAGTGCTGGATGTTGAGCATGGTTCGTTCACCTTAATAAAAGCTGATCAAGTGAAACCTGCCTAATTGTTCTACATCGTGTGGTTGACGCTCGACGATCTCAATGTGCACCACGTGCTAACCACTTGGGTTCGTTACAGTGAAAAGTCTGGTAGATATCCGCGGACGCAGGTAAGCCGTATCTTAACGTCTAAATATGGAGCCATCAAAAACTACGAGTCAGGTAAGAGGACAGCCAAGCGCCGGAGGAATAGCGGAGAACGGAGCTAGGAGTAGAAGAACAACAAGAACCGTGGTGCGGTTGTAAACCGCGGTTTAAAAAAACGCGATTTGTCTGCGAAACGTGACTCTCCCAGGGTCTCTCATCTTACCGCCCTGGGAACGAGGTTGGACTCTCCTGCCCTTCAGCAAATATACGAAAAAAGGAGTATCTGATTACATTCTTTGCATAGCGCGAGTTTAGTGTGACTTGTAATCGGAGAATTTTGTTTACGTCTAATGAAAAAATACCTTGACCTTTCAATATAAATTTTACGTATGGGTTTTTGACGAGCACTAAGGCTAAGTTTTAACTTTTTTTCCCCAGAAAATTCCACCATTGCTTCTGGCGAACTATACACGATCTTACATTTATCACCGTCAGCGTATTCCATGGCCAGACGTAATACCTTTTTAGCGCATTGAATATTCCCTTTGAAAGTGAACAGAATCAATGCAAACATTCCAGATTACAAAATCTTCTGTTTCGCACCCAAAACGAAATTCAGCTAAACTCTGGGTGACTTCAGCCTTAGTAGCCAGCAACTGGTCCCAAATTAGATGCTTTATCCTTGCAAATGTCTTGACGCCCATCGCCGAAGATTTTTGACCCAAGTTGGACCATTTCTCCATTTGGCCGCCATTTTTTTGTGTAAACAGTTAATTTGCTAACTTGCCAAAACCCTCCTGAGGGGGGGATATGACGAAAAGAGCTGAGAAATGGCCTGTAATTGGCTGATGATGACATCATCCGGTGAAGACAATTGGCCGTGGGAGTTTGGGTCTGCTTACCGACAAAAAAAAAACAAGAAGATCTTTTAGATCTTATAACCGCGCTTTTAAAATTTAACTGTTTTCTAAGTATTTTTAAAACAAAAACCGTTTGCGAGTAAACATTACCCATTGGAAACAATAGAGATTGCGTGATTCAAAGTTGGCTCAGTGCCTGGATTGAAAGAGATTTTATTTCACATTCTTTGCATAGCGTGGTTGCGTGATTGGTAATCGGAGATTTTGTTTACCCGTAGCTCGGAGGAGAATATATATTTGCATATGTTCAAAGGGTTTTGACGAGCGCCGAGGTTTTATTTCTCTCCCAGAAAACTCCACCATTGCTTCTCGCGAAGTAAACACAATCTTATTTATCACCGTATGGGCATTACAGTAAATACGGTCTTATTTATCACCGTCAGCGCATTCCATGGCTGACGCCAGACGTTTCTTTAGCGCATTGAATATTCCCTTCGAAAGTGAACATGCCAGCAAAACGAAAATACAGCCTAACTCTAGGTAATTTCAGCCTTAGTAGCCAGCAACAGGTCCTAAATTACATTATTTATCCTTGCAAATGTCCTTGTGGTAATATTTCAACAGCTTTTGCGAATAAACATTACGGGTTTGGCCTGTGATTGGTTGATGAAGACATCATCCGCGGAGGTCTGCGTCTGGTGACACGAAAACGAAAAAAAACAAGAACCGCGGTGCGGTTGTAACCGCGCTTGAAAAAAAACGTGGTTACTTACACTGTCTGCGAAACGTGACTCTCCTGCCATTCATCAAATATACGAAAAAAGGAGTATCTGATTACATTCTTTGCATAGCGCGAGTTTAGCGTGACTTGTAATCGGAGAATTTTGTTTACGTCTAATGAAAAAATACTTTGACCTTTCAATATAAATTTTACACAGGGTTTTTGACGAGCGCTAAGGCTAAGTTTTAACTTTTTTTCCCCAGAAAATTCCACCATTGCTTCTGGCGAACTATTCACGATCTTACATTTATCACCGTCAGCGTATTCCATGACCAGACGTATACCTTTTTAGCGCATTGAATATCCCCTTTGAAAGTGAACAGAAACAATGCAAACATTCCAGATTACAAAATGTTCTGTTTTGCACGCAAAACGAAAATACAGCTTAACTCTGGATAATGTCAGCCTTACTAGCCAGCAACTGGTCCCAAATTAGATGCTTTATCCTTGCAAATGTCCGGACGCCCATCGCCGAAGGCCGCCATTTGTTGTGTAAACAGTTAATTCGCTAACTTGACAAAACCCTCCTGAGGGGGAGATATGACGAAAAGAGCTGAGAAATGGCCTGTAATTGGCTGAGGATGACATCATCCGGTGAAGACAATTGGTTGATGAAGACATCATCCGCGGAGGTCTGCGTCTGGTGACACGAAAACGAAAAAAAAAAAACCCCGTGCAGAGCAAGAACCGCGCTCGGCCCATGGCCGCGCGGTTAAAAAAACCCCGTGCAGAGCAAGAACCGCGCTCGGCCCATGGCCGCGCGGTTAAAAACCGAAGGCAGAGCAAGAAACCGCCCAGCCTACGGCTGCGCGGTTTAAAAATGGAAATTACAAGTAGAGTGGAGCCTTTTGACCGCGTTATAAAATTTTTGAGGTCATAGGTCTACCAGGAGCTCTACATGGTTTCGGCTGTTAACTGCACGTCGCTTCACAGAGTTTGACACCTCTGTAATTTACCATGTGCTTATACTTTGTTTTTGCTCGTTTCTATTATAAGATATGATTTAAGGTTCTAAGCATTGGCTCTCCAGGGAGAAAGATTAATATATTCCATACGAAAAAATTGCTTATTTGCATTCTATAGCCCATTGCAGAAACGTGAGAGGACTGGGACGAGTTTCTTATATTGATTAGATTGAAAATCTAAACATTTCAACTGAAATGTTACTGAATAAAAAGCTATCCAACCAAGTTTGAGAGTTTTCAGTGGAAAATTGTTCAAATGGGAGAATCTCAAAAGTTGCAAAATTCCGTACAAATCCTTAGAATTTTGTGGCTTGTCTACCCAATCCATACAAACTCTCTATTTTAGGTGATATTTGAAGAGCTACCATTTTGCAATTTTCCTTCTCTAAATACTTCTATTCTTGGTAAATACTCTCAAATTTAGTTCATCTTTCATTTGAATATCTTAGTTTTTCAAACAAACGGAAAACAACCATACTCTTTCCCAGTCCTCTCACGTTTCTGCAATTGCCTATGTTGTGACGCCGGACCCGGCTATTCAGACAAGAACTGTTTGCAAGTACAGTGTGTTGCGTCTTTAATCACAATATCATATTTATCTTTGCCCAGCTTTTCCAGTCAGACTACCGTAGCTTTACTTTGAGAAAGCTGTGCGTTCTAATGTTTTTTTTTTTCGATTAATCTGATCGCGCGCATTCAAGGAGAAACAACAGTTAATAATTATCACTTCGGAATAAAATTGCGCTGCTCGACGTGCACAGTTGAAGTATGACCGACTTTCCATAAATCCAAAGGGTACGACGGCAACAACATCAAGACCACGGTAAATTGTCTCGAGACAGACCTGCCTAACCTTGAGATAAACGTCGGAATAGATACTTTTCGAAGTTTTGGCCCGAAGGCTACTGTTAAACATCGCGGGCTGTATGGCGGTCGCAGCGCGACAAAGCTCAATCCGACAAACTGCCTGATTACAGAGGACCCCTCCCTAATGTTCTCAATTGTCAAAGTAGCACGTGCCCAGACCCAACCAGGGTCTCTCCTCGCTCGCCCCAGGCTGTAAGATGAGAGACCCTGGGAACGAGGTTGCTGAACTCTGAGCGTTATAATTCCGTCCGGTGACGTCACTTACTTCTTCTGAGATATAAAGTAATTTCTGATTGGTTTTCAGTTTGTGCAGCAAAGATACAAGTTTCTTATTGGTTTGAAAGAGATCAGGTTGCGTGTGTCGTCGGCAAACGTGTTAATTACAAATCTTTTCAGATATTTCGTTCGACTGCTCTATCGTAAATGCTCGTAAATTATTTTTGTCCGCTTTTCCTGACCTAATTCCTTAGGTTAACATTTCAAATCCAAGAAAAACGTTACGTAAACCTATTCGAGCCGAATGATTTGCTTTTTAGCAAGTCAAGATAATTGACATAATTGAAATAGATACTGTTTAGTACACTGTTTTATTGTTTATTTCCAGTGGTTGGAGGTGTAATTACCTTGCCGTAATTGGTCTTCAGTGTGTTCTTTTACATATTTTCCCTATAAAGTGGAGTTCCTGATTTTCTTACCACCGTTGATACGCGACTTTGGAAAACAAAACAGCCGCGGAAACGTTTACAACGTCCGACAATCTTGTGTGTTAATTATCGACAGATCGGATCGAAAATCACAGCCCGCTAGCATGACATAAAGAAGGTCAGAAGGTCACACTAGTGGCTGTGATCGGTGGATTTCGATCCGATCTGTCGATAACACGCAATTATTGACGGAAATTTTGGAAACGTTTCCGTTTTGTTTTCCAAAGTCGCGTATCAACGAAAACGGTGGTAGTGCAATAGAATATTTGGTAGCTGAAAAAATAACATTCTTACATAAAATGGAACGAAAAACGATTCTGTGCTGCATTGCGAGAAGAAAAACAAACAGAACAGTTCGTGCCGCGTACTGTTGCGTATAAACTCTCCAGCAGTGCATGGATTGAAGCTCAAAATAAAATGATTTTACGGAAAATTCTCAATTTCAGCTTGTATCAGCTGGGCGTCCCCACGTCGAATCACGCCGAGCTGCTGCGTCGATAACACGCATTAACGTAAAAATGGAAGATGTCAGTTCCAGAAAATACAAATTTATGAAAAATTGTCATAAATTACGACGTGACGTAAGCGGACGGTTATAACGCTCAGAGTTCAGGCGTCTCTCGCCCGGCATTAGGTTGAGGGCGGGAGATGACTGACATTTCAGGCTATCGCCAGGCTAGCTAGACAAAATCTACCGAAATGCCAACCAGATGTGTTCTCTGGAGATCCTACTCTCTTTCACCCTTGGAAAGCCGCCTTCAAAGCCATGCTAATTGACACTGATGTTTCCCCAACACAGAAAATTAATTATCTGAGGAGCTTCACTAGCGGAACGCCGCAGCGCCTAGTAGACAATTATAGAAAGAGACAAATGCGTGACCCCGTTGCGTTACTTAAGGATTTGTGGGAAGAACTGGAGAAGCGTTTTGGGAGCGCTGCGGTTATTAGCAACACACTGTTGGAGAGCTTGCGCAACTCAGCTACGTTCAGCGAACACGATAACGAGAACCTGCAGCTGTTTGCGGATCTTTGCGCCGACATCGAGAGTCAAGTGACCTACCTCCCGGGACTCGCTTGCCTAAATTATCCAAGCTCCATTCAACCTGTAACGGAGAAATTGCCGCAGTTCATTCGCGCCAAATGGGAGAAAGAAATAGCTCATTATTCTGACCTTAATGGGGGAGCGTACCCGCCCTTCTCCAAATTTTCAACACTAGTAAAAGAACAGGCGAAGATTAAAAACCATCCTAACCTCCTCGGCAATAAAGAAGCAAGGCCTCGCAGGGAGAAGAAAACGCTCAAAACGGACATGCAACCCCCCTATGAGAAAAAGGGAGATTTGGGAAATGAGAAGCGGGAGGGTTGTCACGGAAAAAGTAAGCACTGCCCATTCTATGACAGGCCTGGACATGACCTATCAGAGTGTAAGACATTTTTAGCTAAAGCTCTGGAAGAACGCACGCAGTGGATAAAGGAAGCACGCTTGTGCTTTCGCTGCTTCAGCTCCACCCATATCGCAAGCCGCTGTAACGTCCCCATAAAGTGTACTATTTGCGGAGACAGGCGCCATAGTGCCTTGCTGCATAAGGAAAGGCCACCATCCCACAAATCGGAGCCGAAATCGGAGAATGAGGGAGTCAACCCGAAATGCACCACGCTCTGTGGACATTCGGGAGGTGTGTCCTGCAGCAAAATCCTACTTGTGGATGTATACAGCAAGAGTAACCCACATCTTTCTAAGCGCATTTTCGCCATAATCGATGAGCAGAGCAACAGTTGCCTGGTCACCAGCGAGTTAGCCGACCACCTTGGAGCAAGGGGACCCCCGGAGAAATACTTCCTATCCTCATGCAGCGGGGAAAAAGAGGAGAAGCACGGCCGGCGAGTACCAGGGATCACTGTGCGGTCGCTTAGCGGACCAGAGTTCTTCTTGCCAACTCTCACCGAGTGCAATACAATCCCTCAAGACAAGAGTGAGATTCCCACCGCGGATATGGCAAAGAGTTTCCCGCACCTAATGCACATAGCGCACGAGATACCTCCCCTAGACGAGTCGACAAAAGTTCAGCTGCTGATCGATCGGGACGCCCCGGAGCTGTTGAAAGTCAGAGAATTTAGAAACGGCCCTAGAGGAGCCCCCTGGGCACAACGACTAGCCCTCGGCTGGACAATCAGCGGTCAGATGTGCCTCGATTTCCCAAGCGGGCCCGCACACGTCCTCACCCGCCTCACCAGCCTGTCTACTGCTACGGAGAGAAACCAAGAGACTGGAGAAAAGAGCTACGAGCTGGTCCCCTGCCCAAACCAATTCAAAGTCGAAGACCCGATCCTGGAACGTGCTACCGACAGCATCTTTAAGACTACGCGGGGCGACAACGAACCTAGTCTCTCTTGCGATGACCGTTTTGTTTCTGGAGATTATAGAAGCAGGAATACACAAGAACGAGAGTGGTAACTGGGAAATGCCACTGCCATTTCGTGACAAGATTTTGGTGGGAATGACGGCGCCCTGTTACCCAGGCATGCTCGTTTGTAGACGTCGCCGTCGTCCCCCAGGCCTGGTCGCCTGGTCGCGGCCGCCGGTGCTTAAAGTTCCCTAATTAGGCTGTGATATTAACTTGTCATTAAAAATAATCACCTCAAAGGTTAGACCTGGTCGCTCATAAATGGGCTGTAAGAAAAACTGTGCAGTTTTTGTAGTTATTGTCAGTGTTTCAGTGGCAGTTATTCCCACTCTTGTAAGTCGATTGTTGTTTCCTGTTGGTGAACCCCCGCTTCTAGAACTCAAACAATGGTGGGGCACAGGAAAAGAAACAGACCACGAACCTGAGGGGACCACTATTAAAGAATTCTCCATCAGCTTGCCAAACGAAGTTCTGAATGATCTCAAGGAAAGATTGTCCAAGACTTACTTCTTTGAAAACCTGGAAGGGATCGATTGGAAATACGGTACCAACCCGGACTACGTGAAAGAGTTAGTGGAATACTGGAGAACGAAGTACGACTGGCCCAGACAAGAAGAAATTCTCAACACCTACAAACATTACAAGACCAAAATAAGTGGACTAGATGTTCACTTTCTGCATTATAAACCTGACGTGAAGGAAGGTCAACAACTGCTCCCTATTATGTTGGTACATGGGTGGCCAGGGTCGTTTTATGAATTCTACAAAGTCATCCCAAAGCTGATAGCGGCTTCAACAGATGATTATGCATTTTCGGTTATTTGTCCATCGATTCCAGGCTATGGTTTATCAGAGGCGCCTCATAAGCCAGGCTTTGAAGCATTTGCAGCTGGCCGCATTTTTTGCAAGTTGATGAAGCGCCTTGGATACGAGTCTTACTACATTCAGGGTGGTGATTGGGGCAGTGCGATTTCAAGAGCGATGGCACTAATGAATCCAAGGTGAGAATCACCCTTTACACAGTAAAACCTCTGTTATAAAGGGGAAACGTGAAAAGTGGCCACTTAACCAATAATTTAATGGTTAATTATTACATAAATTTTAACTTGAACTTTTAAAGGTTTGGTTGTGCAAACTCCAACTCCTCGGTGCAATTCATGCTAATATTATTTGGTCATATGGCCAACCCGACAAAATGTTTTGTTTCTTATCTATCGTCAGACCGAACCATTTTTTGTGCAAAATTGAAAAAAAAACACATTTCAGATATGCTGTCTGACAAGCAAAGTGGCAGGAGGTGCCTCAAGAGGGTCTGTCAGGAATAATAGCATGGTCAAGTTATGCACTATGCCTGCTGAATAAAGCTACAATGGCTATCACTGCTGAGCTCTGTTTGCGAGGCACAAATGTACTGTAAGCAATGTTATGGGTAACATTTGGCTTTGTGAAACAAAGCCGCTTTAATGTATTCCAACTCTATGAAAAGATAAAATTACAATCAAAGTCAAGTCTACCACGAAAAGGTTACACCAGAAAATCACCATTAACACCTTTGCATAATGGGTTAATGTTAAATTTAAATTTAATATGTAAAATACAGAAAATACACTGTTTTCTTGTAAAAGTAATGCCAAAACCTCAGACCTCATAATACAAAAAAACAATTTGTTTTACCAACTTTGCAACAACTGAGGGTACCACTCAAAGCAATAATGACCCAAACCCCTCTTGGTTAAAACCAAAACAAGAATTAATACAAAACATTGTGAAAACATTTGCTTTTCTCCAAGTAAAAGAAAAGGGCAGGTATTTGCATAAAACTTTTTATCCGTGAATCAAATAATCCCTTTATGCACTGTGGATGCTGAATCAAGCTAAAACTTGGCTATCAATGCTTAGCTCTGTTTGCGAGGCAAAAATGCGCTGTAAATAATACTACACAGGGCGATCCCACCCCAGCATTGAAAGCCAAATTCAGTTCCCAAATTGAAAATATTTCATGAGTAAGAAGTAATTGCCAATACTTCTAGTTCCTAAATATTCAAGAGGAACTATGGCTGCTATAATTAAAGCATGGCAAACCAGCATATGGCAAAAGAAAAACAAAACAAACAAAGTCAGCAATTAGGGCCTTACTATGCACTGTTTAGCCAAATTCAACAACAGTGGACCTGCAGCTGTACCCATGTAATCTCAAATAATCAGCTGAACTGGGCAATTTGTTCTGCTCAGCTGATGGGAAATTGCAAGAGACATTGGTGGTAGATCGAAGTTATGTTTTAAGTTATGAAAAGTGATTTTAACTGCTTTTATATAACCATGCTGATTGGTGATTTTTGTAAGTAACTGACTCAACTGCAAAGGAATCCAAAAAATGCTATAGAACAAATAATTATTTCTTCAAACTGTATAATCCTGGACTCGGGCTCCCTCTGTCAGTTTCCTCTCTTTTTTTTGCCTGACTGACTCACTTTCACAGGAGGAAGGCAAGGGAAAATGAAACATTTTATGGAGATGGCCCAGGAAATTTGTGAAATATGTAGGACACCTGGGAAGCTGTTTCTAGTGTTTCTAGGATCCACAAATCAGTTTCCCTGGCAAAGTTGAAGTTCACTTAAATTCCCTTGGAAAAGTAAAATATTTGACAGGAAAAACATCTGGTAGGGAAAAGGGGGAGGGGAGGAATGGCAGCAACATAATTTTCAGTTGTATATTATTCGCATATTTGATTGAATTAACTATTTGCTAAGTTTTTACTGAGGTTGGAATCTTTGTCAACATTAACTTTTTTATTCATCAAGGTCAGAACTAAAGGCTGAATTATCACTGTCTGTGTCACTGTTCATCTCACAAAGCCCAAGAGCAGCTAGCTCCTGTAGAAAAAAGAAATTAATAGCATAATAAGTGTGCAGATCATTTTAGTTTTAGCAAAAAATGTTTTGAACAATTATTTTTTGAAATAAGTACTGGTGAACAGCACACAGCAAGAGAGCTTTATTTTCTCTGACCGGTTTCATCTGATAACACACACTTTGTCAGGGAAATTGAACAAGGTGGCTGAAAGGAACATTTTATAGCTAATCTAGTTGCATTTCTCACAAAGGGTGTGGTTGGGTGGGAGGTGATTTTTTTTAGTGACAGGTGCATAACCGTCTCATCAAATCACCCTCTCTACTGCTTGCTGTCAATACAATGAACATTCAGACTCATCATGCCCTTAATCTAAGCGATTCCTTGATTTCTTTTGGGCTTCAAGGGAAACAATTGTTAATTCTCTTCATTTCCCCTACAATCAAATATTCTAGACTATTAGTAGTTCCCCTTTCACTATTACCATGCTTTTAGCTGGGCCATTTTTTTATTGCAGTTTTCTTTCATGTCATGCATGACAGACTACTCGTAGTCTAATATTCTGCTTGATAGGCATAAAATTATGGCCAATATGGCTGCTTTGAAGTATTGAATTGCATACTTTGTTATCCTCCAGTACTTAAAAGAAGGGGGTAGCCGTATTGCAATGTCGCATCCTTTTGTTTACCGATATCACTTGACAGCAGAAGTAAATGTCACCATTTTTCTGGATGAAGTGATATGTTGCTGTTGCTGCAAGGTTGATTTTTAGTGCAGAATGCACTATTGGGATGGTTTGGGGGCCTACTGCTAAGGAACTATTTCAATTTATTACCATTGTAGCAAGAGGGTAGGGTGTGTTAGGTGCCTGTGTGCAGTACGTAAAACATGTTACACTTACCTCAAATTTATTAATAACATGAAAGCTATATATTTGTTTCAGAAAACACAGGTGTGAAATTGTAGCTGCTTCCGCATATTGAATTTAAAAATTTTGAGCGGCAACGATGCAAAACAGCAGAGTAAACATTAATAAGTATTTTAAGTTATTTTTGGACCTTGAATTAAAATACTGTAGTACACACATGAAACAAGCACACTGCTAAGATTATTTCTTATCAAGGTTTATGTCCAGGGAGTGGATCAACCAGGCAGGGGTCGAAGAAAAAAAATCTGAAATTTCTTATTAAAGTACCAGACATAAAAGGAAAATCAACCGTATGAAACATTGTGGAACACCAGGCCTACAGCCTTTAAACAAAAACAGTGCTTAAATACCCAACATGTTGAACTTCCATATGTCCCAAGTAGTGAAAGATATTGGAAATATGCATTGGAACCTCAATTTCACGAAAGGGCCAAGCGACTGGCAAAATATGTTTGCTATAACAAGGTATTGTTCCATCAAGGTTCTTTTCTATATATTTCACTATTACTGGGGTAAACAGTTGGTAATACTCAGGTCTTTGTTACATAGAGGTTCGTTAAATCGAGGTTCCACTGTATAAGGGATTAGAATTTCACAATCAAAACTATATCAGTATATACAGTGGAAGCCCTTGTAAGCAGACACCCTCGGGCACAGGCGGCCCAAGCTCATAATGGAAAGATGGCCACCTACGGGAGCTTGCCCAGCTTACAATAAAGATTGGGAATGGAAAAATACCACTAAATCATTATTATGGTTTTGTTTTATGCCATGATCATGGTGATAACTCTATGTACACATTACTGTGTACTACAGTACTAGGACTGACCCTTTGTGATTAAAGAACAAATCATAAATGCAGCCAGCATTAACATTAGCATTAACAGTCTCACTGCAATAAAAATCAGTGATGCAATTTACAAATGTTTCTAAGTACATTTCAAAGTCCGGCCCAATTCCTTTCAAGTCTGTTAAGTCCAGATCGTAAGCCCCCCCCCCCCCCCCCCAAGTGTTTGTAGCCACTTAGGAGAATGTCAGCTTACAGGCCGGAATGAGTAAATACTGAGTTTTTATGGAAGCTCAAATGGGGTTTTGTGAAGGCAGTCGATAGTAGAGCTGTCTGGTTACAAAAGTGTCCATAAAGAGGGACGTATACAAAACATGGACGGGGGTCCATGGACCACCATGGACCACCCCATGGACCCGGTCCATGGACCACCCCATGCACCACCCCTAATTTTCAAAAGGAAATCACCCTTGCCTGAGGTCAGGGTTTGAAACACACAGACTCGTATCTATTGCTTATGTCCTTGAGGGTTTGTCTCGTATTAGCGGGTTGCTTTGGGATCGATAAATAAAAAGACTTCGTTTTACACGGGGTAGTACGATCGCGACTGTACATAGCTTGCAATACAGGCGTACTTCGTGGGTACAAGCAATAAATACTCACCTGATCTTTGGATCATTTCAAGGCAGCTGCCATCTTAGATGAAGGAGTGCGAAGGGGCTAGAGCGAGTTATGTTATCCGGCAACCTACCCCCTCCAAGGTCACGCTTCGTTTAATACATTCTGTGCTCTCCCATTAAAATTACAAGCTATCCATTAAACTTTTTTCATCAATATACCTTGATTACAAATTTGTGTTTGTAAGGTAAACTACTTCGTTTATAAAATAAATCGGCTTATTTTTACAATAAGCGGGGTGGGGGGGGGTGGGGGATGTCTTCCCGATCAAATTGCAATTTGGAAGTGTTGGAATGAAAATACTGGGGGTAAAAATGGATCTAGATCTTCTGTATCTCAAAACGAGTTTGTGCTCTTCCCATTTATGGGAGCGCGATCCCAAAGCAACCCGCTTATATGAGACAAACCCCTCTGGTAAATTTTAATATTAACATGGGCGATTTCCTTTTGAAAATTAAGGGTGGTCCATGGGGTGGTCCATGGGGTGGTCCATGGTGGTCCATGGACCGGGTCCATGGGGTGGTCCATGGACCCCGGTCCATGTTTTGTATACGTCCCATAAAGAGAGCTTCCACTGTATTTACCTTCAACACATCTCAAAGCTTTTTGAAAACCATATCATCCAGTGACAAAGTTACAAAAGAATTATTGCATCTTGACATTCTTGAGCTTCTCTGCCATGGTTTCAAAGCAACTAGTTCAAATTCCCCTAAACCCCTACCCCCCTTTTTTTTACATAGTGAAAAAGGTGTCCAGCAAATGATGTTTAATAATTCAATCCGCATTGTTTTCTAAAACTAGTGGAATGGTTATTCCAGACATTCGCTATATATATAGTATATAGTTGATTTATTAAATTCAGAAAAGTAACTGAGAAAAGTTGCTTGTCAAGGCACACTCATCCACGGTATGCAAGCTTTACCTTTTGTTATCACTGATCTGCCAATTTACTTGTTTCATTTTTGATGTCTTTTTGTAGTCAAATCCGTGGACTTCATCTGAACCAGTTCGGCACAATTCTACGTGGACCATTGTCATATATTCAGGCAAAACTCTTCTTCCCAGAGAAGGAGCAAAAGAAAGTTTTCCCTGTAATGAATGTGCTAATTAAAATGCTACAAGAGGGAGGCTACTTCCACATACAAGGTACCTGTCCATGTAAACAGTTCTATTGTAAGTTACAAATGAATTTTAATTCTTACAAGTTAGTAAGGAGTCTTAGAGGGTACTGCGTGATTAGCCTTTGCTAGTTTCAGGCATGCCCTTTTTTTGTTAAATTTAATTTCAAAACAATAAAGTGTATAGAGTGTGTAATAAGGAGTCTCAGAGGGTACTTTGTGAATTAATAAGGAGTGTCAGAGGGTACTGTGTGAATTAATAGGGAGTGTCAGAGGTTACTGTGTGAATTATTAAGGAGTCTTGTTGTGTCTCACAGAATAAACCTGACTCGAATCACAAACACAACTTGGTTTAATCAAACATGGCGGTTCGATACAACAAGGTTGCGCACATGGCATTCGTGCACATGTAGTGATGACAAAATCCGCAGACCAGTTTGTGCGACATAGCATCCCTCCCCCCAAAATTCACAACTAATCAAGACACACGAGTTCAGTTCAGTCATAAGTTCAGTTTCTCAGGTGGCTTTCGCAGCCGAAGGGGGTAACGCCTAGGTGGCGGTGTTGCTGAACAGCTGATCCTGATTTCGTTCGGGCTGCTAGGAGAGTTGTTTGAAGAGCTAATTTCATCTCTGTTTATAGTCCGTACTTCTTCAATGCTACTCGCAAGAGGAGGTTTTGGCTCTTCTACACTTCTAATGCTGCTTGTCGCTGGTGGAATTCCTACTAAGACAGCTGGGTCAAGCTGTGGTGTGCAGTGTTCCTTGGTGATGTTCGGAGTTACTGCAGTTTCCTTGAGCTGATCGATATGCCGTCTCCATACTGTATTAGGTGCAACACTGACTTCGTAGGATAAGGGTCCAGGGTGAGCTGTGATGACTCCGGGGACCCACTTCTCTTTGGTTTGGTAATTTCGGTTCGTATATTAGGTTTGAGTATGTCGAGCCTCGTTCTGAGGTTTCTTCCTATGAGGAGTACCGCTGGTGACTCTCCGGTAAGCGCATGTGGTGTTGTCCTGTAGGCTAACAAGAAGTTGGTTAGCTTCCTGGAGATGGTTTGCTTTTCTGTCAATGCCGCACGGAGGGCTTGCTTGAATGTCTGTACAAAACGTTCAGCGATTCCATTTGTAGCTGGATGGTATGGGGCTGACCTTATGTGCTTGATACCATTTCTTCTCATGAATGTGCGGAATTCATCTGCTGTGAAGTGGGGTCCATTATCGCTGACCAACTGTTCAGGTAAGCCATGTGTCGCAAAGAGCTTTCTCAGTTCCTCGATTGTTCTGGCAGCACTTGTCGTGGTCATTGGTATCACTTCGGGCCATTTGGAATGCGCATCTACAACAATCAGAAACATTGTTCCTAGGAATGGTCCCGCAAAATCTACGTGAATACGTTGCCATGGGCGTGCTGGCCACTCCCACGCATGAAGTGGGGCAGTCTTAGGATTGTTTTGGGTGAGTTGACAGCCTGTGCACCCCTTCGCTACTTCTTCGATTGCTTTGTCCATCCCCGGCCACCACATGTAGCGCCAAAGCCTTCATTTTCACGATGCCAAGGTGGCCTTCGTGGAGCTCTTCTAACAGCTGTGCCCGGTACCTAGGTGGAATTATCCCTCGTGAGCCCCACATAAGGCAGCCATCCTGTAAGGTGAGCTCTTCTTTTCTTCTGTGGAATGGTTCCAGCTCTTTCTCACTACTCGGTGGCCACCCATGCTTCATGTATTCAACGACACGTGTCAAAATCCTATCTCTCTGGGTTGCTTGACGAATCATGTCTGCACTGACTGGCAGTACTTCTAGCTGTGATACTTGAAACATTTCCACTGGATCAGCTACTTCCTTGTTGCATTCTTTTCTCAAAGGTAGACGTGATAATCTGTCTGCATTTCCATGCTGGGTGGTGTTCTTGTACTCAATGCTGTACTTGAATCCTGCTAGGAACAATGCGTAGCGTTGCAAGCGAGCAACTGTCATTGCTGGTATTTCCTTTCTTGGGGTTGAAAATTGAGGTTAGGGGCTCAAGATCTGTCACCAGTGTGAAGTGGCGACCAAACAGGTATAGGTGGAATTTCTTGACTCCCCAAACCAAGGCTAATGCCTCCTTATCTATCTGGGAGTAGTTCCTTTCTGCTTTCGTTAAAGTACGTGACACAAAGGTTATGGGTCATTCTGAGCCGTCCTCCATGACATGAGATAAAACTGCCCCAACTCCAACCGATGAAGCATCACATGCCAGCCTCAATGGTCGTTCTGGATCATAGTGGGTAAGAACCATATCTGATGCGATGAGTTTCTTTACTGAGACAAAGGCATCCTCGCACTCTGCGGTCCACTTCCACGGCTTGCCTTGTTCTAAGAGCCTGTTAAGGGGATTGATGGTGGTGGCGAGGGTTGGCAAGAACTTGTGGTAGTAGTTTACCAGCCCCAAGAATGAACGGACTTGTTGGATGTTCTCTGGCCTAGGGGCATTAACAACTGCATCAACCTTTTCTTGAGTCTTGTGTAGTCCGTGTTGATCTACTTCGTGTCCGCAGTAGGTTATCTTCGTCTGGAAAAACTCGCATCTGTCGCGATTTGCTTGTAGGCCATGTTCCTTTAGCCTTTTCAGTACTTCCTCCAGGTGGCCAAGATGCTCTTCATCATCTTTTCCTGTGATGATCATATCGTCTATAATGCAGCTGGTTCCTTCTATTCCTTCTAGGATTTGATCCAATGATCTCTGCCAAATGGCTGGGGCTGAGGATATCCCAAAAATCAGGCGATTGTATAGGTACAATCCTTGGTGCGTGTTGATCGTTAAATACTCTTGTGACTCTTCTTCCACCTCCATCTCATGGTATGCCTGTCTGAGGTCAATCTTGGTGGACTTCTTCCCCCCTGCCAGCTTGGCAAATATGTCATCGATGCGAGGGAGGGGGTACTCCTCTGTCTGCAGTTGGGGGTTTACTGTGATCTTATAGTCGCCACAAATACGTACTGCACCGTTTGGTTTGACGACAGGTACAATAGGTGTTGACCAGTTGCTGAATTTGACCTTGCGTAGTATTCCCTCTTCTTCTAAGCGTTTCAGTTCAACCTCAACTTTCGGTTTCACTGCTTTACTCCTTCCTAGAAGACGAATTGAAGTTGAAAGAAGACGACATAGACGGAATTTCAATAGAACGTGCACATCGACTTGGTAAACGAAATGTAAATAGTGAGAAGCCGCGCCCGATCATAGCAAAGTTTAGTTTCTACAAGAATGAAGAATTCATACTATCTAACGCTTGTTTTCTCGCTGGAACAGTCTACGGAATTTCACAAGATTTCCCTCGAGAGATTGTAGAAATACGAAGAGGCCTAGTGAGAGTCTTAAAAGATGCAAAGAAAGAGGGGCGCGATGCCAAATTGGTGTATGACAAACTATACATCAACGGTCAGAGATACATACATGTACCATGATTACGAACAGACAAATTGATAAATGACAAGAACAATCTTATGACAAGAGGCTCAACATCTCTTTCACGGAAAGATGTGCTTTGGCTTGCCATGGAGACCCTCTCAAACTAAGTATGTTTTTTAGGGTTAATGTAATTGGTGTTGCTATAGATGTATTTTTGTTTAGCCATGTTTTTATTTATTTTTTGCTCCTATTTTGGTGTACAGTGTATCGAGTGGGGAAATCTATTATGTATGAAACCCTACTAATTTTATTTAAGTTTCAGTAGAGCTTTCAATGTCTAACATAACAATTTCATCTCTTAATGTAAGAGGCTTGGGCAACAACGAAAAACGAAGAGAAATTTTTCAGTGGCTAAGAAAGAAAAAGTTTTCTATTTACATGCTGCAAGAGGTCCATTGTACTGAAAGGTCCTTTGAGACTTGGGCCGCTGAATGGGGTTATACGGCTTTTTTCAGCGGCATTGCAAGTAACAAAGCAGGTGTCGCTATCCTGTTCAATAGCAACTTTACATTCAAGGTTTTGAGGCAAATATGTGATAAGGAAGGGAAGGTACATTATCATTGATATAGAAGTCGGTGAGCTAATCTTAACGATCTGTAATATTTATGCTCCTAACAAAGACGACCCCATTTTCTTCCAAAATATACGTGAACAAATGATAATGTTTAGTTGTGAGGAAATTATTCTTGGTGGAGATTTTAATCTTGTTATGGATGTCAAGAAGGACAAAAAGGGCGGGAAATCATCGACGCACCGAAACTCCTTGAAAGTGATTCAAAATATTCAAGATAATCTTGATCTGACTGATATATGGCGGGACGTAAACCCAGAGGAGAGAAGGTACACGTGTAGACAAAACAAGCCTGAAATACATTGCCGGTTAGATTTTTTCCTTGTAAGTGTAAGTCTCGCTGGAAGAATTTATAAAGCTGACATCCTTCCCAGCTACAAGACGGATCATTCTTTATGCAACATCGTTATTAATTACCAGACCCATCCCAGAGGACCAGGTCTTTGGAAATTAAACTCGTCACTCTTGGGGGAAATTGATTACGTAAACAATATTAAATCTACAATTCTTGAAACGGTCAACCAGTATGAAAGTGACGAAACAGTAGACGAAGTGTTGCTATGGGAAATGATTAAGCTTCAAATTAGAGATACTTCAATCAAATAGGCCGGTTTTCTGAAAGGCGAAAATAAAGAAAATGAAGACCAAGGAAGTCGATATTGAAAATGATATTTCCGCTCTTGAAAGGCAACTTGAGAGCTGTATAAATAACGACAAAGAAGCTCTTGCTGAACAATTGAGGGTGAAGAAAAGGGAATTAAAGAACATTATTGAATACAAAACAAAAGGAGCCATAATTAGATCCAAAGCGAGATGGTATAATGAAGGTGAGAAAAATAACAAATATTTCCTGAACCTTGAAAATCGCCACTGTAAAAAAAGACAATCATGCAGATCAAGGCAATGGATGGAGCAAATCTTACAAATGACTCAGATATTTTAAGAGCGTGTAATTCTTTTTATAGTGATCTCTACGCAACCAAGAGTACCAAAATGACAGAAGATTTGGAAAAACAATTTTTTGGCTATGAACACCCACACAAACTCAACGAAATTGATAAGGAAAAATGCGAGGGTCTCTTAACTGAAAGAGAATGTCTCGAAGCTGTGAAGTCAATGGAATCCGGAAAATCACCGATACTATTGAATGGACCTTCGTGCGGAAAACGCTAGAGCATTTTGGCTTTGGTTCCTCCTTAATTAATTGGATTAATTTATTTTATTCTGATATCCAAAGCTGCATAATAAATAATGGATGGTCGGGGGGTTTCTTTGGCTTAGGTAGAGGAGTAAGACAGGGCTGCCCACTCTCGCCTTACCTATTTATTCTCTGTGTCGAGGTGTTAGCAACAGCTATTCGTGGAGATAACGAGATAAAAGGAATCCCCGTGGGAAACGTCGAGTGTAAATTAAGTCAGTATACGGACAACACTACGATGATATTAGATGGTTCACAAGCGTCGCTTGATAGGTCCTTTGCTTTGCTAGACAGTTTCGGTCAACTGTCTGGCCTGTGAGTTAACTGTGAAAAAGCTGAAGTTCTCTGGATAGAATCAAAGAAAGGGTCAAACCAAATTATGTGCCCAGAAAAAAACTTGAAATGGGCGAATGGCAAAGTTAAGGCTTTAGGTGTTTGGTTTTGTACGGACCAAAATGAAGGAATGAAAATGAACTATGAAGACAAGGTTCACAAAGTTGAAGATATTCTTAACAATTGGCAAAACAAGAGATTAACGCTTCCTGGAAAGATTACAATTATAAAAACTTTAGCTGCATCCCAATTGGTCTATATCATGTCCTCATTACGTACATGTTTTAAATCTTTAAAAGAAATAAATCATTTGCTTTTCAAATTTCTCTGGGATGGAAAAAGGGACAAAAGGGACAAAAGGGACATCATGGCTTTCAATAAGTCTTTAAAGATCGCCTGGATAGTTAAGTATATTTCCGATGATTGTAAATCCAAATGGAAAACTTTTTGGGATTTCTATCTTTCAAAATGGGGAGGAAGATTAGTTTTTCTTGGAAACTTGGGAAAAAAAGACGCCTCCAAACATGATATCAAGGATGACTTCCTCTGAGAACTTATCGAATTTCAGAGACTCGTTCCTCTCCAAACACGACTTCTGTAGTAGTATGATATGGAATAACTCATTTGTCAGAATTGCTAATAGCCCATTTTTCTATAAGCACTGGGCCAAAGCTGGTGTACAAAATATCAAAGACCTTGTTAACGATGATTTACGATCATAACTTATAGAGAATTTAGAGAGAAATATTGCTCATGACATCTGCCTCTTTCCTTGAATTTTATGGGGTGACCTCAGCCATAAGGAGTGCTATGAAGTCTTTGAAATGGTAGACGCAAGATAGAAAAGATCAGGAGTTTTCGGTGCAAAAACTGATTGCAGCAACCAAGCCGACTAATCTAGCTTATAAAATTCTTGTAAGAAAAAATTCCACTAGCCCGCAAAAGAGTCAAGAAAAATGGGTAAAGGACTGTTGCCTTGAAGTGGTGGAGGATTTGAGCTGGAGGTCGATTTATTTACTACCAAGGTTGTGTACGATCAGTACAAAAATAAGGAACTTCCAGTTCAAATTTCTCCACAGACGTATAGCCACGAATACCTTTCTATCTAAAATAGGTATTTCAGACACTACTCTTTGCTATCTGTGCAAAACAGACAAGGAAACATTAATTCATCTTTTCTGGGAATGCTCGGTAGTGAAAACTTTTTGGGAAAGGATTCATTGTTTTTTTTGTTTCAATCCATTTGATACCAGCCTCACACGTTTTGGATATATATGAATGTTTAAGTTTTAAAGGAGAGAAAGACGATATTTTAGTAAGCCACTGTTTGCTCCTCGCTAGGTATTATATTTATTGCTGTAAATTTAAGAACATCTCTCCATCTATCATAGAATATGTGCAACAGCTGAAATATAACTTAGACATTGAAAAACAAATATCTATGGTCACCGATTCTCAGAATAAATTTCAGCAGAAGTGGCACAAAATGCTTCATGTACTATAATTGCCTCATAGTCTGCGAGCGGGCTCAAAATGTGAGCCTACTCGCAGGCTATACTTTACGCTCTCCTTATCCTGATCTAGAGCCTCTGAAAATCAAGCTTGCTAAACGCTGTACTTCCGGGTTTCTTTCAAGCTTCTACTTTTATCTACCCCACTCACATTTTTAGCCTTTTTGTCTTTCAATATTTTCTGTGTAAATTGCTTTTTTTTGGAAATGATGTGATATTTGTTCGTTTTATACTTTTACCTGCACCTTGTACTATTCCAATGCTACCCCAATCCTAAAAAACCATCTACTCACTGACTGTCGCAGTTAGGTACGAATTTAATATAAGGTTCATGGTTGAATATGCAAGTTTTTAATTCATCGAATTTTCAGTTACTAGTATAGGCTAATTATAACACAGGTATCATAGCTCAGATACGATTTTATAACTCATATCTCAGTGGAGTTCGTTAGAGCAACTCGTTAAAAACAGCCTTAACTGTAGCTTGAAGTGCTTTTATCTAGTCACTGATGAGCCCCATCTTTGTATACTATTTGTGAAATGTTGGACACAACTTGCCGCTGAACTTTCAGTTACATTATAATATAATGGAAAGAGTGAATGGTGTTTCGCCCCATGTAAAGGAATCCAATAGAGTCTTGGATTTCGGATTCCAAAACATTGGATTCTGGAATCTAGTTACTGAATTGGCTGGATTTCGGATTCCAAAGGTAACAGATTCCATCCAGATTCTGGATTCTCTCTGTACATGAGACAAGGAGTTTCTCGTAATTAAATGCCCGCAAATGTCAGGGAAAGCTACTGGAAAGTACTTGCCCTCTAGAACCTTAAATGTTTTGCAGTTACCTTTGAAACGGTGCTTCAATGATTCTAACGTTTAGCTTGTATTTTAAAGGAGGTCAAACTTAGGGTGCATTCCTTTGATGTGATCAGGATCATGATCTGTAATCCAATGTCACTCAGATCATAGTTCATCAAAGGACCGATGAATCCGTGATCAGAGTGGATTCATCGGTTCCTTTGATGCACCATGATCTGAGTGATCTTGGATCAGTGATCCTAATCCAGATCACCCAAAAAGAACACACCCTTATTCTTGGTGCACATTATTTGCTAACCGATACTCTATCCACTCTAATGGCTGAATATTAACTCTCAACTGTTTAGCTGGAATAGTGCTATAAACGTTTGTCAAGGAGCCTTCTAACGGAAACTTAATGTTTTAGTTGTACAATGGATAAGTCATAGCCCATTGCAGAAACGTGAGAGGACTGGGACGAGTTTCTTATATTGATTAGATTGAAAATCTAAACATTTCAACTGAAATGTTACTGAATGAAAAGCTACCCAGCCAAGTTTGAGAGTTTTCAGTGGAAAATTGTTCAAATGGGACAATCTCAAAAGTTGCAAAATTCCATACAAATCTTTATAATTTTGTGGCTTGTCTACCCAATCCATACAAACTCTCTATTTTAGGTGATATTTGAAGAGCTACCATTTTGCAATTTTCCTTCTCTAAATACTTCTATTCTTGGTAAATACTCTCAAATTTAGTTCATCTTTCATTTGAATATCTTAGTTTTTCAAACAAACGGAAAACAATCATACTCTTTCCCAGTCCTCTCACGTTTCTGCAATTGCCTATGGTTAGTTTGCATTTTACCAAGCGTGGTCACCGTGTTTGTCTCTGCAACCTCTACTACAGTCCATATTCACACGTTCATTTGTTAAGAGCATTTCGTGCTCTCAGGACAGTAGTATACGTGGCTCATAGGGGGAGTAGCCAATCAGAGTGTAATGCATATAATAAGCACATCATTTAAAAAGCTCTTTTTGTCCACGTGACAACCAAGATGCTGGAAATGCATTTGGACCTAGCAGAAGCCGAATTAAAAATTCAAGATGGCAGCGCCCTTGAAAGCAAGATGCCGACATCGGTTCGGACACACTGAGAAGCACCGTGAAACCATGAAACCTGGGGTACTTACCATTTACATGAGAAAACCGGAAATCCCAGTTGGAAAATCAAATGGTTCGCCCTATTCCGTTTGGGAAGCTTCAGAAAATATGGGCTGAGATTTGAAGTGATGCTATTTTTCTGTTCTTTTAAGTCTCTCAAACTGATGTGGATAGACTTAATAGCGATTCCCTCTCCGGCAACGTCGCATTTAAGTGTTTAATGTTTATGCCTGAAATTTCCAACCGGATGGTTTTTGTAAATGGTAAGCACCCCAAGTCTTCAGGCCTTGATCGCGTAGGATCGAGTAAACACCGGAGTCTGTGTAGGAAATTGCCCACCAGATGTGAAGGCCTGAGACCGGGGTCTTACCATTTTTCCAGACTCGTCCGATGTGTCAATCAAACCAGGCTTAAGAGTTGGCAACAGATACGATTGTCAATGTCTTGGCAACATGTCTTGGCACAAGTAGACCGCTATGACGTTCTGATGATGGGAATGTTTGGTAAACAGATCCAACACCCGTTTATCCTTTTCTACTTCAGGCATTAGATCGTCCAACACTAGTAATTCGCCCTTAGGAAACCACATTTTCAATTGATCTGTGTTCAGAATGCCTTCGTGAAACTTCATCCCCTGTCTTTCAGGGGTTGAAACCCTTCTTGCCATGCCCCTTAGCAATAATGTATTTGGGAAGGTGGGGTATGAAACAAATTGAGGTTGTTCAGTAAACGTTTGGTGGTAAACACTGTCTAGCCACACACCGAAGGACCCATCACCAACAGACTGGAAGGGGTGTGAAATCGAAAAAATGTCTCACACCATGAAATGTCTCACTTCACAACGAAAAGTACAGGTGTCTTGTTGATGTTTCACTTTACACACTTTATCCCATTCTAACTCTTTCTCGATCCTATTTTTTTATTGTTGTCTACATAATCATGTTTCAAGAAATGCCTTAAGAACGTACTCATGCTTTGACCACTTGCTCTGTCTTTTAATTAGAACAAGGCAGAATCACCACAACGTTTACTGTAAAGCGATTGCAGAGGCTGTCCATGGTAAATCACGTTCTTCCATCGACTTTTTAACCAGTCTTGCAAGGGTTTTGTTGTCGCATAAGACTCCAGAGGTAGGGCATAGCTGTTCATCACTTCGCATGCATTCCATTTCATTCATTTGGGTCCAAAGCGCCAGCCAGTGTCAGCCCGGTCTATTGTGTGGAACTGTGTTCACGATGTACCCGCGAGGCTCTTTTCTGATCGGTTGATGGGGTAATCGATCGCAAGCCACTGTCCTGTAAAAATAGGGACTCGAGATTGCATCTGCGTTTGCCAAATGATCCAGTTGTACATTATTCAGAGGACCTTTCTCCATTAGCATTGGTAAATTTTGTACAACACTGCTTTGTTCTTGTCTATTTCCAAGAGGTTCCCAAACTCTCCGTACGAGATGACTGTGATGTTGTTACCTGGTGGTACACCGAAGTTCAGCACGATCTGTAACTCTCCTGACTGCTTGGGGTTCAACACCGGACTGTCCAAACATCCATTGGCTGCATTGTCAAATACAAACAGTGTGCAATTCTTGCCTTGACCCGTCTTTGCTTCTCACCATGTTTCCTTGATGCTTGCACAAACATCCTGTGGCTTGTAAGAACTGATAGTAACCTGCCAGATCTTGGGTGCCATCCTTTTGCACTAGTTCTAGGGTACTCATCTGGTCTCACCAGTTACTCAGACCAAACTTTTGAAAACAGAATGGGTCATGTGCCACAGTACCATTGAACGCTTCTGAAAGCACAAGTCCAATAATGACTCTGTCAGCTAGGAATTTTGCCTTCAAATAAATTGTTGCACTCGTATCTTTGCTGATTCCCTTGCATGTTGAAGGTCCAAATTTCACTTTTCACGGTCAGGTAAGCCACTATGGCTCTGTTGACATTCATTTTCATCATCAACTCTCGGTAGACACTGGGGTTGAGTCTTACTTGACACAGATACATTCTTACTTTGACCTTTTCTTGCGTCAATCTTCCAGCTACATTCACACCATTCAAGAGGAGGGGGGGCAAGGGGGGAATCTTGTCACGAAGTCACGATAGTAAATTTTCAATTTCACGAATCACAAAACAAAATATTCACTTTTCACGATTCCCAAACATGTGCACGAAACTAATCAAAATTTGTACAAAAAAGTGCATTGTTTAAGTTAACCAATAATTTACAGCTGTTGGGGAGGTGATATTTGAAATCTTAATTTGTTGGTTTTATTTTAAGAGACCTCTTAAGAGAAATCTCAGACTTAGAAGGCTCTTTCACTGCGAGTTGTTGCGGCTCTTTAGAAGGTCAGAGTATCGTACTCTGAGGTGGCTTGACTCAAGTGTTAAATTCACTAAGGTCACGGAAAAAATCTGATCACAATGCATTGAAATTCAGCTACGAACTCAACTTTAGAAATTCACGATTTATTTCTATTCACGATTCACAGCCAAGGACTTGCATTTCACGCCTCATGGAATACACTTCAATCACGATTCACGGAACAGTTGTTTTATCAAATCACGATTCACAGAGCACAAAAAAAACCGGATCACGGCGTCACAAAAATACCCTTGCCCCTCCTCATTCAAGAACAAATTGGGAGAATTGAAGTGCATGTGAAATACCAATCTACACACCAGGTACCAACAATTTGTTCAAGTGGAACACCTCAATGTGGGGTGTAAACCTTAGCACATGACGTTTTCCATCCGTGTAATTGCCTTGTTCTGCTTTCATGAGTTTTACTGAAGCTTGTTGGTTGGAGGACAATGCTTGTAAAGCCTCATGTCCATCTCCTTCCGTGTTTGTGTTGTTCACGGTCAGTGGCATTGGAAAGTCCAGGGCATTGTACCAACCTTGAGGTTTTAACACGGTTTCTCCATCGATCATCTCTGTTGAAGTTGAGCAATGTTTCCAGGTATGCTTTGTAGTGATAGGTGTCGGGCCACATTATCACCATTAGCCAATTTACGCGCTAGCTCAATCTCAAAGAAACTTCGACTGAGATCCAGGTAATCTTCTTGAGGTACCACTTGGAATTCCATGGGGTTGATGCCTGTCATGTAGGTCTGAATGGGTAAGAAGCGATAACTGGACATGCTGAGATTGGTGGGTGGAATGGTGAACAGCCCACCATCCATCAAGGTATCCGTCATTTTTTCTTCTTTTGTCTCGTTGCTAAGATGAGATCCCAATCGTACCTTTCGCCTCCGTAATGTTTCACTGCTTGTTTAGCGCTCTGTTTGCACCCTCTTTCACCTTTTGAATGGGATCTCAAATGCCTCAACCGCTTTTTAACCCTTTCAGACCTCCCATAAGACATGCTTTCAGCAGTTCGTGAATGAAACCACCTCCATCTTGCGTGTCAAGTTTGAATCGCGTTAAACTTTCACCTTTCATGAACATTTGAAGTAATGGGTGAGAATCGTGTTTCCTTCCCCAAATTCAATCAGTTTGCCTGTTGTTTGCAACACTTGCTTCTCAATAATGTCCAACAGGCCCTTGCGCAGTGGAATATGTTAAATGTGGAGCGGTTCATAATGTATCCATGCAACACGCGTCTGCACGGATGACAAGATGGAAATCGTCTCTTCCAATGTTGCCGTAAACCAAAGCACAACGTCAAGACCAACATCTTTGTCGCTGCCTACACCACCTGTTGGGCCAGACTGAAATTGAACAAGTCCCTGGAAATGTTACAACAACAAGCCCTCTACTTCGACATGGATTCTGTCATCTACCCATGGTGCCCCGGACAAACTGACATCCCACGCTGCGATTTCCTAGGTGACATGACGAATGAACTCGACGATGGAAACCACATCGTGGACCTCGGCGGGCCCCAAAAACTATGGGTACACCACCAAGAATGGCAAAGTGTGCTGCAAGTGAGAGGTTTCACGCTCAACGTCTGTGGTTCGTAGACCTCAACTTGAGGAGACCGACATGGAGAATGTGGAGACTGATGGACTTGTCCCACTTTGTAAAATAAGGATTTTTTTAAATTTTTCAATTTTCACCCGTCTCGGTTTGATTTTCAGGGTTAGGGTTTATATGCAAATTAATTTTTTAATTCGTCTTCTGATTGGTCCAAACACATTTACGCCATCTTGGTTGTCACGTGGACAAAATCGTGCCTTCTGTTTGGTCAAGAGCTTTTTTAATGATATGCTAATTATATGCATCGCGCTGTGAGCCACGTATACTACTCGGGGTAAAATTTAATGAGAGAAAAATGCTTAAATAAAGAAGAAAAACCCAAGGTGCAGAAACTGGAGTTGAGAGAGAACGCTACTTACTGATATGATGTGAAATTCATATCAGAGATATATGATGTGTTGTCCTGTTTGTTTTCAGCAACGCGACCTCATTCCGTTGCCTTAGCAACCAATGACTCCCCTGCTGGTCTAGCTGCATACATAGTGGAGAAGTTTGCAATGTGGAGTGGCTGTAGTTTGACTAGTGACACTGCAATATGTTTGGAATCCTGTTTTACAAAGGATGAACTGTTGACAAATGTGATGATCTACTGGATAACACATTCAATTGCTTCTTCAATGAGGCTCTATTATGAAACTATGCACAGACATGACCTTCGTTCTGCATTAAGGTGAAGATTGAAATTTTCTCTATTGAAATAGCCTTAGTTTTTGTTGGGACCAGGTGTTTTGCGTGTTGGAGTTGCGGGTTGCGCGGTGCGAGTGTCGAACCTCGAGAGGATTCACTGCATGTTGAACTTTGCAATGTCTGGCTTTATTCAAATGCTAATAGCAAAACTATTAATGGGAAAAAATTGCATGTAGCTGAACCAAACAAAACAGCCTAAAATTCGAGCAAACTCTACTTGAAAATTTGGTGTAGCCTGTGTTGAGATCTGGTCAAACGCACGTAACATTTTGAAGTAACGTATTGCAACATTGGTGCGCATAGCTTGTTGCCCATGTTTGGCCACCCTCTTACACTATCCAACATCTTGCAACATGTTACAACAGGCTGGCCAAAGGTGTCCAACATGCTATGTGCAACAATCTTGCAATCTGTTGCGTTGAAATGTCGAGTTTGTTTGGCCGGGAATAAATGTGCAACTCGTGCCCCGGTTACCGAGCGTAATTGGTCAGTGGAGCTGCATTCCAACGGAAGCGGCTTCCAATATTTAGAAACTGCACCAGTGTACACGTGTACGTGCTACACGTCTTGATCTGGATTCGAATCTAACTACAACGCATTCTGGAGACTGAATAGCAGTGGTGCAGTGGTGGAATTTCAGTGCATTCCCACTGAGGGAATAGGGGCATTACATGCATTGGAGCTTTTCAACGTAGCAACCCTGACATTGTTGACGTAGCAACCCTGACATTGTTGATGGTCTCTAGCAGGAGAGCATGATCATAGTCTCTTGTCTCTAGCTATAGATTGGGAATAATTGGGTATTTTTGAAGAGTGGTCGCTTACCAGAGGTAGTCGCTGACACATAGGGTGGTTCAGTTTTACATAAAACTTGGGTATTGATGTGTTTTTTTTGTCTATAGGATTCCCATTACGGTTCCAGTAGGATTGGCTGACTTTCCACACGAAGTTTTCCCCGTCCCAAAACCCTGGATTCACAGTTCATTCCTTGAAGTGGTTCAGTATACAGAGATGCCTCGCGGTGGGCACTTTGCTGCCTTTGAAGAACCTGAGATATTTAGTAACGATGTCATTCAGTTTGTTCAAAAGGTAGAAAAGCGCATTGCAGCAAAAAAACTAGAGTATTGAAGGAAGCTACAAGTCATTCAATAGTCATCAAAGAAAATAATCCTGAACTGCCTATTGTGATTTTTCCATGATGAAATCAGTCTCTTTGCTACACTTACCATTCATTCTACCATTCATTCATATTCTCCGTGAGAGAGTTTATTTGCAAAAAAACACTTCGTGCAGAAAACACGCGGTAGACGTTCGAGGGAAATAAAGTATTGACTACACGATTGGAGACCCTTAGCAGTTAGGCGTCGGCTGGTCACGTGATCCCTCGTACATTATTCATGAACTCTAATCTATGCAACTGCTAGTATATCCGCTGTTCTTATTAGTTGTTGGAATTCCCCGCAAGAATACAAAAAGTCATTCATTTAAGCGGGCTAGAGCGACAAGTGTAGGCTACCCATTTTTGAGGGAAAAGCCTAGCTGACATCGAAGGGAATTTGAGCAGAATTGGAAGCAATCATCGACAGAAAACATGACTTTAATGAGCGACTTAAGACATGACTTTCAAAAAACATTCAGGAGTAATGGAAAATGCCTACTCCCGTTGGCGTCAGTTGTTTTTTTTATTGCCAGTTCTTACTACGGATAAGATCTCCATATCGATCGAGTGCCATAGTTCAAAGTAAAATTAAAAGAATAGCTTACAATTGAATTTCGCTACTCACAATGCTATGAGTGTATATCTACAGTTCAGTACAACTTTTATACGCACAATGACGCACAGTAGAATTTCGTTGCACAAAGAGAATTTTTTCAGCGAGTTTTTCATTCTAGCAAAGATTGATGGCAACCAGAAAAAGTGGCATCCTCCCACATATTATAGCCACGAATATTTTTTTTCAGGTGTTACTTTCACAACTGCTTAAGTTGATGCGGGAGGCATGCGTTTTAATGCTGCAGTCGGCTACGTCCTCAATATTTCTCCCTTCAATGTGAAAGTAATCGATAAATTTAGTGATTAAAGAAAAGGGAATGACCCATGATACAATCGTATGATTAGAACAGGATGGAAGCACAGACGTGGTGAACGCGGCTCCAGAGAAGAAGGGTTGTCAGATTCGAAGCGAACCAACATGGTGGCTGTCGAAGGCGAATCCACCGTAATTAACCTACTCTGAAACTGTGTATGACACATTCACTAAGAATATTTAATCTTCTAAGCTCTCAGAGGACGTGCAAGAGACTTTGGAGGGTCCACTTACGTACGGAGAATGCAAAAAGATAGTAGAAACCTCCCAGAATGAAAACGTACCGGGGAAAGACGGATTTACCGTCGAGTTTTATACCTATCATTTTGAACTTTTAGGAAACGATATAATGGCAAGTTTCAACGAAGCGCACGAGAAAGGTGCACTCTCCATTTCACAACGAAGGGGTATAATCACTTTAATACCGAAAGAAGTCGGGTCACTTCTAGATCTTTCAAACTGGAGACCGATTACACTGCTTGATGTTGCTCTTGAAATAGCATCAAAAGCAATAGCTAAACACTACTAAACCTGATCCCTCTGACCAAACTGGCTTCGTAAAAGGGAGAGACATACACCTTATTCCAAAATGGCCACTATTTTAGTGGTCTTTTGTTTGCCTTCAAATTAGCCCTTATTGCCTCGTTCTTAAAGTGCCACTATGACGAAAATCGCATCCTTCAAATCTGAGCCATTTTAAGACATAAACAAGTAGTCCAGAGTAAAAATGCTGTTTACTGTTTCCAAATATCTCTTTTCGTTCCAGAGATATTCAAGTTTTTAAAATATGCAAATTAACCAAGTGATGACGTCATAGACTCAACCGCATTTTGATGAAATATGATAAACAAGGATATCTCAGTCAATTTGTATGATAAATGTTTGAATTTTGACAGTAAGATTCTACTAGTGGTGCTCCGCAATATGAGCTTAACAATTGTTGTTACCATAGCAACATACTAGGTTCCAGACCTCCACAATATTAAAGGCTTTTCTGACCACTTTTCGGGTTCTTTATTGATATTTGCTAATGGTGCCTCATCTGCATAATCCAGCAAGCATATAAATACATTAGGTTGAGTTCATGGCCTTGTTTAATGTTTTCCAAGCTTAAGGCGGGGGGAAAGGTGAATTGAAGTGAAATTTTGGTAAGTTTAAAGAGAGGTTGAAAGGGAAAAAAAGGGTTATGGAACACCACCAGACAGTTGCCCGACCGCACAATGGCACCCCAGGTTGTTGGGCAACTGTTTGGTGTGTATGTACCAATTTTTAATTTCAATCTCTAATTTTCAAACAACAACAAATCTTCAAAATTTCCTATTTCCATCAATTTTACTAATCCTTTGAGAAAAACTATTTCTCTCCAAATAAACCTAAAAATCACCAAAAAATTTACAAAACAACCCAAAACATAGATATGTGAGATGAGCATAGAGATTCTTGATTGCTTGAAACGTAAACGAGATATTTGCATTAAAAACATAATACCCCGCCAAAATACGGCTTTTCGGGTTTACCCCCGCCTTAAAATCACTTAATATTGATATCAGGCTAGAGGGGACTGGAAAAGAGTGGGTTGCCATGGGAACGTAAATTGTTATAGCTGTAGATGTGTTGCATTTAGAACTATTAGGCTACGAAGTTTCAATGGTTTCTGCTGCAAATTGACCATACCAGCGAAACTTTTTACTTAATTATGTTGATTCTTTTGTTTATCTCCGCCTCCACTTTATTCTAATGTATTTTCACACCTCCTTTCCTTTATATAACGCCATTGAACTAATAGTTATTTACATTTGATAATGGTGACATGTCGTCGCCGAAACGTCATGTATTAATATCGATACTTTTTATTCTTAAATGGAATATACGAGTCTACAAAACCTGCCTGGCATTCTAACGTAAAGGTTTTGATTCAAATGAATGGTCCTTTATTATGAAGACGCTAGACCATTTTACTTTTGGCAGTGACATCAAGCGCAGGATTAAGATATTCTACACGAACACAGAAAGTGCGGTACAAAATAATGATTTTATAACCAGTTGGTTTAAACCTTAAAAAGGAGTTCGACAAGGTTGCCCCCTCTCCCCTTATTTGTTTATTCTCTATGCGGAAGTTCTCTCAAATAAGATACGTCAAGATTCCAACGGAATAGTAATAGGACTGAGTGGAGTCCAGTTTGGTCTGTAATCATACAAGTGATAAGTTAACCAAGTAGTAAAAGAAAGGGAAAATTTGCATTAAAAAACTGACAAAAGAAGGCGTTAATTGTTTCATGTCGCCCTGAAATTGAGATTGGTTGATTTAATCTACATTTTTGAATGTGATTGGCTTATCGAACTGTCCGCTAACAAACTGTCCAATAAACTGTGCGATAACAACTTGGCAAGTGAATTAGTGGGAAACAGGAGTTTTTTTAAACCAATCACAATCGAGGAAATTCACGGTAATTTTTATGATTAACAGTATTATCAAGTTGTAAGCGCTATTCCTAAACGATTATGGTATCGTGCTAAATGCTCCGACACCATCAACAAATTATTTTTTACCCCAAATGATATCTTTTCCCTGAACGAATCGAACCAAATTAATGTCATTAATCTGTACAAGGCTAAGTCAAGAGATTTCTATAATTTGCTCAACGTCAAGATTCACACCGAAGAACAAACGGGCCCCAAATGCTGGAGCGAAAAACTCCCTTTAAAGAAAGGCGCGTGGACTAAGATCTTTAAATCACTGAAAAACACTTGTAAGGAAACTAAACTAAAAGAGTGTCAATTTAAATTAATCCATAGAACGATAGTAACTAAGAAAGAACTATTCAGATTTGGTATGAAGGCGGACGATGAATGTGAGACGATGAATGACCAGTGGAAATCGAATGCTCAGCAACAGCGGAGGCGTGACCAATTTGAGTGAGAGCTTTGAAGTGCTCAGTCTTTCTGTCATGTAATCTTCTTTTAGTTTTGCCGATGTAAAAAGCATCACAATCCCAGCAACTGGCTTTGTAGACAATCTTAGATTTCTGCGACCGGTTAAAACGATCTTTATAAGGAAAGAAAGACTTAATTCTACGAGTGTTCTGAAAAACAACCCTGAGGTTGACGAAACCATAAAACTTATTAACACAAGATTTTAATCGGCGTGTAATAGCATCGCTATGGAGACCTAAATAAGGTAAAACAAGGGTTACATCTTTCTTAGGAACTGTGAGAGTAGGTGGTGAAGGCTTGTTCTTATGTTTGTGAAGTAAATCATTAACATTGTAGTTAATAACGCCTTTAGGATAACCATTTTGAAGCAAGGAATTCTTGAAATCGGATAAAGCGGACTGTAATAAAGTGGATTTTGAACAAATACGTAAGCAACGATAGGTAAGTGTTCTGATTAGATTGACTTTATACTTCCTAGGAGTAAAGGAGTCCCACTTGTTGTAAAGACCAGTGAAAGTCTTTTTATGGTGTATAGTAGTTGAAAATGTGTTGTGGTCACGCTTGATACAAACATCCAAGAATGGGATCTCTCGATTCTCTTCAAGTTCCATGGTGAATTTGATGTTGGGATGTATGCTGTTGAGAAAATCTAGAAATCTGGAAGCGGTGTCTTTACTGTCAAATAGGGAGAAAGTGTCATCAACGTATCTTAACCAAATCGACGGTCGGAACTGATTATTCGTCAACCAGCTCTCTTCAAAATGACACATAAAAATGTTAGCTAAGACAGGGCCTAATGGAGAACCCATCGCTACACCATTAATCTGGTCATAATATTGCCCATCAAATATGAAGTGGCTTTTCTTCGTCGCAAACTCAAGCAAATCTTTGAGGACTGTTCGTGGTAGGGTAGGAGGATCAGGAAGAGAGTATAATTTGGTAAGACAAATTTGTATTGTCTCGTCTAGTGGGACATTGGTAAACAAGGAATATACGTCAAAAGAGCACATAGTTTCATTGTTATGTTTATGTGACTTTGCCCAGTCTACAAAAGTGAAGGAGTCTTTGATTGTGAACTGGTTAGTGGAGATCGGCTTGAGAACAGTTACCGGAAAAGAGGCAAGGTTGTAATTATGTGTGTTGACGGATGAGACAATAGGTCGAAAAGGGCAGCCAGTTTTATGAATTTTAGGAAGACCATAAAGAACACCAGCAGTTGAACCACATGGAAGAATTTTACGAAATGTAGCAGCATCGATTCAGGAGTGCTCACCGGAGCCAATATACAAAATATCCGCTCCTTAGGGCATAGTGTGCTGGCTGGCATTCAATTGCACTGGCATGAAACTTGCTGGAAAGCCCGCTTCAAAACAATTGCTTGCTGACTGGTTTTTACTCAGATGCATTTCCTAGCTGGAAAATGCTCATTTTCGGGATGAGCCTGGCTGGTAAATTTTAATGCGAGGTTGTCCGTGGCAGACTCGATTACCAGCCGCCGCTCTTGAAAATTAACGCCCGGAAATTAGCTTGCACGCGTCAATTCCGGACGCATTTCGCGGGGAGAACAGTTGCTGCGTCGTATCACACAGCAGTTTGTGCCCCGTGACAGCTGAGCTGTCAACTTGGAAAGACAAAACGGTTATATTGCAGGCGCGGTCACGTCCAGCGTTTTGGCCACAGAGTCGGGACTAGTTTCTTGATAAGAGGGTTGATTTTATTTCAGCAAGGTAAGTTTCCTGTGCTTTCTCATGTCTGTTATCAGTGTAGTTTCAAACCTACTCATCCCTGGACCTAACTATTGTGGGTTTTCCGTTATTGTTTTACCAAGTTAGATAACAATAGATTCTATGTAATTGTGCATTATCTCCTTGGTGTGCTTTCCGTTTAGAGTTTAGATAACCAGATCTTCTTTGTCGTTTAAAACACTTGGTAAATTCCTGATTTACTTATTGAGATATTTACAATTTTGTTTCAGAAATCATAACGTGTTACACTACCTGGAGGGCAGCTAAAGTTCATTTAAGGTATGTTCGAATATGTCACTGCAATAGTACCGGAAATAGTATCGCCTTGACAAAATATGCGCGCCATCTCATTTAGATGCAAGATGTTTACTGTAAAGCCGGTAAGCTTATAAATATACGTTTAGTAGTTAAATTTAAAGAATTTAACTCAAATTCTATACACAGTTAATCTCATCATATCATGAACAGTTCAACTTAGGTCGTCTGAGTGTGTGTTTACCATACAATAAACATCCACGGACAGACCAGGGCATTTATGCAAAAGTCTCGGAAGGTCGTTTTATTCCCGCTATATCGTTCGGGGCCTTTTAAAAGGAAATTTTTGGAAAAGCAGTTTAGTCTGTTCGGATTTTTTTAGCTGAATGCTAATGTGGCAGAAACATCAAGAGAACGAAATCTTATTATCTGGACTTGCGAGCTGTTGTCCTGCCTTTAATTTGGTTACTCTTCTTCTAGCCTGCGTACAGGCTCCCGGCGATCGAATTCTTCAGTTTCGCGCTAGTCTACAGAGTCTACTCGCTTCGCTCGCCGTCCTCGCCGGGAGCCTGTTTGCAGGCTGCATTCCTTTCGGAAGGATAAAACCGACATGTTCTGTTGGGTGCCCCTGGTCATACATTGGATTTGCCATGAGCTTCTTGAAGTCTTAAGGGTAGAAGCGCGCTCAAATACATATCTTTTGTTAGCATGAGTTCGGTTTGAATGTGTCCCAAGCAGGGAGACAAGCACTTTTCAGACTTCTATAAGCGCTTAAATTTGAATCAGGGTAGCTGTTGTGGTCTGGCAAATGTTTAACAGCTTACAGGTCTGCTTGGATTCCGGTGTTTATTTGGCCTGATGGAATTTGACACCTTTAACACCGTTTGTTTTGGCTCATTTTTTGGTAATTTTAGGTTCACCAACTGAGCTGGGGTCTGCGTATAGCCTGCGAAAACAGCCGTCTTTCGTCGCTCCCAGCCCGAGTGGCGTTTCGCGAGAAGGACGTCTGTGATTTACTGCCGAAAATTCCATACTGATGACGTAAGTGTGAACTTTGTAATCTTGCCTCAATCTGCAAAATAGGCATAAATTAACATTTGCGGTTTTTTCCCGAGTACACGAATATTCATGATCAGGAAGAAACTTGCATTCTTTGCAGAAAAGGCGTTGAAAATGGAGACAGCTACTATGTTAGGACTCAGTGATATTAAGATCACTGAGCTCCTGCAAAAGATACCGCGATATCTCGAACATTTGTTCGACTTTCTCCCGTCGAACTCGACAAATTCACTTCTTTTCACGTTTCCGTTTTGAGTAATAGTAATAGACAAAAAAGTGTGATCTCCCGAGAGATTCCGAAACTTCGTAACATCTCAACTGACTTACTTTAGAGAAGTGTTTGTGACCTCACAAGGAATTCCGAAACTTCGTAACATCTCAACTGACTTACTTTAGAGAAGTGTTTGTGATCTCACAAGCAGGGATTCCGAAACTTCGTAACATCTCAACTGACTTACTTTAGAGAAGTGTTTGTGATCTCACAAGGGATTCCGAAACTTCTTTTGAACATCTCAACTGACTTACTTTAGGGAAGTGTTTGTGATCTCGCAAGGGATTCCGAAACTTCTTTTGAACATCTCAACTGACTTACTTTAGAGAAGTGTTTGTGATCTCACAAGGGATTCCGAAACTTCGTAACATCTCAACTGACTTACTTTAGAGAAGTGTTTATGATCTCACAAGGGATTCCGAAACTTCTTTTGAACATCTCAACTGACTTACTTTAGAGAAGTGTTTATGATCTCGCAAGGGATTCCGAAACTTCGTAACATCTCAACTGACTTACTTTAGAGAAGTGTTTGTGATCTTGCGAGGGATTCCAAAACTTCGATTGTTTTGAAAGCTTCCAAATCATTGAAGCTGTTTAAATTGACTTCAGTTAGAAGAAATGCAGTTAAATATACTATATGGATTATTTTAAACAATTTTATCCATTTGCGTGAAGTGTTTTTATTTACGACTGCTCTTCGCCATTGTATTAATTTTATACGTTCATTATGATATTAGTTTTTCCACAGGTTCTAGAGTAAAAAGGAGAATACATCATAGCTTTGGCCCTTGCTGTCATTGTGGTTCTGTCAATACTCTGACAGTTGAACTAGCAAGAAAACATCAACAGTGAACAGTAACAGCAATAAAGTAATAAATTTATCGCAAATTTTCCTTTTCTAGGTCTTACTCATGTTGATTCAATTTTTGTCCATGCTATTTCTATTGCAGGCTATAAATATTTTCAAAAAAAAAAGCGATATATTTTGCATTTTTTATTAAAAGCTGAATGGAACAACGAGTTCATTTAGTCTATGGCCGTGGACTCAGTTCAATTATGATACATTCAGCGACAACTGATTGCGCTGAACTATTTAATTACTCAGTGCCAGTTGAATTTTTGCTTCGATTGAGATGTGTCCTGATCTTACTGCCATTCACTGATGATTGTAATGTTTACTAGGCTTTTGTACATGATGCTTTTGTTTCCCCACTAAAATGCTCCACCTTAATGCTCCAATTCTCCCACTAAAATGCTCGGATAACGGTCATTATACAAACGGTTTTTTAATTAATTTCAACATTTTTAACATCATGTGACTGTCAACACTTACAAAAACGTACAAGTGTTGCAAGCAGCAACAACTTATAACAAGTTCATAAATAAAGCCAAAAAAGCATAATCCACGAAATCATCTGAGGTTAAGCCGAGACTAGCTCTTCAAACGTAAAACCGCTGACTTGTCCTCAGTCTCTACTCAGCTTTTCAGGGTGGCATTTGCTGTTTTTGTGAATTTTGAGTTTTAGTCTTCATTTTCTCTAAGAAAAATAATTTCTTTTTTAGTTTCTCGAAAAAAAAATTCCGGGAAAATGCCACTAAAATGCTCGAATAATGCTCAATGCTTTTGCCTCACTAAATGCTTGAAAAAATGCTAGCATAATGTACAAAAGCCTAACGTTTACTTTATTAAATTAGTTATTTAATTGTTTAAATACCTCCCTAATTAATTAATTAATTTAAACTAAGAGAAATTAATTAATTAATTAATTATTTGAAAAGCAATTTTAATTTAATTAATTAAATTAAAA
>OZ026604.1:16148954-16151454 GCA_964020085.1 Micromussa lordhowensis
CAAACTTTATTTAAAACAAATTATACATCAAGTTACTTTTGACATGTTGGGAGAAAGCACTACCGCTGTTTTAAAAGCCAGTGAGTAGCCTAGAAAACAATCTAAAACCAAAGTCTTGGAAATAGTAGCATTCCATTTGAAGAGTACTAAATGTACTCCATAGCCTTACTGGGTGTTGGCTCCTTGACCTGTAACTACGCTATTAGCGAGTCGGCTCAGGTCTGTAGACAAGTTACTTACTTGCGGCATGAGGTCATCAGGTTCGTTTAATCAGGCCTTATGTACTTTTAAACTTAAATACTGGACGTACATGAATATTTGCAAAAATAGCTGATGACCTGCTCACCTACATCCGTGGAAAAAACTAGAATAAACACCGGTCAAAGAAGGTTAGATTTCTATACTACTCTTTTCGCTGATTGAGCATGTTTACTTGTGCGCTCTACACAGCATGTACATTACAACTAAATGGAAAAATCCAAATATTCGCTATCTTAAATTTAGTCCAGTTTCAGGTCCCTCTCTCTGTCACGCAACGTTACGCTCTCGGAGAGAGAGGTCCCTCTCTCCTTATTATGGAGTATGTTCACGTCTACACTGTGGTCACGTCTACACTGAAGAGCGTGGTCGCGTAGCTACAAAGTGTTTTCGTTTCGATCACATAATGGAAAATGTTGATGGGGAACACACGAAACAAAATATAATGGAAGTAGCCAAGGAACTATTAAAAGAGTATCTGGAGAGGAAAATGATTGAAAAGTGTGGGAAAGACGGAAATTGGTTTCCTTCAAAGCAGAAAGCATGTTGACAAGCTTTTTGCATCAAAGTGTAATAAAAGAATTATCAAATGAGGTTTTTCGTGATACCCAGAATGTTCAATCAAGTTAAGTGTTGTATGCCTGAGCCTTTGGCATTTACCTCGTCCTTGACTGTGCTAGATTTTACCAGAAACGTCATCCAATGATTGGCACTGAATAACAGAGTTTGATAATGAACTAGCAAAATAACCATACACTAAGGGATCATCCTGGAATACTCCCCAGCATAAGTTGCGCCAAAAAACAAAAACTTCCATCGATCTCTTACCCAATAAACGGTAATACAATAGTGACACACAACTGGGTTAATTGAAAATAATAGAATATACGCCATTATTATAAAGTAAGTAAAAAACTGTCAATACATTACGGTCCAACATAGAGAAATTGTCACATGAAACTGACTTGGAAAAGAAAAAAACAAAAACAAAATAGAAACATATTTGTAATCTGAATGAATGATCCAAAATAGTCGTCAATCCTAAACGCAACGGAAGAGTAAATCGTTACAATGAAAGCCACTCCAGAAAGTACTAAGAGTACAATAACTGCGGGACAAAGAAGCCAGTCGTGTCGACCGAGTCAAAAATCAACCACGGACTGCTGAAGGATATTTTCAACTAACTGCACCAGTTCTTCCCTTTCTGGAGTTATCTTAAACAAAGCAGTAGCTAAAAGGCCGTCAGACGTATCATAAAATTGGTCGTAAAAGCCACAAATAAAACAGAAGCTCAGCCAGTTTACTTTACTATGAATAGTTCTACAAGCACTTTGACAGGGCATTGGAAAACCACTCCAACTGAAAAATATCACACCTTTGTCATCACTTATTGCTGAAAACAACTAAACTACCTCGCATTACCTACATTCAAACAAATATACACCAACAATTCTTGTTACTCTATATCTCCAACAGTGATTCATCGGAATTTTACACCATTTTAACGACCTTTTCATAAAAATCTGCACCCTAATAGTTTTTTTGGGCAGATATTGTTCACATCAAGTACAGCAAAGCTCCGATGTACTGTCTTACACGGTCTCCAGGTTAACATTGTTAATCACATCAAGTGTACACTGATACACGCCAGGTTTGAAATAGCCTATATCATTGTTCATACTCATGATCCTGACGAGGGCCTGGGTCCGTGTGGTGATGCGCCTGGGGAAGAGTGGGTCCGCTGAGCTCTCTGTAACGGAGAGAAGCAATAAAATGTCTCCTGTAAATTTTCTAAGTACAAAATCCTTCGAAAGTCAGTCACAGAGATTGCTGAGGTCCCACTATTCCTTTCTTGTCATGCAATGACAGTTCGCTCCTATTTCCTTCTCTTTACCACTATTTCGCACAAAAACACGTTTGCTTGGGTAATCATTTCATTTCTGACACCGTGAATTGTAATTATAAGACAAGACGAGACTTGACTGTGGAGAAGACAAACGAAAGACAACTCAGCTTTACAGTAAAAGGTTTCCTGTAAAAGTTAGCATCTCATGGTTCAGTTCGCCACTATGACAAAAAATCGCATCCTTCAAATCTGAGCCATTTTAAGACATAAACAAGTAGTCTGTACAAGAGTAAAAATGCTGTTTACTGTTTTCAAATATCTCTTTTCGTTCCAGAGATATTCAAGTTTTTAAAATATGCAAATTTAACCAAGTGATGACGTCATACACTCGACCGA
>OZ026604.1:16156454-16181757 GCA_964020085.1 Micromussa lordhowensis
ATTTTTTTGGACTCATCTCGCGAAGGAGGCGATGAATTTACGCGGGAGAGTGACGTCATTGACAACCTACTGATACGTGATTGGTTTCAGAGCTAACAATAGGCAACGCATTATTGGTGCATTCTGTAATTTTTAAGTGAACTCAAGACAAAGGGAAACAAATGGGGTTCGGGTTTAAGCAGCCGTTAGTGGGGGAGAAGCGTTGCGTGACGACCCTATTTACGGCTGCGGAGGGCGCGAGCGGCGAGCGGCGGCGGGAGGATTGGGGCGGGACTCAAGAGCGGCCGCGAGAGAATTGAGGCGGGAGCGTAGGCACGTCCCTAGCACGCCCCTGCCCTAATCCTCTCGCGGCCGCTCGCGCACATAATAAATCTCCCAAAATAAATCTCGCGTGAGACCCAAATCGAGAGCTTGCTCGCAGGCTACTTTTACTAGGGTACGGTTAACACTTTTAATGTTAATTTTAACACGCTTTGGCGGAAATGTCACATTGTCCAGTAGTCAAATCAAGCGACAGCAGCACAAAATTTCTGTACCTTGAACGACTAACATGGGAAGAATAAATAATCTTTTTATAGTAAAACTTATCACACTAACTGTACTCAGGACTGCCTGGAGTGAGTTTGAGGTGCGTGAAAGATAGCCTTACACAGTATCAGTTCTACTTTCAACGTTAGTGACCCTGACATCATAAGACTTACAGTCAGCTTCGGACTTGGCCAGTTGTTGTTTAAGTCTCCTTATTTCCTCTCTCAGTGATGTGATATGAGACGCTAAGTCGCCCACGGCATCTTCTCCATCTGCAAACTGTCGGGGGGAGGGTGGCTCAGAAATAGGTTCTTCTAACTTCTCTTGAAGCATTCTAGAAACAAACCGAGTGTGTTAGATCTAGTTCTCAAACTCATTAATAATTCATCAAGTTAAAACAAAGAAAATCACAACCGTGAAGGAGGTTTGGATACTCGGTCGATACCTCGAATTTCGTCAAAAATACTCCGCTGCGCGTCGTAATTTCAACTCTCTTCTCGGTGTTTGGATATCCGATGAAACACTGTCACTCGTGTTTGATATATTACTTACCGAGTGTGATAAATCTAGTTACAATAATCTTATTTTCACTTTCTTTACAGATAAATAATAAAATTAGAGTTGTTCGACGTTTCGATGTTGCTGACATTATTATCAAGGTAAAAAGAAAACAAATGCCACAACAAATCCGATTGTCTTATTCAAGAAATGTTAATTATTCAAGATCTCAAGACAACTCTGAACGTGCAAACTGATTCTATCCGCGCGAAACTATTTAATGTGGCCAAATATAATTTAGGCAAAGTTAGACTCGAACTAATGCTGTCAGCGGTTTCGCCCTTCACAGTACGTGACCTGCCGGGCGGCCCTTTGGAGATTTGATCGTTGCATTTCGCGAGCAGTGCTGCTTGTTGATCGTTGCGGATCAATATTCATTGCTCTTTGTTAGCGAATCTTTGGGGATTCTCACCCCGTCCCTCCCCTCCCGCTTGGTGGCTGGCTTCCAGGTAAGTATTATGTATATCTCAGGTAAGTTGTTTCCACTGATTATTCAGCGTGACGGTGCTGTGAAAACCCTACCCTTTCATATTCCTGAAGCCTGAAAAAGGTACCCCTTTCGGGCGGAGCCTCCCCATATAGGCCATTATAGGGAGTACCCCCCCCCCCCCGGGGACGGTGCCTGTTAGCGGCCGCTTGGGGTGGTTCCCGCGTCCAGGGTTGCCATGGATACCTCCCCTTCGGCTTATGTCTTTTGCTCCCCGCTAACTTTTTAGGCACCAGTTCCCAAGCTCATCTATTGGTGACGAGTTTAACGTGAGAACACAATCAGCTGCCTAATATTAGTTCCACTAATTCATATTCACATCGCGATAAAACTGTCATTTTAAACGTGATAATGATGTCAGCAACATCGAAGCGTCGAACAACTCTAATTTCATTATTTCTATTGAAGTTCTACAGATAAAGCTGCGATCTTCATTTCTCCATACTCTCGGTAACTCAAACCAAATTTTGTTCCCCTTGGATTTACATTATCACTTGTATATTGTAATTTCAAACCCTTGATAACTGGAGACTCCTGAAAACTGGAAACAACTCTCAACACACGTGGGAAAAATTCACTTCACATTCACTTTTTGCCATGTCCCCCTGGGGGTACTGCGCCACTTGGGGAAAATTTCTCCTTGACAATTCTAGAGCCTGCTTGGAGCCTGCTTGCAGGTTATGTTGGATGTTTTACAGTAAGTGTTCTTCTTACCTCTTCTCTGCCTCCAGTCTGTCCATCCTTTTCCAAAGTCTGTTGACTAACAATTCTTGTTCTTGTTCCAGTGTGTTTTCAAGATCCACTTTTTCTTTCCTCAGCTGATGAAAAAAAAAGAATAGGATAGTGGGATCAGCTATACCTTAGTGCTCATCACCTTCTTGAACTTTTCAGATCTCTTTCTATTTGAGAATCCTTTTTTTAAAAAAATTGAACAGCTTTAGAATCTGTCCAGCCCTGCACTGCAGACTTTGTGTGTGACCACTAAAGCCAGAGCAGTAGCATTATTCTGATGGCAGGTTAAAAAAAAGGATTAAAAGTAGAAGAGAAGAGCAAATCATCTGACAATGTTCTTTGAAAACTGAACTGGTTGTTAATGTACATGAGCTAGCCACCAACACTAGTACAACAGGACCCCTGTAGTCAGCTTTACCCAATGGGTAAACAATATTGTATGGGTCTGTCATATTGGCGTACAACTTTGGTACACCAATATGTTGGCCAGAAAGGTCTGCAAGGAGAAAAACAGATTGCACTTCCAATAACATATGTTAACACTCTCGAATGCCACCAATATCATGATTTTAAACTCTGAATAGAACATCTAAACAAAGTATTTTACCCATTGACACCCATAGCCTTTTTCCACAAATGCATTTTTTAATTTACATTTTTGACAGTTTCAGCATGGAAATGAGCTAAATTAGTTCCAATCTACTCAACAAGGCATCGGCAACATAGAAGCATGCCTTTCTTTCCACAAGCATCGCATTTAATGACATTCTTGCTCAAACGTGCACAAATCTACATTTTGATGAGAAAGTGACCCACATCTTACGTTTTTTTTTTAATTTTTTTTTTTTCCTTTCCTTATCTTTTTGCCGCAGTTGTTGACTTTCTAGGAGATTCTGACCAGGGAGCAGCCAAGTGTAATTGAGGGAAATCTATAGATGTTATTTGAGATCAAATATCTAAACCAATTTGTCAAGTTGACTTAACAGTTCCAAGGGAACATCATTGCTAAGAGAAAATGAGGTTCAAGTTACTTGCTTCACTTTATACATTTACCACTAGCAAAGGTCTTTTGCTATAGGATTCTGGTGAAATCGATGATACTTAACCATTGATCACCACCACCTCCAAACACTTTGTGACTCTTAACCCTTCTTTCCAAAAAGGATAATCAGTTACCTGTTCCAGAGTGGTCTGTTTTGAAGTGACATCTGACTCAAGCTTATCAATCTTTCTCATTAGTTTGTTTACTTGATATTCTTGCTCTTGTTCTAATGTTTGTTCCAACTGAATCTTTTCTTGACGTAACTAATTAAAATAAACAATACAATACGTCAGATTTTCTGAAAGAAGTATGCAAGCCATTTATACTGCAAAGACTGGTCATTACTCTCTCATATAGTCCAAGGAATTCTACTTGCTAGTAACCATTCTTCATGTTATTTTAGATTTGTTGGAGGAAGTCATTTGCTTATCATACTATTGAAGATGGCTTTCTTTCAGGTTATTATGGTCTACTTGATCATTATCTTGAAAACAGCAAAGGTTGGTTTCAAATTACAGTGCATCTACAGGTGTACATGTACAAATAAAATAATAGTACTCTCTTTGTGTTCTACCTGCATAAGTTTCCGTGACAAATCATTTGTAAGAAATTCTTCCTCTTGTTCATAATTCATTGCCAAGGTTTCTTTTTCTTTCTTAAGTGACTGAATCTTCTTCAACAAAGTGTTGGATATAAACTCTTCCTCTTGTTCTGCTTTAGCTTGCTGTTGAGTGAAACATAAAATAGTATTATAACTTTTTCTTATATGGCTGTGTCTCACAAGGACTGGGAACTACGACTTCACAAATTTTATTGGCTGATATCAATATTGAAAGCGGTCTAGATTTTCCCGTCTAGACCGGCATCTAGACTGGTAGTGTTTTGCAGTGAAAAAGATGCAAACTAAAATGCAAAATCATTGACTATTTTCATCTAACAATATTTATTTATGGCAGTACCAAAAAGCCTGATGAGAAAAAAAAGTAAAGAGGACGAGCAAACTTTGGCAGAATTAAATTAAGCTCATTGCCATTTGCAAGCAAAATGTCACTTAGTACAAACCAGTTACATTAAACAAATTAAATTGTTCTTGTTTGCGCCAAATAATAAAACATCTTATTAACCAAGCATGGGAGAATCTTGACCTTGGTCGTGTGTACAGACCTCACTGCATTCGATCTGTACTCACGACCTTGGTCAAGATTCTCCCATACAGACCTCCTCAGTTAATAAGAGCTACATAAGAGTCCTGATAATAGCAGGCAAGTCAAGATTTCACAGTAAACAACAAGACTTTTAAGTTTCAAAGACATGTTTCGACAGATTCTCCTGTCATCTTCAGTTGATTGATTTACAAAGCGTTGGAAGTAGAATTTATAATAAGTAGAAAAATGCTAATTGTGACAACAAACTGATGCAAAGCATGAAAGTGTGAGAATTATAAAGATAGTTTTAGATTTACATGGTGTAATTGTTGATTCAAAGAGGGTTGTTCTCTTTGAATACGAATAACCTCTATTATCTTAAGTTGGAAACTACTGGAGGTGTGAACCAAAACACGGAAACAATCTGCTGAACATAAGGTGAAATCTGCAGATGTTTGAAAATGTGAGAGGCCTTATCAATGAATAAATGCTCTCTCATATAAGATTGTTGAAAACTGTTTTCTGTTCTGGTGAAATGCCTGACAAACTTGGCAATATATTACCTGGAAAATTGCATACTAGAAAATAACTTTTCAGACGATTACAGTTGATGGTCTAATTACAGTCACCTTCATAATAGCATCACCTATATAATACAGACAGTTCACTTAGTCCCAGTAGAAGGTTAACACCTTGTCCCAGAGAAACCAAAATTTATGTAATTTGCACCTATATGACATGGACACATCCATAAGAAAGAAAGTTTATTAAGTCCCAGAGAAACCAGAATTCATATAATTTGCACCTCTACATTGAAACCTCTATACTATGCACAGTTTGACATTTAAAATCAGAGAAACCAGAATTTATGTCAATTTGAACCTCCGTGATATGGACACCTCTATATTATAGACGACTCACTTAACCCCTGAGAAACCAGAATTTAAATAATTTGTACGACTATGATGCAGGCAACTCTACAATACAGACAGCCACTTAAATGGGACACAGAATATCTAGAACTTATCTCATCTCTATCCTGATAATATAGACACCTCTTTAATGTGGACACAGAGCTTTGTCTCTCTGGCAATTGCAATAGAGGTTTGCTATATATGCAAATATCCTGAAGAACGGTCATACACCCTAAAACAACTTGGAATATGCCACTGTAGACCTAAAGAAGCCTCAACTGTGCTGTTCTGTTGTAAAGCACGCAGGAAGAGGTAGACCACGAAGGCGTACTCAAGTGTTTCTCCCTACTTCTTGAGTGCCCTACCGCTTCCCAAGTGCTTTACAACAGAACAAAGCACAGTCAAGGCTTCTTTACTTGTTTTATGATAAAGATTCCATTAATTTCCCCACACATTCAGCTTATCTTTTCAACCCAAATTGTATTCTCCAAATGAGGAAAGGTGGTATCAGTGTGCATCTGTTCTCTGATAAAGCATGCTAAAATAAGCCACTCATAATCCTTGTCAGAATTGCACAAACAATTTGATTGGCTAATGAGATGACACTTGTCATCAAAACCGAACTTCAACTAAGCTTTCGGTTTTGAGTGGCTTTTGAGAGAAGAATGATCGCTTCAAAGTTCGCTTTTTACTTTGATTTAAAAATAAGGATCTAAAAGTTTCTCGTCCAGAGAAATCTGGTCACATTGTGGCGCATGAAAACGTACACTTTTCCAGTGGAAATTACGGAACAAAGAGCTCAAAGCCTGAGGATGAAAATGCAAAACGCTGAGCTGTATTAAAAGGAGCTACAGTTATTTACAGCTGCAATAAGATTTGCTGAACTATCATCAAAGTTGGAAAGACTAAACTGCTCCCACTGGTTCTACTCTGAATACAGGGGAGAATATCAGAGCAAGCTTTCAACTGATCACTTGTCATGTGCGCATTGTAATTGTGGAGTTTCACTTTGCTGAGATGACTGGAGATCGCTAGTTAGCAAACAAGCATTACTACACCGCATGTAAGTGTTCTTTGAGCATTTTTACAAAAATAAGACACACATACAGCTCAACTGATGTTTTTTGTTGTTGTCTCACTTTTAAAGTATGATTTCTGCTTTCGTAACAATATAATGGTTTTTAGCGAAGCATTCACTAGGTTGAGAATTTGTTTATTTCATTATAACTGTTTTGTCGGAATCTAGCGAAACTTGTTATTTTAGTACAGTTTTAACACTTCTGTCATCAACAATGGCCTCCATGCAGCTATGTTTAATGCAGACAAATAGCTCATTTCCATTGCGTTTGTCTGAGGCACAGGGAACTTTAACATGGGTCTCTGATAAAACACTGTTTCAGCCAATCAGAGCATGTGTTATATAGAAACTTTATTATAAATAGTAATAAAATTAATATCAATATCTCTGATTTGCTCACAAATGATATTAAATATGATAGAGAACATTTAAGGTTTGATACTAAATTTAATTTTTTAGTAATCATTTGACTGAACCACTGGGGTTTTGAGTGACTCCCCAGCCTTGTCAAGTCTATTTGTAATACAATATTGAAAAATCATCAAATCAATTCAGGAAAGATAGTTTTTCTGATTTACTGCTAAGTGTGGCTGATCAGTTTAGACCACTAAAAGAAAACAGGGCTAAAATTTCTAACAAAGTTTAACATTATAACATTCCATTGATAAAAAGGAATATTTATTATCTCATTATTGTTGGTTGCCAAGACCTTTTTTGTCTATTATGGATAGCTGTTTTGGTAACTACACATAATTATATGGCCCTTAAGTTTTTCATTGGGAACTTTAAAAGTCAGAAAGGGGAACTATTATTTCTGAAAATACTGGGGAAGATCAACAAAATAGACTTTCAACTTACATTTTAAACTATTTTAATAGGAAAGAAATTCAAGCAAAATTCTTTGCCACATTCCAAAACAATATTTCAAAAATATTTCATTTAAATTTATGCATTTCAAAGTTGGGGTCTCCATGGTCATTTAGAAGAATGCAACCATTTACTATTTCCCATTCAAGCTTAGCTTGAAGGACATCTCCAACACTTGCTACCTAAGAATATATATATCGAAAATATTATGATGAAAGAATGTGCAACACAATTCAATGGAATAACCTTTAGCAAGCTATATTATGTCCTGGACTTGGATTTGACATGTCAAATTATGTACTTGTAAGGTAATTCCCTTGAAATTGTTCTACTATCAACCTTTTTTTGAAACTTGGCATAGTTAACATTCATGATATGACCATTAAAAAAATGCAATAGAAAAATGGGGTCACCATGCTTGTTTACGCGTCAGCAGGCTCTTAAAATGGGGTATTTTTACTGGTTGCGCATTAAAAACTTGAATCATCTTCATATAGAATTAAGTCTTGATTACTTGAAAGACACATAATTTTATCTTGAAAGCAAAGCTTCATTTATTCACATAAGTAGTATTGCTTGATTTAAGCCGTTTTTGATTGCCTGGTTGCAGGAATATTGCACTTTTTCGGAACTACGGAACTTTTTCATTTTTTTGGAACACTTTTTCGGAACTTTTTATGGAACTATTTTGCAAAAAAATCATGTTCTACTATCAAACTTTTTTCCTTCTTCAAATATGTTCTTTATTAGACTGTTCTTAGCAAATATCCCCCCAACAAATCGGGTCACCAAGCTCGTTTAATAGAAAAGGAGCATTTATTTCGCTATTGAGCTTAGTTTGAGGGAAATCTCTTAGATTTTGTACACGCACGCGCTCATGTGCGTCCGCTAATGAGGCAAAAGTCGTGCACAGTAGGGATGCGCAATGCAATACTAAGGAATTATCTTAAATCAGATTTGAATATAGGCTATTTTCTGCCTTTGCCTTTCCTTTCTTATGAGAGTTGTAGATGACATTATTTGTTTACTGTGTCATGAATTTTTTGAGAATAAGGACCTTAAACACAAAATTAAAATAAATGCCTCTCTTTGGCCAAAATTTCAATAGAGTAATAGAGCACACTTTCTTTTTCTTTATGGGCGCAACAAAACCACTTGGCACGTTGGGAGAGCACTCGAAAAGCTCGAATCCAATTCATTTCCCTAAAGAACGGCTCGTGATTTTAAATAAGCTTTTCTTATATGCAGTCTATGGCATGAACTACGAACTTTATCTATAGGACTTGTAAAGTTTTCTGGTTTTGTAAGTAAACGTTGTTTACATGCACTCGGACATACAAAATTAAAAGACCAGCTGACATGCTAGTTCTAACTTATTTGTGAAAATATTGAAACTGCCAAGTTTCTGATGACACGACGAGATAGAGTTTCAGTGCTATAAACTTCAGTTCTCGTATTGCATTTAGCCATTAATTCTGGAAATGACAAGTTAAGAACTTAACTTACAATAGAGACGCTGGCTTGGCGAAGAGCTCTGTTTTCTTCCTGCAGTTGTTTACAGCGTAATTTACATGTTTCCAGTTCCATTTTTAATACTCTATTCTCCTGCTTCAAAAGAGACATTAAATTCTTTTCTCTGTGAGCAACAGATGAGGTACTTTCGTCTGCACTCATGTCACTGTCACTAAATCCCGTGCCTTCCATCGAAGAGCTCAAGGAGCCCGCCATGTTGGAAACACACCACAGTGCACCACAAGTACACCATCCTCTTCTTGCTACACCAAGACACAGGCACACCATCTTACGTTAGAGAAATAATACTGAGTTACTTCGGTGGACTATCAATTAGAAAACTACAGCTTCAATATAAACAATATCTCCCGGGCATTATAAAGGTGAAAAACAAACTACAATCCCTTTCAATCTTAAATTTTGTCCAGCTCCCGTTAAGGCGGGGGTAAAGGTGAATTGAAGTGAAATGTTGGTAAGTTTAAAGAGAGGTTGAAAGGGAAAAAAGGGTTATGGAACACCACGTCAGTGATAAAAAAACCCCACCAACAAATATTACACAACTTCTATCAATAAATCGGGTCGTGATCAGTGAATACTGTAACTAAGGGGAAATAAACCGTGAAGTTTGCGAAGAACTGCCTGGTGTTTATTGGCATTCGCAACAATTATTGTAATCCTATGTACAATTTTACAACAAAACCAAGTTACTTACACTACTTACAAAATTACAACGATATTACTCATACAGACAAAGCTAATAAAAAAAACTACAACCAACTACTACTGTTACTAAAACACTATTCTAACAAAGTAAATATCAGCGAAAAAAAGATATATATAAACGGCCATGAAATATTTAATTAAAGCTGTTTAAATGAAAAGGAGAACCTAAATTTTATTTATTTAAATTAAATTGCCTGTTTAAAAGTTCAAAGGAGAGATCAGGGAGTTATAATGACTGGAGTATTTTGCGCCACTTCTTTTGGAATGTGTTTTGTGTTCCTGTAATAATTGAAACGTGTTTTTCTATTTTTAAATTGCTTCTAACCTGATTAACGTCTTCTATCAAGGATGGTCGAATATTTTTGTGTATTTTTATACTTACAAGAGTAAATGTAAAATCTACCAAGTAGTAAACAGTGATTGAATAACAAGGCGCTTTTCTCTCCTTTGAGACCTAAACATTGGCATAAACTTAAAACTTGTGAGGCTGGTATCAAATCAACAGAGAAGAAGAATTGGTGAACGCTATTCCAAAAGGTTTCTGTGATCGGGCATTCCCAGAAAAGATGAAGCAGAGCTTCTTGTGCTGATTGACAACGCAACAAAGATTTGATTCGGAAAATTTAATTTTAAACAGAAAAGAGTTTGTAGCTATTCTCCTGTGGAGAAATTTGAACTGGAAGTTCCTTAATTTCGTGCTTAATGTACATATCTTAGGTAGTAGATAAATTGATTCCCAGTCCAAATCTTCCACATCAACGAGTCTAGAGTCTTTAATCCATTTGTTTTGGCTTTTTTCTGGGCGAGTACACTTTTTGGTGATGACGATTTTGTAAGCTGTTTGACTTGGTTTGCTTGATGAGTTCAACTTAAGAAGTACATTTTCTAGAATTTTTTCACCTGGCAGTGACAGTTCCAGGGATCTCATAGCACTCCTGATAGCCGAAGTTACTCCACAAAATTCGAGGAATGAAAATGGAAAACAAAACTTATCTTTGAAACAACTGTAAGAAATTATTCTTGAATCACTTGTCATCACATCGTTAATTTTCATCACCCCTGCATTAGCCCAGTGTTTATAAAATATAGTCGTGCCTGCGATTCTGATCATTGAGTTATTCCAAATATATCCAGCGCTGAAATTAGCTTGAGAGGCAAAGGAATCCCTATAATTTAAGTTCAATGAGTTCTTGGATGAAATAATCTTTTATATCAAGTTTTCTGGCATCTTTTGGTGCCAAATTACCAAGAAAGACTAATTTCCCGCCTACTTTAGATAGATAAAAATCAAAAAAACGCTTCCATTTAGATTTGCAGTCGTTTGAAATATACTTAAGTATCCATGAAATTTTCAAGGCTTTATTAAATTCTATTATGTCTAGCATCTTCTGTCCTCCATCTTGGTAATCTGCTATCATTTCAGTCCGTTTAATTTTGTCGCCTTTGTTATCCCAAAGGAACTTAAAAAGAAGACTGTTTGTTTCTTTCAGTGATTTTAAACAAGACGTCGTTGATGACAAAACATACACCAATTGTGATGCAGCTAGAGCCTTAATAAATGCAATTTTGCCAATTAAAGTTAATCTCTTGTTTCTCCAATTATTTAAAATATCCTCTACCTTATGAACCTTCCCTTCGTAATTCTTCTTCTTACTTTCTTCACAATCAATGCAAAACCAAGCACCTATAGCTTTAACCTTGCCATCTGCCCATTTAAGATTTTTGTCAGAGCATAAAATCTGGTTTGATCCTTTCTTGGACCCGATCCAAAGAGCTTCAGTTTTTTCACAATTTACTCGCAAACCCGAAACCTCGCCAAATTTTTCTAGTATGGTACACGAGCGCTCAAGCGATTCTTGAGTACCATCTAAAATCAAAGTAGTGTCATCTGCATATTGGCTGAGCTTGCATTCAGGGCTGCCTACTGTGATGCCTTTGACCAAATTATCTTTATTTACGGATACTGATAGCTAACACTTCTGCGCACAAGATATAAATGTAAGGCGACAGCGGACACCCCTGCCTTACACCTCGACTTACTTCAAAGAAACCCGCTGACCAACCATTATTTATAACACAGCTTTGGATATCGCGGTAAAACAAATTGATCCACTTGATTAGAGAAGAGCCGAAACCAAATTGTTGAAGTGTTTTCTCGACAAAAGCCCATTCAATAGTATCGAAGGCTTTCTCAAAGTCAACAAAGAGAAGTAACCCGGGAATATTCTTTGTTTCTGCATGTGAAATGACATTATTAATCAAGCAAATGTTTTCTGCAATAGAACGTCCTTTCAAGAGACCCGTTTGGTCGTCGTCGATTAAATTTTGCAGAACAGCCTTGAGACGTGAAGCAATCGCCTAAGATGCAATTTTGTAGTCACAGTTTAATAAAGTTATAGGTCTCCAGTTTTTAAGTTCCTGTAGTGCCTTGTCTTTCTTAGGGATCAATGAAATGACGCCTCTTCTTTGGATTAAAGCAAGCTTACCCTTCTGATGGCTTTTGTTAAGACAACGTATGAGAAAAGGAGAGACATCCTTCCAAAAAACTTTATAAAATTCGGCAGGAAGGCCGTCCGTTCCTGGCGATTTACCGGATTCCATTGTTTTTAATGCCTCTAAGCATTCCTTTTCAGTCAATAATCCTTCGCATTTTTGCTTATCACTATCATTAAGTGAAGGGTGTTTCTGGTCAAAAAACAAGTTGTCAGAGAATGATGTCACCCTGGGGTTTTTTGAAGCGTAAAGCCGACTATAAAAAGAATTGCATTCTTTTAAAATATCTGGGTCGTTTGTACCAACTCCATACCAACCACATACATGGTGGCGTTACATAGACGACATCTTCATGATATGGACACATTCTGTTGACGAACTACATGCTTTCACCTCTTACCTTAACAACATTCATCCCACCATTAAGTTCACATCCAATTATTCATTTACTTCTATACCCTTTCTTGATGTTAACGTTTCTGTCAATAACGGCAATATCACGACTGATCTTTACACCAAAGCCACTGACAAACATCAATACTTGCTACATTCTTCATGCCACCCTCAACATACCAAAAGAGCTATTCCATTCAGCTTAGCTCTTCGACTTCGTCGTATCTGTTCCTCTGACGAGACTTTCAAACAACGTTCTAACGAACTCAAATCTTACCTCAACAAACGCGGATATAATTTACCTTTCCTTAATCAAGAAATAGCACGCGTACATAACATCACTCGTACTCAAACACTCACCCCCAAAGACACTCTCACTACTAATCAGCCGCAACGGGTACCCCTCGTCATAACATATAATCCAGCTCTTCGCTACGTATCATCCATCATTAACAAACACTTCAACATTCTGTCTTCATCTCCCCGTTGCACTAACGTTTTCAAAGCTAAACCCTTTGTTGCCTTCCGACGATCTAACAACCTTAGTAATATACTAGTTAGTGCTAAGCTTCATAACGAACCTCGCGGCTCTTTCCGTTGTGGCAACAACTGCCTAACATGCAATGACATAAACGACGGACTTACTAAGTATACATTTAATTCTACAGGAGAAACTAGATTTATTAATCATCACATTGACTGCAACTCCAAAAACGTTATCTACATGGTACAATGTAACCACTGTCACAAACAATACATAGGAGAAACCAAACGTAGACTTAAAGACCGCTTCAACGAACATCGTAGACCTGTTGACAAACGAACTAACAGCTCTAAGCCCACCACGGTATCCGAACATTTTTTATGTAACAATCATAACGCTACTGACATGCAACTTATTCCCCTAGAACTCGTTAAATCTAATCGTGACGGTGTACGTAAAGCAAGAGAAGCATATCTCATTGAAAGAGGTCAAACCCTTGAACCTCATGGTCTCAATAAGAAAGATGAAACTTAGTACGTTTCTTTTTTATTAGCTTTCTATGTTTAGGTCACCTGTACTATTTATAGCTGCTCATTGCTACTTTTCAGGCTGTAACGTTTTACGGCCATATTTTCAAATTTCAAATTTTTAAATTTTTACGTTACTTTTTTCATCGTTATTTATTACTTAGCCCTGTCTATCAAACTTTTGTTACATTTATCTTTCACTAGTTATATCTTATTTCCCATATTTTAAATTTGTAACGTTTAAAACTAGAGTCATTCTCTGTTACACCCTGAGGAAGGAAGGCCGTGCCTTCCGAAATATTGGAAAATATATCCCTATACTGTGTAATCAGCCTTGCTTATTCTCGTATATGAACCGTTGCTCGTCTTAATCTGCGTTATTGTTTTCCTCTTACAATGTCTATTTTCTGAATTCAAGAAATATTTACTATTTTTCTCACCTTCGTTGTACCATCTGGCCTTAGATCTAATTATGGCCCCCTTTGTCTTGTAAACTCTTAATTCTGGACCTAATTAGTCTCTTACCGATAGTGCTAGCACTTTTTTGGCATTGGTTTCGCGAGCATTGTTTTAATACATTATCCATGTTTCGTCAATACAATGAATTATTAACTTGATTTCCAAGTATGCAGTCGGCGACGCCTAGCACAAGCGATGCGCCTGACAAGGATGAAATGTCACTTATACAATCAGTTGAACAAGCCGGTCCGGAAATTAGCGTCGAGAAAGGTGCTAGCTCGGTACAAGTAATTAACAGTGTCCCGACAGCTGATGATAAGCCGATTAGCGAAAAAAGCAATGTAAACAAAATCACGTCAACCCCTGGTACAGAGAAATTACAGCAAAGTCCTGTTGAAGTTGGCGCCTGTACGTTTAAACTGGAAAAACCGAAGCTACCTGTTTTCGCTGGGAATGTCCGAGATTATGCTATCTTTCGCTCAGATTTCAAGCACGCAATAGAACCGAAGTACTCAAAAAGAGATTCAATCACGCTCCTACGCACGTGTCTGCGAGACAAGCCACTCGAGCTCATTAAGGGAATCGGAAGCGACTACGACGCCGCCTGGGAATATCTGGACTCCATCTATGGCGACCCAAGATTTGTGTCAGACACTGTGACTCAGGATATTATTCAATTCAAAGCCTTGCAAGATGGGGAGGACGCGCGATTTTGTGACCTCGTACATCTGGTGAAAAGAAGTTACAATACCTTAAAAGAAGTTGGTCTCCCTAGTGACATGAACAATAGCCACATGCTTTCGATAATTGAACAGAAGATGTGCGCTGATGATAGAAAAGTCTGGGCGAGAGATCTGGAGAAAGAAAAGAAACCTGCTACCCTTGAAGCGTTGATGAATTGGATGAATGTTGAAATGAAATCGCGAATGCGTGCCACAGCGCCAATCAGAGTAGGCTCGTCCGGTAAACGCCCTGTGTATCACTTCAAGTCTGATAGCGACAAACCCGTTTGGCACAAATGTTGGCTGTGCAAAACTTCAGCACACTGGCCTGATCAATGCCCGAAACTCATATCCCTCAGTGTTGACGACCGGATCGCAACTGCAAAGGCAAATCACCTGTGTTTCAGCTGCTTGAAAAGGGCAAGCAGAGGACACACTATGGATAACTGCAAGCGCAAACAACAGTGCACAAAGCTGGAGAATGGAACGCGGTGTCCACACCACCATCATCAACTCTTACACAAGAGCAATCCCGTGAGGATCAGTGTCGCCACTACAGCCAGCCCCACTGAAGCAATTCTTCCCGTTTTATCTGCTAACATTGGCAACGCTAACGGTCTCTTTAAATGCGGAAACGTACTTCTTGACTCGGGGGCCCAAGTAAGTCTCATCCGACAAGAAACCGCTGAAACTCTCGGTTTGAAGGGAAAAGATGTGTCCATAACCATTACTAAAGTTGGCGGCGAGGACGAAACAATGAAAACAAAGGAGTACAATGTTCACCTTACCTGTATTGACAACAACAAGTGTTTTACCGTTAAAGCAATCGGCATTCACAGCATCAGTGACGAGATTCCAGCAGTGAAAACCTCTCACTTACCGGAGGCTCTTGGCGTACCAGACACCAGATTTCGCCGTGGCAAAGGGCACGTTGACCTGTTAATCGGCATTGATCACGCACATATGCATGCTGGTGAAACAAGACAAGTGGACCACCTGCTAGCTCGCAAGTCTCCACTTGGATGGGTGGTTTTTGGAGGAAAACCAGAGCAGATCAGTGACGTAACCAGCATATTGCACGTCAAGTACGCCTCACCAGTAGACTTAACAGACTTTTGGACAACCGAAACTATGGGCGTGGCCGTGAAACCCTGCGTCTGCAATGCTGACAAACTGACCCAAACAGAAAGAGAAGAAGCTAAGCTCATAGAAGAGTCGTGTTTCAAAGTCGGAAACCAATGGATGATCCCTTACCCTTGGAGGAAAGACCCTAACCTGCTGCCAGACAACAGAAGTTTGGCAATAAAACGCCTGGAGTCAACAGAACGACGCCTGAAAAGAAATCCTGAACAAGCTGAAGCTTACTGCAAACAGATGGAGGAAATGGAAGGCATGAAATTTGCGCGAAAGCTGTCAAAGGAAGAACAAGACACGTATAATGGGCCTGTTCATTACATCCCACATCACGCTGTACTGAGGCCAGACAAGAAGAGCACACCTGTTCGAATTGTTTTCAATTCATCCTCTACATTCCAAGGACATGCTCTGAACGATTACTGGAAAAAAGGTCCTGATCTTTTAAACGGCATATTTGGAGTTGTCTTGAGATTTCGAGAGAAGGAAGTTGCAGTACTGGGAGACATCTCCAAGATGTATCATCGGATCCTCATCCCCGAAAGAGATCAACACGTACACCGCTATCTCTGGAGAAATATGGAGAGAACCTGACACTTGTCAAAACTTGTTTTGACATTTGGGGATAAGCCCGCACCCGCCATGGCGCAAATAGCTCTACGAAAAACGGCCCAAGAGAACAAGGCAAGCTACCCAGAAGCAGCCAAAGTACTCACGAAAAACACGTACATGGATGACATCTGTGAGTCTGTAGATACAGAAAAGGAAGCTCGGAAATTGACAAATGACATAGACACTGTTTTGAAGACGGGAGGATTTAAAGTTAAAGATTGGATTTCTAACAAGATCCTCAAAGAGAAAGTGAATGGTGATGCAGAGAAGGAAATTAACATGTTCAAAGGAGAGGAGGAGAAGGTCCTGGGCACCCTGTGGAATTTTAAAACTGACAAGTTTCACTTCGGAGTGGCAGCAGACCTATTGAAGCTAGACAATAAGCCAAGCCATGTGCAAAAGATGACCAAAAGAATGATCCTGAGTCAAGTGGCTCGCATTTACGATCCGATTGGATTTGCAGCAGCGTTCATCGTCAGAGCAAAGATAGGAATGCAAAGGCTGTGGCAGCTGGGGCTGGACTGGGATGACGAGGTACCACTTGCAGTCCAAGAAACCTGGATTTCACTCTTCCAGGAAATTAAGGAACTAGACAGTGTGTTCTTCGAAAGATGTTTAACAGTAGTCAATGCCGTGGAACCGCCAATGTTATGCGTTTTCGCTGACGCATCCCAAGATGCGCTCGGAGCATGTGCCTACGCACGCCAGAGAAAGGATGACAACACTTACGCAGTCAAGTTCATCGCAGCGAAATCTCGAGTATCCCCGCTAAAACAGCCACCTCCGAATGTAGACATGGAACGCCGTCAGATGCAGATACTGACCGCAGTCACAGCACCGAAAGCTAGCAATGCTATTGATCCACGCAAGTTCTCAAGCTGGAGAAAATTGATCCGTGTGACGGCACGAATACGCAGACTAGCAGTAAAGATACGACTGAGAAAATACAACCAACACGGAAAGGAAGGACCGCTGACCCCTGAAGAGCTCCAGCAAGCAGAGATTTTCTGGACAAACCAAGCACAGTCAACCCTTTACAGCCGACTGAATAGGGGCGAATTCAAATCGTTCAGCCCGTTCAAAGATCCGAACGGAATTATCAGAGTTGGAGGAAGAGTGGATGAAGCTATCGTGTCCTATGAAACGAAGCACCCCGCACTTCTTCCAAGCGACCACTGGATTTCCTTACTGGTAACAAGACACGCTCATCAGTACGGACACCCCGGCGTAGCAGCCACCACAGGCAAGACAAGGAGGAAGTTTTGGATCTTGAAAGCTAACAAGCTAAGCAAATCCGTGAAGTTTAAGTGTAGATTCTGCCGTGAAATGGCACACAAGGCTGAGGCGCAACTAATGGCAGACCTTCCTGTTCTCCGTCTAGCACCACACACACCGCCATTTTACTACTCCGCATGTGATTACTTTGGTCCCTATAACGTTAAAATAGGGAGAAGCAAGACGGCCAAGCACTATGGCGTCATATTCACGTGTTTAAACACCAGAGCTGTCCATCTAGAGTTAGCAGTTGACCTTACTACAATGGAGTTCATGCAAGTGCTTCGCAGGTTCTTTTCAATCCGAGGATACCCAGCAGTGATATTGAGCGATAACGGAACACAGATGGTTGGGGCCGGTAAAGAACTGAGAGAAATGGGGAAAGACCTAGATGGCAATCAGTTAAGTGAAATCTGTGGAGAAAAGGGGATTAAGTGGATCTTCACAACGCCAGCTGCGCCACACCAAAACGGATGCGCAGAAGCCCTTGTAAAAAGCTGTAAAAGATCACTGAAGATTGCCATCGGCGAACAACTTCTGACGCCATTCGAGTTGTACACCTGCCTTCTAGAGATCGCGAACCTGTTGAATCAACGTCCCATCGGGCGCATCCCTAATGATCCAGATGATGGAGCTTACCTGTGTCAGCCGAACGACATGCTCCTTGGAAGAGCAACTCCGGAGGTACCACAAGGTCCGTTTAAGGACACCAGAAATCCCCGAAAGCGAGTGGAGTTCGTGCAAAGAATAATTGATTCATTCTGGAAACGCTGGACCAGAAACGTCTTTCCTACCTTAATACCAAGAAAGAAGTGGCGCGTTGAGAACCGCAATGTCAAAGTTGATGACATAGTTACGGTAGCCGATATCAACGCTGTGAGAGGCAAGTGGGCTGTAGGCAGAGTAACCAAAGTATACCCTGGAGCTGATGGACGCGTTCGCAATGTTACCGTCAAGACAGCCACCGGAGAGTACAGCCGTCCAGTGACAAAAATTGCTGTCATTCACCCTGCAGAAGGCGACGATTAAACGAACGTTTGCTATGATAAGGACTACGCCCTTATCGGGGCGGAGAGTGTTTCGTCAATACAATGAATTATTAACTTGATTTCCTGATTGATTTTGATTGACACTAACTTACGTAATTAAGCCACGTGAATAAGTCAGTTTTCAGTTCAGACATTTCAGATTCAAAGATATGTGCACGTTTGCTAACCTGTCTCGCTGACCCGTTTTCTGTTATACCCTGACCTGTTTTATCTGTTGCTGACCTGTACACCGTGAAACAATCCTTCTAGACATCGTCAAAGAAGTAAGTTCTCAGTGCTGTAATTCTAGTTAATAGTTTTTCTCGCGTGTTGATATACCGATGATCATGTTCAGTTTCTCACATGTATTTCGTTCTTTTCTTTAGATCGAATAATCTTATTGGAATAAATTATACGATTTACGTAATCTAGTTGGATTGCCTGTTTGGTTTTGTTGGACCAATCCAAAAAGCACTGCCAGCTTATTTTGGATCTTCGACTGATTATTTGTATAATTTTGTGTTAAAAAGCACAACCTGACCTTATTTATGTCGTCCAAAGCTGCATTTTGCCCTCATTTTAGTCAAAGGAGCCGAGGAGGTCTGGGGGATAGGTTCGGTTCGGTAGGTGTCAGCTGTTGTCTTGTAGAACCCAGTCCATCACACTCGTTCCAAGATGGCGTCATGTCATCGAGGAACAATGGAAGTCAGCCAGCCAAGGCAGAGATAGCTCGAGAGCGTACTCTGGCATCAATCAGAAGAAAAAATAAGACTAGGGGGAACTGTGATGCAAAAAACATAAGCATACATGATCGGATTCAGCAATATCCAGGAGAAGAACTATCAATCAAAGACGGGAAGTTGTTTGTCTGGCATGCCGCGAAATAGTGTCTACAATGAAGAGTATTGTGATTACACACTTGGCTTCAAAGAAACATGGAAATGGTAAAGACAAACTTAAGAAGTCTAAGCTGAAGGATCAGACGATTATGGAGGCTTTTAGAGCGGGAGACAGGACGCAGAAAGACAGCACTCTACCCATAACTGAGAGGGCCTACCGACTCGAGGTGGTCGAAGACTTTCTGAGGGCTGGCATCTCAATTAGGAAAATCGACAGAAGAAGAAGAAAAAGCAGGAAGTCGAAAGCAGGAAGTCGAAAGGATCGGAAATGAATTGACTTTGCCTGATTAGACTGGCATGACAAGAAATGTTTCGATGATTTTTGACGGAAGTACACGAAAAGGAGAAGCAATAGCTGTGATCGTGAGTTTCCTTGACGATAATTGGTCGATTATTCAACGTCTCGTCAGAATTGATATATGTTCCAAATCAGTAAATGCCGATGATCTAGCACAAGTGCTTAATCAGTGCCTATCAGTTGATTATGGAGTCAAGGCCAATTCGTTGCTCGCAGCCACGAGAGATGGTGCAAGTGTGAACCAGGCAGCGTTGGATAGGATTGCATTTTAATTTCCTAAAATACTCAACGTTTTGTGCTTCTCACATACGCTTGACAATGTTGGGAATCATCTTGTCATTGCAACTCTTCTAGAGTTCGGTAGCGTATGGATTCGCCTGTTCCGCCATAGCTACAAAGCAAAGCTGTTGTGGAAGGATCTGACTGGCCAAAGACCAGGATCATACAGTGAGACAAGATGGTGGTCAAAGTGGGAAGTCTATCACCAAATATTAATGGAGTTTGGAGATACTGAGCGATTCTTGATAGAAGCAGAAGCCACTCGTAATGTCGGTCCACAGTTACTCCTTCAACTTCAAGCAATAGTTTCCGATCCTGAGCGAGTAATCAACCTGAAGCTCGAGCTCGCCATCACTATCGATGTTGGGGAACACTTTGTGAAAGCGACGTATTCCTTGGAAGGTGATGGCCCTCTCGTGCTCTCCTGTTATGAGAAATTCCATGCTGTTGCCCGAGCCTGCCAAGCCCCTACTTTCCTAACGTGCATACAGTCGCGGCAGCAATCGCCGAAGAAAATCCTGCCCAAACCGTAGCAGCCCTCGAACCCTAAGGCAAAGGCATATGTCCAACCAGCCATAGATTGGTTTCTGAGAAAGTTCAATGTCCAACTATATAACACAGTGTCAGCGTTCAAGGCTACGAGGTATGTGTCCGGTCAGCGTCCAGTGACTGAAGCCAACTTAGCAATCAGTAGAGGCCTTGTGAATCTTCCCTTTTCTCGATGATGGTGGAATTATCAACGGCCTAAAAGCTGAACTCCCTGCTTACTTAGCTGCCACTGAAGATGTAGTTATCAACACAGAAGGGCGAAAGGTAAAATGGTGGCACGACCACAAGAACAAAAATCAGGTCCCTCATTGGGCATCTGCAGCGAAGAAAGTGCTGCTGGTGCAGCCATCCTCGGCTGTAGCAGAAAGGGTATTATCTATTCTCAATTCCTCATTCAACAATCAACAAGAGCACGCACTGGTAGAAGACGACAATTGCTCCAATTGTATTCTTTGCCATTCTTAATTTTTACTATTCCGCTTAGTTGATAATTAACTATATTATATTAAACCGCATTTTTAGGCTTTTTATTCTGTAATTGTCCATTAGAAATAACTACTAAAGGTGGCTTATAGGGACGGTAACCAATCAGGAGCCGAGAAAGACAATAGGCTATTGTTTCGAGAACAATAGACTCTATTGTTTTCCAAATCCAAGATGGCGGAGGTTATTTTCAGCCAATCAGGAGGTGAATTAAGAATGCAAGATGGCGGCGCCCATGAAAGTCGGCCATGTTGGAAAACAGCCCACCAGCCTCAACGGAGAACTGGAATCGGTCTTACAGATTTCCATGGCGACACAAATCACGCCAGGGTTTTCGCAAAAATGTCACACAACTTCAAAATCCACGTGACTAACTTAGATAAATAGGAGTTTGTTTTGGGCGAGAAAAAGCCTGGGATCAGTCTTTTCATCTTTTTTTCCCCTCGACTCGAGAATCAATCTAGACACATGTCATTCAAATGAGAAACAGCTGTATTTTCAAAAATCCTAATTCTTTACAAGAGGGACCTGTGTCCACTCCCTTAGTGGGAATACGCCCATAATCATTTTTTCACAATAAATGTAAATCATTAGTGAGTGTCCAACGTGGTGTGTGCGCTGACGTGAGTGGCTTGGGAAAACTATTTACATGAGCACTTGTGAAATGAAAGCTTCCAGTTGTTTGTCGTACTCCATCGTGAGTTGTCATACTTGGAAATAAAAAATACTGAAGTATTTATACCTATCAGGGCTTATCGCTCAATCAACTTGTTGTGTGCTTTGTTGCCGCTATCCCCCGAACTGTGCCGGTGAGACTGAAAAAATTCTTATAATTTTTGTTCTTGTTGACTCGCTGGAGTTTCAAAGGAACGAATCGATTTTTTTCTAATTCTCGAATCGTTTTACGTTTCTAAATGTGATCAGAACTTTTTTACGCAGCCCTTAATCAAATTGCCGCGCACTTGAGCATGCTTAGAAGCTAAACATAACATCTAAGATATTTCAAACAAACATTCGCGCTTGAAGTATAGATCAGACAAACATTGCAAATCGCATCGCTCCTGATTCAACATCCGCACAAATTGTAGTTCGGTCTAAGCGGTTCTCTAACAGTGGCAAGAATAATTCACTTACATCAACCATAGTCGTTTCAAATTTCTCCAAAGCGATGCTCAGCTCTTGATCACTTAGTCCCATAATCGCCAAGACAAGAATCCGAAAAAGTGTGTCCAACTTCGTCACAAGTAAAATGATTTTGCTCAGTCTGAAAGACTTGTATATAAAAACGTGTAACCAATGAGAAGATGGGGGATAGGGTATCCCACACAACACGTGGTGAAGAACCATTGTGAAGACGGGGGATAGGGGGGTATACCTATGTCATGAAATTGTTATAAACAAAGCAAAGAGTCTGATACATAATTATGACGTTTATTGAATAATAACATCATGAAAACCAAAGAGAGAATTGATTACAACTTTAAGTCTTGACCGTCGTACAACTTTAAGTCTTGACCGTTCCACAAAGTGTATCGCTGGGAACTAGACTCCTTTCTAGTTGCTCAGACTCTTGGTCCCAGGCCTCAAAACGCACGATATTCTGACCAATTTGTCTTTGTTTTTGGTCACGAAGTCTTTGCCTTATCTGTTCCTTATTCTTGGCATAATAAGATCTCCAATATTCGTTGATCCGTTCCCTGTTGTTTTTACAGTATTGGCTTCGGTAATTTCTGATGTGTTCCTTGTTTTGTTGACAATAGGCTCTCTGGCTGCTGGCGAGCCTTTCCCTGTTGTTTTCATACCACCTTTTACGACGTGATTTGAGAATCTCAGCGTTCTCGGCACGATATCGTTTTTGCCGGGCCAGGATATGCTCTCTGTTCTTTGCATAATAGTTTTTATGGTAGGCTTTCCTACAAACAACTATCTTGTCATTCCCCGACCGTTGATTGGAGCAATTCATCTTGTGTGGCGTCTTACAAATAATGATTAAAACTCCAAAAATCACAAATTCTTATAAGAGTCACATGGCCAATTCAGTGTATCACACTAAGGTTTAAACCTCCCCTTCCGCTACTTCTTCGTCGTCGTCATCATCGGGGAGCAATTTCTTTTTGATTAGTCTGTTCAACAGGAATTTCCGTTTTGCCACTGCCGACTCGGCCGCCTCGTCAAAATCCATGTCATCTTCCTCAGTAAAGCGTCGAAGAGTCTTCATGACTTTACGGTGTATTGCATCGTGTTTGATATGGTGAGTCCATTTTAGACGTTCTAAATAAGTTCTTCGTAGCCTTCTTCTACTTACAGGTAACAGGGCGTTGAAAGCGGCATTTTCGGCATAGTGTTGGGATTTTCCTCTATCCAAGAACTGTTGGACTTCTTTCAGGTAGGTTTCATTGATACTTTCTCCGACTTTTTGACGTAACGGAAGCCACGGATCTGGTTCATTGTCGTCGTCCGCTTCTTCTTCCTCTTCGGAGCTGCTAGTCTCTTCCTCCTCAGGATCCTCTTCTTCCTGTTCCTCCTCTACCTCTTCTTCTTCTTCTTGTTCTTCGTCTTCTATGTTTTCATCATTGTTTTCTTCCACGGGGCCAAAAATATCTGTTGAAGGAGAACGCATGGTTCTCGTCGTCCTTCACCCAAGACAACGTGCTTCAAATGAGCCGAAACGCTTGAAGTGATATTTTATATATCATTTTTTGCTCGGTGATCAAACATCCTCTTTCTTAATTCTTCGATGCCAGCGCGGGTATCCTTCGTGAGTCAAGAGGCGACTAAACACGCGTTTCCTGTCGTCACTGGCAGGATGTAAATCCAGGACTGTGTACCCAAATGGTCGTTCGGTCACTTTTTGATAGACGTCCATCATGTCTTGCCAGCAAGTGGGAAAAGCTTGAAGCAGTAAATTCCTCATCCCTAATTGATCTCGTGGATTTTTGAAGGCTATGACATAGTGAGCGTTCCTGGAAATACTCTTTGCGTATTTCCCTGGTGGAAACATGTCTTGGCACAAGTACAACACGGTGATATTTTGATGATGTGAATGTTTGGTGAATAAGTCCAGCAACTCTTTGTCTTCACCTCCCTCGACCATCAGATCATCTAACACAAGTAAACCACCTTTTGGAAACCATTTTTGCAAATGGAAGGTGGTAGGAACCCCTTCGTGAAATTGTATGCCAGCGTCTTTCATGTCTTGGAATCCATGTTGCCACACCCCGTAGCAATAATGAATCGTGGGAGGAGGGCTTACAAACAATTCTTCCAAATGATCCAAGAGTAACGACTCGGTAAAACAAGTCTTGCCACAACCAGAAGGGCCCACGACCAAAATACTAGAGGGTGTCTTGAACCGAAACGCTATTCCCCTCTCTATGCCATTTGGAATCCCATTCTGCTTTTCAGTAGGAAATGCGATCTTTGGAGCATCCACTCGTGTTATTGCCGTTGACGATGGGAGGTCTACCAAAGGGAGTTTGTCGTGACCATTTTCAATTCGCTTCCAACAAGTATACTTCTCGTGATGTCTTTTACTACCAGCACGAGTAAATGGCTTTTGACAGTAACAGCATCGATGTGACATAATTTGCACGTGGTCGACTCCTTGGGGGAAATTGTTAAGCGCACAGAAAGCACCAGTAATCACTACGGAAATAAAACAACTGAAGAACGTTGCGTTATACAACTGTTAATATCGTCGGCGGTGGCTCTGCAGAAAATATGTAGCTATTGCAGAAAATGTACACAAAATATGCAGAAAATCTGCAGCTATTGCAGAAAATGTGCACAAAATATGCATAAAATTTGCAGGTATTGCAGAAAATATGTAGCTATTGCAGAAAATATGCAGGTATTGCAGAAAATATGCAGCAATTGCAGAAAATCTGCAAGTAGTGCAGAAAATGTGCAGCTATTGCAGAAAATCTGTAGGTATTGCAGAAAATATGCAGCAATTGCAGATTTTCTGCAATTGCTGCATATTTTCTGCACAAAATATGCACAACGTTCTTCACAAAATGTGCACAAAATATGCATAAAATTTGCAGGTATTGCAGAAAATATGTAGCTATTGCAGAAGATCT
>OZ026604.1:16186957-16208957 GCA_964020085.1 Micromussa lordhowensis
CTACTCTGCAAAGTTAAACCCAAGTGAGTATGAGACTCTGCATCTTTGACATTATTAGAGTTGAGAAATAGAACTTGTTTATTACGCTTCAAGGAAAAGACAACATTACGAGTTTTCACAGGATTCGATGGTTACTAACCATTTGTCAGCCCACACAGCAATCTTATTTAGATCAGAACTGAGACGACCAGCTGATACGGCAGGGTCGTCAACAATTTCAAGTAGAGTAGTATCATCAGCATAGATCAATGGAAGGGAGGCGAGATCATCAGTAATATCATTGATGTACATGTAAATAAGAAATAAAAGCAGACCTAGCACAGACCCATGGGGAACACCTGAATTAATTGATCTCCAGTCGGAGCATTGCACTTCTATAACTACACGCTGTTTTTGGTTATACAAGTAATTGTCAAACCACTTAAGTAATGGTGATTGTATACCTAGAGCCTCCAACTTACACAACAAACCAGCATGCCACACCTTATCAAATGCTTTACTTATACCTAGGAAGACAACTCGTACCTCTTTGCCACCCTCTAAGGCTTCGTAAATCTTGTGAACAAGAAAAATCAGTTGGTTGATTGTTGAGTCACCAGGCCTAAAGCCCGAGTGGAATTTATAAAGAAAGCCAATTTCCATCAAAAAGTTATACAAATGAAAGAACACAACTCTTTCACAGATCTTGGAAAAACTTGGCAGCAGAGAAACGGGATGGTAATCTTCTTTGAGCTGACGGTCCTGCCTCCTGATTGCAAGGTGCACTTTACTATCCATCCAAGGTTTGTCATTAGGACGTATTGTAACCATTTTCAATGGGATATACTTCTCAATAACTGAATGGAGATAACTATACCAACATGAATACATTTCATCAATATCATTACTGTTTTCACACAGAGAAAACAACTGCGATAGTTCCCAGTTCAAATCTGTAATATTAATGTCATTGAAATTCCACGCGTGCCTTTTGTACGAACGACTTCTGTGAGTGAAAAGATTCATACTTGCGAAGATGACAGAGTGATCACAATTGGATGGAGGACTTAAAGTTCCAGAAGCACTTAAACACTCCGGACAGTTTGTGATAACCAAATCTAACATTGTTGAACTGTTAAAGGTAACACGTGTTGGCTCTGCTATCAACTGTGCCACATTATTACTTTCTAAAAATGAATTTAATTTTCCACCAACATCACTATTCCCTGATGGATTTTCCACATCATAATGAACATTAAAGTCTTCCATCATAACAATAAAGTATTGTTTGGGAAGTTGACAAATTTTGTCAAGAACCAGTTGAAAGTACTCAAAGAAATTATCAAGGGAAACAATGTCATTGGCTGTCTCATTATTGTCTCAACTAGCCTCACAAGCCGCCATATTCTGCTTCTTGGCAGCGCTGCTTCCCTCTTCACTTGAACCCCTATCACCTCTTTTGTTTCTTTTCCTTGCCTGTCATAAAAACCACTCTTTTTTAGAAGATTATAGTCACATTGCGGGGTTGACTAAGTTGAATTTGAGGACAGGAAAAAATTTCCACTCACAGAACATGTTCGACCTCTCCGGTGACCCGCATGCTCTCCCCCATTCCCCGTGGATATGCTTTTCCACTCATTCACTATTGGTACCTCTAATCCCCACTATCTTGAGCTATGTACCACTGTTAGTACCTGATAATTACCAAGTGTCAACAAGCATCATATGATATTGCAAAACAATGCAGAAAGAGGAGTTTACACAGAAATGGAGCAAAGGTATTGATCAACAGCTGGAAATACAGAAAAGCAACAAATTATTATAGGCTGACCAGAAAACCACCTTCTCTTGACCCTTTAGTTTACTATGAACAATACCCATTAATACTACATATAAGTTTACTTGGTGTACATTAGGGCGTAACATATTGATAATTTTGATACTCGATAAAAATAAATAAAATTGATAATCTTTGATACTAATTAATTATTGATTATTATTGAAAATGGATAAAAATTGATAGAAAAGCTGTTGTGATTATCAATGTCAATTGTTTTTTGTAATTAGACTAGAGTTTGATTTCTATCAATTTCTACCAAAAATATTGATATTGTATAATTTCCCCTCGTATTTGCCATCTTGGATTTCAATGCTGGAAAAATCCTGGTGATGAGGTTGAAGATCACAGTAATTGCACTGAACAACATACTCAGCTACAGTCAAGAAGTTGTATGTCTGCATATGTAGAATGATGTTTGAAGTTTATGGCTGAATTGAATTCACCCAAGGCACAATACAGTTTTGCTCAGGAACAATAATATTCTTCAGTATTCTTTGGTTTACTGGGTTTATTCCATGGATTCCACCATCCTTCGGTTTCCACTTGATATTCCACAATTTCGTCTGTAACCATGTGTTACAGGTTTCTTAAGTGTAACATTTTTGCACATCTGTTTTGTGCAATCTCCAGGTTTCATTACTCCATATATACAATGTATATGACACTGGGTTATGACACGGTAAGACACAGTGGTTAGTTTTTGTGTGATTTCACATTGAGATGTGAGCGGTTTTTTTAATAGTCTCGCTCCAGTGATCAATCAAACCCTATAATCCAATCCCAATTCGTGTGATTATCGACATTTATAGATTAAGTTGACTAATCGATTGATCAGTACTGAATAATATCAAGTAGAATCGCATAATTGAATAAAATCTTGCATTCTTTTTTTCGGAGGTATTTAGTGTGGAATTGCGAGTTGAAAACAAGGCTAAGTGATATGGTTTCGCATCTATGCAACAACTGTCGTCAAGTTGTCACACAACAACTGCAAAAAAGTTTTTCTACAATGTCTTTTTCTACAATTTTATTCAATTATGAAATTCAAGGAAAATTAATTACCTGACTCGTGAATTCCGTGTTAAATTGCACTTGAAAATCGATATGGGTTTTCGCGTGCAATTTAACACAGAATTCCCTTGTCAGGTAATGAATTTTCCTATATTATTGATTATTAATAACTGATTGTATTTCAGATGATCAATTTCCATTGATTTGTTACGTCCTGTGTACATGTAAGTGGCAGCTATATGAATGGGTTTTTGTGGTTTTGATTATCATAGTTTCTTGTTTATATATTTGCAGAGGCACACAAGGTAAAGGTATAATGCCTGATGGCACATCACGTTTTTCATGTAAAGGAAAGACTCTGTACCATTTCATGGGCACTAGCACATTCAGTGAGTTCACTGTCGTGGCTGAGGTTTCTGTTGCAAAGGTAAGCATCATGCAACTTGCTAACTTATCATTAAAATTAAAAAATTTTGACAATAAGGCCCAAAAGAAGACATACTTTCCTGAACATACACTAAGCCCCCTTCAAAAGATGACAAAGTAATTAATTTCCTTCCAATTAATTTTCAGACTTTTTTAGCTGTGAAGCAAACAAGAGTGTTTATCAATAATTAATTGTAAAGTCATGTAACTATAATTAAACAATATGAAAGCATGTTGTTCCTTTATGAATAAATGCTCCTTGCAACATGTCTGTTACTACAGCCAAACCTCCACTAACAGGCACCTCTCTACAACAGCCATTTATTTGTTTTGTCAAACAATCTATAGATTCACTTGTTTGTTAACCACTCTATACCCACACCCATGGAAATTTTAAAAAGCTGCAATACCGGTGCAGTGCTCTACCAACTGAGCTATCAAGCATTTTATACTGCTTCTTTTTTAAAAAAGTAAGAGAATGATCTAACCCTCCCGGATTGCTGTCTAGACCAGTTTCACTTTCTGGGCGGCCAGCTTTGTCTTCTTCTTGTATTCATCCAACGCTACAATTAAGCTGATATCATTCCTGGAATTTTCCCTTTGAAATGAGTTTCAAACTTTTTTAGATCTAGATCAATACGTTGCTAGTTCTCAAAACCTTGAAAGGTAAGATAGCAAGCTCTACATTCACTTATCAAACCTTTTCACATGACACTCAAAAAAGGAATAAATTGTAAACACTCTAAATTATGCTGTAAGATTTGTATTCAATATATTTAATATATCTATACATTTGACAGCTTCAAGTCATGTGACCCAAAACATTCTCCTTTGTCGCTAATGGCAACTGTTTTGTGTGTCTCAGAAAAAAATAGTCTACCTGTTTCGGTAGTAAAGCCTAAATAATAATTCATGCCTGAACAGGATTTGAGCCACTGACCTAAGTTGCGATACTAGTGCAGTGCTCTACCAACTGAGCTACTGATGATGACGAATGCAAGTGAATATATGAAAGATCATATATTTGAACTGCGCATATATTTGATTCCTTCATACTGCTTCTTTTCTTTTGAACTAATCCTCTCCCACCCTCCCGGAAATGGTTCAGGAATTGCTCCCTTATATTGTAGTTAGTGGTGGTTAGGTGGATGTACAGCATTTGGGTATGTCTCTTGTTATTTTAAAGGATGATAATATATTATAGTGTGTAATGAATGATCATGAATATTGTGAATTTGTTTGTGGTCTAACAATTTTGCCATATGTTTTCCATACGCAATTCTTTATCGAGGGCGATATTTGTTGGAAAGGTTTACAAAAATGTATCTATACACTTAAGTGTACAACATCACTCTTTTGAGCATCTGCTAGATTTTAGCATGTTTAAAGGCCCATTTTAATCGTTGATGCAACATGGTCATTTGTTTTTGTTTTGAAACCAATCTATTGTTAAATGACGCACTCTGATTGGCCATCTATTTTTATCGGCTTGTATTCGACGGGGAACATTCAAAGCTTCGCGCAGTGTTTAGTCTGTTACACATTGCCTTGTTTAATTCCAGTTATAAGTATTGGTTCTTCGTGGAAGTGGATGAATTAACATTAAGAGCGATGAATCCCAGCAACGAAACATTTACGGGCCGTTAATCGATGGCCGTGTACACATGCACCACCAGATGTTTGTTGTCTTACATTCTCACATATGTACGAGGTGCACTAGCAACTTCAGATGTACAGAGTATTTTAGAAATACCGGCAACTGATGAGATCCACATGGAGGATCAAAACCATGGTCTTGCCTGAACTAAGCCGAACAATGGTATATACAACACGCAACACAGTCAACAGACTTGCACGTAAACTACATTTGAATCATGTGGTGTCAGAACGAAGAAAAAGGAGGAAACCCTATACATTGAGCTTGAGAAACATAAGCTTGATCAGATATATGCAAGCAATATAAGAACGTCTCTAGACAAATGTATAGCTTTCTTGAAGTAAAGCTACGGCGTCTCCGAAGAAAAACATACGAGGACAAATATGATATCTGTGATAAGAATCTACATAATGTACTGGTGTGCAGTTTTAATCAAACGGCCAGGCCCAGCGTCATGATATATGATGCAAGTAAGCAACATGTTCACGGTAAATTTCATATTTTGTCCCTCGAAAGCAAATTCTTTGAGACATATCTTGCATTAGAAATGAGCCTAAGCAATGCATAAACATATGGCAAATTACAGAGGTGTCAAACTCGGCAAAACGACATGCCGATAACAGCGGAAACCATGCAGACCTATGACCTCTAATATTTGCCATAGCACAGTCTTAACGGCTCAGCTCTACTAAAAATTCCTCTTTATACATGTAACACAACATGAAGTGCCCTTCATAAACACAAGTGAAGCAACAAAAAGGTTGAGAGACCGAACAGAGAACGGCAAATGTACAAATGTCATGAACTGTAGGAGTTGTGTAGGCTTGTCCACCTTATTTTACACTCTTTACAGGACAAAATTTACAGATATATACAGAACATGTACAAAATACTTTCAGAATATAAAAAATGACAACAAGAGAAAGTAAGAGGATGAAAAATATCCCAAGGATTGCTTTGGGAACAAGCGATGCAAGTTAGCTTCTCAAAATTCAGTAATTCAGTAACACGAAATTCCGGATCAAGGTATCACGGCGCACAGTGCATCATGGGTGAAAATGGGCCTTTAACGATGTGCTACAGTAATTGAAAAGTGAGGTACATGTACCAGATGAATTTTTATGCTGTTAAACATGACCTATATTTTGCTGCCATTTTTAACACTCTTCAACATATCTAAGATTAGTTTAAAACCAAGAATGAATTAGTGAGAATGGTCATTCCACATTTCTGTGAAGTTTGAAGTCAATTGAATTTATTGTAAGACTTAAGCAGTCATTCATCCTCACACCATATTTTGGTCATTTTTATTTTATTTCAGCCATTTCATTACATGAAATCTGAACTTTGACCACACTTTCAAATTGTCACAAATTTCTAAACAATAAAAATTTGCTGGAACCATTAAATACGATTTACAGAAATACAGTAGCACCCTGGTAACTTGAACTTGGATAACTCGAACTCCCCCCCTAACTCAAACTAAGCCCCATTTCCCTTGGATTTGACCCCACTTTTCAGTCATTTTATCTTGGTTGACTTGAACTCGAAAAACTTGAATTCCCACTAACTTGAAGTAAATTTTGTTTCCCTTGATCAAAATGTACCCTGATAACTCAAATTCTGGATGTCACCTCATTAGCTTTTCTTGTCATGTAATCATTAGCTTTGCTTTTCATGTAATCAGTAAAAACACTCAGCTATTTGATTTAAATTAGTGCAACCAACCCATTCACATAATTGATAGTCATTTCCAGATCTTATGAGTCATACCAGATGCGGCACCTTTAGCTGTTACAGTGTTACAGTTTCTGACGAGATAAGTTTTATCTGCACTGTACTGTATACTGAAGTACTGAAAAATCAGTAAACTATCTTTTAATTACCATGGCAAATTGGATATTCAATCGATCCCGATAAATTGAACCCCCTCTACATTGTAACTCAAACTGTTTTTCGTTTCCCTTCAGAGTTCGAGTTACCGGGGTTCTACTGTAGGTCACCTAAGGGTATCTTTGGGCAAAATATAAGCAATTTGCCAAATGGGTCGTTGACCGGCGTTTTTCGATCCCAACAGTCAGCTGTTCTTGACACTCTTTTTCAACTGAGCCTTTCAAGTAGTCAAGATTGCCAAATGTAGATTGTATTTGACTTTTGGGAAAAATAACCATCTATTTCATCCTGATAACCAGCTGCTGTGTTGAGCAAGTCTGATTCTTAAGACAAAAAAAGATCTCAAAATCAGCTGCTACTCTAGTTGTATACCTACCTGACAATCCTGAGTAGTTAACATGTGAGCAGTGTGGTTTTATGTTTCCAGATACCGACCATATTTCCCATTCTTTTGTTTCCTGGATCACCAAATCTATCAGATACAAAGAATTAAGCCTGTGACTGGAGCTTATTTTTCTATAGGTGTTCATCTCTGGCAGTATTGTTTTGGTAGTGTATTTTAAAGTGCACCTAACCCCAAAAATTTTTTTTCGCTAAAACAATAAAGCTTATTTTGTGGAGTAATGTGCCGCAAAAATTTTCCGATTTGGTTAAATCCTCGAATTTCTGTGCCCCTTTGAAACCGAGTTTCGTATGGTTCACGACCGAGCATGGGGAATCTGGGGAGAGTAAGGCCGTGACGTCACTTCGAGAACGAAAGCTTCGGCGTCCCAGTCGGGCCTTTTACTCTGTGCGAGCGTAGAAGCCTTTTTGCCGCGCTAGTTTTTCGCTGGGGCTCCACAGTCGACAGATTTCTGTTTTTATCAACAATATCTTCTACTTCGTCTGGTTCTGAAATGAGCTTTGACTCAGAAGACTCCGAAATTTATTATATCGCTGAAGAGAATGACGACTCGCACTTATCAACAACGCAAAGTGAATAGTTAAACGATGACGACCGAGCTGATTTATACGCTGAAAACTCTCTGGGCAACGAAGAATGGACAGCCAAATGAGGTGGATGCTGACAAAGAACTCGAACGAGCTCTGATGGACAGACCCGAAGGCAATGATATGTAGAAGTCAAAGAGTGATACTAGTAAGACTGTAGCGCGTTGCGCGTATTTACTATTTTCGCGCATTCTTCGATCTCGCATTAACATACTTTCGTATAAATAAAAGTCAAGTCCCTTTACTTTCTCAAATTATTTTAACTTCATGCGTTCAAAGTAGATCAAAATGATTATCCCATGACACAATGCTTGTGTTCTTTTCGTGCGAGTGTGAAAATTGTAGCGTCGCTTCCCTTTAAAACATCAGCGAATGTTATTGTTGTTATTATTGTATTAAAGTGAGTTAGAAGGTTGTCAAGACTCAAAGAAGAATGATCTTGTTCTTGAAGATATTGGTGCTGATGTTATCTTAAAGTGTGTTACTGAATATCCAGGAATTAAACCTGTATGGCTCCAGAAATGGAGTTTTAAGATTAGTAGCGGGCAAATACAAAACTATCTGTCAGCTGTGCCGACTGACTGCTGTTGTTTCTCAGATCAGATGCAACAACGGCAGCATGAATCGATGGACAAGCGGTTATTCCAAAGCCACTGAGTCAGCAAAATTTATAGAACAGATCACCGAACACTTACCGGCTATCACTTTTGCACGTTTCGCTTTCACGAAATCGAGCCATCCCTTTGTACGTTTCTTCCCTTCAGGACGATCATCTCCATAAAACGGTATGGCATGTAGTGGAGTATCTCCTGTAAGTTTGTTGTGTTGCTACATGACAATACAGCGCACCTGGCTAGCATTTTTTTCGAACAACTTTTCCGGCCTTTCCCACAGAAACAAGTAAATATGCGAATCTCAGAATCATCGTGTTCTCGATCTGACGTCACATCCGGCCCTCGACCCATTCCCCGTTAAACTCGGTCGTGAACCAAAATGGCGGCATTTTGACGTACTTTGACGAGCCATAGAAAATCAAAGATTTAACCAAATCGAAAAATTTTTGCGGCACATTACTCCACAAAATAAGCTTTATTGCTTTAGCGAAAAAAAGTTTTTGGGGTTAGGTGCACTTTAAGGGTTACCACATCTTTTTGTATTAAATTAAAATTATTATTTAATTATAATTTAAATTATTAGGTAGCAGAAAGTGCCCCTCTTGACAAGGTGTGTCTGCTTGGTTGTGGTATTTCAACAGGATATGGTGCTGTCTTGAATACAGCTAAGGTAGGAGTAAACGGTGCATGGAAATTAGGGCAAGGAAGGTAGGACACCTTTATCTTACTACCAACTTTCCAAGGTGTGTCAGGCAATGTGTGTTTCTCTCTCTTCAATGTTTAGAAATTCCTTATGGAACATTTATCAACTTGTGCAATGGATAATTTCCATCTTGTCCTGCTCTGGGCTGTTTTAGTTGCTGCCCATTACATACCCTTTTTCCCTGTAACTTGGAACTGGAAAGTTTCTTCATTCTCTAACACTTCTGTACAGTTATGTTTTACTCTTACTCCTCCTTCCTTGGGCAGTCATTACATTCATCAGGTTTATGTTGTCAGCGTTGACTCTGATGCCTGCTCTTCTTCTTGTCTACAAAGTTGCTGCTCTTCTTGGGAGACTAACAATTAACATAACATTAACTATTTTATTCAAGAGGTCAACTTAAGTAACAAAAATTGCAACGACAGTAAATACTCTGCATTACATTGTATATTCTCTAATAATAGTTGATTTAAAGATGTGGAGTTGTATGCTTTTAATTAGCAGTCCAAAGATGATTTTACAAATTTTGGAAAGTTTAGGAAGTTTCAGACATTAATTTGGACATTTGCCCTCATTGTAATTATCCTTAGGTAAAAATATATGCAAGCCTCTGACCCATGTAGCCCTATCCAGATGAATAACAAGCAACTTGAAAGTAATGTTATCTGTTACAGTATAAAGATTATCTCTAATCAGTAGTTTGTACTGCTCAGGATCTGGTTGCTCAGTAAGCAGGATTAAGTTAACCTGGTCCAGATTGCTACATAAGACAAGTTGCAAAAAGAAAACAAAAACAGGCTGGTACTTTTACTTTGTCTTGGCAGATGGTGAAAATGTACCTGTTGTTGCCTCTACAAGGAATCTTGAAAGGTAGTTGTCAAAATTGACTTTCAAAATTAATTTGTTTTGTTAGGTGGAGCCTGGATCTACTACAGCAGTGTGGGGACTGGGCGCTGTTGGGTTGGCTGTAGCAATGGGCTGTAAGGCTGCTGGTGCTTCAAGGATCATTGGGGTTGATATTAATCCTGATAAATTTCCTGTAGGTAAGTTTTAAGCAGCTGACCAACATCTACCATGATGTGTCTGCACTTAATTGCAGGGCTTGACACTAACTTTTTACACCACTTGCAAAGTACATTTCAAATTTTGAAAGTTGAAATAGACTCAATGTCTTCACAGGGTCCTTCACAATAATATGTCTGTCAGAGGCTGGAGGAAGAATCCAAAATGGTGGATTTGATTGTACCATACTATACCTGCCAACTCTCACGCCTTAGGCGTGAGTCTCACGCCTGCGAGTTGAAAACTTCGATCTCACGCCTGCTCACGCCTGCGGGCCAATTTCTCACGCCTGATTGTAAAATGTGAGTTGTTGCCGTCTTGCTTGACACAATTTCAAAAAATATGTTAACTAAGACCCATGTAAGGAACGAAAACCATGTGTAAAATGAATAAATGACAGTACCTTCCTCGCGATCTCTGATTTTTGAAGTAAAAAGCACTGGAAGCGAGCTCGCATTTATACGCGTCGTAACACTGGGACTGGGAAATGCGAGTATCGGCAGACTTCGGACGTCTTCGGAAGACTTCGGACTTCTTCGGGAATCTTCGGAAATGATCGTGTCTCTCAGGATAAAAGTCTCACGCCTATATCTCAGAAAAAGTTGGCAGGTATACCATACCATGTGTATTTATCATACCCAGACCTACTCAGAAGCTCTCTTGATATTCCAATACAGCAGATCCGTAGAATAATGCTTTTTGCAAAGTTTAAAAATATTCTATAGAGGGGGTTAAGTTTCGAAAATTTAAGGTGGCTCTGAACCCGCTCCGTAGAGTTTTTTAAAATTTGCAAAAAGTTGCATCTTATCATGCTCATTGCAATTCGATAATAAGAAATGGGGGCCACCAAGCTCATTTTTGAGTTATAAGCGCTTAAAGCTAAAATTAAGGGTGTTTTAAGCAGGTCATGTTGTTGCTATGGTAACCTATTGTGCCATTAAATTGACAGCAACTTGTTCACCTCACCAATGATTGGGCAGTTTTTTGATACCATGTATGTACCATGTATCAACTGGTATAGAGTGGCTATAATGACCCATCAAACTCTAAGTCTTGGAAAGTACTGGAAGCTGTTTTGAGCCACATTAAACAACACACAAAGACGCTTATGGGCCGGACAAAGTGCGTTTATAAGTAGAGGGGGTTATTATAACCCTGATTTTACAGTACTGTTAATAGCTATGCGTGTGGTTTTGTTTGCAACAGCTGAAGAATTTGGTTGTACAGAATTTGTGAATCCCAAAGATCATGACCGGCCAATTCAACAGGTTTGAATAATTTGCTGTGTGTTATGAAATTATTTCAAAATGCAATGAAATGTACAGTTGTGCACAAACGTCCTTGGGACATGTATGTAATGTAACAAATTATCTGTGTTTTGCAAATGAAGTTTGAAAAAAGTGCTCCTATCCTTTTAAAAACATATTGCTGTTCCCCCTCCCCACCCAATACAATGTTGAAAACCTGTGGAAATTGCAGGTGTGGGGTGGGGGGGGGAGATTAGGCCGGTGAAGTTATTGTAACATCTGGCGTGTGCACAAAAGCGCCAAAAGTGCAAATTTGTCCTAAGACTTTTGTCTATGATTATCTGAATTTCAGTTGAGAAATAGTGTCACTTTTCAGTGGTTTTTCACAGTCTAAATGTGTTATTCTTGACTGTGTGAATAGATTGTAACACATTTTTGAACTATTTTTGTGGCTTATTAATGCTTATTTATTTTCTTTCCAATTTTTCCCAGTGCAAACATGTGGTGTTAATCAGAATAATCACATACTCAATCATGCGGTATTTGAAAGGACAAACATGGTTAACGCTTGTGATCTCACTTAGTAGGGATCATAAACTCAATTAACGGTGTTGAACTAAAAGCACTTTTAATCAGCAAAGGCTGGCCACACAAAGCTTAAGAGCAACTCTCTATAGGGACCGAGTGAGGTTGAAAAAATGTGGCACAAGGTCGGAAAAGTGGACCTCTCGATATTTCGTCCATAGATAACCTATGGTATGCTAAGAATCGTGATATAAGTCTCAGGTTCTAGGGTTTTCATATTTTTGAGAAAATTACGAAAACCGTCGACAACCCGTGAAGCCAAAAAATCACTGAAATGAGGTCAAATTTCATGATCAGATAATCGAACTCGCGTGAAACCGCATAGCAAATTATAGCTTTCCGTAGTTTATAATTTTATTTAGGAGGTATTGCTAAGCTGCTTTGATGATATTTTAGACTTACAATTGTCATTCCGAATTCCTGGAGAGCAAGCGAAGAGAACTGAAATCTCTAGACTTTGAAAATCAAAAATTCCATACCGTTTTCAAACATCTCAATGCAGACTCGGTATTATGTAGAATTCTTTTAAAATTCAATTCTAGCAAGTACAAGAGCTGTTTTAGAACGTGATATAATTTTTTTCTTGGCAAAAGTTATTTCTGAGGCGAGCGACCCCATGCAAGTTGACCCAATTTGACCTTTCGAACAGATTTTGTTTAGCCAGGAAATGTAAACAATTCAACTAGCCGTAGCTCGCTTTCTGAGCAAACCATTGAAAAACCCTGCCATTTCCCATTAAAACTACCCAGTAAACCTGAGATAATACTTCGATGATAGCTTACTTTCCAAATGGGTGTTTGATGGCAAATAATTTTGATGTTCTTCGCTAATTTCCCTGTGTCTTGCTGCCGTGCTCAGCCGCCGGCCTTTTCATACGGTTACGGCATGTGTAACGAACCCAAGTGGTTAGCACGTGGTGCACATTGAGATCGTCGAGCGTCAACCACACGATGTAGAACAATTAGGCAGGTTTCACTTGATCAGCTTTTATTAAGGTTAACTTGCCCAAATATCGTACACATGCGGTGAAAACTACAGAGTAGATTACAATGCGTAATTAAAAGAGAGCTAGAATTTACAAGATTTACAAAGGCGTGGTAAAAGGACAAACGATAAAGTAATACAAACGAAAAGAACTTACGTCTGGTACTGCTTAAAGGGCTAAAGAGAAAAAAGGTAACTCCAGTACTCCAATGACACCCCGATAGTGGGTAAGCTCCGATTGACTTGTTTCTCCGGTGATAGCGTAACTCCGAGTGACTTAAATGGAAGATAGCATTGCTTATGATGTAGTGAGAAAGGGGCGTTCAATAGTGGAATATCGCCAAACAGGAAACATATGGCTAACTGGTGTATAATCAAAACGAAAGGGAATTAGCTGATAACATAATCGAAGGGAAACTACGGAAATTAGAGGGCTAGCCGCTGTGGCTTTAACGAAAACTGGCAAAGACTTATCTCTAACGATCTAAAAATAAGACACTATTCGTGACGGGTTGTTTCACGTTCGTGACACTCCTCGCCCAAGGATTCAAATCCTTGCTACTTGTTATTTTATGTCTAAGTGTTCGTGTTACTCCTGGTCTGGTTCGGCGCTGTCTTCGGGCAGAAGTAGTATGAGCTCCTTAATAGGTCGTAGATACGCCTTCTTCTCTCCTTCTTTGACGATTTCTACCTTGACTTTCCTAACTCTGCCGTCCTCGCTCCTTATGACGTCTCCTACTCTTCCCAATGGCCAGTTATTTCTGTGCTGCTGCTCGTCTCGCATGAGCACAACGTCCCCCACGCGCAAGTCTCGTCTAGTCTCTGTCCACTTTTGTCGAGGTTGTAGGCTCTGCAAGTACTCTCGTCGCCACCTTGTCCAGAACTGCTCTGCTAGGAACTGGACTCGTCTCCAGCGACGGCGCGCATAAATGTCGGCGCGTAGGAACTTGCCTGGTGGGGGTCCAGCTGGACGTGTTTTCATCGTGAGCAGCATTGCAGGGGACAGTGGTTGTGGATCGTCAGTATCAGACGGCAGCGCAGATATCGGTCTGGCGTTGACTATTGCCACTACTTCGGCCATCAGCGTGACCAGTAGTTCATGCGTGAGTTGGGTCTTGCCCAGTTCGGCAAACATAGCATCCAGTACACGTCGGATGGTGCCAATTTGTCTTTCCCATACACCGCCGAAATGTGATGCATGGGGAGGGTTGAATTCCCACTTGCATCCGTGCTCCGTGGCAAAGTTCTCCACTTTCTCATTGAACTCCGACTCCGCTTCTTGTAGCTCTGTGTTTGCTCCGACGAAGTTAGTCCCACGGTCACATCTGAGGAGTTTGGCATGACCGCGTAAGGCGAAGAATCTCCTTAGGGCGCAGATAAATGAGCTGGCATCCATTGCCTCCAGTACTTCTATGTGGATGGCTCTACTGCTGAGGCACGTAAACACCAGGCCCCACCGCTTAGCGTTCGCAGCTCCTCCTCTGGTTTTTCGGGTTTGCACTGTCCAGGGGCCAAAAGCATCAAAGCCCACGTTAGTGAAGGGGGGGCAGACTTCGGTCCTATCTGGGGGGAGGTCTGCCATGCGCTGATCTAGGGGTGGTCCTCTTAGCTTCTTGCAAGGAACACATTCTCCAATGATCTTCGTCACGGTATCGTGACCACCAACCAGCCAGAATCCTGCTTGTCGAATTGCTCCTCCGGTAATCTGCCTCCCTTGGTGATGAGCTCTGAGGTGGTAATATTTGGCTACTAGTCTCGACACGTGATTCTTCTTCGGTAACACGATCGGATGTTTCTCTCCGTGCTCCATTTCTGCTCTCCTCAACCTGCCTCCAACGCGTAGAATCCCGTGGCTATCGAGAAATGGGAGAAGACGGTACAATTGCGATCCCTTGAGAGCTTTCTTGGCGCTACTTCCGACTTCTCTTGGTAGGTTGGGTTCAGGTCTTGCAGTTGTCAATAACTCACCAAATGCTGCTCTCTGCGTGGTGCTGATTATGATGCGCAAGGCTTGATCATATTCTTCCAAGGTCGGGGGCCTGAGTTTTTTCTGCACGTCAGCTGGTTTACTCCTAAGATCAGCTGGTCTCCTTTTAGTATCTCTTCGCCGCTTAAATTCTCTGGCTACGACGATTAGGTTGGCGATCGCGCGTTGCAGGGACTTCAACGAAGAAAACCTCTCAAACCTTTCTGCTCCAAGGTCCAGTCTCCTTTCCTTGGTTGTCTTGGCTTTGGCGCTGAATACTTCTTTACGAACTTCAGGGTCACTTGTGCTGAGTTCGAACGTTTCATCGTTTGATTGTTTCATCTCTGGTTTCCTGAGAAAGTCCGGGCCAGTGAGCCAACTCGTTTCCATTATCTTACTTGGGGTGACACCGCGCGTCGCTAAGTCTGCAGGGTTGTGTTCACTCTCTACATATCTCCACTGCTCCGGGGTTGATAAACTTCTAATTATCTGTACTCGGTTGGCTACATAGACGTAGAAGCGACGGCTTTCGTTTGCGATGTATCCCAGCACCACCTTTGAGTCGGTGTAGTACGCCACGTCAGCAATTTCTATATCGATCTCTTTGAGGACTCTTTGAGCTGCCTGAACAGCTAGTACCGCTGCGCACAGTTCTAGTCGAGGGATGCTCGTCTGGTGAGCTGGGGCAACTCTGGCTTGGCCATATACGAGAGATGTGGACTCTACGTTTGCTTTGTTGAACTGGCGGAGGTAGACCGCTGCTCCTATAGCGTCTTGACTGGCGTCGGAGAAAACATGCAGTTCCGCTTTGGCTACCGGGCCGAAATCCCTCGGGTGGTAGCAGCGAGGGACGAACAGGCGCTGTAGCTCCGTGAGGGAATCTCTCCAGCGTATCCACCGGTTCATCATTGCTTCAGGGAGAGGGTCGTCCCAGGCTAGTGGGGTATTGTTCCTGCTTGTCCGGTGGCCCATGGCTACGAGCTGCTGGAGTATCTTTCTCCCTTCGAGCATGACTGGCGCTACAAAGCCAAGCGGATCATACACAGAATTGACTATGGACAGGACTCCTCTCCTGGTGAACGGCTTTTCTGGCAGAGTCACTTTAAAGGTGAAGGCGTCCATCTCCAGGTTCCAGAAGACTCCGAGTGATCGCTGCGCTGGAAGACTGTCATGACGCAGATCGAGATCACGTACGTCCTTAGCTCGGTCTTCGGCGGGGAAGGCCTCCATTACGTCCACTGAATTCGAGACGACCTTGTGCAGACGTAGGTTAGCTGTGGCTAGTGAGGCCTGTGCGTTTTTCACTAACTCTATAGCTTGTTGGGCGTTTGCCAGAGAAGCTAGGCCATCGTCTACGTAGAAGTTGCGGTGAATAAATCTCTTGGCCTCCTCGCCATACTCCTCCTCGCCGTCCAACGCAGTTCTGCGAAGTCCATAAGTGGCGACTGCGGGACTGGGTCCATTGCCGAACAGGTGTACGTTCATCCTGTACTCTACTATGGGTTTTGACGGATTGTTTCCTTCAAACCACAGAAAACGAAGGAAGTCTCTATGTGCTGGGTCGACGTAAAAGGAGTGAAACATCTGCTCCACGTCGCACATTACGGCGATGTTTTCCTTGCGGAAGCGCATTAGGACGCTGATGAGATTGTTCATCAGGTCGGGGCCAGGTAAAAGCACTTTGTTCAGGGAAACTCCTTGAAACTCGCAACTGGAATCGAAAACTACGCGGATGGTGTGCTTCGTATTATGGTACGTTGCGAAATGCGGCAAATACCAGGAACGCCCAGGGGGAGGCGGGGCTTCATCACGTGGGACCTGAGAGGCATGGCCTTTCTCGATTATCTTTCCCATGAACTCCAGGTAGTCTGCTCTCATTTCTGGCTTCCTATTAAATGTTTTAAGAAGCCCTTGTAGACGTTGCATGGCCTGGCCGCGGTTGTTCGGCATGGTTTGGAGCTTACCACGAAATGGCAGTGGCATTTCCCAGTTACCCCTCTCGTTCTTGTGTATTCCTGTTTCTATAATCTCCAGAAACGAACGGTCATCGCAGGAGAGACTAGGTTCGTTGTCGCCCCGCGTAGTCTTAAAGATGCTGTCGGTAGCACGTTCCAGGATCGGGTCTTCGACTTTGAATTGGTTTGGGCAGGGGACCAGCTCGTAGCTCTTGTCTCCAGTCTCTTGGTTTCTCTCCGTAGCAGTAGACAGGCTGGTGAGGCGGGTGAGGACGTGTGCGGGCCCGCTTGGGAAATCGAGGCACATCTGACCGCTGATTGTCCAGCCGAGGGCTAGTCGTTGCGCCCAGGGGGCTCCTCTAGGGCCGTTTCTAAACTCTCTGACTTTCAACAACTCCGGGGCGTCCCGACCGATCAGCAGCTGAACTTTTGCGGACTCGTCTAGGGGAGGTATCTCGTGCGCTATGTCCATTAGGTGCGGGAAACTCTTTGCCATATCCGGGGTGGGGATCTCACTCTTGTCTTGAGGGATTGTATCGCACTCGGTGAGAGTTGGCAAGAAGAACTCTGGTCCGCTAAGCGACCGCACAGTGATCCCTGGTACTCGCCGGCCGTGCTTCTCCTCTTTTTCCCCGCTACACGTGGATAGGAAGTATTTTTCCGGGGGTCCCCTTGCTCCAAGGTGGTCGGCTAACTCGCTGGTGACCAGGCTGCTGTTGCTTTGCTCGTCGATTATGGCGTAAACGCGCTTAGAAAGGTGTGGGTTACTCTTGCTGTATACATCCACCAGTAGGGTTTTGCTGCAGGACACACCTCCCGAATGTCCACAGAGCGTGGTGCATTTTGGGTTGACTCCCTCGTTCTCCGATTTTGGCTCCGATTTGTGGGGTGGTGGCCTTTCCTTATGCAGCAAGGCACTATGGCGCCTGTCTCCGCAAATAGTACACTTTATGGAGACATTACAGCGGTTTGCGATATGGGTGGAGCTGAAGCAGCGAAAACACAAGCGTGCTTCCTTTATCCACTGTGTGCGTTCTTCCAGAGCTTTAGCTAAAAATGTCTTACACTCTGATAGGTCGTGTCCAGGCCTGTCATGGAATGGGCAGTGCTTACTTTTTCCGCGACGACCCTCCTGCTTCTCATTTCCCAAATCTCCCTTTTTCTCATAGGGGGGTTGCATGTCCGTTTTGAGCGTTTTCTTCTCCCTGCGAGGCCTTGCTTCTTTATTGGCGAGGAGGTTAGGATGGTTTTTAATCTTCGCCTGTTCTTTTACTAGTGCTGAAAATTTGGAGAAGGGCGGGTACGCTCCCCCATTAAGGTCAGAATAATGAGCTATTTCTTTCTCCCATTTGGCGCAAATGAACTGCGGCAGTTTCTCCGTTACGGGTTGAATGGCGCTTGGATAATTTAGGCAAGCGAGTCCCGGGAGGTAGGTCACTTGACTCTCGATGTCGGCGCAAAGATCCGCAAACTGCTGCAGATTCTCGTTATCGTGTTCGCTGAACGTAGCTGAGTTGCGCAAGCTCTCCAACAGTGTGTTGCTAATAACCGCAGCGCTCCCAAAACGCCTCTCCAGTTCTTCCCACAAATCCTTAAGTAACGCAACGGGGTCACGCATTTGTCTCTTCCTATAATTGTCTACTAGGCGCTGCGGCGTTCCGCAAGTGAGGCTCCTCAGATAATTAATTTCCTGCGTTGGGGAAACATCAGTGTCAATTAGCATGGCTTTGAAGGCGGCTTTCCAAGGGTGAAAGAGAGTAGGATCTCCAGAGAACACATCTGGTTGGCATTTCGGTAGATTTTGTCTAGCTAGCCCGGCGACGATTTGTTGATTTACTACCGTGAGAGAGTCAATTAACTGGCTTCCGGCGTTATCTCTCAAAGGGGTCGAGGAGATAAGTGGTTGTTGATTGAGGGCGGCATGACTGTCATTTAATTTACGGTCCGACTTCGGATGTGGGCTTAGAGCGTGAGATTGATCTGTTTTTTCCGACATTTCAGGTTTGGGAGTTGGCGGTAACAGAGGTACCGCTTCCTTCGATACAACTAGCGGTTTAGGTGCGGTTTCTTGGCGCGACAGGTTTCCTGTGGGCGGTAGGTCTATCAATGGAGAAGTATGGACCCATTGTGAGGTGCTTTCCTCTGTCTTAATTTGGGGATTTTTAAACTCCGGTAGTTCGAAATCTTCTCCCAACCCTTCCTCCAAAAATGCGTCTTCGAAGACTTTGAGTTTAGCGTTCGCTATGGCTGCCCTTTTGTCCGCTCCTAAGATCGCCATATCCTTTTCGAACTGCGCCCTCTCTTGTTGCCGAATTCTTTCCATTTCTGCCTCGCGTGTTTTGCGTTCAAGTTCTCTTTCCGCCATTAGGCGCGTGTATTGAGCTTCTTCTCTGGCCGCGTTTGCGTCGGCTAGCGCTTGCAGCCGGGCGATAGCGCTGCTTGTTTTAGAACCCGATGAATGACGAGAACAGACGGATCCTGTCTCCAACAATTCGTTGGATTGTCTACTCATTTTATTGTTTAGTTTATCTATAACTGAGAGGGCTCGTTTTAATGTTTCGCTTTCCTCTTCGAGTTGAGCCTCCTCCACGAAGTCACCATACACGTCTTGTTTGTACAGCTCAAACAAGTCCTTAAGCAGTTCTCCGAATTCCTCTGAAGCGGCCGTGAGGTCTCTTACTAAGGTCGCGATGTCGCTGTCATCGCCTGGGCCATCTACTAATTGCATTACACTAAGGAGCCTCTTACGTGAATTACGAAATTCTTTGCGTTTGTTATCTATTGCGTTATGCAGGGCTTTCCGTGTCAGTTTTATTGTTCTTCTGCTCCTAGCTCCGTTCTCCGCTATTCCTCCGGCGCTTGGCTGTCCTCTTACTTGACTCGTAGTTTTTGATGGCTCCATATTTAGACGTTAAGATACGGCTTACCTGCGTCCGCGGATATCTACCAGACTTTTCACTGTAACGAACCCAAGTGGTTAGCACGTGGTGCACATTGAGATCGTCGAGCGTCAACCACACGATGTAGAACAATTAGGCAGGTTTCACTTGATCAGCTTTTATTAAGGTTAACTTGCCCAAATATCGTACACATGCGGTGAAAACTACAGAGTAGATTACAATGCGTAATTAAAAGAGAGCTAGAATTTACAAGATTTACAAAGGCGTGGTAAAAGGACAAACGATAAAGTAATACAAACGAAAAGAACTTACGTCTGGTACTGCTTAAAGGGCTAAAGAGAAAAAAGGTAACTCCAGTACTCCAATGACACCCCGATAGTGGGTAAGCTCCGATTGACTTGTTTCTCCGGTGATAGCGTAACTCCGAGTGACTTAAATGGAAGATAGCATTGCTTATGATGTAGTGAGAAAGGGGCGTTCAATAGTGGAATATCGCCAAACAGGAAACATATGGCTAACTGGTGTATAATCAAAACGAAAGGGAATTAGCTGATAACATAATCGAAGGGAAACTACGGAAATTAGAGGGCTAGCCGCTGTGGCTTTAACGAAAACTGGCAAAGACTTATCTCTAACGATCTAAAAATAAGACACTATTCGTGACGGGTTGTTTCACGTTCGTGACAGCATGGGTGTTTGAAGGCAAATAATTTTGACGTTCTCAGTTAATTTTTCCATTGCTTTCTTGTTGCCGCACTTTATAATTTAGGGTGATATCTTGACATCGAGCTTGTACACCGGTTCCAGGCTAAGCTTGTGCAACCCTTTTCCGGAAATTCAATCCATATGTTGCAATATCTACCTCTCAGAGAGTAACCTCTTGGTATTCATTTAGTTTCTTGTATGATAAAAAAATCCCTAAGCGTCCTAAGCGCAAGTAGTAAATCTCAGTCTAGTGAGTGTAATGCAATCTTTCGTTTGTCACTTCTGGACCAAGGTGATTAATTTTTTTTTTCTGACGGGGGAGGGGGAAAGAAGTTTTCCTATACAAACAATTTCTTTTTCTTGTTGATGTTGCATGCAATGCATTTAACGGTTCATTACATGGCTACTGCAACAATTTAATTAAGATTTTCCATCATGACATAAACATACACAAGACGTTTTCATGTCCTTTGTTCCAAATATTTAATACAATAATTCTCTCAATTATTTTGCTCAAAATGTGCCTTTCTTTCAAGTTAAAACGAGGCAACTTCCCATTTTTCTCCTTAGTGCACTCAGCTATTGCTCAGCTCAGCTCAGTTAGTAGTGGAAAATAGCTAAGAGTTCGTAACCACACCCTATTCACTCTCCCTAGTCAGGAGCCCATCAACCGGAGCGTGCAACTTACCTATTTTCGTGCAACGGCGTTTTCACAAGTAAGGTTATTTTTAGATTGAATTTCCCGCTAATGAGACTCCCACAGGAGCCCGATGACCAATTACAAGAAATTAAGCTGACGTCATAGGGTCACTGAACCGGAACTGCCTTTGTTTTTTTACCTAATTCGCGGGAAGGGCTAGTCTAAAAATAAACCTACTTGTGAAAACGCCGTTTCACAGACGCTGTATGGAAGTTGCACGCTCCAGATGGGCTCCTGCCCTAGTCCCCTACCCCACCCTTGTACCAATTATGAATTTAACCATTGAACCCATTCCATTTTTTTATTAAAGGAGGGGGGAGGGGTGGGGAGGGGGGAGGGGGGGTGCGCAAGCCGGAAACAAATTTCCCGCAGAGCGCAAACTTATATAAATCCGCTGCAACATCTTAGTGACATGGATTCTTAGAAGGAAGTGTACATGACAATTCTCCCACGATTGACGTACGCTTAGGTTAGGGCTTGGCGTGGTATTTGGATCGTGATACTGAAGAACGTATCCCTATGATTACCCTCCTCCCATCCCCCAACCCCACCCTTGTGCTTACTTTGGGCTTTACTTATCCGCTTTGCAGCGACATTTTTGACAGTACTCCTCGATTTTGTCTGTATAGGGCTGTTTACGTTTGATGGATACATCAACAGCAATTTCAAGCCCGGCGCAAATGTCTCTTAGTTTTGCAACCGACAACTTGGTCGTGTTGAGTTTCCCTCCTGAGGTCATTTCGCATAGATTATATTTATCCCACATGATGGGGTGTCCTGGCA
>OZ026604.1:16209157-16224157 GCA_964020085.1 Micromussa lordhowensis
AAAGTTCCCGAGAAACCTCATTCGTCAATTCTTCGATGGTTGCCTCCTGGGTGGCACATTCAGTCTCCTCTTCAAGATCATCATCGCTAAAGAGAGACTTCTTTGCCGCAAGTCTGGAGAAGAATCCAGCTACCTGAGATACAGTCAGAAACTCTTCACTGCTGAACATCCGTTTCTCTTGAGAGTCCACGGCAGACATCATAGAGCGCGCAACTGATGCCGGGTCACTTTTTCGTCCTGACCGCTCACCTTGTTGAAATTTCTCAGTCAGATAGTTCTTTTGATTGTACGTAAATCTACATCTACGAGAAGCACTTGACTTGAGCGCCCAACCCTTTGGTAGCATGTCGTGAGAAGATGGCGATTCTGCAACTGCGTCCAGCTCGGGAACAGCTTCACATTGCCCCTCAAGCCTTTGAGCATATCCAACAGCAGCTCTATCTAGTAGAGTAGATCGCTCAAGAGCACATTGGTGTTTTTTACAGTCTAAATGCCGTTGCATTGATGAATATCTCACAAATGTTTTGACACAACCCTCCTCAGGACAACTGAAGATCGCCACGTTACTGTCTTCCTGTTCGATATTCACTGGTGGATCTGGATCTCGAACTGATGCTTTTATGCGCCTCTCCTTGACAGATGTAAATGCGCTTGAGTAAGAGCGAGTAGCTCCGGTAAGGCTCGGTAGGTCAGATGGGGATGGGCAATGCAATTTGTCTGTAGGGATGAGTTTACCATCGCCGATACCATACGCCCTCCAAACTAGTAGCCCCTCTTCCTTGTACTCAATATTACTGAGCTGACTAATACCCTCTATTTTTGAAGATAGCACCTTCGGGACTTGGACAGCCTCACACAATGCTACGTTAACACCAGGAACTCTACCAGAAGAGAGTATTGCGTCTCTCATCTGCTCAGGCGTCTCGATATCACTTCCAGCGTTAAGATAAATCCTCATATGTGACTTTATAGTCGCAGCCTTCCGATCACATGCCGCCTTGCCTCCTTGTGGATCAGAAAAATCTAGACGCCTGATCTTGACACCTTCTTCATGGCCAAGGGCTGCTGCACAAACGAGAGTGGTTCCGCAATGGTAGCAGCCGGCATTATCCTGCCGATAACAGACGGTCTTGAGCCCGGGCATGGCGATTTTGAGTTGCCGAATAACATCGGCCATAACGGCAAGGACTGCGTAGCTGTCTTGACTACAGGACTTGAAAATGTGTGCGAACGTTAGCATCTGCAACTCCCCTCCCTCTCGTCTTGTGGCAACTGTCAAATGCCATGGGATCCCGCGTTTACCGAACCAGTCGGTCTGACTTTCTCTGTACTTCCGAGGAAGATATTTCATTGCCCAATCTTGAACAATTAAAACAGACGACTCATCAATGCCTTCTAAAAGCTGTACTCTGGTGCCATCCTGATTGAAGGAACGGAGGAGATGAGACTTCCACGCCAATATAGCGGTCTTTGCATTCCTGACTCGGAAAACAAGTTCTTCCTTCGTGTTGGATGTCATGTTTTGACTTTGCGCAACCAAACCTTCCTCAATATCATTTAGAGTTGATGCCAATGTAGCGCAGCGCTTACACACGTCACTGTGATCGTGATCACATGCGGCCTGGAACGAAGGCTCCTTCGGGTCGCTTAAAGCGTATGACCTGCAGTGATCCGCTACAGTAGAACTCTGGAAAACGTGGACCTGCAACAAACGTTTGAAAAAAAGGTTATAATTAAGAAGCGCTGCTTTAAAGAGAACTAAGGAGAAAGATAGAGAAGGTTTCACATGACTGTCAGACTTTCTTCACTTCATTTCCCTATTGATTGAGGGGCTTGGTCTGTTGTCAGTGAGCCAATCAAATGGCGAACTAAACCCAATCGCTCGTTTACTCATGTCACTACTAAATGCAAGTTAGACAAACTTCACCTCCTGATTGATTTGTTGTTTAATGAGTTCCGCTCCTTGTTGGCTGAGGAATTTCATTTGCGGTTAGTTCTACAACAGTCAAAAGAAATCCGCTCTAACATTTTGTTATCATATGTTCCATATGGACCGATTGGCACGCCCATTGAGTTAGTCCTTTATAGTAATCAGCCTTTGAGTGCCGGACAGTAGAACCATGAGACTGACAAATATTTAGCGGTATTTAGCGCCAACTGAACAAAATAAAACAATAGAAATGATGCTATTTAATGGTATTTCGATTAAACTGCTAGCAGGTGTTAGAGGGTGTTTTTTTTTAACGCGGAAAACCCGGGTGTGTGATCGCAGACGCCATATTGGACGTACAAGACAAAGATCTGGGGCGAGTGACAGCGAGGTGGAGGGATCTGCTTAGCGCGGGTCACACCCACCTTAAAGTCGCTTTTAAGGTACCGCTTGCTTGCGCGTAGATTATTCTCCTGCTGTTTCGCCCATCCCATGCCTTTTCCTGCATCTCCAAGAGTTTCAACAACATCACACAGATCGTCAAATGCTTCTGCACCTGCTGAACTAACATAATCAAGGCCTTGAACCGATGTCCGAACAGACGCAGCGCACTTGCTCAAAATGCGCAGAAGGGTAGCGCGGCTTAATGGCGTGAACCCAGACTCTTGGCAGTAAGTCATATACTGGATGACTATTCGCTCTGGGATAATCATCCGTATGACGTTTGGAACCTTGATAGTCTCCTTCGTCGATAACATGATTGTTCTTTCGCCAAAAGGCAAATCCTGGATAATATGGGGACTAGTGATGAACGCTATGAAGTGGTCGATTTGAGCAGTGGATGCTCTTATCATTGGCGTCGGAACTGTTAGCACTGGTGCACCCCTTCCATATACTAAGCAGTGACGTCTGGCCTCGGTGAAACGATACTGAGATAAATCGGGTATCCAGTGTCGGAGCTGATTCAGTGTCAACTTATCGACCATAATGGACAGGATTTGCCGACGCGTCTCCCAGCTGTCGGCTGCGCGGTAGCACTCGGCGAGTGCGCTCATCATGGTTTCGTCGACTGAACTGCTTGTGGTGTCTTCTCCGTTACATTGTAAGGTTCTTTGTATGACACCAGAGGAATTAAGACTGCCTTAAAGAGAGAACCACTATCACTTGGAGCTATGTCTTGTAGAAGTGTAGACAGACCTTGACCTGCCTTCTGCACGTAGTAGCGTTGTGTCCTTTCACTTGTTTCTTCCCACGGCTGCTGTAGCCGAGAACGAATGGGACTGATTCCTCGAGTGCGCAAATAATCATTGAGTGGGTCAGCGGTCTTGGACTTTAGTTCACGCTTAGTTGTAGCTGGTGTGCTGTCAAAGGAGATCTCCTCAGAGGAGGACGAGTTGTCACTAGGTTGCAAATAGAAGCTTCCTCCTGGGGTAGCTGGGGTACTGTGTTCAGGACGAGTACGAGTCGTCTCCTCCGCCTAGAACAGCAACGCAACTGTTAAAGGCTTTTCCATGTTAATATATAGAAAACAAGGCGTGGCATAAATAATTGAAAATCTTTAGAAACAACCATAACAATAGCGTCGCTAAGTATAATTTGAGAGTCTGATTAATAAAGGCCGATGCAGAATCAGAGTTTTATGGTAACTTAATGAAATTCATACCTTGATCCTGTATATAGTTACATATAAAATCAATGATATGTGCGAGACTCCTAAAATAGCTAGTACTTACCAAAGAAAGCTCATGAATACTCTCTGAAAGGGCAATAAGTTGTGGGTCTTGGCAATCGGCTCTGACCTGTTCTCCAAGAGTTATCCCACATTCACTACATATTCCTTGAAAAAAGACAAAACAATAATAAGTATTGAATAATGATTCAATTTTAGTGTTCAGCATTGCTCTTTCGAACGTGACTTGGCTTTTATGAAATGTAATGTAGCACTGTAGTCTATAGATTTTATTCGAATGGACACTTACCAGAGCCGACTGGAAGAAATATTCCAGTAATACGCAAGATTAATCTGGAGATGTCTTTACTGATTCCACGATCCGTAGTACGAGATTTGCGGACGTGCTTCGACAGCTGGGCTGGTATACGACAACGCCTCAAACCCCTTCGCCACCCGATGCCCAGCGAAGAAAGATGAGCGGGACAAATATCCATGTCAGAAATATTGGAAGGGAAACTGAAAATTGAAGACCTTGCTAGAATCAGTTCCACTTCAGTGTCTACGCCGCTGCCGGTCATCAGCCCTAGAGAGCTTTTGTGGTGTGATATATCTTTGTTACAAGTTAGTAAGGGAACCAAATCTGGGACTTTAGTACTTCGAGGGTCTTGACCGCATTGGCCTCCAACTAGCCGCTGAAACGAGCAATTTCTCTCCAACTTCCAATTTTTCAACTGATGACGCTGAGCAAATGGCTCAATCTCGACGAAGTAAACACATGCGTCCTAATTACTCAGGATCCGAATTGTAACTAATGTTTGAGTTCAGTTTTTTTTTTGGACAAAGTGAGCGCTCAAGGTTATACAATACACTTCAAAAGACCTAAACTCAATATCCTGCACATATGTGGATTTTGTTCGCTTGATAAGGTTTGCCGAATATAAGAGTGAGTTAAAAAGTTAGGAGCCTCGCACGTGCTAACTTCGCTTATCGGGCGAGCGATCGAAAAGTTCGATAGATAACAGCTCAAACGCCGTGAAAATTCTATATTTAGAATTTTTTTAGAGGTAGACAAACCGTTTGCAACTGATCTATTTGCGTTTGGTAATTATCTGTTTTAAACTTAGATTTCTCTCGATGGCAACTTTCAAAACAGTTTTACGTGCTCTTTGCTCGTGCGAAAAGAAACATGTCTTGTGCGAACCCAAAAGCGAATCATTTTCAGTTTCCAAAGGGATAGTTTTTGAGAATCACATAAAAGCATGCGTCTACTTCTGCATCAAAAGGTATCTTGTTGAGCATAATTCCTAAAAAGTTAGATGCGCCAGGAAGGGGACCTATTTGCGTGTTCACCTGCCTTGGGCAAATTGGTAAATACAATTAATACAAATTACAAGAACTCGCTTTGCGGCCAGTAATTAGCCCTTTTTCAGATATATTTTACTATTCCCTTTTATCTAGCTTTAGGAAATCATCAGCAATAGACCTGCCCAAGGCATTTGACTTCTGGAGCTAACACTAGATGGGATTTCTAGTTTGTTGCACAGTCACTAGAAAATGGGAAAAATAAATGTGTTGCATGTATGTACACCGCTTCAAAGTATTGCACACAAAGAACTCTCCTTCGAAATAGGCTTGTGATAACAAATAAAAAAGTTAAAAAAAAACGAAACGAAACATTTTGTGGTAGTAACGAAGAAAATGAAGAAATGAGGAAGAGCAAGACAAAAATATCCACGCCGATGTATTTGCGGCACATGTTTACTTAAATGTAAAGATTGCATGACATCGATCTCGGTCTATATTTCAGTTCAATTAGTTTCTTTACTTCTTGCCTCTTTTCATCGGGAGTATTCAATACAAAACTCAATAAATACCCAGAGGATGCTTTATATGCAAGACATGGATCCAGGTCCTGCAAAAATATTGCACAAGCCAGGGAAAGGTGACATTTTAAAATGCCGTAACCGTATGAAAAGGCCGGCGGCTGAGCACGGCAGCAAGACACAGGGAAATTAGCGAAGAACATCAAAATTATTTGCCATCAAACACCCATTTGGAAGGTAAGCTGTCATCGAAGTATTATGTCAGGATTACTAGGTAGTTTTAATGGGAAATGGCAGGGTTTTTCAATGGTTTGCTCAGAAAGTGAGCTAAGGCTAGTCGAATTGTTTACATTTCCTGGTTAAACAGAATTTTTTCGAAAGGTCAAATTGGGTCAACTTGCATGGGGTCGCTCGCCTCAGAAATAACTTTTGCCAAGAAAAAAATTATATCACGTTCTAAAACAGCTCTTGTACTTGCTAGAACTGAATTTTGAAAGAATTCTACATAATACCGACTATGTTTTGAGATGTTTGAAAACGGTATGGAATTTTTGATTTCCAAAGTCTAGAGATTTCAGTTCTCTTCGCTTGTTCTCCAGGAATTCGGAATTACAATTGTAAGTTTAAAATATCATCAAAGCAGCTTAGCAATACCTCCTAAATAAAATTATAAACTATGGAAAGCCATAATTTGCGATGCGCCTTCACGCAAGTTCGATTATCTGATCATGAAATTTGACCTCATTTCAGTGATTTTTCGGCTTCACGGGTTGTCGACGGTTTTTCGTAATTTTCTCAAAAATGTAAAAACTCTAGAACCTGAGACTTACATCACGATTCTTAGCATACCATAGGTTATCTCTGGACGAAAATTAATATCGAGAGGTCCATTTTTTTGACCTTGTGCCGCCCCTCACGCGGTTGTAAGGGAGAGTGGCTCTTAACGGCTGGTGCGACAGGGTAAACAGATCGCAGCCAATCTTTTGCCATGGACGGTTTGGTCCTTCATGCTATATCAGTGGCTTTTTCTGCTGCATGGACTGGTATGTGTTACAAGTTTCACCCTTGAGATGAACTCCTCAAGTTCTTTATTCATGCTGGGCCAATAGACATCAGGCTCTTCGTAAACAGCCCTGGATGCCAATATGAGAGCAGTGAAGCTTCTCTTTAGTCTTTGGTCGCAGGCGCATTGGAATATTACACTTTGGACCCTTGAAGATAACACCATCTTTGGGCAGCCAATTCATCTCTTATATTTAAGTGAAGACGCAGACCACTGGGTAAGTTTTCTCTTTCACTTGGCCATCCAGTCAAGATGACTGCTTTAAGAGACTGCAAGACCATTAGCAGTTTCTTGTCAGATTTCTTGAATTTGCAGTTTGAGACAGGCAAGAAATTCACAGAGTGGATTCGCTCTACTTCTTGATCTGCCTATGGTCTTGAGAGTGTATCAGCTAGGTACATCTCTGGACCATGCCTGTACTTGAGTTCCACATCATACTGCATAAGCCTCATCATAAGATGTTGTAGTCGTTCAGGGGCTGATGCAAGAGGTTTCTGAGAAATTATCTCCGATGGCTTGTGGTCTGTCCACAAGGTTACCTTTTTTCCATGTTGGTTTATTGTGCTCCATTCCAAAGACTTGGGCAAGTAACTCCTTCTCAATTTTTCAGGAGTTCTGATTCGCCTTGGTCAGGGCTCTGCTTGCATATGTCACTGGTTGACCTTGTTGCATCAGTGTGAACCTGATTCCTTTCTCTGAGGCGTCTCCTACAAGTAGGGGAATCTGGATTGAAGTACTTCAGCACTGGAGTAGTGGACACTGCTTTCTTAATCCTTTCAAATGCTTGTTCCCGCTCTTCAGACCACTCCTAGGGGACTTCTTTATGGGTCAGTCTGCGCAGTGGCTCACACATGTCTCAGAGATCATCTAAGAACTTGGCGAGAGACTTCACTGTGTTGACAAAGCATTGAACAGCTTGAACATCCTCTGGTCTGAGAGGTAACAAATGGCTTCAACTTTGAAAGGATCAGGTTTTAATCCTTCACTGGTCAGTAGGTGGCCAATAAACGGAACTTTGAAACTGATCTTGTCCTTGTTGAGCTTGATATTGCATTCTCTGCATCTCTCCAGGAGCTTTCTCAGGTTTCTGTCGTTATCCTTTGTTGCTTCAGCCATGGTTAAACCTTTGCCAGTGGTAAGCAGGTCATCAAAGATTCTGGGCACTCCAGGTAAACCTAAGGTCTGGTTCAGCTTCTGTTGGAAGTGTTCTGGGGCTGGCGATATCCCAAACGGCATTCTCTTCCAGCAGTACCTACCCCATGGTGTCTGGAAAGAAGATTTTCACTCTGGGAAGTTGTCCTGAATGTCAAATGTCAAAGTCATCTGTAGCATGAATATCTGATACATGCAGTCAGTGGGCATCGTAAACTATAATATAGTCCAAAGGGCACCAAACGAATATTAGAAAGCTGTTTCCAACCATTTGGAAGTCATTTCCCTTTAATTCAAACCTGTGTATAACAGCCCTGTATTAAGTGACCACCCTCTATTAAAGACGGTGCCTATTAAATACAAAGGTTTTTGCACCAAGTTAGGACCACACCTTGAATTTCAACAAAAATGCTGACATCTGCATTTTTCTGAAAAAAAAGTAAAGTAAAGGATATTTCTTTACAGATTTCCCTAGAATTTGCCTTTACAGACAGAAAAGCACCATGTTTATAAAGATCTTAAGACTACATGGTGTAAATGGTAACATAATAGCCATTTTTGGTATTGTTAGTAGCAAAATCGTTGCAATGGTGCTTTTAGGATCTCTGACCGCCTTCCTCTGGTTCAGCTAAAATACAGTGGATAAATACCTTTTGCTCACAACCAGAAACTAATCACATGTCATAGGCTTGCCTATGACATGAAAAATAATTGCTGGGTGTTTGAAAGGTTTTTTAAATTACAGCAAAATGGCATTTTTCTTTTTGGGATGTCTATTTTCATGATATCGTGTAAGACAAAAACTGGAAATTTCAGTTTTAACTAAGACAGGACCAATAGCAAAACTTGTGTCATGGCAACAGCAAAACAGGTGTCACTTTGTTTCTTTTGTGATGAACATTTCTGGGGCCAAGTTTGAAGAACACTGCTTCAATATTTCCAGAGATATTTGATCAGAAGGTGACTTGGTGGGATAGAGATTCTTGATGGGTGCCCAAAATTTATCAGGAGAGTCCGCATAGTCTTTAAGGAGATCTCGATGATATCTGCTTTTACATTTTTTAACAAGACCAGAGACTCTGTTGCATTGCCATTTATAAGATCAAAGACCAATCATTTTCTTGATTGGTCTGGCAGCTTTCCTGAGCAAACCATCCCTGAGATTCATCTCTTTTTTGACATCCATTGGCATTTTACCTTCTTTAAGATAAGAGGAGCATGCTGGTCGATACATTGTTGCACAATGTCACAAAAGAGGCCCATGTCTCACTTATGCTGATAGATGAATAAACTTCTTCAAAATTCGTAGTTTTCAGCTCTGTGCAAAAAAGCTTAGGGTCATAGTTAGCAAAATGTTGTCAAGCAATGATACACAGATTGAACTTAACATTGTTCAGCATGCAAAGCACATCCAATGGCTTCCAGCTGGAATTACTTTCACCAAAGAGATGTTGTTTGGTTCATTGCTGCAAATAACATCAAACTCGCGCATATTTCTTGTGGGGCTGGTAATGAGTTGTTTCAGACCAAAATTGGGGACAATGGCTTTCACTTCTTTGTGATCCAAGGACACCGGAAAATTACAGTTAATGTCACCTGAGAGAATAAATTACTTGTTTTCAGCTGATACTGTCAAAAGCATTGATTCGAATTTGCAATTAAAATTTACACAGAGATGTTTCGAAGAATCCTAAGGGCGGTAAATAATTCAAACTAGAAAACTTTTGGTTTTAGGAAATAATAATTATTTCAATACACATGCATTCAATATCCTCTTGCTTAAGATCCATTCATCTTTGAAAGAAAATAGATGAAGAAATATAAATACCAACCCCTCCACCTTGACCAGAAGCTCTTGACTTTGCAATAAACATGTAACCTTCTATTTGAACCTTGGCTTCGCTTTTGTGGGATAAATGTGTTTCACCGACCGAAAAGATGTTTATGTTCCTAAAGCCATCCAGGATGTGACAGATGATACTTTTGGTTGCCAATAAACCTCTAATATTTTGATGCAGAATTTAAGGCCCTTCTTAGAGGGAAGCTCGCTAAGTTCATTGATAACATCGTCAAGCATCGTGTTGATCTGGTCAGCTCCATCTTGGATATTGATGTTGTTAAAAAGACAAGAAATGCAGATGACTCTGCTATCATCGGAGCAGAAGCAATTCATATGAAACTTGAAATGACATTGCGAACAAGACATCCTGCTTTGTCTTTCCTTCAAAGCTTTTACTGCGCTTTTCAATAACATGCGGACTCTAAAATTCAAAGCTCAACCGACAAATCCGTTTTTCGCTACCGTCAATCAAATGTTCGGCGGCTCCTCCCAGCTTCTGACTACAGCTGAGCTCGCGGTAATCAAATCAAATCGTTGAGCACAGTTCAGACAACACAGTCGTAAGCTGGGAGGAGCCGCCAAACATTTGATTGACGGTAGCAAAAAACGCATTTGTCGGTTGAGCTTTGAATTTTAGAGTCCGCATATTATTGAAAGGCGCAGTAAGCACAACCCACATCTGTCGATCGGCCCAGGGCAACTTTCGATATTGCCTGATAGGAGAAGCAGAAGCTGCATTAGTGAAGTTCTCAATGTTCGAAGCCCAATTCAATTTATTCAGCGTTATGGCCAAAGCGAAGAGTAGATGAAGGTGAAACCTTGGCTTTGTTCCATATTGTATAGCATGTTTGATCTGCAGAAGGCATGCTTTTTTTATGTAGAAAATAGCAAGGGTGATCAGAGCGAAACAGCACGCAACCCCCCATAACGATGCCATATTGCTCTAAATTTTGTAATGTAACATTGACTCTAAAAAGCCCGAGCCAATAAAGTATGTAAGTATATGTACAGTACCGCCTGAAAGTATTTACCCATTAGCACGCGGTAAAACCTCGTCTTTGCCGAAGGGTTCTGCCGCGAATTCACCGCAGTGGGATGAATTCCTCAACCTCGTCTTGAACGGACGCAACCGAACGCCGCGGCAAGCTAGATGCGGTACACCGCGGCGAAGAAACAATAGAAGCTAATTTCTTCTGTTAAAAAGTGTGTCCTTATTGACTGCTCTTATACGTGAAATTTCCGTGCTTGTAACTTGTTTTAAACAGGGCTCGCGACGAAATATATAACTTTTCAGCTTGCTGACGCAGAGGCCAGTGACAGGTTTAATTCACTAGCCAAAACAAAGTTTTCACTTGCCAGGTACTGTACTGTCATCGCATCCAGTCAAGTAAATGCTAGCCTGTGTAACTAGCGGTATACTTTGAATGAACTGACACAAAGTTTTTTCGTGGTGTGCGACACTTGCAGACTGCAGACTGCAGACTACAGACTACATTTAGGTCTAAATAGCACTCTGGTTAGCCTGAATAGCACTCAGGTTAGCCTGAATAGCACTCAGGTTAGCCTGTTTATGGTTAGCTATTGGTAATGGAAATGGAATACAATATTTTAGTGAAAAAGTCTACAGTCTGCAGTCTGCAAGTGTCGCACACCGGTTTTTGCGTCCTTGATTCTCAAAGAACCGCCGTCAAAACCTCGAAACTGGTGCCGCCGAAAAACTTTTACCTATTCATGATTTTCACGAACATAAAAAATCGATGTTATAATTATAAGCGTCGCACAACAAGGAAAACCAAAGTCTTTGTCCGTGAGAAATTCTCACAGATCTTCACAGACGTCTTCACAATTACAAAGGTTTTTGCGTCCTTGATTCTCAAAGAACCGCCGTCAAAACCTCGAAACTGGCGCCGCCGAAAAACCTATTCATGATATTCACGAACATAATAATTCGTTCCGACATAACTCTATACACTGCAGACGTCGGCATCGATGATATAATTATAAGCGTAGCACAACAACGAAAACCAAAGTCTTCGCCCGTGAGAAATTCTCACAGATTTTCACAGACGTCTTCACAATTACAAAGTTTTTGCGTCCTTGATTCTCAAAGAACCGCCATCAAAACCTCGAAACTGGCGCCACCGAAAAACTTTTACCTAGTCATGATTTTTACGAACATAATAATTATTCGTTCCGACTTTATTTACAAATTGCAAACATAGGCATCATTCTAACTTTCGAACAACTGCGATTCTAAAAGTTATTATGGATTTGCAGTGGACGAATTAGGCAAGCTTGTGCCGTACCATAAAATCACATTGGTCTTTATCCGATTGCGTGTCACGGTCTCAAATAGACCAAATGCCCCGCAGTCAGAAATATTCACCGAATTCCGACTGAAATCCTCAACCAAACCTACATTGAAATTATTTGCTGTTTCTTTAGAAATTTCAAGCGATCCTAAATACTATTTTCGTTTTACATTCGACGAATTTACCGAACTTACATGTATGCCGGGCATTTAGCCCATTTGAGACCGTGACCGGCAGTCTCACAAATGATTGTCAATTACGCAATTTCACCGTACACACAAGCTAGGTAAATTCTTTACCAATGTGATTTTATGGTATGTTCAAGCTTTCGGAATTTGTTCGTTGATCGATGCAAACTTTCAGAAGCTTCACAATAGTATTCACATAAACAACTCTCAACGCATACCGACACAAGTGCACGTGACTACAAAAAACGCGATTTGTCATGCGACATGAGTTCAAGCGTGTGAATTAAAAAACTTGCTTTAAACTGTAATGTGGCTTGTCGCTTAACGATTGTTTTTTTTTCCGGACTCTGAAGAAACTATTTATTTGGAAGAAAGTTTTATCCCTGGAAGTACTTTTGTATCAAAGATGAAATACTCAAACCAAATAGAGCGGCATTGAAGCTACATGTAAGTACAGTATTTCGCACCGCGGCGCTGACAGCGAAAGACAGCAAACTATTTATCTTGATAGCGACGTATCTTTAACCAAAAAAAAAACGTATTTCCTTACATTTCACTTCCCATTCACCGCAAGAAAGTCATGAAATGTAGCGACACTGTAGTAATGGATTCTTGTGAAGTTAACAACGCTTCAGCGGGGTCTTTTAGTATTATGACGAATACATGATTTGTCACACCGGAGCATGAAGATGGCATTGTAAAGTTTAATTGAGTCAAAACAAAAGGTCTCTTGGCCTATTCAACTCTGCCGCGTCTTACTGTTTACCGCGGTATTTTATGTCGCGGCAAACCTAGGTAAAACCTCAGTAAAATTTCGGCACGCCGGGTCATTGCCAAGGCGAGAACGCGGTGTTGATCTGCGAATCGGCCGCGGCAAAACCTCGGTAAAAGGGTAAATAGTTTCAGGCGGTACTGTATGTACATGTATAACTGTTTAAAAAAATCCACATGATGAAAAAAATGATAAACTTTATTTACCCTTTGCAGTGACTGAAAAGTGTAAAGTTCAGAAACATTGCAGGCACAGAGTGCGCAAGAACTTTTGATTATCAATGCGCATTCTGTCCATGTAATGCATGAAAAATTTTGGGAGTTGTATGTAATGTTGCTCACCAAGTCTTGAAGATGATTTCCTGTGCACTAGTCTCGTAGAGTGAATGAGGCAATAATAGGTTTTGGGGAAGGGGAGAACATGGTGTTCCTGAAGTCAGCTGTAGACGAGCTTAGCTTTTAGAGCACCAAAAAACGCCGATCAGCCAGTTGACTCATCGACTCGTGACTCTTAGATTCGATGACTCATAAAACAAGGGTCTTCTGTTTGACCTGCCTGATAACTCCCTGAATTGTACTCCTGTTGGTCCAGTTGCTGTGACATATCCCTATCATGATAAATAACTGCTGATTACTGGTATCGTTATCATGGTTTGTGTATAATGTTGGCATAAATCAAGTTCGTTCTTGGTGAAGCCAATTGAGTGAGTCAAATTATCCTTTTAACATTTCTATCTCATATACATACACTGTATACATTGTATGTTAAACAATAATCATAAATTATGTGTAATAATTATGTGAAGTGCAGTGTAGTGTGTCTGAATGATTTGGAGGTTGCAGAGAATTTGGTTGATCTTTAATTTGTTAATTTACCTTCGATAAACTCTTTGCTATTTTCAGGTATTGGTAGAAATGACAGATGGTGGACTGGACTACACATTTGAATGTATTGGAAATATTCATACCATGGTAATTATGCATGTTTTCAGTAATCTGTATTACAGTCAATTACTGTCAGTGTTAGCTTCAAGGCATTGTGGCCTATTTCCGCAGGAAAGCCCGAGTCAGAAAATGCAAGCCGTTGAAAGGGGGGTCATGGTCTCAGGCGTTCCATGTGTAGAGAGTGGAAACTGGGGATGATAGTGTGACAGCTTGTGTTATCATGTACTCGCTCTCGTGAACAACATAATTTACAAATTACTGTGTTTTGGGAAGAAATTCTTGGTTCATCTCACACACAAAGATGTTGATCGTTTTTGGAATGGGTCGGTCCACAAATTATATTGCTTGGAAACCTGACAAGTAAGCAAAGTTCAGGCTGGTTCTCACGAGATAACAAATGAGCCATGCACGAGTTCAAACTATGATAACACTGTTAAAAACCAGACTACTGACTCAAAAACCAACTATGATGCTGAGACGAACACCTCGGATGTTGAAAAAGTCAAGAATCGTCGAAAACATAACTTAGAAGATGAAGCAAACAACATGCAATTGGATAAAAAGGATATTCAACAAGTCAAATTGAATAGTAAATATTTAACGGTTGCACTGAAATATCTTGATTCTCTTATTTGTTTTTACTGTGCTCAATAAGCTTACTTCTTAAGTACAACTTGATCTGACCCCTTGGTCTGACCCCTTGGTCTGACCCCTTGAAATTTCCAATCATTTTCCTTGAGGTAGGTACAGGTTTATAAATAGCCTTTTTTTTGGAAATGCACACGCCAAAAGTGTTAACCTACTGCAACATATGTATTTCTACAACTAGGAAGTTCAACTCACTGACAGCTTAAGGTGATTCCACTTGAAAAGAAGGAGTATTAAAAACTTTCTCAAACTTCATCCAGTTGGTAATCATGTTATGTAATAACTTTTCTGGTAAAAATTATTAAAAAAAAAACAAGCTTTCAACAGCTGGTCTACTGTCTTTCATCAAAGACAGTAGACCGGCTGTTGACCGGCTGTTGTTTATTAGAATATGCAATAAAAAATAGGGGTCACTGTGCTTGTTTTTGCACGACCTGGATCATGACCTTTATAGCAACTTTGCGATCAACGAGGTTGTCATTACTTAATCTTATTTAGCAGAAAAGAGCACTAGAAACTAAAAAAAGTACGTATTGGATTAATTTATTAGAGAAGTTAAACAAAATAGACCCTGAACTTACATTTTTAAACCATGTTAGTGAACAGATGAATTATCTGCATGTGCACATATCTTGCACAGTGTTAGGGCAGTTCCA
>OZ026604.1:16229157-16246657 GCA_964020085.1 Micromussa lordhowensis
TTGAAGCAATCGCTTGACATTATTATTGCTAAGGATTTTCGTGTATCTGCAAGGACTTGTCTCGCTTGACAGGCTCCCTGGTTTCTATGTCTCTTGCCATGGGTCCAGTTCTACGTCTTTGGACGAGAGCAATGTACAGATACATTTGCCTAGCCCCTTGTTGGGATCAGCCAATGTGTTTGTCATCTGACAGTCGTTCGGAGGTGTTTTTTGGAAACAGAACTTTGACAATCTGGGCACCTAGCCCTAAAATTGAGGTATTATCATATTCAGATGCTAGCGGTCTTGGTTGGGGAGGCTTTGTTGTTCACATTAATGGCAAACCAGTTGTGGGAAGCTGGTCGGAGGAAGAGAGTGGCAGGAGCTCTACATTCTGTGAGTTAAGAGCCATACAGTATGTGAAGGAGTTGTACAGTTATAACCTTCAAGGGAAAGAGGTGTGTCACAAGACTGACAACAGGAATGCAGAGATCATAGGGAGGCAGTGTTGGTTTACAAACTTTGTCATGAATCAAACATTCGGCTCTCTGTGGAGTGGGTCAGAAATTATAATAGTATTGCTGATGAGCTTTCAAGAGTGGAGGATACTGACTTCATGCTGGATCCTAAGTGCTTTCGTTATATACCACAAGTCACTGAGAACCCGTTCGTGACCCAGGTGGCGGACGCTGCCCGTAGAATCCTGGCTAGGCCACCAGAACGCAAGAAACCCCTTGCGGCAGACCAAGTGATGTGCATTATATCTCGTTTGGAGAAGGGTAGTCTGGCAGACATGCAAACCAAAAAACCTCATGGCTAATATCATTATATTTGCCGTGGGGTTTTTCGGTTTCTAACGGTGGGATGATTTAAGCAATCTGGCAGTGGACGATCTGTTATTTGCTGATTCGCAAGTTGAACTCTTTTTGCTCCAGCGTAACAATGACCAATTCCGGGAAGGGTCTTGAGTCTTCATTGCAAGAAGTGAGGTAGCCTCTTGACCCATGGCAGTGTTAGAAAAGTTTCTCAAGATGGGCAGTCATTCCAAGGAGTCACGGCTCTTTCGTAGGATCCAGAGCACAAGGAGAGGCCAGATGCTTGAAGAAGCACCTATGTTCGGAGCTTGGGTTGAAGACTGTGTCAAGTGCTCTCTTGATGTGGGAGATCTTCATAGATATTGGATCATTTAAGGATTAAATGGAGGTTCTAAACATTTACTAAGGATATGAGGATCCGGCTTTTTGCAAGGACAATAGTTGTTGTTAAGAACTTCTGCGGTCGTTACACTTTCCATAGTATCGCAGACTAACATTGGTTGATTGTTTTGTGCCTTTATGATGCTGGGCTCTCTATGCTTTGTTATTTACGGCGGTCAGCTTGACTATGGCTCCCAGAAGTGTGCGAGAGGTTGTATTTTCCACTGGCTGAGGAACGAAATAAGTGGAAAATGTTTTACCACACATCTCTGGGGCCTCGGCCCGGGGGTTTGTTATGTGAGTCACGTGCTCAGTGTTGTTTGTCAGTTGCTGATTTGCTGTCCGCCATTACTGACGTATATTTTTGAGCCCCAGTTCCCACCCAACCCTTTTTTGAGTTGATAACACACACTCTGTTGGTTAGATATTCTTTATTAAGACTGTCAGCATAGTCTTTCTAAGCTTATAACTGTTGTTTAACATTACTGTATTTTGCCTACATTACGTATAATGCTAGGCTGTATTGGTTCAAGGAATAAAAGAGTCAGTTGGCGGTGGCCAACTTGACTATGGCTCCCAGAGGTGTGTGAGAAGTATATTTTAACTGTAATTATAGAAATGGTTTACTGAGTGTTTTGAATCAACAACACTGTAACCTTCCTTTGTACGTTCAGTTGTCAGTTGTGACTTAACCGTAGTTGTGAACTGCTGTGTGGTAATGTGGGTGTGTGTGTAGGGGGGAGGGGTGGTATGGAGCATTCAATTTGTTTGTGATTGATCATTCTAACATTATTTTATAACGTGTGTTACTCAGGATGGAAGAGTTGTGAAAGTGTTCCTAAACTTGTGGATGAGTACTTAGCTGGCAAGTTAAAAGTAGATGAATTTATTACTCACTCATTTCCACTGGACAAAATCAATGAGGCTTTTGAGCTAATGCATGTGGGAAAAAGGTTGGTAAACATATTGTGTGTTGAGTTGCGTTCTTTTTTATCTTGAAAGTAGATCATCATCTTGTCATACGTATACATGGCAGGAAAGAAACGTTTTTACACTAAATAGACTGATTCTTTGATGGTCCGAGGTCTTTTACCATGTAGCGAAAGACTGCAACAGTCTTCCTATTGACTTCGAAGACATTAAGTTTTCTATCGATTTTTACAGTGAAACTGAAAACTTTTTTAAAAGATTTTAACTAATTTTAACGAATTTTAAACTTGTACATTTTCTGTATTAAGCTATTTAAGGATTAGGCAATATTTAAGTTAGTTAATTAATTTAATTAAATACAGTGAAAACGATTATGGTGAGTTGGGTTCCCTCGTTACGTTACGACGACGACGGTGGCGACTGCGAATTGCGACGACAACGGCGGCAATGACGCTCGCTTGCTGTCGCTCCCTAGTGAGCGACCTTCACGTTTTGAGAATCGGGTTATAAATATATGCTGTGTATATACATGTACATCTATGAAACCTGTCTTAAGCTGACACCCATGGGACTTTCTAGTTCCTTCTTAATAGAGGTGTCTGCTTAATATGCAGGGTTGCTACAGGTCAGGAAGTGGTCAGGGGGAAAAATCTTCAAAGTCAGGGAATTTTATTTTGAGCCAGGGAAAGTTGACATATTGTGGTAACCATGGACATGACTTTGCTCTAGAGAAAATACGGCTCTACGGCTCTATGACCAGACATCGCTACATAATAAACTTTACGTTTACTCTATGACTCTACAATCAAACATTTCTACATAATAACCCCCCCCCCCCAAAAAAAAAAAAATCTACTGCTCTATGATCACACAATGCTATATAATGAACTTGCTCTGCTACTCTTTGATCAAATAATTGCTTCTTCATAATTTGGGTGCACACCTGCCACTTACCAGCGTACGTAGCAGGCTGGGTGGAACCCTTACCCCACCTTAGCTTTTAGTTTCTTGCCAGGTGTACCATGCACCACACTCATTGGCTCATTCCCTAGCATTATCTCTATCACTAGGTGTGGCATGCGCCACACTTGTTGGCTCATCCATTACGTGCAGGGTGTGTTGCTACCACCCTATTACCATTACTTTGCAGGATGTGTTGCTGCCACCCCTATTTTATTCCTAGGGAGCACCCAACAACTTTAGTCTCGTTTACTGGCAAACAGTTGTGTAGTTTCTGAAACACTCAACATGGAAGATCAACACAACAGCCGCACATTACTGCTGATCATAATTTCATTCGCACTGCTAGGGGGGTTGTTTGAAGAGCTGTTCTCATCTCTGTCTATGGTCGGTGTGTCTTCAATGCCGCTTGAAAAAGGAGGTTGTGGCTCTTCACTTCCGACACTGCTTGTCGCATGTGGAATTTCTACTAACACAGCTGGCTGTAGCTGTGATGTGCAATGTTCCTTGTTGATGTTCGAAATTACTGCAGTTTCACTGAGTTGATCGATATGCCGTCGTCATACTGTATTGTGTTGGACACTGACTTTGTAGGAGAAGGGTCCAGAGTAAGCTGTGATGACTCCATCAATCTTGGTGAACTTCGCCCCCCCACCCCAAGGCAGCTCAGCAAATGTACCATCAGTGCGAGGGAGGGGGTACTCCCCTGTCTGCAGTTGGGGATTTACTGTGATCTTATAGTCGCCACAGATGCGTACTGCACCATTTGGTTTGACGACAGGTACAACAGGCGTCGACCAGTTGCTGAATTTTACCTTGAGTGATATTCCTTCTTCTAGGCGTCTCAGCTTGACCTCAACGTTCGGTTTCATGGAATATGGGACTGGCTTTGCCTTGCAAAACTTTGGTTTACTGCCTTCTTTTAGCGTGATTTTTGCTTTTGTTGACTTGAGTGTGCCGATTCAATCATGAAACACTTCGCTGTACTCATCTAGGAGTTTCTCTAATTTCTCCTGGTTGCCTTGTAGTGGCTTCTCTTTTGAAATAACACAAATCTGCTTCTAGCCGAGTTTTATTTCGTGTAGCCAATCTCTCCAAACAACGCAGCCCACTTTGTCTTCACTACATACAATGTTAAGTCCTTAACTTGATTGTTGTGTTCCACACAAACAAGAAGTTTTCCTTCTGGTTTAATCTTCTCTCCTTAGTAGGTTTTCAAAATAGCAGTTGTCCCCTAGTGTTGTGTTTGGGAATGTTCTCTTGTACTTTTGCAATCGGAGGGTGGATATTATTGAGCCTGTCGAGTTCCATTTTCAGTGTGTCACCCAGATGACATCCCCATCTGCCACTTGGTTAACATTATTGACTTCCAGAAATGCAACTAAGCTGCATGTATCATCATCGCATCCATCATCAACCTCAAAGGAATGCACATAGGGTTTCTCATCCTTTCTTCGCCGGGTGGAGTTCTCACTCTTTCCTGAGCGGACAAGCGTGTTGGATGTAGCCCAGTTTCCCACATTTCCGGCAGGTTTCGTTTCTGAAGTAACACTCTGATAATTCATGTGTAGTATCACCACATCTATAACGATGATCGTGTAACTTTGGTTTCACATTTGGTACGCTGTCGCTTCCATTGGTTACTTTATTAACTTCTGATTCTTTACTGTCCTGTAACTCTTAGGTATCTTTTGCCGCAGCTTCCATGGCTAGTGCGATTTTTGTCGCTTTTGCCATGTGAACTCTGGTTCCGAGAGCAGCCATTTCTGGATAAGTTCGTTGTGCAGTCCACACACAAATCTATCCCTAAGCGCGTCATTTAAGCTCGCTCCAAACTCACAATACAGTGTCAACTTCTTTAATTCAGCAAGGTAAGTACTTATAGGTTCACCTTCAAGTTGAGGTTTTGGTGCCAAATTTTCTGTAGTGTTTCCACAATAGTTTTAAAGGACAGGTCTGATGGATTTGCTGGGGCAGCAGATTTCATAGTAGCCCGTACGTTTTGTTTCCCATTAGGCTGAGCATCACTACTACTTGTTTCTCTTCTTTAATTTTGTTGGCGATGAAGAGTATTGCTCTACTCGTTCGACGTAGACATTCCAGTCGTCATTAATTTTGTCGAAGGCCTCTGTTTTTCCAATTGGCATAGTGGCGTAGATTCGAACATTCTCTTTTCACGGCATGGGATCTGAATTCTCATCGCCAAACTATTGTGTCTCATTGAATAATCTGGCTCTTAGTACATCACAAACTTACACTGTAAAGACACACATGGCATGCGTGCGCATATACTGATACCAAAATCTGCAAACTAGTTTGTGCGGCATGCAGTTAATCCCCATTACTCTACTGCTCTATGATCATACATTTCTACATAATGAACTTCACGGCTTTACTGCTCTACAATCAACCACTTCTTCATAATAAATGATTTCTACGTACCAAAGTACTGAGTCTGAAGGAAAGTAAGCAAAATATGCGGTCGTACCAACATCCTAACGTTCTGAAGAGAGATAGTGACTGAAAGATCCAGTCATACTAACGTACTGAAGAAAATTAGTAAAATATGCGGTCGTACTAACGCACTGAAAGAAAGTAAGTCAACTATATGGTCGTGCTAATGTAGTGCTAGTGTATTAAAAGAAAGGATGTAAAACATAGGGTCGTACTAGCGTTCTAAAAGAAAATTAGTAAAATATGTGGTTGTACTAACGTACTTAGGAAAGTAAGCCAAATATGCGGTCGCACTGACGTACCTTGGGTACCTGACCACAGCCTCCTTTTCAAATTAAGGTATCAGTGTACCCCAAATGACCATCATTCTTTGGCCCCGCTTTACAGTCGGACGTTTGACGCAAACCCCAATAAAGTATATATTTTCTGAGAGCTTAATAATTGTAGATTACGAAGGTATATTTAGCGACATAAAAAAGTGTACGGTTTTCCGAATATAGCGCGCTATTTCCCAAAGTACAGAGGTTCACTAATCAAGTTCGTTTCCGGTCAGATTTGATCGGGAGAACACGATCAACATCGCTATGTCTTCTTGACACCTTTCACTAAAAAACGGTGTCGGAAAATTTTGATTACTTGTTTGTTTCTGACATGCAGTTAAACTTTGAGAGTTGATAAAACATGCATTCTCTTCACTAAAAAGGTCATAACTTTTGAAAGAAGCCAAAAATGAAACTTCCCGGCACCGTTTTTTTGCCTGATTATCGGGCAACGTTCTCTCCAAATTTCAGCGAAAAACGTTGCAAACTCGCCGGAAAAGAACTCAAAATGTGTGCCTCACTTGCTGAAATTTTCGTTTCGAGATGCGAAGAAAAATGTACTTTTGGGCGTTCTTCCGGTGTAATGAGATAATTACACAAAACGTGTGAAAGTTAATTACCCGTTGATAGACCAAGTAAAGGCTCAGTTTACTTTAACAAAAGAGCTCATATCAATAACAAAGCGGGCTCAAATAATGCTCCTGGCGGGAAATATCCTTTGGAAGATCTGGATTCCGCCGCTCGCGTATAAGGTTTGTAAGGAAATAATTTTCGTTTAATTTTTCATTTGCCATGTTTTAAATGTCTTTGCTAATGCAGATTCACCATCCATCTAACGAAACAGGTTGAATTATGCCGAAGACAAGTAAAAACCGTCCTCATAAACAACGGACAGGAAACAAACGGGCACGTTCGAAACTTCGAACGGCGAAAGTGCCAAACCACTCATGATTAGAGAAATCCTTATCGAATGATTTCGAAACCTTTTTCCTCTTTGAAGTTTTCTTCGCGCTCGCAAAAGGACACGGGGCTAGATTGCAGAATATCCGGCCCACTTATTTGCATCTCATTGAATAAGAATAGCAACTATTGTTATATACCTCGTTCTTCAAAACACACCGACACATGTAAATGGCTGGGCCGGGTATTCTCTAATCGCTCCGCAAAACACTCGAAGCAGCACGTCGACGACCAATTTTAGAAACACAAACGTGTGAAACTCGCGAACATAGTGTCTGTCACGTGATGCAAGTTTACTTCTCGTGACAACGTGTTGACAGCTATCAATTAGAGATAATTAATGGGAAGAAACGTTTTCTGTTACTAACTTTGCGTAGGATCAATCTTTTTTCATAGAATTTTTTTTTAAATGAAAGATTGCAATACGATCTATCTGAAAAAGCAAAAAAAAATTTTTTGCACGACTGATTACAGGAATTAAGAAATATGAACATATATCTGATGCACTACGTAATCTACACTGGTTACCCATCGAGTGTAGAATTAAATTTAAGATTTTGTTAATGGTATACAAGTCCTTGAATGGTCTGGCACCGGATTACTTATCTGCACTTATAGATGTTCGTCGACCTACCCGCTCTCTTCGATCGTCTGACAAGTTACTGCTTAATGTTCCAAAGGTAAATACAGTTACCTATGGCCAACGTGCCTTCTCCTACGTAGCCGCAACACTCTGGAACTCTATACCGGACAATATTAGAAACTCTGTAACAGTTGAAATATTTAAAACCAGACTCAAAACATTTCTTTTTAAAGAAGCATATAATTCATCTAATTGAACCTTTCTTTAAATTATGATTTACTTTTTTATAATATGTATATATGTATGTAATATTTATTTTTTTTTTGTGAACGCATCGAGATTTTTAGATGCGTAATAAGCAAGTACATTATTATTATTATTATTATTATTATTATTATTATTATTATTATTATTATTATTATTATTATTATCAAATTTGGGGTACACTGATACCTTAAGGCTATTGACAACTTAACATGGACAATTGCGACACCCAACTACCAAGCATGTGTCACATAATTTGGAGCATAGTAGTCGGTTTCGAGGGAAATGTGAACCAGCAGTGTCAACCCATAAAATAACTGACTACCAGAATAACTAAGAAATTGCCTCTGTAATTAGTTGACAGAGCTCATAGTTTAATTGGAACTATAAGTTTAAAGAGACTATTCCTTTCTCATTGGCCAGAAAGCCAGAAAACGATGGTTATGTGTTTGTCAGCACGATCTGTAGATGACTGTTCCTGTATAGTTGACTTTGGTAATCACTTGCCTTTGTTGTTTCTGTTGCTCTCTGCAGTATCCGCACCGTTGTTAATTTTTGAGGAGAATAAGACCAGGTAAAGTCAGCCATTTTTTAACAAGGGAATCTTTTCTTGCGTAATAAATGCGTCCTTGTTTGGGATTTCAAATGAGCTTCTTTTCATTCCTTGTTGCTTATGAGTACAACTTCATTCCCAACCACAAAGTTCTGCTTGGGGACTGGGACTAAACAGGCTTATTAACTAATTACATAATCACCGAAGTCACAAATTTTTATAGAACATGCGCTTCTCGAAGTTAGCATATCATTGAGGGAGAGCAGTGAAAATTCTTGGAAACAAAATGAATGAACAAAGTGGCATGAAGGCTGCTTGCAGCTAAATCATATAAGTGGTTTAGAATGACCATGCGAGCATCTGTTATCTTACAATAAAGGCAGACAATCTTGCCCAGTGTAATCATCCAGGGTTATAAAGATTTGAGAAATTGAAATTGGGTATTACTCTATTACATTTACCATTCCTTTACATACTGTTGTCCTTTCAGCTCAGCCATCCGGAGAAAAAGCTGACAAGAAAAGCTTGTGTGATTGATTGAATGCCAATGAATGACTCATGATCAAGAAAACAACGAATGTAAATTTAGTAATGAAATGTATTTTTTCAAATACCTCAATAAATGCCTTATGGAGTGATGTTTTTCCTCTTGGAGGGGGTATTTGCTTGGATAGGCAATTTTGCACCTGGTAAACAATTATACATAAATGTGAAAGAAAAGCTGAGGAATATGATACTATAAGAAACAATGACATTGCTTTATTAACCGCGCGGCCATGGGCCGAGCGCAGTTCATGGTTTCGCCATGGTTTATTAACCGCGCGGCCATGGGCCGAGCGCGGTTCTTGTTAACCGCGCGGCCATGGGCCGAGCGCGGTTCATGTTTTACCCGTTGTTTTTTTTTTTCACCGTTTTGTCTGTCACCAGACGCAGACCTCCATTCGGTCAACTTTGAATCACGCAATCTGTAATGTTTATTCACGAAAAGTTGTTGAAACATAAATACACGGACAATGTCACGGATATTGTTTTCTTTATTATAGGTAAAATATATTTTCCTTTGGTTGTATCGAAGATTTGGATTGGAAGAGGAAAATAAATACGCTAAAGAGGCATTACGTCAACCATTGAATGCGCTGACGTTGTAACTTTCACTTTTGTTACGTGACAGATAAGATCTTGTTTACCCTGCAAGTTTATTTTGCCAGGAACGAGTCTTTTTAGTTTTCCGAGTATTTTTCGTATTTTTAGAGAAGAGAAGTGAATTGTCAAAGTCCTCTATTGAAGCGAGTTCAGAGATCGGAATTCGAAGGAAAATGAAATATTTGCAAGCCAAGCAAAGAACGTGTTAGAACGTGCAAGGATTACGTCATTGGTAGGGAAATAACCATCATACTAAACATAGCTGTGGATAACGCAAGTCTTGAATTATATGACTCGAGTGACTACTTTGGTAGCCATCTACTCAAGGAAAAAAACAATTAAATTTAATTGTGACTTTTGAGAAAGAAAGCTGTTGTTCATAGTGTTCGTATCTAAATGCCGATTCATATCTCCATGATATCTCGAAGAACGTTCCAGATTAAGACTATTACGTCATCGGAGATTTCACAACGGCTACAAGTGATGGTGCAATAATAGGGTTAAACAGTTCGTGTGTAGTCGTTGTTGTCAGTTGTGCTACAGATTGAGCTGTTTATTAATAGCGTAGCTGTTTGTAAGTAGCGCTCTGTATGATTGACCTGAACGTAACACCAGGACACAAGTCGCATTTAGGCTTATATACCATCGACTAGAAAGGAAAGACTTCAAGGGTCATCCTCTTCGATTCAATTTTAAGGGAAAGTGTTCATCATTTGCCCTTCGCAATCATCCTATCTGACATTTGTGATAACTTAGTGCTCGAACAAGGCTAACATACTTTGATTTCGAGATCGATGTACTTAATAAGATACTTCATCGGAAAGCAAACATTGTTTTGGTAAATGCTCTTTTACATATCGGAAAGGCAGACGCTCTGTTTCAGTGAACGTTTTCTGTATATCTGTTAACAAGCAAACAAAAAAAATTTAAAGAAAGAAAATGTTTAGTCTCCTACAGGATTCGAACTCACGACCTCCCGATCGGGAGGCAAACGTCTACTCCACTGCACCACAGCAGCATGAGTCATGACACGGTGAAACTTATATATTATAAACGCTGGGTTGTAAAAGAATGTGCACTGCTTTGTGACTGTGGTGCTAAGAAAACAATTTAATTTTACAAGCGCGGTTATAAGATCTAAAAGATCTTCTTGTTTTACCCGTGGTTTTTTTTTCCCCGTCGTTTTGTCGGTGACCAGACGCAGACCTCCACTCGGCCAACTTTGAATCACGCAATCTGTAATGTTTATTCACGAAAAGTTGTTGAAACATAAATACACGGACAATGTCACGGATATTGGAACATTAATACACGGAAAATGTTACGGATATTGTTTTCTTTAATATATGTAAAATGTATTTTCTTTTCGTTTTATCGAAGCGTTGGATTCGAAGAGAATATTAAATATACTAAAAAATTTATTACGCCAGCTATGGAATTGCTGACATTGCAGCTTTCACTTTGGCTAGGTGAGTACGATCATGCTTACTTTGCAAGTTTATTTCGTCAGAAGCGACAGTCATTAATTTATTTGCAATTTTGCGAGTATTTCGTGTGGGTTTAGGAATTTAAAGTTAATTGTTTGGCCGTTTCATCGAAGCGAGTAAAGAGATTCGAAGGAAAATTAAATTTGCTGAGGTAAACAAGATAGAACTTGCAGCGTTTATGTTCTAAAATTGAACCGTGGATAGCGGAAACCTCGGATTGTCTGACTTTGCTTGTCCTTTACTTATAGCACAAACAAATTAAAATCTGACTTTTAAGGAAGAAAGCTGTTTTATTAATAGCGTAGCTGTTTGTAAGTAGCCCTCTGTATGATTGACCTGAACGTAACACCATGCAGGACACAAGTCGCATTTAGGCTTACATACGATTAGAAAGGAAAGACTTCAAGGGTCATTCTCCTCGATTCGATTTTAAGGGAAAGTGTTCATCATTGCCCTTCGCAATCCTATCTGACACTTGTGATAACTTATTAATGCTCGACCAAGGCTAACATACTTTGATTTCGAGATATGTACTTAATATATTTCATCGGGAAGCAAACACTGTTTTGGTAAATTTTCTTTTAAGTATCGGAAAGGCAGACGCTCTGTTTCGGTGAACGTTTTCTGTATATCTGTTAATAAGCAAACAAAAAAAAATTTAAAAAAAAGTGTAGTCTCCTACGGGATTCGAACTCAGGCCTCTCGATTGGGAGGCAATCGTCTACTCCACTGCGCCACGGCGGCATGTGTTTTGACACTGAGGAACCTATTATAAAGCCTGGGTTGTAAAAGAATGTGCCCTGCTTTGCGACTGTGGTGCTAAGAAAACAGTTCAATTTTAAAAGCGTGGTTATAAGATCTGAAAGGTCTTCTTGCATGTTTTTGTTTTGTCATGTCAGGGACCAGACCCAAACTTCCACTCGGCCACTTTAAATCACGCAACCTGCGATGTTTATTCGCCAAAAGCTGTTGGAATATTAATACACGGATATCGTTTTTCTTTATGTGTACGTAAAATATATTTTCTTTTCGTTTTATCGAAGTTAGATTCGAAAGGAATATTAAATATGCTAAAAACGGTATTGCCTCAGCCATGGAATTCGCTGACGTTTCAGCTTTCACTTTCGCTACCTGAGAAATGAGATCGTGCTTGCTTTGCAAGTTTATTTCGCCAGAAACGACGGTCGTTGATTTATTTGCAATTTTGTGAGTATTTCTTGTGGGTTTAGGCAGTTAAAGTGAATTCTTTGTCTTTTTAATCGAAGCGAGTTAACACATTCGAAGGAAAATTAAATATTTGCTGAGGTAAACAAGAGTTTGCCAGAACTTGCAGCGTTTATATATAAAGGACTTTAAGATAGTCGACTGCGGTCGACTACGACGGTTGGATGCGTATTCAGTAGACTGGGTCGAGTACGGTAAAAAGGCGCGAAAATTTGCCGCGTGTTGCCATTTAAGATCACCAAGTGACGGAAGACGGTAGGTTTGCCATTTCTTTTTAAGAATTGTTTGAATTCTGCAAATATAAAGTTGTTATTAAAAGAGCAAGACCAGGGAAGCAGTTAGAGAAGATGTCTTTCAAAGATGTTAGAAACGCTCTTTTAGTGGCTTCTGGCGATGGTTTTTTAGATGATGAAGAATTTTTGTTTCTGTACGATTATTACGAGTCGGTTAATCCTTCGTATACATACTGGGATTTTGATACATTTTGTTTGGATTCATTTAATTCGTGCGAGTGTGAAGCCCACTTTAGAGTGGTCAAAGACGATCTTCCCATTCTTCTGAATGCTTTGAAGCTTCTGGCAACTTTCAAGTGCCCACAAGGAACAGTGTGTAGCGGAATGGAAGGGCTTTGCCTAATGCTGAAACGATTAGCGTACCCATGTCGATATTTCGATTTAATTTCGACATTTGCGCTTCCAATACCAGAGCTGTGTATGATCACAAACACGGTACTTGACTGGATCTACAACGTGCATGGATTCCGTTTAACCTCTTGGAATCAGCGATTTCTCTCACCGGCTAATCTTCAAGAATACGCGAATGCAATAGCTAGGCAAGGGAGTCCCCTCAGTAATTGTTGTGGTTTCATTGATGGTACGGTTCGCCCTATATGCCGCCCTGGAGAAAACCAGCGCATAGTACACAATGGGCACAAGCCTGGTCACGCGCTAAAATTTCAATCAGTGGCGTTACCAAATGGCCTGATAGCAAATCTTTATGGTCCAGTAGAGGGTAGACGTCACGATGCAGGAATGCTTAAAGATTCTGGCCTGCTTAATGACCTTCAAAGAGTAGCTTTCAGCCCAACAGGGGACATTCTGTCTCTATGGAGACCCCGCCTACCCCCTTCGTCCTCACTTGATGGCCCCCTTCTGATTGGGAGAAGTCCCAGTATTTACAGCAAACATGGAAGCATTTAACGAAGCAATGAGTTCTGTTAGGGTGTCGGTTGAATGGCTATTTGGTGATGTCTTGAATTCCTTCAAGTTTTTAGATTTCAAGAAAAACTTAAAGCTAGGATTAAGTGCAATTGGAAAGTACTATTTTCAGGAACATGCTTACCTGTCTTTATGGTAACACGGCGTCAACATTTTTTCAACTTGATCCCCCGACCATTCAAGACTATTTGGTGTAATAGTTTATTAACAGACCTGGCCCCCGTTGTTCAAAGGCTGGATAACGCTATCCACCTGGCCTGGGTTGTTCGAAAGGTGGATAACGCTATCCACCGGATAAATCACTATCCAGTGGATAGCGTGGTTTCTTTTGTTAACACTTATCCGCCGGATAGTGATTTATCCGGTGGATAGCGTTATCCAGCCTTTGAACAACTGGGGCCTGGTGGACAGCGGGTTATCCAGCCTTTGAACAACCGGGGCCTGACATTGCCCATGGACTCTACTTTCATTATTGAGGAGGGAAGAGGAGGGGGAGGGTGGGGTTAGCATGTTCCCTTGAAAATTTCACTTCTTCTCCATTGTTTTCTATTAATAAATTCCATTGTTCCCTAATATCTTTTGCCAAGATTCCCTTTAATAGTAGAGATATCCCTTGTTCCCTCAAATTAACCCCCAAAATATTGCATGTTCCCTTGAAAGAAATGATAATGTCAGGCCTTGTTCCCCAAGACCCTTGCAAGGCCCTCAATATCATTGTTTGTTGTAATGCATGTAGCCATTAAGCATGCAGGCTCTGAGGATAGATACTAAGATGCTATAGTATCCATTTATACCATTTGTAACAACTTTATTATGAACTGGTCACAGTCACACTCAATAATTCGAATTACAGGATCCAGTTCTGCCAAACAATATAACTTCAAGTTTATGACTACCATGGTAAACATCATCAACACTGATATTAGGACAACAAGAACAAAAAACAAATCATTTCTGTTTAGCTAAAAGCCATTAGCAAAAAACATCAGCCAAAGTTGAGCATTTGCATCGATTATAAGTTCCTACAAAACCATCAAGTGTTCCACTGATGTTACATACAACTGTTTTGCAAATAGCTGTATAAAAAGGGTTCTCTGGTAAATAAGAACCAACGACTGAAAGTTTGTTACTGATTTGAAGCTATATTAATTTAAAGACAGAAAGAACTGTTTTGATCATAACAAAAAATATGACAATTAAGCAATAAACCATAGAATAATGTGGGTTACAAAGCATTTATCAAGGGACTGAAACTTCCCAAACAATTGGTGTACTTACAGAAAACCAATAGCTCAATCATCAATCTTCAGTCTTTAGTTTTTGTCTTGAGACATTTTTTGCAATAAAGCAAGAATTAAACTTTGTGTTTGTTGAGACTGCTGCTGTTGGAGATTAAACTGCTGTTGTTGTTGCAGTGCTTGTTGCTGTAGGTGCTGCTGTTGATGAAGTATTTGGGCTTCAAACTGCTCCTGTCGCTTCTGTTGTAAGGCCAATTCCTGCTGGCGAAGGGCTACTTCTTGCTTTTTCACTTCTGCATCACCTGACATTTGGCCTCAAGGTACTGCAGAGCATCACTACCACGCCTCCTTTTCCTACTTCTTGGTTTCTCACTTGCACTCTCTTCTTCATCAGAATCAGCAACAAATTTAGACTTTGCCCATGTATTCATAGAGTAGTTATAGAGTTGAGGTATCTGAGACATTTTTCAATATTTTGTCCTATTATTTTTTGTCCTCAGATTTTTCCAATACTAAAACCAAAATTTGAATCTTATACTTGACAATCAAATATAGGATCGTAAATTGAAACCAAATCTATAACAAAATGTTTAACCAAATCTATAACCAAAACATATACTAAAGACATAAACCACTCTTAAAAATCAAATATTAGAATCGGACTTAGAACCTAAACCTAAACCCGGGATATTGGTCTGGAACTAAAACCTTCTATCATTATTGGTCCCAATACTGAGCCTATAAAGTATGATGAAAATCGAGTGAATGTTTTCCCACGCGTGGGAAAAAAAGTAGCAAAAGGTGTGATCAATTATGTATAAAACCCACAGCTGCCATGCAAATATCAACCAATCAATTGATCACAACTGTTGCTACTTTTTTTCCCACGCGTGGGAAACTATCCTGACGCGTCAGACAAATTTTGATTAGTAGATATTTGCATAACACCTGCATTGTAGACTGTGGCGTGACATAAAAATAAAATATTGTATAATATATGATGGATTGTAATTTTCAAATTCATGATGAATTGAAGAATATGGGGGAATCAACATGTCCTTTTTGTGATCAACTATTAGTAGAATTTCACAAAGTGGTTGAGCCGTGTTGTGGTGATCAAGATATAGAGATTATTAATGGTATGAATACTTGCATAAATTGTGGTTTAGCTCACAGTTGTGATTATGTTATGGAATATTTTAACTTCTATGATAATATGCATAGGATAAGACGGAAATCAGTTTATAATCGGAAATACCATCTTCAGAATGTGTTGGATAGTATATCTTTTAAGAATAATGTCTGTTTAACCCATAAACAAAGAGAGCAGATACACAAATTATTTGTTGAAATCGACGGCGTTTTGCACAAAGTTGATGATGGGCGCAAACGGATGATGAGTATTAAATATATTATCAAGCAATTATTCAAGATGTTCGGGCTTCCTTATAAAGATATCGATGTAACGAAGTCGAAGAAGACATTAAAATCTTATGAAGAATGTTGGGAAAAGGTTAAATCATTGATAGGCGATAGAATTCAGTCGATAGTTAACGTATGAATTTTTCATCGTATTTTATCAAATACTTGTCAACATTTGGACTGTTGTCTGTCACGTAATCATCAATGTTTTTCATTGTGTTGTAAATATGAGATGAATTGAAATTTCCACTTCTCATCATGTCTTTTATTTCATTCAGCAAATGTTGATAGCTTTGGTGGGCATATGTACCATTTTGGATCTTAAGATCAAGGTCTTTATGCTTCATCCAACCCTGAATCAAAAGTGCTGCTGTACTGATTGCGATCAAACTAATGCCGCCAGTTGCTAGACTGCTAGCGAAACCTCCAGATGCAAATATGATGGACAGTGAGTTACCCAATAGTTTCCATTTTTTGAGGTGTTTGGATGCTTGTTTGTACGCCCAACACTTTTCATGATATGTACGGTAGTAAGATTTTAATTCTTCAATCTGTTCGTCCGTTAGTTCATCTGAAATATGATTCCAGTTGAATATACTCTTTCGTGGCTCTTTCATATACATTGTTTATATATTTTTTATATTTTGATTTTTTTGTATACGCAATATATTAATCCGGAAATCTGGCCGCATAATGGAGATCTTTTAATAAATTTTGGTGTTCTGTTTTTGTGAATAACATAAGTATATCCTTGGTCTAATTGATGATGTGCATAGAATCTACCGAAAGCATCATGTAGAATGCTATGTGAGTGTAATATATCTGACTGATTGAATATTCTTTCGAGGAACTGTGTGAGACATCCATTCCCAGGGCCAATCAGACCGATTTCGTTGTTATTTAGTTCGAGTACCCTATCAACTGATATGAGTATATCGAAATTATTGAGGTAAAGATATTGATATACTAAAGCTGACTTTAGTATAACATCATTCACCTTTTCGTATTTTGGTTTGGTTATTTCAAATAAGCAGTTGACGTATTTGATTGTTTCACTTATCATATATATATGTTATATTTTAATCTAATTTAGGGGATATAAATATCTTATAAAAAATGTGCCGAATCCAGATCCTAATAATTTTGAATTTAATCCAAAAAATTTTAAATAGATTTTCTGAGAAATTGATGGATTTTTTTTCTCAATTTCGATGACTGCGTTGATTGTCAAAGGTGTCCAATTTGTTTCTTTTTTTAGATTTAAACTGAAAAGTTCTTTATTTGATTGTTCTGAATTATATATTTTGAATACACCATCACGAGAAACAGATGGTAGATTGAAAGGTAATATGTAAAAATCAGTATATGTTATTTTGTAATAACCATCAAGTGACAGTATTAATTTGTGTGATTCATTATTGTTTGAAACAGTTGAAAATGGATACTTAATATTAGTTGGAAATTTGACAGTATCAGTTTCATTATGATTCAAATCAGTTGTGAAATAGAAATAACTTCTATGTGTCACAACATGTAGTATGTGTGCATCCACTTGTAATTTGTTGACTGC
>OZ026604.1:16251657-16279157 GCA_964020085.1 Micromussa lordhowensis
CACGTCAAATTTTGCCAGTAAAGCTCCTCTGCCGAATGACATAATGCCAGCGATAATATCGTCAACTTTCATATACTGGACCGAGAAGGGGTCTCTTGGAACCCCGTCATTCACGCTGTGACCCTCTGGATGGGAAAGGTCCAGGATCAAACGCCACTTGTTCGGCTGATGTTTCTTGGGAATGACGCCAAATCGGCTGACGTGGAGATTGGGTAATGGAGGAGTGGAGAAAGGGCCAGCCACTCGTCCCTTGGCTAGTTCAGCCCGGAGGTAATCATCAATTACCGATGGTTGAAGACTGGCTGACAACATGTTCTGCCGAGCTGATCTCAAAGAAACTAACGCTGGATTAAAGCCCACATGAAACCCTTCCTGAATGCCCGTCAACACATAATCCACAAACCATGGATCAGGATGAGCTGATGCTTCTTTGCGTAGTCTATCCACTCTAATAGGAGAAACCTTGTGTGGGGGAAGCAATGGCAGATACAAAGAAGGGGCCATGTTTTGAACTTGTGAGACACCACATGATAACTGAACAGTTGGCAGTCCTGCCTGCCGTCGAGAAAACAGACTCGCGGCGCTAACTGAAACATCTGATGAACTTGTATTTACACTATTTACACATGAAGCGGCTGCAGTAGTCGTGGCAACCAGGATATCAGCGCCGGGGGCGTTTGCCACCGGATGGAGTAAGAGAGCGAGATCGTTGCGTCCCCTTGTTGGCTCGAAAGGGACAACGAACTAAGGGATGGTTCCCATCACAACGCTCACAAACATGGCGGAAAACGGCATTGACCAAGGGTCCAGCGACAAGCTCAATCGTTCCAAGAGCGACAGTAGTACGCCGAAGTCGAAGAATGCGGAACAGGAGGAGATGGTGAGTTGGGAGCAGACGACGAAGAAGGAAGTGGGAGGGCTGACTGAGTCCCAGGAAGGGAGGATGAGGACTGAGGTACCCCAGAGGTCCGGGTGTGGAAGTTGTACAAGTCCAGATTCATTTTAGACCAATCTGCCAAGCATGACGCCGCAGCATCCTTCCTGAATGCAACATCATACGTTTGCCAGGCAGGACCCGGGAACTGGCGTGCCGTCTGCATGATGAGTAATTTGTACTGAGTTAAGTCCTGCCAACGATTTGGATGGGCGTTGCAAAACACCCAAGCGTAGATGGTAAAGGCCTGGACCCAAGTTAAAATATCGGTAATTTCCACCACTCGCTTTCGCGCCGGAGAAACAACCAATTTGCCATCCAAATATGTGTGGGGCTCAGATTCCTGTGCCCTTAAGTTCTCTGCCAAGAGGTCCGCCAGCTCCACAAAAACCCCACTGGTTATTTTAGCGACCAGTTTTGCTGGAATTGGCGCGTAACCGGGACCGACTACAAAGGCCTTGCCGACCGAAGGCGCGAAAGTCGAGGTGCCGGGTGCCGGCCACGCAGGAGAAACGAACGTGGGTGGTGTAGAAATAGCCATGAGCGGCGGCTGACCAAGTGCGGTGAACACCGGATTTCCTACCGTCGAATAAGTCGAAATAAACGAGGGAACAACAACATTACCTGACGTGGTGGACGAGCTTGCAATCGAGGAACTCGCCACGTTCGAAGCGTGCGCCATGCCCCCGAATGACTGAACTGCAGCGCTGGTCGACGAACTCGTCGCTCCATTCGCCTGAAACGCTGCAAGAATTTGGGGAAGCGACTGTCCTAGCGCTTGAGAGAGCGCTTGGGAAAGAGTCTCGCTGGAGATGGAGAATATGGGCGGCGAAGCCGATGAGGTTGTCGCGACCGAGGAGGTGTTTGTTTCGCCCGACGACGACGCCATGAAATCGTCCCAATGCAGCGCGGCTGTGAGGCTGTTCCGAGTAGACCGTGGCATAAAAAACAGACGCAAAGACACGCACAAGTAAAACGCAAATAACAGCTAGATCGGAGAGCTAGATGACGACTGCTCTCGGCCACGCTGGCTGACAGAACTCCACGCACTGCCAAACCTACGCCACATGGGTGACACACTGCACTAATGCGCATGCGCTTCAAACTGACCTCTGACCGCGGGTACTGTTGGCGCTCTTTGTTGTTAACTCCTTTAAATTGCATTTAAATACATTATAACCATTCTTAGTTGAAACAGACTTCCATCTGCCATGTCTTTGAAACAGCCTGTCAGCCACACCTGCGTTGGCAGCAGCAGAAGCACCACCTGATCTTAAGGAATGAGTACTAAAAACAGCAATGTCTGGCACAATATCCTTAAAACTACTCTTAAAATACTCCCTAACAGTTGAATAACTTATGGGCCTATTTGTAGAAACAAACTTATGTCCTAACTTGGATTTAGTTAGAGGCTTGAAAACATAATGACTAGGTTCCACTGGAAAACGCTCAAGCTCTGAAAGATAACGTTTGAAAAGCAAAACTGGACAAGTATCTTGGGATGAACTTCGAGATATAACCACTTCGTTACCCTTCCTTAGTTGATCCGTCTTACTTATATCAACTCGGATAACAACATAAGAATCATGAAAAGTAATATCACCATACTTAATGCTAAGAACCTCCACAATTCTGAAAAAACCGGCAAAAGCCAAAAGGAAAATACAAACATTCCTCAAATTAAGTAAATTATCTAGGTTAGAGGCTTCAACTAACTTCCTAATCATATCAGGCAAAATAGGCTCTTTCTTGTTAATTAAACGAGTTCCAATAAGCCTCTTAGCTGCTCTACTAACATCATGAATAATAGAACTGTCAGTAGGTGAAGGTAACCCCGCCAAATTGTGAGCCCATTTGATTCCATAAATAGCAGAATCTACGGCAGAATGGGAATGGGTCGTATCGAGAAGATGCTGAAGGTACAAGGCGACGTGCTCTGTCTTGGCAGGAAAAGCTTGAATTTCATCTATGGAAGAAGCGTAATTCTTCCATCTCGTGAAGGCCCTTCTGTAAGCGTCAGTGGTTCCTGGAGCTCTCGAAGCAATGACTGTGGACTGTAATCTGGAAACCAGGCCTGTCAAGGAGGGTTCACGCAAATCATTAAGGGAGGCCCAAACACCGGAAGCGAAAACATCTAAAAGAAAAAACGAATAAAGAAACAAGGAAACAAAATGGAAATAAGTAAACATCCAAAACCGCTGAATGAATAGAATAAACCAATACTATAAGAAGAAGCAATGTTATTGAGCCTCAGAACAGAGCACATCCAGCACGAGCTGAAATGATTGTAAGGCTACCTAACGATACCGGGGGCTGTCCGAAAACAAATATGATACCCACAAAATACATGCGACACCGCGGGGTAGCACATAAGTATACTGGCACCATAAGTATACTGGCATCATAAATACACCACCGGGGGGTGTACGTAGCTACACAGCAGGCACCGGGGGCCTCTATATAACAATTATCTGACAAAACACATGCCGTGGACAAAAACTTGTCTAAGAAACGTGTAACATCACCGGGGGATGTACACAGCCAGACTAAGGCTATCAGGAGTCGTATATAAAACAACTTACTAAAAACATGTGACACCGCCGGGGGTTGCACAAAGCGACACTTACAGCACCGGGGGCTGAAATATGAACTAGTATTCGACAACAGATGCGAAACCACCTGCTTTACATGAACGCCGTGTCAAAAATAATTAATGATCGAAGCGGCAATAGTAGGCCTGAGTGGGGGTGCAGGGGGAGGGGGGAAGGGGGGAGGAGGGGGACAATAATCATCTCCACCAGCCACACGATTACAAACAGAATAAGCATACCTCCTAAGGATTGCAAGCTGAACACGAGCCCAACTGAGAAGTACAAAAGCCAACATTAGAAGTGCGAACATTCCTAGCAAAATCAACGCGTAGGGCAAGGCATCTAGACCTGAAAGCCCTCGTGCCAAACAACTTATTCTTGGCTTTACCCTTGACGAACAAATCCGGTCTGTTGGGAAGATATAACCATTGACATACAAAAGAATTTAGGTGAGTACCATCATTGCTTAATAATGGCCAAAAATATGCTGATTTCCACAATGGCACAACTAGAGTCCCCACGGCCTTACAATCTTTCATATGGTTTAATACCCTGCCAATGAGAGATATTGGTGGCACCAGCCAATTATTCTCAAGTGACCAGTCTTGTGTGAAGGCGTCAACAGCTTCGGCACCGGGTTGGACGAATCTGGAATTAAACCTAGGCAGTTTCGCATTATAACTGCAAGCAAATCTGTCAACTGAGTGTGGACCCCAGTGGCTTTCAAGATGGAAAAACACCTCGTCGTGGAGAGAATAATCATCGAAATCAACAATCTTACTAAAAAAATCAGCCTGAGAATTCTGATCACGCGGCAGCCAGGAGACATTGAGGTGAATTTGGCGTTGGGAGGTAAAAAGGAAGATACTCAGAGCGATGTCTTGTAATTCTTTAACCATACTACCAGCCTGGATAATTCTAACAACGTTCTGATTATCAGTGTTACAAGCAATGGCTTGGCCTGCTAAATGATTGGCAAATGCTTCAAGAGCGAAGTTTATTGCATCAAGTTCTCTCCAAGTAGAAGACTTTTGCGATTCTTCCGTGGACCAATTTTTGTGACAAACTAAAGAAGAACCTTGAATAAAACCTCCACAACCTGTCGACGAAGCATCTGTAAACAAAACTTTGGACGATACAAAAGGAATCGGCCAAAACAAAATTCCATTTAATGTTCTTAATTTGTCTTTCCAAAAATGAAGCTCTTGTTTTGCTTGATCGTGCACGCAGACAAGGGCATTCCACGAACTCCGAGAATTGGTAGTAAGATGCAAATATCTCGTCATAATCTGGGTAACATTCCCGCAGCTGGCGGACATTGAAATAATCTGACCGACAATAGAAGCAATATTCTTCACGTGAGCACAAGCAGAAAACTCCAAACTAGCACAAATATCATTAAGGTCAGAACAAAGCTTTTCAATTCTGGCATCGCTGGCAAAAATTAAACCGGTATGAGTGTCAATGTTGTAACCAATCCACGAAAAGGTACGCGTAGGCTCCCAATTAGACTTCTCGTGATTAATTTCAAATCCGCAACTAGAAAGAACTGAACGAACTAATAAACTGTTCAACTTAGCAACTTGGAACGACGGACCAGCACCAACCCCATCATCAAAAAATATGGCGATTGGAATGCCTTGCGCCCTCCAATGTGTCTCCAAAGGCTTAAGCAACTTGGTGAAAATGTAAGGAGCGCTGGAAAGCCCAAAAGGCAAACCAGTAAACTGGAAAAACCTCGTATGGCCTGGAACAAACTCCCACGAGAAAGCCAAATATTTGCGATGATCTGGAAAAATGTCTACGTGATGGTAACCTGACTTTAAATCAAAGGAGAAAACAAAAAAGTCTTTGGCAAAAGTGTTCTTAATGGTATGCAGATTCTCACACTTAAATTTCTGTTTGAAGACATGCAAATTAATGTGCCTTAAATCCAAAATAAGCCTCTTCTTGCCGTTAGCTTGAACCGAAACAGTTAGCGGATTGACAATGTCAGGCGGAGAAATTATTTCCTCAACACGATTGTCACGCAAGAGTTCGATCGAAGATAGCTTCGCTAACAAAATCTGCTTCTTTAAGGGCTGAGGCATTGTTCGTGAAAAGGCGAGGCGGCGGCGTGGAAATAAATGGGATTTTGTAACCATTTCTGATGACAGATAATATAAAATCCGGCGCACCAAGAGATTGCCAATGCTGAATGGATTTAAACAATTTCCCTTTAACAGAAATTTGTTGGACAACAGGAGCACTCACAACTGGGATCTCGAACTCAAGCTCAAAGCACTTAGATTCTTGAAAGGCATCCTCTGATAAATCGTCAACGAAGTCACACGGGGAATTAAGAAATGAAAATTCAGACTTACTTTGCTTGTCACCATCTTGTCATCTATTACCTGAATTAGCTTTAGAAACAGAACGGGCGATTTGAGTGCATTCAGACCTCCAATGGCCAAACCTGCCGCAGGCGAAACAATTACCGGGCCTCGACAGAACGTCGGATGAACGAGGATAGGACAGCCGATCTCGCTGGTTACGGAAGGAACCAAATGGCGAAGAACTTCTGAAATACTGGGAAGGAAAACGTGGTCGTGATGAACTGGAAGGGCGACTGAGGGATGAAGATTGGTTGATAGGTCTTTTGGGAACAGTAGACTTGAGAGCTTTCTCAGCTCGTTCCTCGGCACGGCGGATCTTTTTACCGTCCTCTTCATCGTCAGCTAACTCATGCTGGGTGTACTGCTCGACAGTTTTCCAGCCAAACTCCGACTTGTCCGCTAGTAAAATAAGCTTTTGCCTCTCAGAAAGCATTGACGTACCTTCTGACAGCGAGGATTTAGCCTTGTCAACTGCGTTGGACTCAAGGTGGGATTTAACGTCATCCAAGGTATCCTGTAGCTTAAGATTAAACTTGTACTGGATCTCGTTGCCTTTACGTTTAAAGGATTTCGGTTCCTCTCGACGCAACTTCTTGATTTCCCTCAACTGGTCATCAGCAGCTTCCACGCTGGAACGCTTAATACTCTCAGCCGAATCTGCTACTAACTTGGAAATCTGATCTAACAACGCCTTATTATTTTCAGCCAAAGAAGTATAAATAAACTCTTGAACCTCATTTGAGACTGACATGATGGCGGGAGAACGGAAGCCCAAAATAAAGCGGGCGAACACTCTGACTGACCGACCTAGAATGACTTAGATCTCCCGCCAAAAACCTTAAATAGTACTTAAGCAACCCGAGATGCAAAGAAAAAGCAAAGAGATCTGGGAGAGATGAGGATTGGTCTTCATATCGCTTGTTTAGAAATAAGGTCACCGCTGCTATACGACACGCTAAGTCTGATTATAATCGAAACTTAATCCAAGAAAATCTCGACAACCCACGTAACTTTTGGAGGTCTATGAAGAAAATCTTCCCTAACAAGTCGTCAAATGTGGACTCAATTAATCAACTGAAGTGTGAGGAGCAAATGATCACGGAAAAGGAGAGTATTGGAAATCATTTTTGTAAATACTTCTCTGAGATTAAGCTACGAATCTCTAATCAATTCAAAAGAAGTCCTATAGCCTCTACCATGTGTCGTGCGTTTACTGCCGATACATTCCACTTGGCACAGGTCACTAATAGTTTCATTTACAAACAGTTACTACAATTAAAGGCATCAAAAGCAACAGGTCTTGATGGTATTCCGTCCAGGTTGCTGAAGGATAGTGCTGTAACTATCAGTATATTTTTGACACACATTGTTAATTTGTCCATTACAAGTCAACGTATACCTCATGATTGGAAACATGCTAAAGTCGTTCCACTTTACAAAGAAGGGGCGAGGGACGAGATTGATAATTATCGCCCGATTTCAATTTTGCCTGTGGTGTCGAAAATTCTTGAAAGGGCTGTCCAACAACAATTGGTCGATTATCTGGAGTCGCATGGCCTTTTTTCTAGATACCAATGTGGATTCCGTCATAAGTATTCGACACAGAGTGCAATTACATTTCTATGTGACTCCATAAGAAGGAACATGGATGCTGGTCATCTAACAGGTGCTATTTTCATAGACTTTCGTAAGGCATTTGACACTATTGATCATAAGGTTCTGCTTGATAAACTGCAGCTGTTTGGAATTTATGATAGTGAACATCGTTGGATGACCGATTACCTTACAGATCGTACCCAATCAGTTTTCGTAGGAGGAGTCCTGTCTTGCCCACAACAAGTGGTTTCTGGAGTTCCGCAAGGTTCTATTCTGGGCCCTCTACTTTTTTCCTTGTATGTTAAGGATTTGCCGAATTGTTTGCGAGCTGCCAATGTGCTAATGTATGCTGATGACACCGTCATTTATTATGCAGCCTCAGATGCGAACCAGCTGGAGCGAGTGTTAAATGTCGAGCTCAAGTTCCTTCATGATTGGTCTACGAAGAACGAACTGTTTATTCATCCTAAGAAGACTGAATATGTGATCTTTGGAACGGCTATGAAACGCAACCAGATTAACTCTGACAATCTTAGTGGTGTTTATTTAGGAGAACAAGCTCTTAATTGTAGACCTTTCTATAAGTATTTAGGTGTCTATCTAGATCAATCTCTATCTTTTAAGGAACATGTCACTCGACTAGTTGATAAGGTATCTAGACAGCTTGGCTTGTTAAGTAGAGTAAGAAATAACCTCACTGTCCATGCAGCTGAAAGGATTTTTACAGCTATGATTCTTCCTAAATTGGATTATTGCGATTTTGTTTGGAACAACTTGGCACCTTCGAGATATCATGCATTAGAGCGTTTACAAACGAGAGCTGCTAGAATTATTTTAAAGGATAGTAGCCCTAGCCACGAGCATTTGTTACGACAATTAAGTTGGATGTCACTTAAGGCACGTTGTAACATGCATATTGTCACTTTTGTCTTTAAATGTGTCCACAACATTGCTCCAGATCTCTTCAAGGAGTATTTTGTCAGAACTTTTCACAATTATTCCACTAGGCGCAATGGTCTCGACATCTTTGTCCCAAAGGTTTCAACTGAATCTGCAAAGAAAGGCTGTTACTTTTTCGGAGCTCAAGTTTTCAATAATTTGCCATCGAGTATGAAAGAAACCGAATCTCTTTTAATTTTTAAAACATTGGTTAAGGACTTTTATATTGGAAACTCTTAGAATTTTTAATTATTGTATATATCATCTTACTTCATTTTGTAATGTTTTTAGGACTTTTAATGTTATTTTAATTCTATTTTTAGTTGTTCAGGGCACCCCTTGATAACAGCATTTGCTGACGGCTTTACCCTGATTAAATATGTTAATATTATTATTATTATTATTATTATTAGATGCACCGCGAACCTCTCCAACGTGCCGTCAGAATAATAATTTCTGACTAATTCGTCCCTCAAACGTCGGAAATTACATTTTTGTACTCCTTTAACACATCTGCTGAAAAAGAGCAACTTGAAATTTGAGTTGCTGGAGCCATAATAACGAAATTGAAGAGTGATACCAACATCTATTTTGGAATTGTTGAAAATTATATACGCTTTAGCATAATTTGAAAACCAATCATGACTGAAATCAGATATTATTGGATCACCTTCAACATTATCAAATAAAAGACGATCACTGTCACCATCAGTAACGATATTGGAACCATTATAACCAAAAATTTCAAAAACAATGGAATAAGTACCTGGATTAATATTGTTTGTCAATTTCAAATTGGAATAAGCAAAACCATCACGAACACCTTGTCGAGATATTTCTAATAAATCCAAATGATTTGTATGGTTGGTGATTGAAATGTTTGATTTAGTTAATTCTGCTTCATCACCATAATTTTTATAAAAAGTGAAACTTGGTTGTAAATGATAATTTGGAGATGAATGAACTTTTACTTTAGAAATTTCTGAATCAACATAAGTTTTATCAGCTTTTTTAGAGTTTTCAGATTCAAAATAAGCTTTTGTTGTAGCGTCATTATCTCCAGTTGGTTCTCGAACATTAGTCAATCGTTTTCCGTCAATATCATAATTACCATCATCTGTTAACTTGAATCCAACACCAGGCCAGTCAACCCACGTTGTTGACTCATAGTTGATGATGATGTTGGTAAAAGTCCATTTGAATAACTCATTATATAATAAAGGTGGATTCAATTTTTTCATTAAAATTCTTGGTATAGAATTTCCTTGGCTTATCAATATAAATGAAACTGTATGGATTTTCAGTTGCTTTCTTATATGATTCTTTTGGAATGTTATTTTCACGACATATTAGTGGTTTATCATTTTCACTCGGGAAATCATAGATAGATAAATGCGAACAGTTTAATCTTATGTCTTTTGGTGTTTTAAAGTAGCTTTGACTCAAATAAATCACACTACAATTTTTATGTCTACCTCGTATGAAATAGTCAACTAATGGTTTTTGGTTTTTATCACATAAATAATCATCAAAAATGACAATTTTCTGGGAGTCAGAGTTAAGGTTTTGAACAGGAATAATTTCATCATTACTTGCTTCAATGACGTCATAACCAACTTCATCACTTATTGGTTGTAAAATTTTAATAAGATTCTGGTACTTAGACTGCTCTAAGTTTTTCGCATAGAGATAAACTTTGTCATAATACAACAAGTTGTAAATCATATGCATCAGTGTATTAGTTTTACCTGAACCACTTGGACAACAAATCAACATCCGAAAACATTTATTAGGCATGAAATCATATAGTTGTTTGAAGTTTGAGACAGTATCGTCTTTAGCATCATAATTTGGTATTCTCATTATATTATATTGGTATATTAATATAACACCGTGTTCAACATGGTGTTCAACAAGGTGTTCAACATGGTGTTAAACGTTTTTTATATATGATTTGTGTGTTTTTTATGTAACATAATAGTATAAATGAGTTTACTTAAATGGAAAGAACTTGCAAAGAGAAAAACTGAATTGGGGAATAAAATAAATTATGCCCATAACGCAATCACACAACATAAAATTGGTCAGGAGACAAGCCAAGAGTCATTCAAGAATATATTCAAACCAATAACCAGTAAATTAGATGATGTTGTTGTTAGTAATTTAACTTCAAGAATACCAACTCAAAGGAGAAAGCAACCACCTAAAAAAGATGAGCCTGAAATTGACTATGCACCCGAAGTTGATCCATATGAAGACATGGATGTAGAAGGTCTGATTGATTTTGGTGATGATGTACCACAACAGCAAGAGAAACAAATTGCACAAATTCCACCACCATATGAAGAATCGTTGGCGGATCTTATTGAAGGGAAGAAGGAGATATATGTTGATCCCAAATATTTTCCTGAAGATCCTAAAGAGCTGCCACCTGAATACGATGACGATGAAGAAGTTGATTATGTAATACCTGATGAAGATATGATTAATGAGATTTTGAATGATATTGGTATTCCGAATTATGAAAATGTGGACAAGGTATTGAATCAATCAACAATGACCCCCCAAAAGACCAAAGCATATCTTAAAAAGATTATAAAAGATGCCACATTCAAAAAGAATCAATTAAAGGGTTTCAAAGCAAATGTTACAGAAGAGTACAATAAGGGGAATATATTGGAAGCTGAAAGGCAAGAGAAAAACAAAAGAATAGACAATGCTAACGTTACTTTGAATCAATACATATCGCATTATAAAACTAAATTAACAACAATCAAAGGTTCCGGGATCAAAGGCCGAGGAAGAAAACAGAAAGGTGGAAATGTCATGTTTTTCAATGATGTGAATCAGCTTCTCAAGAAATTAGAATTGATTATTGGTGAAGTTCTTGCAGGAAATACATCAATCAAGATGAGAAATATGGGAGTCAATATATTGGACACATTATTGAGAATGTCAACAATCAATAGACCGCAATATAATAAATTGTATAATCAATACTTCAAAGTAAAATTCTTGTAAACGTATTATATAGATGGATCGCGAGATAGTATTATCATCATACAGTGTCAAAGGCCAAGGAAACAACACTCCTCAGAATTTTACAACCAAATTCAACAGGCCCATAATATTGGATAGCAATTCCCAATATGCGGTTGGCCTAAACCGAATCATTAACATGTCATTCACATGGTTCAATGTAAATCCCTCATATGCTAATGAATTAATCAAGTACAGCTCTGATAGTGGTTCAGCGTTTGAGGAAATCACTTTCCCAGCAGGAGTCTGGAATTATACAGACTTCAATACACACATCAAGGACATAACGAAAATTGTCAAAGATGGTGCTAATAATAATGAGTATCCTATCACTCTTGAATTCAATGAAACGACATTCAGGGTCTCGGTTATGTTAGCTAAAAATTACCAACTTGATTTAACAGCAAGTAATTTCAATGAACTAATCGGGTTCAAAAAGGAAGTGTTGAAAAATGAAATTAGTATAGGATCAAATGTGCCCAATCTCAGTCAGGATACAGACGTTCTTAATATTCATTGCGACCTTATCAATGAATCACTTGTAGACGGTCAAGAAACAGACATCATTTATTCCTTTTCAACCAGTGTGCTTCGCCCTAGTTACTCATTCACCCTCGAACCAAGAAGAGTAACATACAATCCCACCAATAAGAATATTATAGATAGTATCAGGATTCATATTACTGATGGAAAAAGAAGATTAATTGACCTGAATGGAGCAGATACGTCTTTTTCATTAATCTTGAAAAAAAATAGAATAATATAACGTAATATTATAATGAAACCATTTCAATTCATGAGAGTTTATCATCCAAAGCTTGGTTTATTTGTAGATAAACACGTTGGGTCCGGGATTATCGTTGATAATATTTTTAAACCAATGAAGAGTGTTGCGTCATCCGTTGTTAAAAAGTTTGTCAAGCCCTTGGGTAAGAAAGCGATAGAATCAGGTATTTCACATGCAGGTGAGAGGGCAGGAAAAAAGATATCTGAGAAGTCAGGAGACCTAATAATGAAAAGACTAAGGAATATGAGGAAGGGTAATACAGGACAAAGAGCTAAAATAGTTCCACCCATTAAACAGCAAGAAGAGAGTACAGATATGATCATTGATAGATTGATATCAGGATCTGGTTTGAAGAGGAGGTAGAATAAAAATTATGTAATATAATAATATAATGGCTTTCAGAACAAGTGAATATTTACAGAGAAATGAGTTGGTTCGATATCAACTGGACAATGTCATTCCGATTCCAGCAAATGGTCAACACCAACAAAAAAGTGGGTACAAGTTCACGATCAATGACCGGTCTTCATTCTACGATTGGTACAATGCTTATTTTGAGGTACAATTCAAGTTGCAAAAATTAGATGATGGAACAGCCTAAGCTGATGCAGATCGTATAACAGTTATTAATGGAGCTCATTCATTGATTAACCACTTGATGATAAAGAGTGCTGGTAAGATTGTGTACGATACCAATAATCTCCATAAAGTAACGTTTGTCAAGAATCTCCTGGAATATAGTGATGATTTTAGTCGCTCAGTGGCTAAAGATAGTTTTTGGTATCTGGATGTGGCAGTGGCTGACATGACCGCCGCCGGAAATACAGGGTTCGAGGCTAGACGAGCTTTGACGGTAGACAACAAAGGCATCAATGTAATCATACCTATTAATCGTTACAGTTTCTTTGAAGAGTTGTATGATAAAATGTTGGTCCCAATGCAACTCGAGTTTAATATAGAGTTACAGAATGACGTTGAATTAATATATAAGGCCGCTGGAGCAGCTGCTGGTCGAGTTGTTGTCAATAGATTATTACTATGGGTCCCAAGATTGACACCAAAGGACAGCCTTTACAATAAATTTGTCGAATCCTTTTTGTTGAAGAAATCTTGGACGTATAATAGAGAAATGTATCAAGTTTCCGCACCAGCACAAAGCAGTGGATTTTTCCAGATCTCCTCCAGTATTGATAATGTTAAGGCTATCTTTGTGTATCTTCAACGAGCCAAAACAAACAATGCAGCTGCGAATCCGTACCTGTTTGACACTTTTAAACTGAATGCGGCTGATAATGCTAGCCATCTCACAACATGCAGATTGGAATACGGGAATGGAGTATTCTACCCAGAAACCGAATACGATTCAGAATCAAAAGTAAGGATCTTCAACGATTTGATGTCTTATGGTATGAGAAAGAATAATTACAACAGCGGCACTCAACTGAACATAGCTAACTACAACTCTCTTTATTCTATCATATATTTTGATTTATCATATCAAACGGATAAAGTAACAAGAGATCCAAAGCAGTTGATCTTCAGATATAAACTCAGTGCTAATAGTACAGCTGCTTTCAATGTGCATGCCATTGTCCTATATGAGGAAGAAGGTGTCATCGACAAGGTTGGAAATGAATTAGTCATAGTTTAAAAAGTATTAAGATATTCATTATTTTGTATATGTTTTGTAATTAAAAAATTATATAACATATAATATATACGAAGAATGACTCAACTTTTTGAAATAAATGTAAAACTATCAGCAAATCAGAAAAAGAATATCGGCGACGCTTATCGAGAAAAAGAAACCATTGTAATAAGACTAACCAATGACTCTCTCAGTGGGAATGATACTCTATATGTCCCAGCGATGACAAAGAAGAGATTGGAGAGAAATAGGGGATTGAAGAAGGGGATGGATATTAAGCTAGCTAAGACCAATATCAGAAAACAAGTCGGAGGCAATTTATTGACTTCTATTCTAGCCCTCGGACGTACATTTGGACCAACTATTGCAAAACCCTTGGGATTATCAGCTTTAGCAGGGTTGGGTAGTGAAGGAGCAAGCCAAGTCGTCAAGAAAATATCTGGAAAAGGGGTACAGAGAGGAGGCTTCCTAATTCCACAAAACAAAATTGACAAACTCATCGGAAACCAGCATCTTCTATCCAAAAAACAAAAGAAAGATTTAATGGAAGCCCTTCAATCAAGTTCAGGTGTTGTTATAAAACCAACAAAAACGCAATCAGGTGGTTTTCTTGGTACTTTACTCGCCAGTATTGGGATTCCTATGATATTGAACGCTTTGACTGGAAAGGGCGCTCCCAAGATTGGACTTCCCATCCCTCCTCCGCAAGGGGGAAGAGGAGCTCCGAGAATGGGTTTATATAGGCCACCACCTTTTATAGGATCATGGGGCAAACAAGCTGGTATGGGAATAAAAAAAAGCCCACCAAAAGAAAGAAGGGAAAAGGTCTACTATTAGGCCCAAACAGTCCAATCAATTCAATCCCACTCGTAGGGGCAATACTGTAAAACCGAAATTCTATGAAGACATCCCGATGAGCAATCATGATCTAATAAAATGGTGTAGATATCTAAATATCCCAATCAATGATGTTTTGTCAAGAGATCAAAAAGTTCCACACAACCACAAACAGGCTTTGTTTATCTACAATCTTGAACCATCATACATGAGCGGAAGTCATTGGGTAACAACTTATGTGAAAGATAATGTCATCAATTATTTTGACAGCTTTGGCATGCCTCCATTTCAAGAATTGGTAAATCATGCGAAAAGGAAGAATTTGACTCTTCTTCACCAAAACAATCAGATTCAGAATATAAAAACAACCACATTCGGCTACTTCTGCTTATACTTTTTAAATGAAATGAATAAGGGAAATTCATATTTTGATTTATTAAAAGTATTCAACATACATGATACAATGAAAAATGAGAGATTTATTAAACATTATTTCAAAAATATCTAACATAAATATAATGGTAAAATCATATTGCGTAAAACAGAAGAAACAAACTGAATGTGCTCCGGAGAGTGAACGATATGTCAAAGCTAAAAATGGTCGAACCATGATGAAATGCACTTGTGCTGAATGTGGGATAACAAAGACCAAATTCGTCAAGAATCAGGGAAACTGATTGTGCCCTCACTAGCTGGGGGCAGTTTGTTTGATATTCATGATAGTCATTCTCTTAGTGAGATTGCTTTGAAAGGTTTGGCCAATTCTGGGGCTTACCTTGCTCGAAAGGGTGTTGCAAAAGCTATCAAATCAGATTATGCAAAGAAGAAGATAAAAAATGTTGCAAATAAGTATCTTGATCAAGTCCTTGACAGTTTTGCATCAAATATATCACCAACTGGTGGTGCAATAGATATACATAAAGCTATATTAAAAGTTGCGCCAAAGAAAGGTTTTGTGATGCCTGAACATAGATATACAGGTCCTGGAAACCCTCTTGATCAGCAGTTTAGGTATGATCCCAACACTGGTCAGATACTTGAGATATATCAACAACCAACAGGTAGAACAGATGCTGTAAGCATGCAACATGATGTTGATTACTCAGTTTGTGGAAACAACCCAAAAAAAAAACCAAGTAAAATGTAAGAATGATGCAGATCGTAAAATGGTTAAGGCTCTTGATGCTATTCCTTGGAAAGAAAGACAATGGGGACATACAATAGCTCGCAATGCTATAGCAGCTAAGTCAAAATTGGGAATGGGCGTCAAGCCAAAAAACGGAAAAAGCCGTCGAGTGAAGAAAAATGGCAAGAAAAATTAGCTGATGAATTACATACATTGTACACCCATAAAACGTAATTTCACTCGGCGGCGTGTAATCACAAATCATATTGATGAAATATGGGCAAGTGATCTAGTTGAAATGCAACAGTTCAGTAAATGGAATAAAGGTTACCGATATCTTCTAATGATTATTGATGTTTTCAGTAAATATGGTTGGATTGTCCCATTGAAGGATAAGAAAGGTGAAACAGTTGCTGAATCATTCAAAACAATATTCAAGGAAGGAAAGAAAACCACAGTATTTATGGGTTGATAAAGGTAAAGAATATTACAACAAACATGTGAAAGACCTATTAGAGAAAAATGGGATACATATGTACTCAACTGAGAATGAAGAGAAGTCATCAGTGGAAACAGTTCACAGTTCAAGGTAATACAATGTATCTCGATATGTTACCTAAAATATTGAAACAGTATAGTAATGCCAAACATTCAAGTATCAAAATGACACCCACAGAAGCATCCAATAAGAAGAATGAAGGAACTGTTTACTTTAATCTATATGGTGATATGGAAACATCAAAACAGAAACCAAAATTTAAAATAGGTGATAAAGTCCGAATATCTAAGTATAAACGGAATGTTTTTGATAAGGGTTATACACCAAATTGGACAGAAGAAGTGTTCACAGTTGATAAGATCCAATACACTAATCCAATCACATACAAAATAAAGGATCTCAATAATGAAGATATTCAAGGGAGTTTCTATGAACCTGAATTATTAAAAGCCAAACAAGATGTTTTCCGTATTGATAAGGTCATTCGTAGGGATCATAAGAAGAAACAAGCTTTAATAAAGTGGAAGGGATATAGTGATGAATTTAATAGCTGGATTCCAATGAAGGATTTGGTAAATATATGATAATGATATTTATGTAACATATATTGTAGCGAGATAGAAAAATACAGTATTTTTAATATATTGTAGATCATGCAGAAATAATCTGCGTGTTTGTCATCTATTGGTGGCCAAAAACATAATTGTTTTTGATCATTTATAATGAATTATTTATAATTAAGTATGGATAGCTAAAATATTATTATTTAATGAAAAAATGATATAAAGTTAAATTAATATAATATATATTGTAGCGAGATAGAAAAATACAGTATTTTTAATATATTGTAGATCATGCAGAAATAATCTGCGTGTTTGTCATCTATTGGTGGCCAAAAACATAATTGTTTTTTATCATTTATGATGAATTATTTATAATTAAGTATGGATAGCTAAAAATATTATTATTTAATGAAAAAATGATATAAATTTAAATTAATATAATATATATTGTAGCGAGATAGAAAAATACAGTATGTTTAACATATTGTAAATCATGCAGAAATAATCTGCGTGTTTGTCATCTGTTGGTGGCCAAAAACATAATTGTTTTTGATCATTTATGATGAATTATTTATAATTAAGTATGGATAGCTAAAAATATTATTATTTAATGAAAAAATGATATAAAGTGATATTTATGTAACATATATTGTAGCGAGATAGAAAAATACAGTATTTTTAATATATTGTAGATCATGCAGAAATAATCTGCGTGTTTGTCATCTATTGGTGGCCAAAAACAATTATGTTTTTGGCTACCAACATTTGGGGTTTGGTGTTGGTAGCATTGGTTGAGATTTTGATCATTTCTGATAAATTATTTATAATTAAGTATGGATAGCTAAAAATATTATTATTTCTGGCTATTTTTACAAAATTTTATAAAAAGTTTTTATTGAAATATCATAAGCTAGATTGTGATGATGAAGATGGTGTTTTACAGCTGTAGGATGATGATAATACAGTAAATTACATAGTATATTTTCATGTAAAAAAAGTTTGCTGATATAACACTGTAACATTTTTATCATAATATCCACAAGCAGGATGACAATAATAAACGCACTTTTCAATCATAATTTTCATAAAAATACTATAAATTACATAGTATATTTTGTCCTAAAAAGGACTTAAACATTTGGCACGTCTCCAGTAATATTAGAAATGATCACAAATACGACTAAACTCTACGGCTCTCGAGCTACCCCCAAAACCTGCGACCTTCGGGTTAATAAACAAAAAATATTATCTAATACAAATATAATGAAAGAAATGAAAAAAGATGATTTATCAAAATTATCAAAATCTCAGTTAATTAAATTATTGTTGAAGCAAAATGTAGAAATGAAAAAGCTAGCAAGAAAACGTAATATAATACAACCACCAACAGAATTCAGAGATAAACCAGTTCCAGCTCCTCGTAAAAGTGTGAAGCAGATGGTACAGGATTAGGAAGACAATATCATACAACCTCCATTAGAATTCAGGGATGATTATAAACCAGTCCCATCACCTAGAACTGAGAAACCTGTACCTTTACCTAGGACTAAGATAGAGCAAGTTAAAAAAGCTTTGAAAGGCTACACAAAGTCTTTTGAAATCAACATAAAACATAAAAAAGATCCATTATCACAACTACAATTCGCTAGAAAAGCTGTTGCGTATCATATCAAGAATATACTTTCAGAAATCAATGGTATTAAATTTGTTGAAACATTTGAAGTAACATTCACAAAAATGGCAAATAATGACATAGTTCACAAAACTGCATACTTCAATAGTAAACCTCAAACTATCATCAATAATGTGATGATTCCTGAATCGTTACAATTGTCAAAAGAACAAATATTAAACATTATAGCTCAATGGATATCTGAAGGTTCTGGTTGGACCATTGAATCCGTTGATAGTCACTATCTCAATATTGTTCAATATGAACCAATAAAAGGCTCTTCATATATCAAACTCCCAACAGAACTTAGAAGTAACATGAAGGGATTAATTAATATAAAAAATGAAGATAATCAATGTTTCAAATGGTGTCATATAAGACATTTGAATCCACAGGATGTGCATTCAGAACGAATTAAAAAATCAGACAAAGAATATATTGAAGAATTAAATTACGATGGGATTGAATTTCCAGTTACAACCAAACAGTATAATAAAATTGAGAAGCAAATGAAATCAATATCAATGTATTCAGATATGAAAATAAAAAACCATATCCCATTTATACATCAAAAGAAAAATTTGAAGATCATATGGAATTGTTATTGATAACTGAAAATGAAAATAAACATTATGTTTTGATGAAAGATTTCAACCGTTTATGTTTACTCAAACAAAACATAAGAATAAAAAACACTTCTGTCTTCAATGTTTTAGTTCCGAAAAAGTCTTGAACAATCACAAATGCAATTGTATTGAAATAAATGGAACACAAGCAGTAATTACAATTCGATAACTTCCATAAACAACAACAAGTACCATTTGTTATCTATGCTGATTTTGAAGCTATAACAGAAAAGATCTCCAATTGTCAACCAGATGATAATCAATCATATACAAATGCTCATCAGAAGCATATAGATTGTGGATATGGTTATAAGGTTGTTTGTTGTTATGATGATAAATACAGCAAACCATTAATAATCTATAGAGGTGAAAAAGCGGTTTATGGATTCTTGGAAGATATGTTAAAAGAAGTCAAATATTGTAAGAAAGTTATGAAAAAGGAATTCAACAAACCACTGAAAATGACAAAAGATGATGAGAATAAATTTGAAAAAGCTGAAGAATGTTATATTTGTAATAAAAAATATACTGATGAAGATACTAAAGTTCGAGATCACTGTCACATTACTGGTAATTATAGAGGATCTGCTCATCAAGAATGTAATCTGAACTAAGAGTAAATCTTGAACAATTAAAAATACCTGTTATATTCCATAATCTAAGAGGTTATGATAGTCATTTTATAATGCAAGAGATTGGTGAAATAGTTAAGAATAATACATACACAAAAAAGAACGGTGAAAAATGTCAAATGAATATCAATGCTATTCCAAATAATATGGAAAAGTACATGGCATTCATGTTGGGTAATCATCTTACTTTTATTGATAGTTTCCAATTCATGGGTTCCAGTCTTGAAAAACTTGTTAGTAATTTACCAAAAGAAACATTAAAATATACCTCACAGCGATTCAAAGGTGATACGTTTGATTTGATGATAAGAAAAGGTGTTTATCCATATGACTACATAGACAGTTTCAAGAAGTTTGAAGATACTGTTTTACCAACCAAAGATCAATTTTATAGTTTATTGAACGATGAACATATATCAGATGAAGATTATCAACATGCTGAAAATGTTTGGAAAATGTTCTCAATGAAAAAAATTGGGTGAATACCATGATTTGTACTTGCAATCAGATATACTTCTTTTAGCTGATGTATTTGAAAACTTCAGAAACTTGTTTGGAATATTATAAATTAGATCCATGTCATTATTTCACATCTCCAGGATTATCTTGGGATGCTATGTTAAAAATGACAGATATTAAACTTGAATTGATGACTGATATTGATATGTTTCAATTTATTGAGAAAGGATTGCGTGGTGGAATCAGTTATATTACCAATCGTTATGGTAAAGCAAATAATAAATATATGAAAGATTATAATAAGAAGAAGCCCTCAAAATATATTATGTATCTTGATGCTAATAACTTATATGGATGGGCTATGAGTCAATATCTACCAACTGGCGGATTCAAATGGATGAAGCAAGAACATATTGATAAATTAGATCTTGGTAAATATCAAGAAGATAGTAAAAAAGGTTTGATATTAGAAGTTGATTTAGAATATCCAAAAGAACTGCATGACTTACATAATGATTATCCATTGGGACCAGAAAAAGTAAAAGTAACAGAAGCCATGTTATCTGATTATTGTAAGAAAATAGCTGAGAAATATAGAATATCAGTTGGATTAGTCAGCAAGCTCATTCCAACATTAGGAAACAAAGAAAAGTATGTTCTACTTTATAGAAACTTGAAATTATATATGAATCTCGGATTGAAAGTTACAAAAGTTCATAGAGTTTTGAAATATGATCAATCACCATGGTTGAAACAATACATTGATTTTAATACTGTAAAAAGAACGAATGCTAAGAATGCTTTTGAGAAAGATTTCTTCAAGCTAATGAATAATAGTGTATTTGGTAAAACAATGGAAAATATCAGGAAACGTGTTGATGTTAGATTGGTAACTGATGAGAAGAAATTCTTGAAGTTGACCAGTAAACCAACATATGTTAGTAGTAAGATATTCAATGAAAATCTCGTAGCTGTTCCTAAGATCAAAGAAACACTAACTCTCAATAAGCCGGCATATGTTGGGATGTGCATCTTAGATTTGAGTAAGACATTAATGTATGATTTTCATTAACTACATTAAAAAGAAGTATGGGAAAAAAGCTAAGTTATTATTCACAGATACAGACAGTCTGACATATGAAATTGAAGCTAAAGATGTTTATAAAGACTTTTGGAATGATGAAGCTAAATTTGACAATAGTGACTACTCAGAAGATTCTAAATATTTTGATAAGACAAATAAGAAAGTTATTGGTAAGTTCAAAGATGAGGCCGCTGGAATTCCTATTTGTGAATTCATTGGTCTGCGATCTAAAATGTATAGTTATATGAAAGATAACCAAAGAGGAGGAAAGACTGCAAAAGGAATCAAAAAGAATATCATCAAGAAAAACATTACGCATGAAAACTATAAGAATGCACTTTTCAATGCTGAACAAATGATTCATAAGATGAAAACAATCAGAAGTGAAAATCATGAGCTTGGTAGTTATGAGATAAACAAAGTACTACGATTATCAGTTGAGTAAGGCGCGACTAAGTTTGGTCACCAGGTTTTAACGTTAAAACCTTGTTGTTGTCACGGGCAACTGGCTCCGTTTCCAGTGGCAACTTGTCGGCCTTTGACATCATTAGCAGCAAGCGCGCGAAACATATTAGTACTGGCCGAGGTAGCACTAGCCTCAATTTTACCGTCTTTAGCTCCAACATGGAATATCAAGTGAAAGTAGAATACACTGGAACACAAGGAAATGGTCAGAAATGGATAAGTTTCATGGTTTCGGCTTCTAAAGTGAACTGTGGTCAGTATTCATTTGCATCGCTAGTCCATGATATCAAAAGTCGGTGCCCGAGCCTTGACTTTTTAAATGAGCGAAAAATGCGTCTTCGTTACTTGGATGATGAGGACAGTTGGATCAATCTTAATTTTGACGACTTTAGAGGATTCACAGAGTTATGGCAGTGTGCACGAGTGGTTCCCGATAGAGAGTTCAAGAGAGTTAAACTTCGCGCGAGAGTTCTAGGTTCCCCAGTCCAAGCTGCTGTTTCAAGCAGTTGGACTTCAAGCGCAGTTCTGCGTACGGCGCCATTCATGCCTTCATGTAGTTCGACGGCGCCATTCATGCCTTCGGTTTTAGAAGCAACACACAACGAACAAGCAAGTTTCCAACTGAAAACCAGCAGTACTACTTCCACCAGTAGCCCAGTAGATCGTATGTTAGCACGAAAGCTGGAAAATATTGAAACAGCCACCAAGGAATTAGAAAATGTAACAGCGCAAAAAGAAAACTTTGAGCGGGAATTATCCCAAGCGGTTCTCCTCAACAGTGGAACATTGTCAGTCTGTGGAAAATGCCACCTAAAATTGGGGCATACCAGACGAAATTGTGATGGCGAAGACTGTACATCGGTTATGCTTTGTGGTATCTTAGATAGACATCCGCAAGAAAAATCAACAAGACGAAGCTTAGCTCAAAAAATGATAAAATGCGAGAGCCAACTCGCAAATCTACAAAGTGACTATAACAACAAACTCCAAGCCTACAAATCAGTTGAAGATTCATTTGCCAGAAAAATCGAAACAGATATTATTGCCTCCAACCCTGCAAAATATATTTCAAATGGTGTAAAGAATTGGGCGCTGCTGAACAAACACGTTGCCTTGTTACAGAAGAAATGTAATGGGAAACTTCCTCCCAGGCAAACTGTCACTCGTTTACTCGATGAAGCTGTACGTGAACACGAAATGAGAAAAACGGTGCCACATCCCAGAGAAAAAGGCATTAACCCAAAAAAGCGAATCTTAGAAGAGGAATATGCTATACATTTTCCAAGACGTAGCACTACAACAACCTGTAGTTTTCCATTTCCGCCAGTAGTACCTCCATCAGAGTTCGACGACTTCAGACTAGCGGTGCGTTTACAAGATGAATGGAACAATGAAGATGAGTCAACACTCAGTACGCTTACACCCACATCTGCAGTTGCTGAAAATTCAAGCAGCGACATGTACATGTTTGTACCGAATGAAGGTTGCAGAGCGCCATCTTTTGAAATTGAGCAAGAACATGAGGCTGCCAATGCCCTTGTTGAACTTCGAAGCCTAGCAAAATCTGATTGACTCTTTAACAACATGTTTCTGTAATTTTGAGAACGAAATTTCGAGGTTTTTCTTCGTTTATGTGTTTGGTTTGTCTGTTGTGTTATTACTGAACACCGAAATAGTTTTAAAATATGCAATTCGCGTGTTAATTTCTTCACATTCCTTTCAACAAGGAAAGTAGTTAAACTCGGACAGGTACAACAGAGATCTAAATTCCGAAAAAAGTGATCATGACTGAACGATCTATCAAATGGACGAGGTCGCTCTTTAAGCACTTTCAATTATCATTTCATGCTTGACAAAATTTTTGTTATATGATACGGTTGTTTTAACTTGAAATAATTAAATTTGTTCTTGTATTTGTATACAGCGGGGTAGACAACACGGCGTCCGATTCAATTAACTTAAGTCAGTTGTCCTGCCAGTTTGAAAAAAAAAAAGCCCTCTGTATTTCAATTCTTTTTGTTGGGTTTGTGTTCATAGAATAAAGACAGACGTTGTGCATGCCTGATGCAGTTTTAGTGATTGTGAAGTTAACTCTGAATAAACAATCTACTGTATTCCCCGGTTCACCCTTCCTTTACTTTCATTATGTGAAAAGGGAACCTGTACAGGAAGTACCATGAAAAAAATATCAGGGGTTTTGACAGCTAACTTGAGTAATGTAAAATGTGACAACCCTGAGTCTGAACAGTTTCGTTACAATCTGCTTGAGTAGTCTGTCTTACATGTATATCAATTCTAAATCACGACTACAGAACAAAAGGCAAAAAAACGCGTCTAAACATTGATGTAAGAGGTTATCTGAAAAATTCCATCATATTATCCGAGGTAATGTAATCTACAGCGGCTGTAACTGCAGAAAGTTCAGTATTTTCGTTCGTGAGTTCCCACAGGTCGTAACGCATAACTGATCTCATTTTGTTAAACACAAATTCAGCTGGATTAAAATCTGGAGAATAGGTTGGAGTATAGACCAGTTCAATGTTACGATCACTTAACCACTCTTGCAGAGCTTCACCACCAGCAAAATGATGAGTGGGGCAATTGTCCATCACAACAATGTCGCCGACTCCCAATGCAGGTCTTTCTGTTTCAATGTTTACCGCGTTTACTGCTTCACCAAAAAATTAAGAAAGTCGATGGTATCTGAAGCACCATGTACTGTGTTCATATATTCAACACCATTAAGCCCAGCTAATAGATTTACTGTTATGTTTGGCGACTCATGGTAACGAATGAACTCAACGCACCTTTCCCCGATTGGAGCATGTCCACATAATCGCTTTTCGTGGAATGGTAGTTTCAAACCGCATTCGTCGAAGAATTTGAGCTTGCAAGGATTCTTCGCGTGAAGGTAGTCAATGAACATTTGTGTATAGGCCATGTTCTCTACGGAAAATCTCTCCTGCGCGAAATTGCTGATTTTTTTCCTCGAGTATTTCAAACCTGATAACATGTTGTTGCTGAGAGAACGCGAGACCGCAGAAATTGATGTACCATTTGGAATGTCGCCGAATTCGTTCAGCACATCCTGGATCTCTTTTAAAGATGAAGACGGTCTTGCTTTTTTACATGTTTCAATTAGTTGTAGGTCACCTTGGGTTAAATTAGTGGGATGTCCTCCGCCATGACGCCTTGGTTCAATAGTACGCTCTCTGGACAGACGTCTCCATAGATTTTCCACACAACTTCTAGATACTTTAAACCGCTTTGCAAAATCTTCTAATCGACCTGGAAAATAGCCAGTGTGAATATCGCCCCCATTTCTTAATATTTCATCGATTATTGATGCTCGAAAATCAGCAGAAAGGGGCCGACCTTTCACGTAGGTTCTGCCTGAAGCATTTAACCTTTTCATCTTTTTTCTCTTTTGAAAATTTGGCGGGCTTTCATGGTAGGCGACGCGCGGCTGCTGATATTGTTACCATTGGAAACCAGGCAAGTTGCCCCTGACAACACTGTAGTTTTAACGTTAAAACTTTGTAACCAAACATAGTACCGCCTTACTCAACTGATAATCGTAGTATCACTCAGCTGTTTTGATGACAAGAGATATTTAAATGATGATGGTGTGACAAGTTATGCATATGGACATCATCGTATTAAACAATTAAACCAACAAAAAAAATAATCAGAATAAATAATTCCCAATTACTAAAAATGTCTTTGATCAATGTTTTAAAAAATTTAATTTCTATATATTATAAAAGTATATTTATATTAAATTTGGATATGAATTAGTTTTTCAATATTTCATCATTTAAATGAACTAAATCCTTAACAATATTAATTAATCCATCAATTCTTTTTTTCTCATATTTCAATTCCTCAATTTGTTCTTCAATTACACCTATTACACCATCTCTTTGTTTTCTCAAACATAAAACTGATGAATATTTGTCTGAATATGGTCTTTCACAATCTAAATCTGAATCCATTTCAATATCATATATTTCACCATTTAAACGAACTAAATCATTAAAAATCTTAATTAATCTATCAGTTCTTTTTTTCCCGTTTGTTCTTAATGTTAATTCTCCAACAAGTGCACCTAGTACACCATCTCTTTGTTTTCTCAACAATAAAACTGATGAATATTTTTCTGAATATGGTTTTTTACAATCTAAATCTGAATCCATTTCAATATCATATATTTCACCATTTAAACGAACTAAATCATTAACAATCTTAATTAATTCATCAATTCTTTTTTCCCCACATATTAATTCCCCAATTTGTTCTTCAACTGCATCTATTACACCATCTCTTTGTTTTCTCAACAATGAAACTGATGAATATTTTTTCCGAATTTGACATTTTACTCATTCTATATTATAATAATATATTTTATTTTTATATATTGATTTTCATATTTGTTTTAATATTTAGTTCCAGACCAATATTCCGGGTTTAGGTTTAGGTTCTAAGTCCGATTCTAATATTTGATTTTTAAGAGTGGTTTATGTCTTTAGTGTATGTTTTGGTTATAGATTTGGTTAAAGATTTTGTTATAGATTTGGTTTCAATTTAGGATCCTATATTTGATTGTCAAGTATAAGATTCAAATTTTGGTTTTAGTATTGGAAAAATCTGAGGACAAAAAATAATAGGACAAAATATTGAAAAATGTCTCAGATATACCTCAACTCTATAACTACTTCATAGCTGCGTCTCTTATTGCCATAGCCTTTTTTCTCTCATTTTTCTGCTGTTTTCGCTGTCTTTTGCTGTAGCTGAAGCCAAGTCAACCTTTGCTGCCAAAATGTTCGTCAATTTCTTCCAAAATAGTTTCTGCTTCAGAGAATGGCTCTGGATTTGTCCCTGACTCTCCCTCCTCTTTTCTCACTTTTGCTTTGAAATCAGCTAGCAGTTTATTGAACCTGTCTCTAACACTTCTCTGATCCCTGGGCATTACTTTAAATCCTTCGTGCTGGTTTACACCATTAGCCACCTCATTCCAGGCTTGACCAGATTCCTTTGTGCCGTGCTTGAATTTGTAAGGCTCAATATAACGAAAGTTTGTCTTTTTCTGGTGACCAACGAAAGGTTCCACTGAAATAATTAATAAAAATATATTTTTAAACCGTGGTGTGTAGGGGGTGTGTACCTATGAACTTCTCAAACATTAACTCATCTGAAAATTTACTTTACTACATCAGGGACAAATAAATCTATTTCTATAATAACATCAGTCAATGTAGATCAATGTACGATACAATGACCCATAGAAGTCAGAAGATGATAAAATAATCCAAGCGCTGTTAATCAAACTACGTGCATGTTAAGCTTATTTCAAACAGTGCCTTTCTTTGATCGGAATCACTTTCAGCATATAACATCTTGTTTATGTTTAGATATTATTTAATAATACTCAATTCTTCGATAAAACTCAGGGCATTTCGGCCGAAAAGTTCTTATTTATGGCTTACTTGTTTTGGACATCTTTTGAAGGCGACCTGAAAGAATAACATGAAAGAAACTAAGCTTCGAAAATACCGACGAAAGAGATAAAATCATCTTTCGCTAGACAGTGCCTGCCAAGTTTTTGCTGTACACTATCTTCAAGCTCAA
>OZ026604.1:16283357-16305857 GCA_964020085.1 Micromussa lordhowensis
CAGAAGCTTATCACCTATGCAAACCTAACAATTGGGAACCGTAGATGGTAATTTTCAAGCCAAGAACAGAGCAATTCTCTGCCATAATTGAGCTTATGACATTTTCAGCCTCTTGAACTGAACCCAGACGAATACGCATTGGACTTGTTGATTTCACTGTCAGATAGAACAGTTACGTCTATCAAATACGTACTCTTGCTTCAACTTTGAATTAAAACATCTTATGAACAGAACCCTGTTTCCTCGGAATGATCCTTACCGGTCGCAAATTCCATGGCAAAAGTCAGAGGTAGGAAAACCTGTTTGTCGTTTACAAGAAATCTACGTCGTGGTCTGAGCGGTCAGACTAAAATGGAGAGTTTCCAAAAGAAACTTATTCCACAAATATACTGGTACGTTTTTTTGGTGAACTTCATCTGCAGTTTGATTAGTCCGACTCCAAATCTTCGAGACCATTTTCCTGCCATTTTGACGAGAAACTACACATCAAATAACTGAGATTGTACTTCATTTTGTAAAACAAACAAAGCAGTTCTTTCGGAATTCCCACCTTATTTGCATAATACATTTCTGTCAATGCTTTGTTAAGGAATTCGATAAATGATACCTTTACCAAAGAAGCCATGCTTTTCTTAGGTAGACTTAAATCGTACTATTTCAATTTGCCAAATATTCCCGTAAACACGACGAATTCTGCCCGCCAATGTTTTGACACATCGAACTTGCAGACTTGCTGCGAAGTTGTTGATTTCATTTTTAATTTGATTCGTAAAGAATAAACCCCTGAGTCGAGTTGTTTTTCGTCTTAGAGTCAAGGCCGGAGAAAATATCGTTCGTAAACAGTCTCAGTTGTTTATTCATTTACCTGGTTTCTTTTACTTTGGGTAAATTATGAACCTTAATCAGCCGCTTTCAACTCAGTTGTATTTTGCATTAGTGCTGTTGTTTGTTCGAGCACGGGCCACGATATATTTTCCCGCTCGCGTTGCTTTTTGCCGAAGAATCCAAAGACGGATAAAATATATTTCGTAAACACACTTAGATGTTGGCTTATTTTCCTGTTGTATTTTACTTTGGGTACATTTTGGACATTGAATCAGCCTCATTCAAATCATGCGATAATCGCACTGAAGGCTGCGGTGTTGTTGTTTCGCGGCCACGACATTCGCGCTCGCATTGCTTTTTGTCGACGAGTAAAAAACGCTGAAAATATCGTCCGTAAACACACTCAGTTCATAAAAGTTTAGCCTCACGTTAAGCTTGTCATGTCAACACTTCGGCTGAATCACATTTATTTCAGAGCAAGCTCTGTAAGATGTAGTTCTTGAACGCAAAGTTTTTTTTCGTAATGGCGGCCGGTCGAGTGAAATTTGGTGTCGGCAGAAGATCGCGGCATCTACGATTAATAACTGCATTTGTTGTAACATACGATTATTAATCGTCGATTTTGCAATTATTAATCGTAACATCCAAGATTATTAATCGTAGGAGACGCATTTTACGATTAATAATCGTAAAGTACCACCTTTTACGATTAATAAGTCAAATGTGTGCATCTTACGATTAAAAATCGTAAAAACTTCACTCCAGAAATAAAAAAACACTCCAGAAATAAATAAACAGCTGTTAAAAGCACTTTTCCTAATGCTCTAACTTCTAAAAAAGCAAAAAATCAAGAGATAGATATATATTTTGTGACAAAATGTGGTCATATCTTTGTGTCATTCACTGCCATAACTGTGAAATTCAAAATATGCTGGTTTTCCAAATGAAGCACACTATTGACAGAGTTGGAAACCAAATCTTGACAGCACTTGCCATTCGGGAGGGTGACTCTAAAAATGCACTCGCCCAGTGAAATTTTACTCACCCAGAAAGATGCGTCCCCTCCCCCCAAAAAAATTTCCATGATGATTCAAACCAGATGGTTTTTTTGCTATCTCATAATCACGGAGGTTCAGCTTTCCATGTTGTGTTGCTTGAGCTTTCTTGTTCTGGTACATTTAAGATAACTTCCATAAGATCATTGGAATTTTTGGGCAAATGGAAAACGCCCACTATGTTGTCTATTATTAATTGGCAAATTATCTGGACATTTCGAATGATAATGATAATCATTCATGATTTGTACTCACCTGGCGCTTTTCACACTCGCATTGGTGAGTGGGTGAGTGCTAATTTCCAGCACTGTATTGAGCTTTAAATTTGTAAACAGATATAAATTTACCCCCTCTCATGCCTGATGGGGTTAGTTTTCGATTTTAGAATTAATGATGACGTCATGTGAGAACATTCTATACAAAATAATAATGAAAGAAAAAAACTGTATACGTTCATGACTTCTGAGCAATTTCAACAACACCCTGTTTCTAACAGGGGAGTTGAAGTCTGTCAAAGAGGCTGTAGATGAGATTGACCTGGAACTTTGTGTTGGGATTGTAATGCATATCATGTTGTGACTGTCATGCTAGAGGAATCACGTGGTATTGGGCAAAACGAGTTTCTTGGTTGTGTCCTGGTGTACCGGTACACAGAGGGAATAACTATTGTACTCCGTTGTTTACAAGCCTTTGTTTAGCTGTTGCATATTGTTGGGTCTATTGTATCGGTTCTTGTGTACCGGTACACGAGGACAGAATCAATTTCTTCCACTTGGGCTAAACTAGTTTCAAGTTTTCTATGAAGAATTCCTTGAGACCATCCGACTTGTTAACCCACTGACAGATTAACACATAAACTTCTTTGATGCCGACATTGTGTAAGCTAATGTCCACACAATGATTCTTACGATAAGTAGGAGTACAAAACCATTACTTCATAATTTATTACATAATCACTAATTTTTACAATATATAGTTTGTCTGGAATATACTTATTACATACTATACTTACTATACCTTTATTATTACTTTACATCAAGGTTACCATTATAACATGCAGACAGATGACAAAAAACCATGGTCTGTCAAGTTACTTCTGAATGTAAGTGGAGTATTGTATTTAAAAAGTCATCATTAGTGGGTATGACTATTCCTCAGAAATTGCCTTTTATTTATCTATGACCTCCCAAGGGAAAAGTAAGGCTTCAAGGTTAGCAACTCTATAAAACAGGTAATCAAATCACTCAGGAAGTTTTTTACAAAGAGTTGGGCTGAGATAATTTTTAGTGATTAGATTAGATAATATTAGACCACACTAAAATAACTTGGTCTGTTAGTACCATAGAAAACCATCCTTGACTAGACTGTTCCATCCTAACACTATATAACACTATATAATATAATTATCTTGTCATACTATGTAGCCCAATTCTTGTACCTTGTAACATGTTGAACATCATACAACTCAATGCAGCACCCTTAAGTATCATGTAGCTCCTCATAACCAGTGCTTTATTCCACTGTCTACACCAAAATCTCAAAACATTTATCCTCCATTAACTGGAGACTTAAGTAAAAATGCTGTCAACGTCTGGTAAAAACATGCAAGAAACAGAGTCTGCAATACTAGTGAACATTGCACAAACCGACTCTTTCAGCAGTACTCAAAATGTCTACCTGTCCATCCAAAATGTCCCCTAGCTGTGTCCCTATAGCTTCCTTTGGAGCTCAAGGCATTCTCTTCCATTATTATTAATTCAGTATTCAACATCTTTCTTTAGGCATTCAGTCAAAACAGTGATTGGCAGAAGTACTGTCTTGCACATTTGTTCACATATCAAGATTTTGAGGATGGTGTCATTGGACTGGCATATGTTGGAAATCCCAATAGAAATGCCGTTGGAGGAATTTGTACTCAAAGTAATCAATCATGTGAATTAACAGCGATTTTCAGATGATGTTACAACTTTAAATTATAATGGTTTGTGTTCTGTGTGACAAAGTGCAACTTGACAAATAGATTTCATGTTGCCATGCTTGTGTTCAGTAATAGATCACAGATGACGTCAAAATGTGATAAGAACAAAAAAGTGGCACACAAGGCAATAGCCAAGTGTGTCACTGATCTTATTAACAGATTTTGATGTGTTCTGGATCCTTTGTTTGTCAAGGTACTCTTACAGGTTTAAAATTCAGCAGAGTTGGGTGGGTAACTGCTGGTTAAATTTTAACTGTATTTTTGTTTATTTTTCTTTCCATAGGATACTTCACAAATAATACTTGGTTGTACCTGAACACTGGGCTAAGTAGCAGTGTTAACTGGGATAGAAAATTGCTGACCGAAGAGGCAGACATTGTTACTGCTCATGGTACTAAATGTACCTTAATTCAATCCATTTATTGCATGAACTACTTGAGAACTACTTAAGAATTTGTTCATGCTTATAGTGTGCATCAGGTTTCTGATGGGTGCAGTAGTTTGGATTAGGGTTAGGCGAGGCATAAGTAGCTCTAGCTTCTTGGGTGTGCATCCATACATGCAGCTTAAAGCATGAACCAGACCTCTGATAATATCACAACAACAAATAGCAATAAACAAGAAACAACTTTTATTTGCGATGATGAAATCAAATTCTCTTTTATAATCCATGGTACAAATATACCGATCTTGTCTACTCTGTTTTTTACTTCACTAGAGAATTTTTAGAGAGAGATTTCTAGACAGACATTAAGCATTGCAATTTGAACCTGGAATTGTTGTCATGAGGATAAGGAAATGTTTATTAGTCCTAATTAATTTTTATCTTGCAATTTTGCCAATTGAATGTTGTTTTCTTTTTCCATTTATATCACCTGAAATAACTGGAACATATAAAGAAATTGGTAAGATGAAGTATTTTTTACAAGAACTACTGTAAAGGAAACCCATAAGCATAAAACGTTTCTATTTCTGATAAGTTAGAAATTTTCTTCCTTCCAGAATTGCATGAGTGCTAGGTTTTCAGCAGGAGTTTTCAATAACATAATTAGTGCACTGTAATTCCTCTTCCAGAGGAGGCTTGCCCTGGCTCCTCCCCCCTCCCCTTCAAATTTCCAATACACCTTTATACTTCCCGGTAGAAACTTTTTCAGTTGGTTTTTGATACCCCCTTGCCCTCGGAATTTCCAATGGCTTTTGTTGGGATAGCCTTCGAACGCAGACTTATTTCCAGCCATCTCTTGAGATGGGTAAGAATATTTCTCTGCAACTGTGCATATCACAACAGTTCTGTTTTAAAATGGTGTGAAAGATAGCCAGGCAGACTGCTGGCTTATCCACAACATGCAGGCAAAGCATCACATTAGATTATTCACTCTTGATTCCTATTTAACAATTAGATTATGAGCTCAAGATTGCTGTCATGGAATACTATCAGGAATGCTGTCACATATAGAAATTAAGAGAAAATCATCTGCTTGTTTTAGTACAAATCTACTTGTCGTTCAAAACTTTATCTAAATCCTCTTCACTGACACCTCAAAACTGCAGAGAAGCGGTCTCGTGTCGTTCACAACTGCACATTGCTATGCTACTCACTATCTACAACAGAAGAGATAGCGGGTAGCGTAGCCAATCAAATATACTAAATGGTGATAGTTAATGAGGTGATAGTTGACTCAGGCTGCGCCCTCTCAACTATCGCGTGATTGAAATCTCAAGCTCATAATCTAATTGCTTAATAGAAACCAAGGGCGAATAATCTAATTGCTTTAGTAGAATTCTAACTGAAATTTGATTCAAAATGAAATTAATGTTTCCAATTGTCTGTTGTCTTATTATTTAACTTCGCACTTTAGAAAAATGTAATTTTATATTCGCAGTTAAAAGAGCACCCTCCTCAGTTTCTTTCAACAATTTCAAGTTTTTAAATTTAAGAAACTGTGACTGTCCCTCACCTCATTTCATCTCACCCCACCCTACCTCACCTCACCCCAGCCCACCTCACACCTCATCTCACCCCACCCCACCTCCCCTCACACCTAACCTCATCTCGCCTCACTTTATCTCTGCTTGTCCTTCAGGACACAATTTTGGCAGTGAACATGATCCAGACACAACTGAATGTGCACCAGCGGAGTCTGATGGAGGGAAATTTATCATGTATCCTGCTTCTGTCAGTGGTCAGTGGTCAAACAACAAGGTAAATGTGCCTTTGTATAGTGTTTTAATACCTGAGAACAGTCAAAGCCTTGACAATTATGTTTGATATAAAGGCTGACTCCGTGCAGTGACGGTTTAAATCTGGCAACACCGTATTGTGACGTAAATTGCAATAATTGCTATTTATGTTGTTCTTGAGGCTTCATTTTGGCAGTTGCCTATGTTGGGTTCATAAATGCAATACTCTTTCATACAGTGTATACATGTTGCGGCATTTTGTCACTTTATTGAACCTTGATACTCTTTTGGTGTTTTGGTATGACTTTTATGAATGACGCGCACATTTAGAGCGTGCGCGATGTAATTATCGTGCAATATTGCTGTCACTTAGAAATATTTTGTGGTCAACCCTTAGGGTTTTGTTTTGAATGTTATCAGTTTACATCTGATATGATATTTTTCATATATAGTCACCTGCTTATCTTCACCATCTGCTAGTATATAACCCACAAACTGACCAGCTCCCAGTCTCCTTTATAGCTCAATTAGTAGAGCTCTGCGCTGAAAACAAGCCGGAATTTTTTTCTCAGCTTTTGCTACTGCCTAAGTTGCATTCAGAACTGTGATGATCTTTGATGTAGTATACACCCACACATGCATTTCATAATATTATGAGATATTGTCTGTTGGGGTAGCCTGACACACCATAAACAAATCACAATGTACAGAATCTGTAAACGCCCTACACATACATACATAATCCTCTTCTTGCCTAGGTGGCATATAAGGCCGTTACCAAGGCAGTCCAATGCTGCCTGTCAGCTGCCCATCGTTAGGTCTGGCTCCAGGTCCAGCCAGCCTCTCTCAATTCTTTTTACACTGATCTAATCTCCACATCAGTTTCGGTCGTCCTCTTTTCCTCTTTCCTGTCGGAGTCCATCTCATGGCAACCCTGGGGAGGGCAGTTGGCGCCATTCTGTCCTATCCACCACCATCTCCTCCTTTTAATCTCAACTGATAGCGATGTTGTATTTGTTCTGCGCTAGACGTCTTCATTGGAGATGGGTCTTGGTTAGAGAATCCTAAGTATTCTCCTGGGAAGTCTTGCTTAGACTACATCTATCTTGTGGCGTATGGATTGCGGTACATTCCAGGCCTCTGTGCCATACAAGAGGACTCCAAGAACATTGCTCTTGAAAATCCTTAGTTTGGTTTCAGTGCCAATCTTTGAAGACTTCCAGATGTTCCGAAGCTCTGCAAACGCCCCTCTTGCCTTGGATAGTCTGTGTAGAACGTCCACTTCAGAATTTCCATCAGTTGTAACCTTACTGACTACCCAGATAAACAAATCTTGTTCTTCATCAATTCTTTTCATGTCAATGGTAATCTGTTGGTCTGATCTTAAATTGATCTTCATTAGTTTTGTTTCGTTAGTGTTGATGTTAAGTCTGATCTGTCTACCTATGGACGCCACATCGTTTGTTTCCTTGGATGTCTTGGTGACGATGAGCAAGAAAAAAATATGATCCGCAAAGTCTATACCTTCAAGGGTGTCCATTAGGGTCCATGTTATTCCTCTTCTGACATTCATGGTTGCCTCCTTCATCATTTCTTCTATGCAAAAAGAGAAGAGGAGGGGTTAGAGCACACAGCTCTGTTTTGCCCCCGTTCGTATAGTAAACCCTTCTGCCAGATTGTTTCCACAGATGACTCTTGCACTAGAATCACTACAGAGCATTTTAATGATGGATACGATCTTGTCTGGGATGCAGTAATGTCCCAGGATTCTCCAAAGTTTTGGGCGTTAGCACCCATCAAAGGCTTTGGTGTAGTCAATAAAGTTGGCATATAGAGACAATCTGATATTTAACGCATATGCTTATCAGTCAGAATCATATACACTAGAAGCAGAGTTTACTTCACGGCTAGCTTGTTTTCAAATGTCGCGAGACAGAATTAGTGTAGGTATAAGTACGTGTCACGCAGAAGTCTCAATAATCATTTGTACTTGAAATTATTTACTAGTTATTTTTCCTGATCCTTCCACAGCTTTTCTCTCCATGCAGCAAGCGCAGGATTGTTAATGTTCTAAAGTCCAAGTCAGATTGTTTCAGAGGTATTTGTGTTAATCATTTTTAACTCCTACAGTAATACGGTTTAATGTCTGCTACAAACATTTTAAAGTGCCACTATGATGAAATTCTCGATACCAATTTTTTTACATTTTCATAGATCTTTCCTAGATATCTTGTCAAATTTCAATCTATTACGAACATTAGAACTCAAGTTTTTTGGACCTTTATTTCCGAGAATTTACGGCCGCCATTAATTTTCCTTGTTCCAAGTCTTGCTTGAGAATTTGAGAAAATGACGTCATATTCTCAAAAATACCACACAGGTTGAAATTATAATAACAATAGACCAGTTTCGTATTCTCGGTTTTGGACTGGAACTAGCTTGCAACTGAGGCAAATGCGGGGAGTCTTTTCAAATGCTAATGTTATTGATCTCTTTTTAATGATATTCCCCCGCATAAGCCTCCATTGCAAGCTAGCGTCAGTCCAATACCGAGAATACGAAAATGGCCTATTAACACAGCAGTTCGCATATAGCCTGAATTTCAGCCGTCTCCTCCTCTCGCTAAGTCTCGGGAGAGAGACGTCTGAAGGCACTGGGCGATAATGTCGTCCAGTGACGTCACTACCAGAAAACCTGGTAGTGCTTCTGATTGGTTGCCGTGTTTAATTTATTCGCCCTCCGCGGATAATTTGAATAATTTTATTACCAAACGTCGCGCGTTCGAAGAAAATCGCGAGCTAACGCCACAAGAGTTAAAGCCGTTTCTGGTGTATGCTCGACCTTTGGGGTTCAAAACCTCAATCCGCAACAGGAAAATTCTTAGCGGAAGCGATGTATTCGTAAACTTGCCTACGGGATATGGAAAACCCTTAATATATGGCTCCACTCGTCAGTGGTGATTGAGCTTTCAAAGCGGTACAGCCATTTTCCAAACGAAGCATAGTCATATGCAAAATTTACCTGAAAAAAAAAGCCTGAAACCTTGCAGCAGTTCACTCGTAAAATATTATCATTTTACCGTACTTTCGATATGTACGGCTAGCACACTAAATACATTGGCAAAGCACCCATTCAAATCCTTAAATGAAGACATTTGTCGGGTTTTTCAACGGCCATTCGCATGCATGAATGACCCCGAGAGCAAGCAAATCTGCACGTGAGCAAACAAATTATTCTGCAAATATTTTCTTGGGGCTACGGACTGAACATATACTTAAACCTATAAACCTTACGACCTATTACCATAAAATTATCAGGTTTATTAGAAGTTTTGTTTAGTCCGTAGCCCCATGAATACGTACATAGATAATTTAGTTCACGTGTAGATTTGCTTGCTCTCGGGGTCATTCATGCATGCGAATGGCCGTTGAGAAACCCAAGCCGCACGAGTCAAGTTACAAACTTCAAGGAATATTTAATTCCAGTGTATTTAGTGAGCTAACCGAGCATACTGAAAGTAAAATGATAATTTTTACGAGTGGACCGCTGCAAAGTTTAAGACTATTTATGTAAATTTTGCATACGGTCGATAAGGAGGCGGAGATGATTGACGTCCACCAAACTTAACGGTTTTGTCTAGCGAAATTTCATAAATTACCACTTTTGACTCGTGACGTCACTGGACGACATTATCGCCCAGTGCTTTCAGACGTCTCTCTCCCGAGACTTAGCGAGAGGAGGAGACGGCTGAAATTCAGGCTAGTTCGCATAAAGAATAACAAAAACTTTGGCTCATATATTCGTGCAATTTTCTTGGAACAAGTTAAATTAATGGCGGCCCTAAATTCTCTGAAATAAAGGTCCAAAAAACGTGAGTTCTAATGTTTGTTACAGATTAAAATTTGGCAAGATATCTAGGGAAGACCTATTGTGTCCGAAAATGTAAAAAAATGGATATCGAGAATTTCATCATAGTACACTTTAAATACAGCTCCTTAGGAAAAAAAAGGAACCGATCACCACTTCCAACTTTTACTAATGTTTTAGCTAGGAATAGTATTATGTTTGTGTCAGCTTAACTTTTCCTTAAGCATCTTGGGATTAGTGGGGAAAAGTGAATTGAGTTTACAGTATAACACCGCTACATCTACATAATATAGCCAAACTTGACACAATGGTCAGCCCTGACCATAACCAACTACCACAGTTGGTCGCCAACTGCATCATGTTCTTGTCCTTCAAAAACGCGTACTTCGTCTTATTCACTTTGCTCCAGTAAGGGAGCATGCAATACCCCTTTTCTTGAAAGCAAAGCTACTACCGCTTGAATTTCAATATTATGAAAAAATTGCTAATTTGATGCACGACATCAATACCAGTTCTGCACCAATTAACATTTCAAATTTGTTTTCCAAAGTTACCAGCGTTCATTCTTACAGCACACGTTCATCAACGTCTGAGCATTTTTACACTAAAAAATCTTCACTTAACGTTCAAAGTAAAGCCTTCTCACGCGTTGGTGTTAAAATCTGGAATGGGATACCAACTAGTCTCAAAAACGCATCCAAGAATTCTTTTAAAAAATCTATTAGAACAAAACTAATTGAAATTCTAGAGACTGAAAACTCCTATGTCGACATAGATACTCTAATAAAGTAAGATGAATCAACCATGACGATTAAATTACTAGCTGTTTTAGTTTTCCTCTTTTCATATTATTCTTTTACCTAATTGTTTGAAAGCACAAAGATTTAGGTCTACATTTTGTAATTGTAAGTAGGAAAAAATTATGTAAAATTATTTGTTAACTGTCTGGCTTGCTGCGATTAGCTCTTTGCTATATGCAAGCCACCAGCCTTAGTAATAACATGCAACTAGCTTAAAGAAATAAATAAAGAAATAAAATAAAGAAATAAAGTTGGTCTGCAGCAAGAGAAGAGGGTGATCTTCGTTGCCTGAAGTAGTTTCAAGGCCATAACCCATGCGCAAAGACATTCGTAAACCCCAAATTTGATAGTGTGAAAAGATTTCAAGCTATATAAAGTAACGAGTCGTATTAATGATTGTGCTCTGCGGAACCAACACTGACTCCTCCTATCACTTTTCCTCGGTGTAGTTAAAGCAAACATGGGATATATCAAACAATCAGAGTTGTACGGCGTCCTATTATCTAATCGGCACCCATAGAATAGCGAGATTGGACTGCTCTACCTTGCTGCAGGGCCGTCTTGTTCAAAACCTGATTAAACTAACCCAGGATTAGCGAGAATTTTGATTTCAGTTTTGTATTTTTTTTCGGTGAGGTTTCCTGTTTATATATTTGCCCTTGAGCAATCTCCAACTACACAAGAGATAAGAAGTGAAAAATATTTTTAAACAATAACTTTCAATCCTGGGTTAGCGTTAACCGGCTTTCGAACAATCCGGCCCAGCTGGAGGTTTAAGGCAAAAGAAACCTTCAAATATCAGCAAAATGTTCTGATTTGGTTAGTGTGATTGGGAAATAGAGCTTGTTACTCTAGGAGTTTGACTGTGCTATTATGTCACAACAGGGGTTTTTGAATGTAAGCTAGCAATCAGAACAGGAAACCAGAAAGTGGTTGTAGTTCGTATCGATTCGTAAGATAGCAAGGTCGCGCTGAGAAGGATGTTCAAGTAGGGCTGTAGGGTATTTCCCTCTAAACTTTAACATTACAAAGAAAATGGGGATCCCTCTCACAAGACAAAGAATTCTTTAAGGCTGGTTTCCACTAGCGCATAAGTATAAGCATAAGTCGAAATACGCAGACGCAATGAGATTTTGATTATTAGGGTCTTTTGTTGGAAATTTTTCTAACAAAAAGCGCGAATTATCAGTATCTTACCGCGTCTGTGTATGTCGGCTTATGCTTATGCGCTAGTGAAAACCAGCCTTTAACCTCGGTGGTATTACCATCTTCATTACTGCGACCTTCTCCCTTGTGTCCCCATGGCTCAGTCAGCAACCTTGAGCTACTCCGGGAGTCGTGGGTTTGAATTCTGCCGAGGTAAAATAATTTTTCTCCAAACATGAAAGCTTTTTCACGGGCTGTAAGTGTTTATGATCCATAGCTTTACTTTGAACTTGATTCCAGAACCCAGGAATGAAATTTGTGGCAACTACAAAAAAGAAAAGGATGAAGAATGTGATCCAGGCGGCATAGTACCACAGGACAGCATGTGTTGTACTAAAGAGTGCAAGCTTAAACCTACAGCTCTATGCAGGTACAAACTAAGAACTGTGTTGGTTCATGAGGTTTACATCTAACCAACACAAGGTCCGCAAGGTACTGTTCACTTGAGTGTGTAAACCTGACATTCAGATGACATACATATAACGTACGTACCTACCTAGCTTTTCATTAGCTACGTAACCCTTTTGATTACCAAGACTGAGCAAGGTCTAAATTTTCATTTCAACATCAATATTACGGTGTAATACTAGCAGGAACGAAAGTAACGACAAACTACAGTGGCAGGGCTTGAAAAAAAAAACTTGAATTCCAGCTTGCCTTTCGGACAAGCAGCTCTCGAATTTTGCTTGACCTGTCCAAGTCTTAGTTTACTTTTTTTGTTATTTAGTTGGCAGGCGACTTGCCTGGGCAGGTACCCATCGGGCAGGTGATAATGAAAATTTCTTGTCCCTCGCAACTGAACGGTACTTTTCTCAAGGAAGGGGATATTGTATCGTTGCGCGATGAAATCAGTGATGCGTATGACAACAAAGACAGTCATAAATTACAGTCGGTTGAAAGGTTATGTAGCACCCTTTCGCTACTGCTACAAGTGCAGCTTTTTATTGAGTGTCGTAAAGCTAAAACCAAAGTCGTCACTGTAGCCAATCGCAAAGTACATCGGCAAGCCGACGAACCAATCACAGCTTGAAGCGAAAACGTCTAACTGTCAATGTAGCCAATACAAAACGCGCGAACACGCGCGCGCGCGTGTGTGTGTGTGATGAATGGTTTTGTTTTTGTTTCTGATTGGATTGGAATGAAAAACTAAAACAAATACGAATTACTTTTGATATTCAAGTGAACACTGCTCTACTACAGATGCTTGTTCTGGGATACTGTTCAATTTTGACGTAGAATGTGCAGGTTAGCGTTTCTGGATTTTCCAGACATGTAGAAACTCCGCTCGAACAATTGACACAGAGAATGAATAAACTCGGCCTTTATGTCGACTGCATTTGGTTGCTATCATGACTGACTATATTATTGTGGAAACATTTACTAAACATCCTTTACTGTCTGGCTTGTAAAATTTAACTTGAAATAATAAAGTGTATAGAGTGATTCATGAACTGCATCACTTGTCAACATCCTCAGGTCAGCATGTTTCTCTCCTTTTAGTGATGGTTATGACACGCCATGCTGCAAGGACTGCTTGTATACCAACACTACAGGCACAAAGTGTCGTGATCGTGACCCAACTAACTGTCAAGACAATACCTACTGTGATGGCAAGAGTCCACGGTGCCCCCCAGCACCTAGTATGAGTGACGGCACCAGATGTATTGACAGGTTAGTTGACAGGGAACGATACAACATGACATCACTCAACGGGACTCGCCTTGCTGTCAAGGATTTTGGTCTAAGGGAAACGCCACTGTCTTAGCTGTCAAAGTATCTTTTAGGGCACACTCGAAGAGATAACAATTAAAAAACGCTCTCGTTTCCGTTTTTATGCTTGATCTTCTCCGCTCTCTCGATCCCGGTCTACTAACGCGGGCTTCTTTCCTGGACGGTGGCTGGTAATCAAGCCTTTTTTTTTTTTTTAGCCACGCCCAGATTTGCCTCTTTTAGCGGGTTTAATTTACATTTTCCGACGAGTGTCCCCGCCATCTTCCTATGGGAGTCCCCCCCCCCCCCGGGGGAGTTGAAGACAAGTCAGAGTCAGTTTCACTGCAGATGTTTGGAGAGATTTCAACAAGTGTGTCCCACGATGAGCCAAGCTTTGCAATCATATGGCTATCCTTATTTCATAGTCAGTAAGCTTTTACTTCATGGTTAATGACAGACAGAAGGCAATTCAGGTTTAAAAAGGATAACTGTTCCTCTTTAGGCACGAGTGACAAAGTTTCTTTAAATTACCAGAAACTTACTATAGCCAATTGCAGAAACGTGAGAGGACTGGGACGAGTTTATTATATTGATTAGATTGAAAATCTAAACGTTTCATCTGAAATGTTACTGAATGAAAAGCTACCCAGCCAAGTTTGATAGTTTTCAGTGGAAAATTGTTCGAATGGGAGCCACGCAAAAGTTGCAAAATTCCATACAAATCCTTATAATTTTGTGGCTTGTCTACCCAATCCATACAAACTCTCTATTGTAGGTGATATTTGAAGAGCTACCATTTTGCTATTTTCCTCGTCTAAATACTTCTATTCTTGGTAAAGACTCTCAAATTTAGTTGATCTTTCATTTAAATATCTCATTTTCTTCAAAAAACCGAAAACAACGATACTCTTTCCCAGTCCTCTCACGTTTCTGCAATGGCCTATGGACTACAGTTAAAAATTATCCAACTACCGTCGTTTGGCTACTTTATTAAATGTATCTATATCAACGATTACAGCGTTTGGAGGTCTTTTTCAGAGATTCAAAAACTCATTAATAATTCATGAGCCTAACAGCCTATCAAAACACCGATAAAGCGTCGCGTGCATGATCTTTATATCTGATAAAACACTCCTCGTTAGTAATCTTTATATAAAGATTACTGATAAGGCATAGCTTGTTTTTCTTGTATGCTAATATCTTCCCCTCACAATTTGAACCTTTGTTCCGACTCCCAAGACACACGCTTTTTCAGGAATGTTTTTGAAGCCGTTCAAAAAACTCGCAGCACGTGTTTTATCGGGTCAAAAACCACTTGGCTGCGCCTCGTGGTTTTAAACCCGATAAAACACTCCTGCTCGCTTTTTAAACAGTACTACTTCAACTATATTTTACTTGTGAAACGTTCCGTCCTATGATCCCATGATTGTCAGTACAAACAGCATCACTTGATCTCTGAAAGAGGTCTGCAAACAGAGTCTCACTTATCAATACTTGTGAATCTGCTTTGCTGATATGATTTATACAAAATTTGTAGAGGAACGTGCAAAAGTGGAGTGTGTAAACCATTCTGTACTGCCAAGGACCTGAAGCCATGTAAATGCTCCAAGGTTGAAGACGCGTGTAAAATTTGCTGTGAAGGCCTGGGGCAGAACAGCATTTGTACTCCATACGTCAGCAATGACACTGGTACCACAATAAATATCCTTGATGGTCGATCATGTCAGGGCGAAGGACAGCAAGGAATTTGTGTGCAGGTAACGTCTCTTCTGCCCCCCTCCCCTCCCCCCTCGGAATGTATCTACTGTTTGTAGTCGACAAAGATGACCATTTAACCTACCTAAACTTGAATTTGTTATAAGAAGGTAATGATAGCGAATACTAAAACAGTCACAAATGCTAAGCTTCTAAGTTGCAAAGCTGGCCCCAGTTGTTTGAAGGGTGGATAACGCTACCCACCGGATTCTTAAGTGTTAAGAAAACAAACCACGCTATCCACTTGATAGTGATTTGTCCGGCGGATCGCATTATCCATCTTTCGAACAACGCAGGCCAGAAGTTTAACAGAGTACTCTACTGATTTATGAAAAAAGGTTTCTTCTAGCCACAAGTGCGATCATTTCTTATAACTGTGGAATCAGAAGGAGGACTGTATCACGTGATTTTGTTGTGCTTGAGTTGTTGGCGTCCTCCTATGCTTGTGCTTATGTCGTTGTGAAAACCAGGCTTAAACTGTTCTATTATTTTTTCACAAGGGCAAATGCGAGAAAAAAACTCAAGACTTAGTGGAGAGATTCTGGTCTTTCTTAACGACACTGGACAGCAATAAAGTTGCTCAGTTTATGAAGGACAACCTGGCTGGCACTGTTGTGGTGTTCTCTTTACTTATTTGGATTCCTGCAAGCTGCTATGTGAATCACATTGTAAGTGGACTGCATATCTGCAGACATATAATTTTTCTTGTTGCCCCAAGAAATAATGTAGATACCTGAAGTATGAAGTATGTATTCCCCTCCAATTTGGAAAGAACGATAAAAAGTTTAGTTTAAATATAACTAAATGCTGCTTTAAAGTACTTTCAGTTGACTGTAGTATAATTAGCAGTTTTATTTGCTGCTTTACTCTCATTGTAGTCAGATCGTTTGACGTCAGTGACTACAACGAGGCAGTGTCTCTAGTGGTATTGGAGTTAAAGAATTGAAGGGCTTGTTACTGATTGAAAATTGGCCCCTCCTGTGTTTAGGTGGCCGACAACTAAAACGGCCAAGCAATAAAATAAAGTCCTCACTTTGACTACTTTTTTGGCCATATGATACACATATGATACACATACAAGTGACACTCAGTAGTATACATCGTGGTGTCATGATGTTACTTTGTTAGGTAATTAATTCTATTATACTCTCAAGCATTTAATTTTCTGGCTGTTGTCCTTCTCTCACAAGGTATTAATGGTTTTCTTCTAAAAATTGAAGAATAACCAGGTTTTGGAAATATATTCAATATAAAAAAGGCGTTCTCTGGTTAAGAAAAAAATAAAAACGTAAGCTTTCGGCTTCCAGACTAAAGCCTTTAAAAACTAGGATGTAAATGCGCGAGATGGAAATATATACAAAATGTAAGTGTAAATTGTGGAAACGGTGAAAGGAAAAAATGCACTCATTTAAAAGAATAGAGTTATTGTTTTGGCGACGGCTTGGAGTTGTCTGCTTCATTAGTGTTTGCGATGTGCCAAGATTCCAAAGTTTTTCGAATTCGGAAGTGTCCTATATCAATTACTCTGGCATTGTTGAAGTCAGGGGAGTGATTATGACGCCAAGCATGAACTGAAATATTAGAGCCAGTTTTACACATTTTTACATTTCGAATGTGTTTTTTTACCTCGTTGAAAGACACCTTCCAGTCTCACCAATGTAGCTCCAAGGACAATCGGCGCAAGGGAATTTATACACCACATTGGTTTGAAATTCAATAGGAGGCCTAAACTTGGGGGAAGGGGATTCTTGTTGAAGGGTCTTGTGAGTTCTAGTGACAACGTTAATTCCGTTCTTTCTAAGAAGACCTGTGAGGGGTTCTGTGATACCGCGGATATAAGGAAGGCAGACCATGGCGGGGGATTTAGTTTCAATCAAACTGAAGAACATACCCACCAATTCTTCCGGTGATGGAATAAGTTCCGGGGAAGGTTTTCTTTTATAAGACCTTAGAGATGATGGCGGGTGGACTGCCGTTGGGAAGGAGGGCATTAGTGATGTGAATTACTTCAGACGATATCCCTTCCATTGTACTCGGTAGATTACAAGCACGGTTTAAGATGGTAGATGCAGTACTTATTTTATGTTTCTTCTCATGATGGGAATTAAAGTCCAAATATCCGTCCGTATGCGTTGATTTTCGAAACAATGCCAGAGTAATTGATAAGGGAAACTTCCGAATTCGAAAAACTTTGGAATCTTGCCACACCGCAAACACTAATGAAGCAGACAACTCCAAGCCGTCGCCAAAACAACACTCTATTCTTTTGGATTAGTGCATTTTTTCCTTTCACCGTTTCCACAACTTATTCACACTTCCATTTTGTATATATTTCCATCTCGCGCATTTACATCCTTTAGTCTGGAAGCCGAAAGCTTACGTTTTTAATTTTTTTTCTTAACCAGAGAACGCCTTCTTGTATTGAATAGGTTTTATTCTTGTTTAACTTTCTATTTAGCACTTATTTACTTGTTTATTTTACAGGACAAGAAACGCGACAAGACAGAATCTCTTGAAGCAGAATGGAGAGATCCTAGGGTATAACCTTATGCTATGTATTTTTCGTAAATCGCACACTTTGTACATGTATGCTATTATCAACCAGTTATACGTGATGACTCACTTTCGAGACCCATGGTGGAAAATGTTCCCTGCAGTAACTGTTTTGTCTTCCTTATTATTTCCGTGCGTTAATGAACAGGCGAGCGAGCAAGCAAGAAATGCTTCTGCTACTGAGCTAGGCTTTCTCGTCTTTCTCCCACCAGAGATTACTTTTATTTGCCTTTTTTCCGAAACACCAAGAGTAAACGCTGTTGCATTCAACTTCAAGGATTCTGACTCATCTGCCCTCAAAATGTATCTCCATTTCTTAGCTTGGATATGATCATTTTAAAAACTCTTTCACTGCCATGCCTGATCATACCTGTCACAAATGCGTTCTGAAGATCTCGCGTTCAATATATCCTCGGGTGCTCCCGAACACTGATGTCACACTATCCAAGGTTACCTCATTTTCTCTTGAAGGTTACGGTATGATAGATTATGGCATATTATTGCTCCACAGAATACTCAACTGCTACGCCAACCCAAGCCAACAAGCAAGGGAAAGTTTGTATACAGACAAGATTCTATAAGCAGATCCTCAAAAGCCGACAAGCCTTACAAAATCAAGCCAAAAAACATCAAGACACACAGGATGCCGCAGCTTGAATATACAGTTCAGCGTGAAAGTAACTTGTAGGAACTTTAAAACTAACCTAGTGATGGATCTCGATAGCTAATGATATACCCGTGGTTATTGCTGTGTTCAAATAGTGCCTAGGGTTTGTAATTAGGTAACACTACAGCACGAATGAACATGTACATAGGGGTTGTTCACCAAGCTTGTTCGGTCAAGATATTGGCCAAGATCTTTATTCGCATGTTTATGGACCTCAACTGCGCCTCTACCCTTAAACACGCAAAAACGATCGAGGCCGAACAAGTTTATTGAAGGAAAGGATTTATTATATGGTATACAGAACACCATGCTATGGTGGAATACAGTTGGCAAGATCTTGTTCGTTAGGGTAGCCAATCACAGCACAGGATTTGGTTTATCTTGCCCGCTCACAGTTAGCCAGATAATAATAATAATAATAATAATAATAATAATAATAATAATAATAATAATAATAATAATAATAATAATAATAATAATAATAATAATAATAATAAGTAGATAACAATACTCCTTGCTGTTTCATGTTCAGATTAGGCCCCTAAAAATCACCACAACACCTAAATACACGCTTCAAAAGTCTATCCGACTCCAGTAAGACATTACTGCGTTGACTTTGCTTTTGCTTGAAAATGCTGAACTTATATTGATGCCATTTGATTAGACACCACGTTTTTAGAGCCTTTCTGTATGATAAATAATGTAAAATACCTAGACTTTCACCCAACAAAGCAAGCACTGTGATTGGTTGATTCTTGGTCACGTATTCCTGATCAAATTGAAATGTATCCCGACCGGGATACAATTGCGCAGTTGTTGCCCGCGCGCCGTCTTTGTTTGTTTGTTTTTGCTATATGATTGTTTAAGGGAGAGTAAAAATATAACAAAGCACGTATGGTCCGACGGGAAACTAGTTAGTTTTGTTTTCCCTCGAGTAAGACTCTTGGGAAACAAAACTAACTGTTTCCCTCGGGACCATACATTACTAGTAAGTGTATAACATCAGCCACTGATGATCGGTAGGAATCAACATGTCTGATGTAGAAAGAGGTGAAAATTTTAAAGACTTTCTCAAAAATGACATCGAGTACAAGCTTTCTCGGGCTAAATTCCCAAAAGAAGGCTTCAAAATTGCTGTATTACCAGTTTTTTCTACACAATGTTAATGTTGCAAAAGTGCTCTCAGTTTTACTGTTGATCGCCATTTTGCACCAACAAGTGTTTCCCGTTCAACACTGTTTCTGGGAAGTTGGAGTACCGTTTGTTCTAAAAACGAGCATTCCATGCTCTCCGTCTACTCCAGAGAATATTTAGAAATTCAAAAAGGATATGATTTCTCCCGATAAGAAACCTCCAACTGAACATTTTCTTTGGTTACAACGCACGTAAAACGTCTTGGGCGGAAAATGCCAGTAAATATTGCATAACGCCAAATTAGCTTTTACCAGGACCTGCTTTTATACCATGCCATAGAAAATTCAACCAATCAGAATGCAGCAAAGCCGTTGTATACTCGGAGGTATGACATCCAACCTCTCCACCATGCGGTCCATTGATTGTGTTGACCGCTGAGTTTTCTATGGCATGTTATTTAACAATTAGATTATGAGCTCGAGATTTCTATGAGGTGATAGTTGATGAGGCCGAATCGCCTCATAGAAATCGAGAGCGAATAATCTAATTGTTTTAGTAGAATTCTAACTGAAATTAACGCAAATGACGGTTTCCAATGATTTTCCCACGCATTTTTGAACTTTACCCATAAACAAAGTTGCACGTATCGAACTGTCCTTGGCAAATTTGCAGTTGTTTACGCGCGTACCCGCTTTTTCAATATTTTCAAGTTTTTAAAGTCAAGAAACCTTAAATGTGCTTCTTTTAGTCTTGTAAGGAATTTAAGTACCAGTTGACATCCAAAATTCCATCCAAAACTTCGGAAAAACTATAAAAACATCGCATTTCGTGGACGACCGGCGGCCAACTGTACTCTAATGGCTGATAGTATACGAGTAGCTCAGCCAATCAGATTGCAGCATTTGCATTAGTATACTAGTAGAATTCTACTAAAAAATAGTTATGCAACGCTTTCAAGTGGTATACCGTGGAATATCCCCATGCGTCACTTGTATTTTCTCGGTTTGCACGCTCGTTTGTACCGAGTGACTCGTCGAAAGCGTTGCATAACCAGTCTCTACTGAATCATTTCCCCATTGGGATAATCAGACTCCTTGCGAATATTGCACCAGATAGTGCCGACCATTTTCATGGAGGCTATTTTTCCTTGTTATAATATTATTATTGTGTAAAATAGCTTTACTGCTTCTCCCGTTGTAATTTAGCATGTCTTAGTTTCATATGAGTGAACTTGATTATCGCTGGTGGCTCTCTCCACTGATTCTTGAATTTTGTACGTTACTTGTAATAGAAAAAGTATTTTAAACAATTGTTTGTCTAGGCTCTGTATTATTTTCATTTACGATTTATAAAATGCTGGGTTAGAGGTTTTGACTGTAACGGTATATCAGGGGTTTTAAATTGCGTTCACGTTTTACGGCACCTTTACACTGAAGTTTGGTCATTTTCTATGTTTTGGTGTTTTCGGTGTAAAATACCTTTCGTTTGTCCTCGATCTTATCTCCTTTGGTAATCAATAGGAGTACGAGTTTTCTATGAGCAAATAGTCAATGAGGCGAAGCGCTCATAGGAAACCAGGCCGACTAGTCTAGTTGTTTTAGTAGACACTCGTAAGGAATGCAGCATAAAGCCTGGAATTGAGCTCCTTTTCTTGCTGATTGGGAATTTGTCCCTCGACAATTCAAGTAAATACCTTGTCTCCGTGTCTGTCCAGTTAGGGCCACGGTTCCTGTTCGTAGCTTCTGGCTGTGGATTTTCTTTCTTCGTTGTGCTTTCGCTTTCGCTGCTCGGGACTGAGCTTGTCGAGGGTGACGCATGTGGCATAGGAACTTGGTATGGAAGAACTGCTGGTTGCCCGTAATGCGGGAATTGATTCTGCGTGTCGACGCTGTGAAACAGGTAAAGCCCTGGACGAGCGATCTGAGCATCCAACGGGTCTGGACGAATTGTAAAACGGCGAAAGAATTGGGAAGCATTTTGCAATTCGTCAGTCATGTTTACAAGCATACGAAAGTACCACGAGGCCACAGGCGAGCGTCTGGAAAATGATTTTGCTAGATGTTTGGCAGGCATCTGTCACTACACGCGATACGATTGGCTGCGGTATTTGTCGGGACAAGCTGCGTGAGTTTCCTGTCGTAAAGGCGAGAAAATCCGTTGTTTTTCCCGGCTTGTGAAAACAGTTGGCATTGTTAACTCGCTAAACACAAGACAAAGTGTTTTCACTGTATTTCCGGACTTTTCTGACTTTTATCTAGCTAAAATTGTCCTAGTGGAAACACAACCACAGTAGCCTACGTGTAGACGCACCCTCCCCTCGTTTTTCCTCGGGGGTGGGTACGGCTACACGTAGGCTAAAGATATATTGACGTTTTCTCCCTATGGGATGCAGTAAGGGAGGCAATAAATCAGTTTGTGTCAGAAACCAACAGGCATCATCCAACCATTAAGTTTACGGCTGAAGTTTCTGAGACTGAAACAACTTTCCTAAGGTACGTTTTTTCTTGGGGGGAGGACTGGGGCCTCAGAGGGGAGGGTCATCAGTGAAAGTGAGCACTAAAGGGGGAGGGCCATACCCTCTTTTTCAGCTATTCAAGGGGAGGATCACACACCTTTTCCAGAATTTTTAATGGAAATTTTTGTGATGTTATTTTCAATTTTTCTTTTCAACTTGTTTCTTTTATTTCGGTGCAGGTACTAGTTTTACAAGGTTACTGGGTTTCTACATGTATATTATTCCATGGCACATAATTTTCTCGGAGTACTCGT
>OZ026604.1:16310857-16330857 GCA_964020085.1 Micromussa lordhowensis
TTCCTCGACAAGTTTTTGCATTGTTCTTGTTCGCATATGTGCTACACCTTTACTGGCAGTTAATACTTTTTTGTTATTTACAGCTCAGAGGGGATGTAGTTCCAAAGACTGCAGGTCTGTATAAAGCTTGCTCAGCTTAGATTTGTACAAATATAATGTACTTTCGTTCAACTCGGCGAGTGACTTGCGAACACATCTTCGCATATGTGGTTTAGCAAAACTTTTGCTGGAACTCCCATTATGCAACTTGGTAATTTTATTTGGTAGAAATTGTGTCTTTAGCAAACTTGTTTTGATACATCCAGTACAATCTTCATTACAGGAATGGCAATGTGCATATTTCTGTTGACAAGTTCATGGAACATTTTCCGTGTTTCTATCGAGTTTCAGTAGGATAATCTGATTGGCTGAACCATTGTATACTGTCAGCCATTAGTGTGCAGTGGCTGGAGGTCGCTTATAAAATGGAAACATTTTTCTATTTTCTGAAGTTAGAAACAATGATTTCCAAGAAGATAAAAATTAGAGAAACTTGGCTGGATTTTACTATACCTGGCAACTCTGAAGGTGTAAATTTCAACACCATGGTCTGCCATGTCTGTGGTCCACGGTTGATGAGAATAAAAAAACAAATGTCACTGCTGTCCATGCTGTGCAGTCCGGCCATACAAATCTATTTAAAAGAAAGAACCAAATCTTTACGGCACAAAAGGATTAAGTTCAGTTAACTTGTACAGCATTGACAGACTTGATCATTTATCTCTGAATTAGGCCCTCAACCTGGTTGTTTATGAGAAGCTCTCAAAAATGTTAACGTTAGTGCCATACATATGTTCATCTTTATGAAATCATTTAACATGTATCAACTACAAACTGTGTCTTGCAGTGGCAAGGAAATGTAGATCTATGCACTATCATTTAGAATTTATTGACTACAGACTGTGGACTACAGTAGAAATATAGATCATATTCTATTTTTAAAAAAATTATCAACTACAGACCACCAAAGCGGAGAATCAAAATACTTGCATCATGCTTTTTAAGTTTATTGACCACAGACTGCTTGAAAGCCTAAAGACATAGGTCTTGCCAAAAACCATGTCAAAATTTTGCTTTGTGTACATGCTCGAGTAAAAATGTCATAAAATGCATTGCAAACAGAAAAAAAAGGCAATGTCTTGCATATTTCACACTCAATTGACCAGATCATAATTTGGGTATCTTTGGAAAGATTTCCTCCTGCAGAGCTTGAGTGTTGCCAATTTTGGTCAAAGGTAATGACATCAGAAGCAGAACAAAGGCCAACGCTTGTCACAGGCAGTTACAGGCAGCATAGGTACCATTGGGTTAGCATAAAAATCTAAAATCCAACTTTTGTGACATTGGTGACGTTTTTAAGCTGTAGATAGATTTCCTAAATTTATAACAGAAAGACTCGGCTTTTGAAAAATATGATGTGAACCTGGAGATTTTTTGGCAAAAATACATTTTTTAGTCATTTCTGACATTTTCAGCATGGGTATGAGCTAAATTAGCTTCAATCTGCTCAAAAAGGCATTTGCAATATTAAGGTGGCCGAACACAGTTTTCGCGCGTGCACAAGGATTTCAAAACAACAAACATGAAGTCAATAGAGCGATCATTTTATTTACGCAACACCCGCACTATCTGTGTTATTTTTTCGTCTATAATTGAACGCAGTGTATGGCTTTAGTCTTTTATTACAAAGATATTGTTGGAAAAAGTAACGATGCAAAGAACCCAGCAATTTTCAACTTTTGTTTGTTACCGAAAGAACCCAGTTAAATGCAACGCATGCGCAGTAGCTCGAAAAATTGAGACCGATTGCTTTGGCACAAACTTGCCGATTTCTAACGATCCAGTCGTTAGAATTTCAAGAAATTTGGCAAAATAATAGTTCAGAACCCACTTGAATGATCTATCGCGAAAAATCTGAATTTTGACATAGGGAATTTTTAGTAATACAGAAAACGATTTAAGGCAAATTACGGAAAACGTCTATGTCAAAATTTTATTAGAATAGTGTTGACTGATGGGATTCAATGCCAATTCGTAGTGGGCAAGCGATGAAAAAAATCTAACGACTGGATTTTTATTAAATAAACAAAAACCATTTTTTAAGCCTTGTTTATAACCAGCCCCGTTGCCATGGCAACAGCACACACCCTTGCCAAAATGCGAGAATAAATACTTCTGAGGTTAACCTTGATTCTTGCAGAAAACGGGCGCCAAAGCATAAATGGTTTAAAAGTAACGGTGAATTAGGCATAGGCACTTGAAAACTGTGTTCGGCCACCTTAAAAAATGGCTTTCTTTCTGCTTGCATCAGGTTTTATTACATTGATTTTAATACCAAAACACCTGTTGGATTACCAGTTATCAAAATTTGGTTGGAAGCGCTAAATTGTAGTTATTAATGAACATAATTTAATCATTTGTAATCACATTAACTTTAAGAAATTTAATTTAATCCATTTATTTATGCTCGCACTCATGTGATGCCATGTCTTGTGTGTAAGAAAGCAAGATTAAATTAGAGCTCTTTTTCCGCTTGTTTATCAACCTTTTAAGTCATTGTATTGGTCCTAGGCTGAAACACTTATTTGAAGGGAGTTCAAATGCCATTTTAAATGCCTTTTTACGTGCTGAAGTGGTTTCCGTTTCTTCTTAGTGTTACTTGCATCAGTTTTGCACACGGGACGAATACTGATGTCTGGCAGGCAGTCGTAGCACGTGCTACTGAGGGCCAAAAAAACTGTAGTAAGCCACGTTAAATACAGTGTCGATTAGCATCATAGGGCTACTATGACTGACGTCCAAGTAACATTTAGGTGGTCAAGATCAAAGTTCTTGCATTTAAGTCTCTTCATCATCTCTTGAAGCAAGAAAACTAGAATTACAAGTGTTAACCCATAGACTCCTGGAGCTTTTGGACATTTTCAGCCTGATTATGAGCCAAATTGGTTGCAATCTACTCCAAAAGGCATTTGCAACAGGACAGCATGCCTTTCTTTCCACTAGCATCACATTTTACAACAAATTTGCTCAAGCATGTGCAGAAATAAAAATTTGCCTTTCCATTTTTCTGCTTTTCTTTACTGCAGTGATTGACCTTCTACTGGGCTTGCTTCCAGTTGAAGAATTCCCGAAAAGCATCACTGCATCATGGCAATTACCATGGAGTAGGAAAGTGTGGTTTAGAGAAACAAAATTGTTCTGGGAGTTTTTCACTCAAATTTATACACACTTTTGTGCATATTGCAGGCTCCCGATCACTCTGATCGGGGTATCATTGTAAGGTCTTTTCCTTGCATAACTTGAGTATAAGTAATGCCAATTGTGTCAAAGCTGATAACGTCATAAGTGGAAGGCCAACGCTTGTCATGAATGGTTATAGCCAGCACTGTAACCAGCTGTGCGAAAACCACCTCAAAATTTCCTGTGCTGGCCGTAAACAAAGCCTGTGAGGACAACTGTTATTCCTACCCTCCCTAAATACTTTTTGGTTCTCCTATTCTATTGTTGTTAAGGATAAACCAATCAGAATTGATCTTCTGATCATATTTTTTGAGGACGTAAGGGGTCCTAGAAAGACAGGTTTCCATCTTTAAATCATGCTCTCGAGATGTGCTAACATGTTATCATGGTGCGTTGAGGGTATAATATACAAACTTCCAAGGTCTTGTTTTCGTTCCTAACACAGAGAAAGGAAAAATACAAATCAATGTTTAAGCGGCCCCAAAAAATTAAAGATCGAGGAGAACAGAGTCCTTTAATCCATCTGGTGAAGAATTTTCCTTCCTTCAACCACCGCGAAAACTTGACGAACGGTGCCCTTTCAAGTGAGTTTTGAATACAGATCACGGATTTTATAGCAGCTTCCCAGACTTAGAAAGCAAAAATGGTAATGTGCTGTATTTTTCAAAGTCAAATTCAAGTTTTGGGACGATCAACAAAGCCATGGCCAATAAATAGCTGTAAAAGTTGTGAGCAAAAACTCTGGCTTTCGTTTTAGCGTGAAGAATTAATTTGCATGTGCTCAAAATTAATGTCTTGCACTGGTTGGTTAATGACTAAACGGATTAAATTTACATTTTCAGAAAACTTCCGTGCATTATGTACTGGTGAGAAGGGATTTGGTTTCAAGGGCAGTAAATTCCATCGCATCATTCCAGACTTTATGTGCCAGGTAAATTACTTAAATATATGTGCTATATATTTGTGACTAAAAAGCCCCTTTCGGGAGTTACAAATAAAGTATGTATGTATGTACAGTATGTATTATGATAACTGCAGAAATTCTCACACACTCATTGGCTAATTTTTATTGTTAATATGCGGACAGACACATGAATTTGAAATTCGTGCGACACGTCGGCAAGCAAGAGCGGGCAATTCGACCATTGTTATCGTAAAAAAAAAATGTCAAAGTAGTCTGCGGATCCACGCGGCTATCGCCTCGTGGATCCACAGCTACTTTGACAATGTGATGACGAAATTTATGATCAATAACAGGACAGACGCATGAAAAACTGATGTCAATTTGTTAAGTATATATTGCCAGATTTGTAAAAAAAAAAAAAAAGCAATAAGAAAGTATTGTAAACACCAGCAGATAAGTGGCACTCGTAGGTAAGCTGCACCCCGAGTTTGGCAACTCAAATTTTGGGTGAAAAGTTCTTGGAAAGAAATCCAAATAATTTATAACTGGAGTCTTGAGAAAGATTCCTTTTCTGTACATTTGTTGATTTATTGAGTTATTTTTGTGAACAATATCTCTTATTTGGCATGTCGGGTATGTTATGGACAGGTGGTTCAGTGAGAGATGTATGTATATCACACCAATCATATTGGATCTACTATTAAACACCATTCAAATTTCCTGTTGTAAAGGTAAATGGTATGCTGAAACTGTTTTTGCGGCTCTGCAGTGGCAGTTTATAGTTTTATTTGATGGTATTCATTTCAGTCCGATATTTTAAAGGTAAAAAGTATGAGAACTGTTCAAATGTTCTTTCAAGACCGCGTGGCATCAAATTAAAGTGCACTTTAATTAAATCAGACTTTCAATGAATCAGAGAGGTTTTCCCTCTTTCTTTCTATTTTCGGTGAAGTAGTGTTGTTGTGTAAAAGGGTAAACTTACGACTCATATAAAATGCGAAGAGTTTTCTTAACTTGAGTATTTTTGAACAAAAATTCCTCTTGGGGGTTGAAAGGGCTATGAAGTCGGTGAGTGGCGGGGAGTTATGCATGTGCGTGTGTCGCACCAATCACAGTGTGGATTGTATCAAAGAAGATTCAAATTGCCTGTTAGAAAATAAGATGGTATTTACATTATTCTGGATACGTGTCAGATCACTGTAGTCTGTTCAGTCAAACATTTTATGGCTTACTAATTAGTTATCTTACCATGTATATCATAAATTCCCAGTTTCTCTCTTGTTGTACATCAGAACCAGAAGGACTTGTCAAATTAACCTAATCATTACTGTAAACAGCTCCATGAATTTGAATGCTCCTATCTCCGAGACTTCATAAAAAAATAACTCTTGCATGCCTTGCGTGCCTATGTTTGAATCTAGAGGAGCAGGGGTGGCACAGTGGTAAGAGCGCTCACCTCCCACCAATCTGTCCCGGGCTCGATCCCGAACCTGGCGTCGAATGTGGGTTGAGTTTGTTGTTGGTTCTCGCCCTTGCTCTGAGGGTTTTCTCCGGGTTCTCCGGTTTTCCTCCCTCCTCAAAAACCAACATTTCTTAATTAAAGTGCTAGTATGATCAAATTTTTACCCCTTGATTTTCTAGGTTAATCACATGGAATTCTACGAAAGATTAAAAACGTCGTTTACCATTTACAAATATCTGCATTGGTTCAGGAGATATTGAAGTTTGAAAAATGAGTTAAATATGCAAATGAGATTACTGATGAAACCAAATATTACATGAAGTATATAAATAGTGCTATCTCGGTCAATTTGCAGCAGAAACCATTGACACTTGGTAGGCTAATAGTTCTAAATGCAACACATCTACAGCTATAACAATTTCCATTCCCATGGCAACCCACTCTTTTCCAGACCCCTCTAGCCTGATATCAATATTTTAGTGATTTTAAGCTTGGAAAACATTAAACAAGGGTATGAACTCAACCTAATGTATTTATATGCTTGCTGGATTATGCAGATGAGGCACAATTGGCAAATATCAATATAGAACCCTAAAAGTGGTCAGAAAAGCCTTTAATATTGTGGAGGTCTGGAACCTAGTATGTTACCATGGTAACAAAAATTGTTAAGCTCGAAATGTGGAGCACCTCTAGTAGAATCTTACTGTAAAAATTCAAACATTTATTTTACAAATTGACTGAGATATCCTTGTTTATCATATTTGATCAAAATGCAGTTGAGTCTATGACGTCATCACTTGGCTAATTTGCATATTTTAAAAACTTGAATATCTCTGGAACGAAAACAGATATTTGAAAACAGTAAACAGCACTTTTACTCTTGTACAGACTTCTTGTTTTTGTCTTAAAATGGCTCAGATTTGAAGGATGCGATTTTCATCATAGTGGCACTTTAATTCCAATCCGATCAAGAATTCGAGGACCACGGGTTTATCAGTCTATCAGACTGTTGTGTGTCACCCTCGTTAAACAAATTCGATAATCTAAACCCGCTTAAACTCGCTAACATTAAAAATGGAAAATACTTCAAACTGAAACCCATAGCTATAATTTTAGTTCTGCAATAGTATGGACAACTACCAACTTCGACATATGTTTGGTCAGATTTCACTGTATTTTTTCATTCCTGTCAGTAAAATTTTACATGCAACAATGAGAATTTTGTTTGTTCATTCATAGCTTAGTAGCCAGGCATTTTACCATGGGCACTGGACATGAGTGGCATTCAAAGCTTTCTTTGATCACATTCCCTGCTGAGCAACATTTAGCTGTTCTAGACTGGCAACACTAAAACTGGTTTTCAAGATTCATTAACATGGTTTTAATGCTGTTTAACAGCAAGAAATGTGAGCTTGTGAGCAACGATGATGCATACTCTGATGTTAGAAGTTTTATGAAGTTCTTATTGGTTAAGAAATAGAAAACATGTCTCATGTTTCTGTCAAGTTTGGGAGAACGAGAAATGCTGTGGGAACACATGCTGATAGGTAAGCGTTTCCAGAGCTTTTTCAAGTTCTCCCAAACTTCGATGAGTGTTTCTGGAACTTATAGAAACAAAGATGTTTTTCCGTTTTTTTGTATTTTAGGGCCTGTTTACAAGGAGAGAGGGTTACCCAAGCAAGCGGGTTACCCTAGCACTCGCACATTTCCTTTTTTTCTTTGTCGTGTTTACAAGGCAGCTAGGATTACTCGGGTAGGCAGGTTACCCTATCTGCGTGCTAGAATTGTCCCTGGCAGGCAGGTGAACTTTTTCCCTTGCAAACGCTCCAGGTATGGTTAACCCGCCTGCCTGGGTTAACTTTCTGATTGTTTCCGGGCCCTTAGAGTGTGATGCGCGTTAAGTTGTCCCGTTGTTGTAGGGCTACCCTACCTGTGAAATTTTGCTTCTAAACCCAGGCGATCTTTAGCCCTCCAGCTAAGGTAACCCTCTCTCCTCCTTGTAAACAGGCCCTTGGAAAATTCTGTGACAAAAAAAAAATCAACTTGTTTATTTTGATCATCAAAATGTAAATTCTTTTTGCTTGTGCTGTCATTATGTTCAAGGTAGTTCTGAATTTCGATCTAGTTAGCAAAACACAATTTTAAACCAATCGGCATTTTCTTTGGGCTATTTTCCAATATGCTATACAAACTTATGAATTTTTGATGAAAATTGTAACTTAGAAAACTTATAGCACGCTGTCCATATGTTGTTGCAGATAAGCTGCATCCCTGATTTTAATGTAAACAAGAACCGCCGTGTGGTTGTAAGCCGCGCTTCAAATACACTGTCTCGCCCCGAGCAATGCGAAATACATCTACTGTTACATAATGACCTATTTTCATTACGCGAAATGCGACTCTCCCGCCTTTCAGCAAATATACGATAAAAGGAGTATCTGATTACAATCTTTGCATAGCGTGAGTTTAGCGTGACTTGTAATTGTAGATATTTGCTTACGTCCAACGAAAAAATACCTTGACCTTTATTTACATATGTTAAAGGGGTTATTGACAAGCGCTTAGGTTTTAATTTTTTCCCAGAAAATTCCACCATTGCTTCTAGTGTAGTAAACACAATCTTATTTATCATTGTCAGCGCATTCCATGGCCAGACGTCATACCCTTTTTAGCGCATTGAATATTCCCTTTGAAAGCGAACAGAAACTACAATTCCAGATTACAAAATCTTCTGTCTTGCACCCAAAACGAAATTCAGCTTAACTCTGGATGATTTCAGCCTTAGTAGCCACTAACTGGTCCTAAGTTACATTTTTTATCCTTGCAAATGTCTTGATGTGCATCTCCAACGGGATTTTGGCCCAATTTTGACCAAATAAACACTCTCTCAGACGGCCATGTTCTGTCTGAATAGTTAATTTGCTAGCTCCTGAGAGGGGATATGACAAAAAGAGCTGAGAAATGGCCTGTAATTGGCTGATGATGACATCATCCGGTGACAACAATTGGCCGTGAGTGGGAGTTTGGGTCTGCTCACCGACAAAAAAAAAAAAACGAAGGCAGAGCAAGAAACCGCCCAGCCTACAGCTACGCGGTTTAATTAGAGTAAATAGGTGTGACTTGTACTCTGGTCTTTATGGTATATACTTTTGGAAAAATAATACCAGTTGATTTCCATAATATTGCATGTGTTCTTCACACCTTTTTACTTCTGAATGCCAATGAAGAAGTATCATTAGACCCTTTTCATAAATGGCTGCCAATTATAAATTCTTTTGTAAGTATTAAAATTAGCCTCATTTTTGCTGCACGAGCGAGCAGCAACATAAACAGGATTTATGAAGAATATATAGAAGGGGATACGAAGTCTCGAATTCATCACTTCTTACCAGAATGCATTGCATGAACGTATCTGGTCATTGTAGAGGGATGAGTCAACATGAGCTACCAGATTAGAGTATTTTGCCTAAGGCTAATAGCTTAAAAACTTTTCTGTTTTAAAAAACGCACTGAGGTCGACACAATAAACTGTTTGTTTTCACCCATGTAAAAACCTTTCATCGAATATTCACGGCCGTAAGTGACCGCGACCGCATCACATCACGATTAATTTATGACAACAAGATATTTTGTACCACGCTGTTTTGATGCTCACTGAAACGCCGTCCATAAACTGACGAAACTGCTTGTAAGATGTTTGAATGCTCCTTGCTATAAACTTAGCATTCGAACGACTTGCGTTTGTGACATTCTGAAAGCTCATCCGCAGTCACGCTGTTACTTGACGCTGATTGGACGATGGTAAGGAGTGCATCCAATCAGCGTGGAGAAAACAGCGTGACTGATGCTCTTAGTACACGAAAACCGTGGATGCTGGTCACTTTGAAAGCTGTATTTCTGGAAAATTATTTGTTGGTTAGCACTTGGATTTTAAATGGATCTTTGATTGAATGCCACGACAAGAAGCATCAACCTTTCAGTTTATCTGGTGTTTGATTTGGAAGCCGGGCGATTCAAATTTCTGCGTGAAAATCTGCTTGGCGCTGGGCGGTCGAAAATGAGCCTTCCAGTTCCACCCTTGACTCCTTGCAACGTGCAGTAAGAGTCAAAACAAAACCCACCAAATCGCTCAAATTCACCATTTTGTAATGAGCAAACAGTTTAAGTGGAAAACATAATTTAAAATACTTCGGACAGCTTGAGAATTAGTTTAGACAAAACATACGCAGAATTACGCAGCACGCAAATGACGAGTGTCGTGAATCTCACATGTAAACAAGAAATAAACTATTCGCATTTACATTCGCAAACGTCAAATTTTCGCCGCTAAACTTGAGAAGTTTCACATGCGTTATATCTTTTGATCTTTCCACCGCTAGAAATAAATAAGTACCAAACCATGTGGTAAAATAACATTTCTGAAAAAAAAGCGAGAGTGTTATAGTGTTAATTATAGGAGATGACAAAGTCATCGTAAGGTTATTGTATGCGTGACAATAGGTAACTTATGCGAATGTTATCTCGTTTCTGACGCAAAAAAAGCAGTTTCTCTTGTCAGTCTGCATTTTAAACGCAGTCTGCATTTTGTACCCGGTCTGCAGTCTGCAGTCTGCCTTTTGTACTGACCGATTTGATATAAATAAACTCAATATTACCGTCAAAGATTTGATGCTATTACTGAATTATTCAGACCAGTCTCTTACAGCAAGAGTACGGTATAAGCTCGAATAAGAGCATCTCATTTCGGCTCAGTTCGCGAAAGAATCCTTTGGCTTGTGGCAGCACTTGCCATCCAAGCGTCTCTGCACTTTTATTTCCTTCCCTTATCCCATGTCTTTGCACTTCCAACATGCTCAAGCACAGTCGTATGTCTCCATTTACTATTTTACGAGCGTGAAATAGAGAGGGAATGTCACAAATAATATACCATCATGGCAGTCAGACAAGAACGTGGCGAACGTCATAACAGCTGAGGGGACTGGGCACGGGCACGTTGTGGAGCTGTATAGAGACCTGGCACCAGATAAACAACATTTAATGTTGCTTTAGTGAAGTAGCCCTTCAAAATGACCTATTTAGAGAATACTTTCGTCCGAGTTTACCCGACTAGCAGTCCGACTTTTGTACCTGCCTTGTCGGCCGGCACGTTGACGTGACAAAGCTTAAGTTTGCGAGTTTGTGTCATTGAAAACGATCAAAGGATTGAAATTCTTCGCCATGAAAGGCGAATGAACACATTAACAACAGCGAGAAGTAAAGCATCAACGCAATCGCAATAGACCTTTTTACCGATACGGCGGCCATCTAGAATTCTATTGTTTTGACTGAGAAATTATGGGCTGCCGAGGGGGCAATCGCTGGAAAATTTATCGTATACACAGCTTTCAGGATAAATTTTTACTGCTTGTCTCTCATATTCCATAACAAATATTACAAGCATTACATCTTTCCGTCACGATATTTGGCAGTTGTTCCTACAGTACCGCCCAAATGTAAGTTACCACCTCTCGTCTCTTTTCTCGCGAGACGCGTCTCGTTTCTCTCGAGACGAGTCTCGTTTCTCGCGATACGAGTCTCGTTTCTCGCGAGAGTCACTGAACCGTTTAGTATGGAATATATTACTCGCGAGAGGTCGTTGTACTATCTATTGTATCAGAGATTTCCGTTTGCACTGTGTTGTCAAATCGGTGAAGTCGAAAACAGAAAGTTTGTTTGTTTTCAGCTTCATCGTACTGAATTTGCAACGCCTCCAAACGTCGGTGTAATGTCTTCCTTGCCGTTCGAACAGCTCTTGCCGTGAGTTTGAAAAAAATTCTTGCCGTTCGAACGGCTCTTGCCGTACGTTGAAAAAAATCGCTAGCCGTTCAGACGATTCAAAATAATTATTTTGGGGCGTTCATAAGGTGCGTGCTCAACTGTCTGCTGTTCGGATGGCTTGATCGAGCTATCCGTTGCAATCTTGACTCGTAAGCCCTGGCGCGCTAAACGATCAAACATTTTCATCCAACGTCGTGTTTTTCAAACATAACGTGGCTAAACGGACAAACAACTTGGCTCTCCAACAACTTGAACACAACTGAAACGAACGATTCCTTGATTGCCGTGAGCTGCTGTTTACATGCATGTTCTACAAAGTAAACGTATAGCCAAAGAAATTGATTCTCGCGGTTACCTACGAACAAACAAATTGTCGACCTTACTACGTATACGGCCACCGTTACACAAGAGGTCTTAAGTTCTAAAGTGTAAGCCATACAAATTTCTAAGCACTGTTGAAGTCATTCTTGGAGAGAGTTTTCGTTCGCGAATGAATCATTCGGTAGATTTTATCACACTTTTGGTCACGTGCTCAAACCTGTGAATCGAGAGTCTCAAATTGAGAAAGAGATAAGGCCTTTGGCTTTTTGTTCGGTTGTAATTATTTTCATCAGTTTAGTAACGGTACATTTTTATCGGTTGGTTCTGAATTAGATACTGGGTTCGCTTTGTTTTGCTTTTTCGACATGGTGGAAATTTTATTGTTTACAATTTTTGTTACGATGTGTCCCGGAATCCCAGACCCACGGTGTGGTAGCGACGCGAAATGAGCTTATTTTCTGTCCGGAATGGCCCCTGTAGCAACGGTTATAAAAAAACATATTTACTGGGAAGTAGCTTTCTAGAGTAACCCAAATTTCAAAACAAGCAAGTTTCTGAGTTGGCGAGCACACGCAGAAGACTATACATGCATGCATGACAAAAGCGTGACTTTTTCACGCATCAGTAAAGTTTTCAAGGCGTCACAACAATTTGTAGTTGATTCGCTGCTATGTTCTACAATCGAAAATAAGCTTTAAATCTATTTTGAAACGGCATTCTAGGAATATCTATGTCCAAAGTGTGCGTGTGGTTGCTACAGCCGAACAAAAAAATCAATGTAAACATACAGGACATATGCAAATTACGCTTTTTACTGCTGGTCCGAAACGCAAAATTATTTGCCATCCTTTTCTTAAATAACCATTGACGCCATGCTTTTGGATATTAAAAGAAACAAGTTTCATTCAAAACTTACTGAGGTAATGACCAGCGTTCGATAAAACAAAGAACATTTCTCAATGTAAATGTGGCTAGACGTAGATGTGACGATGGCGCCACTCAAAAATAAGTATTTTGAGATTGCATTATTTTCATTTATAAAATTACTTAGAACACTGAAAACGGCTTCGCGAAAGCAGCGTTGTCAATTCCTATACGTTGTCAAAGTTTCCGTTGTCAATTCCTATACACACTTGGAAAATCTCTTGGTTTGAACGGCGGATTTTTTTTTCCAACACAAATCGGAGCCGTCTAGCGTCTCTAGTGACGTTTGTCACAGAAATAGTGTTTATGTCTTTTTGCTTCTGCCATCTAGCTGTTTGGCGTTCGAAAAAAAAATTGCATCCATTCACCCGTTCGACTTAACCGTTCGAAAAAATATTGCATCCGTTCACCCCTTTCGACTTTACCGTTCGAAAAAATTGCATCTGTTCACCCGTTCGACTTTACCGTTCAAAAAAAATGTTGCATCCGTTCAGCCGTTCAACCGACGTTTCGAATGGCTTGTCTAGCCGTTTGTTATCCGTTCGCTTGTCGTGTGTTCGGCCATTCGAACGGATAATGCCGTTTGTACATTCACCTAAAGGCAAAGCGTTGGTACTTGCAGTGCACTCGCGAGAAACGAGAAACTTCTCGAGAGAAACGAGACTCGTCTCGAGAGAAACGAGACGCGTCTCGCGAGAAGACGGTGGTAAGTTACATTTGAGCGGTACTGTATGGTTATCGAAAAATTATTGTTAAAAGTTATCACGCCACAGTATTATGGCATCCCATGTATGAAATTAGCGTGTCAATTGTGCGGTTTTCGTTTTTTTAATTATTCCACAAGCTGAGAGTCAGTTAACCCATTGACTCCTGCATTGACTTTCCTGGCGCTTTTTTGGAATATTTCAGAGCGAGCAAAAGCACAAAAATAAACCATATGCGCAGTAACCACAGACACAAGATCAGGTTTCAAGACGTCGTTTATTTGAAGTTGAATAAATAAAGGGTCAAAATATTAAAAAATATTGACAAAAAGAACTCAACCTGATGTGTAAAACTGATGAGGAAACAAGAAATTATTTTATTTCTTTACCGTGCAACAAAATTCGCCACTGAGAAAATTGAATATGCGAAAATCAGTTAATTGGAGGACGAAATGAAACCAAATACAACACAATTTCCGTTATTGTTCTATAATGGCTAACATTTGAGATACAATGAAAAGTAAAAGCAAAGAACTTGTGTAAAAATCAATCTGAAAACAAGAAATCAAGCAATTCCGCCACATGACGAAATAATACGGCGCTGCAAAAGAAAGATGAAAGTTGTAAATCAACATTACAGAATCGCACCCATTGAAACGCGTCAGCCAAAAAAAGTGGGATACCCAAGGTGCTTTGCATGCCCATAATGCTTCGCGGCCGTTTCGGTTCTCTTTGACTTAAAAACCCAGAACTCCCAAAAGGGAGTTAAAGAACCTCCCACTCAGTCCATTCGAGACAATAGGAGCGATTAGTATTGTGAAAAAGATTAGTATTGTTCTTATTTTCGATCAATGCTTGCTGTGAAGGAAACAAAGATCGGTATGCAAAGCTACATGTACACAACAAATATTTCACTGCAAAAACACACAATAAGCGACTGCCGTGTGGAACCAAATGCAAGCCTTGTGGAAACTCGGTTGTTTGCAAAGAGATATTTTTTAACAGCTGTTTTGATTTTGATTTTCGCTTAAAAGAGCGTTAGATTTTTTTTTTTTGTGGTGGCCGTCATTTAGAAAATCCCGCTGGGAAGGAAAGCAGCGATCAGTTTGGTTTGTCGACGTCATTTTGTGTTGGATCTCCCTGGATTTTAAGAACTAACAGAAACAACAGAATCTGCGAGTTCGTGTCAGATCTTTGATAAACACCAGAGTTTCTGAAAGACGTCATGTTTGTCAAGTAGCTTGAAGTGCTAGGTTTGCACAATTTTTATCTCGCTGTCTGGTAAATACCTGGATCTCACAGAAAGGAGTAAGGCGAAAAGGACAAGTAAATTGTAAGTTTTTCTATGAATTATATAATTTTTGAAGCAAGAAATTAATTCTGGATTTGTTCACACTTTGTTGTTTGTTTTTTGGCGATATTGTGCTTGCGTTTGAATCAATCGATACGTTTCCATTATCTCAAGACAAATTGAAATGTTTATTCGTTCAGTCCGATTGACAATAATTATGATGGACTTGTTTTCACAAATCTCTTACCAGTTAATACAGTTCATAAATTAGTATTTCAACACAGGAATCAAAACGACCGAGTTTGTTTTGCCATCTCATGGTCAGGGTATTGAAGTAGTTGTAGGTCATTCTATTTTGTAAACAATACGAAACATGTAGAAGAAGAGTTTCTTTATCAACACTTGCTCATCAATTTGTACAGATTTTCTGTTTCTTCCGTGATCATCTTTTTATAAAAAAAAAAGACGCCTTAAGGCGTTTACGCCGGGTGTATTGGTTTAGTAAGAATTATGTTGAATGGCGTTGGAAGGTTGAGTAGTGTATCAACAACAAATGTGTGCAGGAGAGATGGAGATGTTGAGTACTCCAACTGTGAAAGATATAAAAGCCAAGAAGACATGATGAGAATGAAGTGAGCGTGAAGACCTTTAATAATAGTTACGGTTGCACGGAGAATATTATTGTGGTAAATGACCCTTTCTGGGAGAAATGAGTGTGGTGTGTGTCCGGACCGTTCATGAGACTAATTTACCATGGGAAATATCCATAGGTAAGGGAGAAAAGGCACTGAGGCTTTTCATTTACTTCAACATGAAACCGCCATTTTTTTAAACGGGTTTCTTTGCACGTTATAAACTTGGAAGAGGCCTCATGTTGGTGGTGAGCTGTGGTGCGAAAAAGTAGCCTCTGCGGACAAAGGATTTTTCTTGTGTTCTTGACCGCATTGGTTGAGTATTGTGTGAGCGTTGTGTACTAGGAGATCAGAGTTGTGGCAACTTTTTTATTGGCGCAAAAGTCGCGCCATTTGACGACAGAACTGACGATTAATTTTGCTTAGGAATTGCGTGACAAATTGCGGGCATTGAAGGGTTGTTGGGAGAGGCTACTTTTCGTAAGGTAGCTCTGTGAAAATGTAGCCTTTGCTCAGCGGGTATTTGTCCTGTTGAGAAATATTGACGTTAATATTAGGGAAAAATATGGTGCAACTCTTTGTAACTACTGTATACCTGGCCTCCCACGCAGACGTTCTTAGGCTTGTCACGCGTTCCTCCCCGTTCGTGGGGAGGAACGCGTGACATCTAATTGAAAACAAGCCTCTGATAATTTTTTAAAAAACTCATTACGCTCAATACAGTTTAAAGAGTCTTTAAAAATGGCAAATGTAAGTTCAAGAAAACAGTCTACTGCGCATGAGAACTTTCCTGCATGAGTAAAACAATAGTTCATAAAATGTCTTCGATCTTTACTTGTCTGTTGTGACTGTTTACTGATAGCTCTGGTCTTATCTTTAGTTACATTACCGAACATGTTGCCATTTATAATGTGCGCTTCTCTGTTAGTAATGACGTAAGGATTAAAGCTTCCATGTGAAGCATGAGGTATTCTTCTCAACAAATACTTTCCCCTGTATCTCTCGATGTGAATAGGAAAACATTGGAAATCGTACGCGCATCGATTAGAAATTTTAACAGCGAAATCAATACTCTGGTTATGTAATGTCAAAATGGATATCACATACAGTAAAAGCAACATGGTGAGGATCGACAAAGCAGTAGAATATTGTGCGATTCAACAGTGATAGCTTCAACAGAGTGTGTACTTAAACGTTTTAACACCTGAGTACTTTGACTCAACTTTTCGATATCTGTACTCTCAGTTGCAGTGTGTTAAAATTGCTTCAATATTTATTTTGTGTTGAATAGTTTTTCACAACAAGTGTACTCGTTCAACAAGTCTACAAGTGGCTACTTACAGCTTGAATTATCAATGAACTCGTTGGTTCGATTAGATATGTTGAACCTGTTGGTTCGACGACAGTGAACTCGCCTATGAACTCGTTGGTTCGGTGACAAATTATTAACCACAGTTTCAAAAACCACACACTGTGCAACTATTCACCTTTAACCACACAATTTCGAAACGAATCAAAATAACAAACCAATTATCCAATGTGAATGTCAAACAATCAGTCTACGCAGTTACCTGGCTTTATTTGCTGATGAAATAACTTTTTCCTGCTTGAATGGTTTGCTTGACTGGTGCAATCCAACCTGACTTGCACGTGATTCGTAGTTGCAGCCAATAAAAATCACACAATTTTTTCGGGATGGGTTCGGGATACGGGAAAGTTTAAAAAAACAAGGCAATTTTTGACTCCCAAGAAATCCAAAGGAATGAGCTCCTGAATTTAAGACGCTGGCTGACTACGTCATCCCGCGTAATTAAAATCGAGTAAAATTCTATTTCCTGCATTCCGTTTTGCTCTGCCGCCTTGGGTCGCCATGACTTCCTTTCCACCACCACGTGGTTGCTGATGTGCAAATCTTGTCGAATCAGTTTGGAAGCATGTCGCGCACTGTTTTTTTCTTTAATCCCTCCAATCCAATTTGTGTTCAAACAAATTATTTACCTGAACAATTTTATTTTCATTTTATTTCTAATATCCTGCTCAGAACTGACCTAACATTCGGAGTAGCCGACACAGTATTTAGAATAGCCAGTGAAATGCGCCGATTGGCAGCTTATTTCAACAACCCTGATGAAACTCGGCGCAAATTTGCTGGGTGAATATCTGGAATATTCACTTCTTAGTCGTCAAGAGTTTAAAGTGCAACTAACCTCCAAAATTATTTTTCCTTTAACAAAATCTACTAGGTTTCCCAATTTACTTCAGCGAAAAAATTATCTCGATTGATAATATCCCCGCGTTTCTACAGGCGTTTAAAGTTGTAATTTCTAGTCCCACGACCAAGCAAAATGGGATCTGGGTCGGGCTTCTAGTGACGTCATCAAGGAGCTGGGCTCAAAGAACTCAAGAGACTTTGACTGGGCTTCGAGCACTGTGAAAACATAGTTGGGGTATTTGTGCCTCATATTTTATCAAAAATGGACAAGACTTTTAAGTGAAAGAACTGTATCATCTAGCAACACAATTCGGAGTCTAGCTACGATTCGGACGGCTACGATGTATACATTTTTTGCATTTCGAAGTGCGGGTCGCCGAGCCTGCCACATTGACAATTTGCCGGGCCATTTGGCTTATGAAGTTTAAAATAATGGCGAAGAGTTATAAAGATGTCAATGAACACGAAGAGTGGAACTTTGACTTTACAGAACTTGTAGAATTTGGAGTGTCAAAACATTTCTAGATTCAATAATTTGTCTTTTCGCTCCGTATGTATCTATAGTCAATTAGTGCGTTCGAACATAAACATTGCAAGCAACACAAATGGGCATATTTCGTACTGGTAATGGAAATTCCTTCGACAAGATCTTGACAAAAGGTTCAGTATAGTGTCAGGTAAATGAATACATTTCTCCCGGCTTCAATGTTCTTTTGTTTAAACAACCCTTATAATGTAAGTAGAGAACTCTCAGGTTGTTAATTAATAGCGTATTACTAACCTGATTTAGTTTGCGTTTCGGTTGATAACAAGCGCATTCTTCTTTCAGCGTGACAATCTCAGTCGGTAGAGTCGAATCTAAATGGTTTGTTTTACTTTCCTTATATACTCATCAATGCTTGATTCGTTATAAGTTTGTAATTGAGATATATTTCGTTGCTCAAGGAACAAAACAATTGTGTATCCGGAAGGGCCTTTGAGAAACTCGGCCGGATTATCCACATCGCGCGTGGTTGTATATAAACTCCACAAAATACATACGTAGTTTAGCAGTTCGAAGCTTCACTAATCTTAATCGCCTCGTTGTAGGACGTAAGTTCGCTTACTGTTCGTTTTGAAAACTCTCTATTTCAAGGACAAAAAAACTCGAATGCGTATAATTTTCTCACCTAGTTTCCATTATTTTGGTCTGGGACTCAAGGGATCGTTTGAATTAACTAGGCGTATGGCTCCAAGCTTACCCCAAATTCGTGTCATATCTAGATCTATATACCTTGGCAATGTCGAGCTTTGCACTAGAAGCTAGAGAAGAATATACAGGCCATGAAAATCTCTAGGTTGTTTACAGTAGCGGCGAAACCGAGATCGATAAACTCCTCGATGGCTTACTCTTTCGGTCTGACCAAGTCAGCCCACTTCTTCCGTGGAGTGCCATCGAGATAGAGGTATTGAATGAAGAAGAATACTCTCTTTAAAGCTTTTTGTAATGCTACTGCCTCCAACAACACATCTTCCTTGAATTTTGCAATGCTTTTTAAATCACACTATCGCATGTTCGCATATGTTCTTCTCAGAACCAAAACAGTGTTACTCCTGCGATGACGTCACGAGCCAACTCGTCCCATTCTCCGCTATTCCTCGGTCGTGGGACATGGAAAGGCCAATTTTACGAACTTTGAAAATTCATAGAAAATTAACGAAAATAGCTAGAACGATAATTTTTTCGCAGTGGTGATCAGGTAGACAAGGAGATTTATATAAGCGAAAAACAATTTTGGGGGTTAGTTGCACTTTAATTACTGATTTACAACGCAACAAAGCCAGGGTGATAGAAAGTCAAGTGTTCACTCATTTATCATATTATCAGCATCCACAAGGAGCGCAAGCCCCGATGACTGATTATCCTTGCAAACTTCCTTGCTGTACTCGGGAATATTTGGTGGTAACTTCTCTTCTCCCTGAAGCATTTTAAGCCAATTCATATCTGGTTCCTTCATACTGTGTATGCCTTTCTGCACACTGGGTCTTTACGGCCTTCTTTAATTGCCTGTTTTAACATGAAGTCATCTTGCTGCTATTTAAAACGCATCAACTGTATGCTTTTTCTGAGGAAGACCAACGATGGAACTTTGGCTGAAGTAAGGTGTAGTGCTTGCTCTACTTTGATTGAAACGTGGCAAAGAGCTTGATGAACTTGCTGTTCTCGAAGCAGAAAGCCAGCAAATTCCCCTCTCTCACCATAGACGTTTGTAAGGGTTTCTTACCAAGGTAGACATCTTGCCGGTTCAGAGTTCTCCGTGTCGAGGTCGACTTCTCTGAAAGAAGGTGAAGGAGATCAGATGGCTCTGGAACTTTGCCTCTACAAATCTTTTCCAGCCTTCTATAATCATGGTTAATAGCATGCCAAGTTTTTGACAGTTCTTCCATCTGTTGTAGTACTTAGATATTTCTCAG
>OZ026604.1:16335857-16378357 GCA_964020085.1 Micromussa lordhowensis
AGAGTGACTCTTTGCATCCCAGGGCTGACCGATGAGGAACTGATGAAACAAGTAAATGAACTAGCTTCACAGCAAGATTAGCGAAACACAAAACTAGCCACAGAGAACCAAAAAAGACCAAGGTGTAGGCTTGCGAAGTCCCTGAGGAGGGAGGAGAACAGAGAACCATAAACTTAACCAACAGAACCATAAACAGAACCAACTTTAAAATTTGATTGTAAATTCACTTTACAGAAAGACATTCATTCGTATCCTACAAGAAACTCTCATTTATATCGTTTGCCTCTCTGTCGAACTAACATCAAACAATTTTCCGTTTTTTACCGAGGGCCTAAATTTTACAACTCCTTGAGTACCGAAATCGTCAACTCGTCCTCCTCTGTCTCCTTTAAAAAAGCACTTAAAGCATTCTTCTGTAATAACTACTGACAGTTTTCATACAAATGTGTTTAAGTATTAACTTGCCTGTAGCTTCCACTTGATATTGTAATTGTATCAAATTGTAATTGTATCCGTCGTCATGTTTTTATCTTCTTTTTTGATTTCATCTTGTAAAACAATAACTGAGGAGACCTAATTAATATAAGCTTCATAGTTTCCTTCGGGTCTCCTCGCCATTGTTAAATCCATTCTTTATATTTTTCCTTTTACTGTTTTTCATTATATTTGTGGTGTGGCAAAATAAATTAATAAATAAAATAAAATAACCAGGAACCCAAGGGCAGACAGGAGTCAGCAGATTCTTCTTGTTGCATTTGGGTCTCGCAGCTTGACCTCAGTGGAGAAGAATTGCCATCTACATTCTGGGAAGTTGGAGTTTTTGGCGCTAAGTTGGCGATCTGTGATCAGTTTCAAGATTATCTCTACTATGCACCAAGAGTACACTGATAACAACCCGCTCGCATACGTGTTATCTTCTGCAAAACTGAATGCCCCCAGTCTGCTCTGGATTGGGGAGTTAGCTGACTTCAATTTCACTATCCATTACTGCCCATGAAAAGCCTAAATTAACGCCTACACTTTATCCCGAATGCCATTCGATGACACCACTTACAAGGAAATTGTACTGCAGGATGTCCTTCAGACTATTGCCTTTTGTGCAAAATCCCAAGACCAAGGTCCCATCTGCTGATAGACTTTAATGTTTGGAATTGAAGGTCAAACCAACCATGAGAACCACTCACAATACATAAAAAGCATAGGAAATAGTGGGCGGTGGTTATCAAGAGACAACAGTGATGAGACTGTTCTGAATGAAATGGAAGAAGCCACATCTGAGAGTGGACAAGACGAGGACCCTCCAACTCAGTGCGGCAACAGTCAACCAAGCTCTTCTGAGCTGGAACCTTGGCCCCAACGACAGGCACATCCACCTACCACCACCTTCTGACGTACAACACACTTGGAAATCCCACCCATGAGACCCAAGCTGCCGCACACGTCATATCTGCCAACAGTGGTGTTGAAGGTCAGTTACCACAGTGCTGTACCTCTCATCTCGATAGGGGTGCAAGTCCAGCCCTTCAACAGTTCCAGCTAACTACATACCCACCCTTGTTTCAGCATCAAATGATCTTCGGCTACACAGGAACATACCTACAGTATCCATCACTGCCTCAACCGGTTAACCAGTTCCCCATACATCCACCCCATGTACCAGCCGAGTGGTGGACTACCTTTAACCTTTAGAGGTGGACTACCTTTGGTAGCTAGGCTACCAAAAGAACTTTAAGCTAATAAATTCGTTTTGTTAAAAAAGAACACATTGCACTTAGGTTTCCGTTTGCTGCTTCCTGCTATGAAAGAACACTTTCAATAATACAGAGTGTTTCCTATAAATAGGAGATGTTACCATCAAAGTCAGTTGCTACAGCCTTGTGTAAGAGAGTTATCAATCAGGATCCTGTAGTCTGGTCCAGTTGTAAGAGATATTTTTTTACCTTTGGTAATATTTCCCATATAGGTTTAATTCCTAGATGTGTGTACTGTTTCACATAAGCAGTTTATGTGCAAGTGTCGTCCCTGACACTGGAGGGGAAGATTGTTACGGGGTAAACTTGAAGCCTCAAGAGTCCTCAAAAGTCCTCATGGGCCTGATAAGGATTAGTTAAACTTGAAGCCTGTGATTCGTTGCGTGACTAGTTCGGGAAGTCTGTGATGCATGGCATGATGGCGTAGAGCACGAACATAGAAAAAAATAAAATAAGTGCTCACACAAACAGATCTAAAATAGATAAATAAAAAACTTAATAGATCAATAAATTAATAAAGTAAAAGAAGTTACAAATCTAATATTATTAAATAATTAAAGGCCATTTTAAAAATGAAGGAAATGATTGAGTCAATCTGCTGATGAGTCAATCAAGTTGATGAAGATGTTCCAGAGTTATGATGCTGCGGCCATAAAAGCATTATTTCCAAGAGCAGCAAGAGTTTTGACAGAGGCTTGAAAGAGGCTTTGAAAGGAGTTCATCATTTGATTGTAGACTTTAACTAGAGCTTGGTTTAAGAGATTATCTCGCATGTATACTTCGGAGCTAATCCACCAATGGTCTTAAAAGTATTCAAAATTATTTCAAAATCTATTTGAAACTTCAACCAATTTTAACCAGTGCAATTCAAATAAAAGTGGAGAGATGTATGGCAAAACTTGGGTGCCCTAAAAACTGGCTTAGCATCTGATTGTTCTTGAAACTAATACCAGAGGGTTCGTTTTCGAACTAAAGTGAAGGATATTGAAGACATTACAGTTGATTACATTGACTGAAATGTTAATGAAGCAAAGTGTATGAAACCTCCAAGGAAATTAGTTTAATGTAGCAGGTGTAAAATAATATGGTGTTAAAAATTGTTTCAATCTGTCAAGATATTGTAGTAAAGTATAAGGACAACTTTTGAATATGTCCAGGTCACGTTTAACTCATTATTTTCTAAAATTATATCTTGTTTCCTTGCTTAGACCCAGAGTATTACGATAAATAGGTCTTGGCGTGAATCTCTTACTTTTCTAATCTTTCTGCAAATTTCCAAAAAACAATGGAAAATAAATCTTGTGTTAATTGTTTACAAGGGCCTAATAACATAGAAGGCCAGTTGTGACAATTCAAACGTCTCACAATGGTGGTCACAATAGGAGCTAGTCATTAAATAAAAAAGTGGTCGCAAGGAGAATATCAGGTGTATCACTTACCTCAGATATGTTACGAATGGATACAGCAAAGAGATTTTCTGCTTATGTACACAAAGCTTGGATTTATTGTGGTTTATTTGCTCTTCATTTTAGGAATTCTGTCCATGGCCAATGCTGGCCCAAACACAAATGGATCACAGTTCTTCATTTGCACCGCAAAAACTACTCATCTGGATGGAAAGCATGTCGTGTTTGGAAAAGTAGTGGAGGGGTATGAGGATGTTGTTAAGAGGATGGAGGCTGTTGGCTCTGGTTCAGGCAAGACCAGTAAGCCTGTGGCTATTGCAGATTGTGGTCAGCTTGAGTAGGACATTCAGTGCCCTTACAGTAAACTGTAAAATGGAGATGGTAGAAAATAGGAAATAAAATTTCAATCTGTTTGATTTGATCATTAGTCTTTTATGCTTCCATTGTTCACTGTTATGTAACGTAACAACGACTGTTTTCAAGTGAATATGGTTATTTAGAAAATGTATCGTTGGAAAATTTTAAAAATCATTCAGAAACACTTCTCCCCATCAAGCGAGGGAAGTATCGAGGGAAAACGAAGAAGTTCGGTTTTAAGGTAGCATCCCACCCCAAATGACCGCTTCGCGTTCGCACCGTTTCAAGGCGAGACATTAACTAAAAACCCTGGCAAACTATATATTTTCTGAAAGCTTAATAATTGAAGATTACCATACCGTATTTATTAAAAGCAAAAAGATAAATGTCTTAAAAATATAGCGATCGGTTTGCAAAAGTACATGGCTTGCAATATTTAGTTCCTGTGTAGTCGGAAGTGATCAGAAGGAAGTGACAAACATTGCGCCGAGTTCTTAACACCTTTGTCTCAAAAACCGTGTCGGCGAATTTTGATATCTTGCCTGGTTTGTTTTTTACGCCTGGTTAAACTTCGAGGTTCGAAAAAATATCGCTCTTGTTACTTCATTTATTTATAACTTTAGAAAGAACTGAAAAAAAGAAAAACGCCGACACGGTTTTTGAGCTACGTTGTATAGGAACCTCCCCAAATTTGAGCCAAAACGGTAAAAAATTCGCTGCACGCGAACTTAAAACGTGCGCCCAATTTCTTGAAAATATAGTTTCGAGAAAAAGAGCAAAACAGTTTCAGAGACGTTCTTCCGGTTCAATGACATTAAACACTATTTTGTCCATAACTTCCCGTAGAAACAATATTTTTTCGAATTTTTTTTTTTAAAACAAAGATAGGAATAAGGTCAGTCTTCCTATCGAGAAAAATTTTTTTTCCCAAAATGGTCACATTTGGGGTGGGATGCTACCTTAAGGTGATCCGCTGCGGCCCCAAGTGCCTCCAAGCGGAGCACCATACCCATATAGGAAAGAAAAGGATTTTCTCGTGGTTACATGGTTAGCGCTATTGGTCGTGGGCGCGTACGCACGACGGCGACGATATTGCGGCCATTCTCCAACAAATTTTGCCTTGACTTCACAAACTAACACACCCACAGACTGACAGGCCCAAGATAGAAAGCTAAAGGTAGGGCTTGAGCTCACAGCGTGCAAGCAAGAGAATCTTACTGCGCTTTTCAATAACATGCGGACTCTAAAATTCAAGGCTCTACCGACAAATGCGTTTTTCGCTACCTTCAATCAAATGTTCGGCGGCTCCTCCCAGCTTACGACTACTGCCGAGCGCACGCTAATCAAATCAAATCGTCGAGTACAGTTCAGAAAACATAGTCGGAAGCTGGGAGGAGTCCCCGAACATTTGATTGACGGTAGCGAAAAACGCGTTTGTCGGTTAAGCTTTGAATTTTAGAGTTTGAATGTTATTGAAAAGCGCAGTAACAGGTTCTTCGTTGTGACTGAAGCCCAGCGACCATGGCGCTCAGTGAAGATTCCTCTCCGAAACACCAGCTCTAGCTGATTGGATACTGAACTTAGAGATATAGGATACAGTATTCGCGAGAGACGTTAAAAAAAAACAAAAAAAAAAAAACCCGGAAAATTCCAGAATGAAACATAACTAGATTTCTTAATTGTGAAAAGTCTTCTGTAGCGAGAAGCTTGAGGGGGTGCTTGGCCAGAGGTTTTTTTTTTCTATTGACTATTGGCTGACTGGCTAGGCGAACAGCTCCTTCCTTTATACTGCAATGAACAGCAGGGTGTAATGTTGGGTCGCACATTCATAGAGAATTAAATAGAAAACAGTAATAGTTCTCACTTCATCTGCCCCCGCCTTGGATATCACGTTTATTGTGTAATGAACTGTACAACTTTTATTACAAAATACGTTTGTTTTTATGCTTCCAAAAGCTTCCAGTCAAACATGAATCAGCGTCTGTTATCTTGTTGTGGAGTATTCATTGATCTTAAAAAAGCTTTCGATACCGTCGATCACGACGTCTTGCTTGATAAGCTTAATCACTATGGTTTTCGTGGAATAATTAATAGTTGGTTCTCCTCATATCTCAAAAATCGCACCCAAACAACGCAAGTTGATCGTCATATATCAGATAAAGCCGTTGTTGGATGTGGAGTTCCTCAAGGATCAGTTCTTGGACCATTGCTTTTCTTGCTATATGTCGATGACATCCATAGATGCTCAAATAAATCACGGTTTTACCTCCTTGCAGATGACACTAATATTCTCTATGCGGACAAAAATTTGAAAGATCTGGAAACAACAGTCAACAATGAACTTCAAAACCTTTATAACTGACTAACAGCCAATAAACTAACTCTTAATATAAAAAATCCAACTTTGTAATATTTCATCCTTACCAAAAGCGACTTGCTTATCAACCAAAACTTTGCATGTTTGATAACGAAAAGAATAAATATGTTCGTCTCGAGTCTAAAGTTTATATAAAATATCTGGGCGTTCTCATTGATCAGAATCTTTCTTGGAAATACCACATTGATTCTATTGTCACAAAAATTAGTAAAAATGTTGGGTTGATTGCAAAGCTACGCCACTCTGTACCTCGACCAATACTTTTGAATATCTATACGTCACTAGTTCATCCTTATCTAACCTACGGTCTTGCTGCCTCGGGCCAGGCATGCAAGACTTATCTTGATAAAAATTTAATTCTTCAGAAAAGGGCTCTTCGCTTATTGTACTTCACAGATTGGCATGACCATGCAATTCCTTTATTTCTCGAAGCAAACGTGCTACCAATAACTTTTCTTTATTATGAATCAGTATCATCTTTAATGTATGATATCAATAACGGTAAAGCTCCAACAAACATGTTAAAGTTATTTCAGAAAACGTCTAATATTCACTCACAATACACGATCGTCTACATCTGGAAAATTCTTTGTTAAAAGTTCTAGACTGGAAATACAAAACAATTCCTTCTCTCGACTCGAGTAAAACTGTGGAATAAGATACCACGGATCTTCCTAAAAGAACTTTCAAACGAGTTCTTCGCAAATTACTATTTGATATTTTAGAAAAGGAGGATGACGGCTATATTCAAATCCCCATGATTATCCAAAAAGTAGGCACATAGATATACTTGTTATTTATTTAATTTTGCAATCTGCAAGGCTTGTTTTAATTTTAATTTAAGGTTTATTTGAGTTGCTCGTGTATTTGTCTTGTCTTGTATTTATTTAATTTTGCAATCTACAAACTACAAACTACAAACTTCTTTGAGGTACTTATTTGAGTCGCTCGTGTATTTGTCTTGCCCCGCCTCGACTAGCTTCTTAGCTATTTGCGGGGCAAACTACCCCAACTTGTAGTTAAAGATTAATAATAAAAATAAAGTTGTTGTTCCAGGCTATTAAATTAAACTAAAGGATGCCGCAAAAAATGTCATGTGCAATAAGAAAACTGTATTTATTTATTATGAAAATGTATTCAGTTCATGTATAATAGCAATTCACTTTTTGGGAAATAACTCTTGTTGTAATCCTTCAAATTACACAAAATGAACAAAAATCTGTTACTTCAAGTAAAAAAGTTACCAAGAACCAACGCGACTACACTCGTGCACGTGGCTGCAAGAATTATCTAATAATCGTTGAAACGAAACCGTTTATAAATCCTTTACTTAGTTCTGATCCTTGAGATAACAAAAGGAAACTAAACTCGGTTACTTCGGATACATTTTGTTGGTTGTTGTTTCTTTGAGTGGGTTTTGAGTTTTGATTTGTGATCCTGATCTGCTTACTTTATTATACGTGTGGTGTTTGGATCGAGTCTGTCGACCCCGTTGCCGATTTGTCTAACAAAGTTCTGTACGGAACAATTCTATCCAGTACTGCTGAATAACTCATCACGTACGCGATACCTCCCCCTCCCCTCGTCCTCGTGGCTGCAAGAATTACCCTGAGTTGCCTTGCGAGCTTACTTGAAAATTAACCGGGACCGCCTTGCGCGCCTAGTTTGTTCAAATAGGGCTCGATTCTCACACTACCAATACTACACCAATATTTCACATTCTTTGTACGCGGGGGGTCCTATTAATGCCTCCTCCCTAGTGGATGGGCTGGTAATAGGCCATTTTCGAGTTGCATTTTGCATCTGTCGTATGGAAGGTTTTGCAAGAGGAGTCGTTTTGAAACAGAGGTACAAGTTAACTGAGAAATAGGGAACTCCGACGATAGTTCAACACAAGTGAAAAACTGCTCCTGGACGCTATGGAAGAGCCATTATTATAAAGAAATGTATTCAACTGAAAGTAAGATACATGCAAATGACTTCTGTGATTTCTCTGAACAATGGAACTGAAATTCCTAAGCACAAATAGAGTTGAACGACCATTAACTTTCTTGAAATAAAACTCTAGTGAAGACGGATTTACCATTGCGAGTTTCAACGCAGCACTAGACATGATGCAAATGTACTTGGCCTATCCCAACGCAGAGGGGTCATACCCCACGTTAGAAGTATTAAATTTGAGACCAATAATCCTACTCACTGTTGACTGTAAAATAGCAACTAAGACTATAGTCAAAATAATAGAACTATTGCTTCCAAATCTAGTGCACACTGCGCAAACAGGATTAACACCCCAAGTTATGTGCAACACCAGTTTTCTCTGAACACGGGGACCGCGCAGCAAGTTGTTGAGTGTGGAGAGGGGGGGGGGGGGGGGGGAGGCGGCTAAAGAAGAACGCGTGGACAAAATTTGGGAGGGCATGCTTGAGAATTTTTATTTAATTTCTCTATAGTGACAGAGAATGCTTTTATAATGATAAAACTTTTTGCCACATCGTCAGTGATGCTGCTATCGGGTCTCAAAATTCGCCATCACTTAAAATAATTAACACTGAAATATTAACATGATCGTTAAACAGTTTTTTCCATAAACTTTAGTTCTTCGTATTTGTTCTGCGAATTGAGGGTGACTGTATCCGTATCAAAGCTTGGCTGGTCAAACCGCTGGTCAATAGCGTTCATCATCAAGTCATACCTTCAAAGTATATTCTCATCAAGGGAAATTGTCCACTCCTGAAGAAGAGCTGTGTAATTGTCTAGGATTTGCTGAAAACAGCTCGCGCGTACTGTCCATCTAGTGGAGCAAAGGCCAAGCATGCCCTTGGCTTCAGATTCAGGGCCTTGTAGGTTTCCTTGTATTTCCCCTAGGAGATTTTCTCGTTTTGGAGAAAACTTTATGAGGAAAACGATTTGTTTTGCTGTGTCCATAGTGTCTGATAACAACTGACAGTTTTTCGTGGTGAGTGTCCATGACAGTGAGTAGGATAAGCCTTTGGTTGGAGGTCCTGGATTCTTTTCGCCACACCAGTTTTATGTCCCATCATGTTGCTGGTTCCATCATAGCATTGCCCCTACAATTAACTAATATAACTGTAGTCAGTTTAATAACACATCTTTTATAGCTGACACTGTAGTCTCCGCGCCGATGTCAGGTACATTGTAAAATCTTCGTGGGCCTCTAACACCTTGTCAACCCATCGAATGCAGATGGTTAGTTGTTCCTTGTTACTGATATCTGTGTACTCGTCGCATATGATTTGATTTCCGATACCAAATCACGGATGACATGACTCGCCATGATGGCAATTATTTCATTTTGAATTGAATATCGTGTGATGTGTATCTCTTTCCTCTCTAACCATTTTAAAAGAAGAGGCTTGTCTTTCCCTCTTAGTTTAAGTAACTGATTAAAGTTTGGTTCATCATCGGTGTCAGCCTGCATGGCATGTCCTTGCCGGGATACTGCAAACATTCTATGACTTTGATGAAGCATATGGGATTAGACTCCATTGTCGTTTTTGCTGCATCACTGGACACTTCCATACATTTTCGCAATTTCCGGAAAGGTTTGTTTCATAGTCATTGTATTGTTTCATAGTATTTTGTGGCATTCCGACAGTTGATGTCCCTTGAATCGCGCCAGCTAGAGAAATTCCGAAAACCACTTGAATTGAAATGCTCGATTCTGTTTGCCACAGAATCGAATCGTTGGATTGGAGGAGACTGCGATTCTTGACTGGATATTGTACCTTCACTGGTGAAGTTAATTGCTTCGCACATTTTTTTGGGTGGAGGCTCTTTTAAAGAATGTAAATTAAACATTATTAGACCAATATTTTAAAAACTATGTTACATGAAATGAAAAAGACTGGAATTCATAAATTTTATAAATAATTCAATTAGAACAGATTCCAAAAAAATGCAGAAATTATGCGGAGCTTATTCACCAGGTTTTCCATTTTTTTTTTTAGAAAAGTGATCAGAAATTTTAAGAGATTTCTTCTTTGCATTACTAGTGGTATGTGAAGCCTCGTCGTCCTTATTTCATGTTGCCGTGTACCATGCGTACCTCTTTGTCTCAATAACCGCCAGATTAAATGTTTCATGATGACCAGAGAGCTATACACAATTCTGCAGTTTAAGTACTTACGACGACAAAATGTTTTTATAAAGAAACGTTCAACAATACTTGTAATTGGAATGCTCCACGAGCCGTGAAACCTGATATCAAAAGACGGACTTCGCGCTGATTGAGATAAAATCAGGACGCACATTAACAGGAGAAACAATAACTTCATGATCTTCCAAAGATAAGGGTTGAAACTAATTACATCCAGTTATTAGTTTGGATCGAAATTGACCAATTACGAAACTAAGCGTTTTCCTGAGAGGTCGCATGAATAAGAAGCCATTTAAAAGGCACTTACCTATGCTAGGACAAGGTTAGGGCCTCTTCATATGAGCCCGTTAACCGGGCTGGCTCGATTACCGGGACGAATTTTGTGGTCTGTTGAAATGGGAAATTGCAGCCCGGTCGACCGGGATGAAATTCAGGAAACAAAACTAAAATGGTGGAACTTAAACTTGTATCGTTCGCGACAGTCGTAGTTTTTTGGACTCTTGTAACTTGACTAATAAAGCTAATTCGCATATTCCTAAAGTGGAAATACATACAAGACAAAAATTATGCCATTTTGGCCGTTATGTTGCGAAAGCAAAGTTATTTTGTCAAAAAAGTTTCGTCCTGGTCATCCGAGTTGGTGTGTTCATATGGGTAAATTTTCATCCCGGTTACCGAGATCTCGGTAACCGGGCTAGACCGGCTTCTCATATGAAAAAAATCGAAATTTTTACGAAGGAAAGAATGGCGAGGCGAGATCACGGAAAACCGAGCCAGCCCGGTTGACCGAGCTCATATGAAGAGGCCCTTATTTAGAAGCGAAAAAATATTTCATAGCGGAGCTCCGGCGGCCGAAGGCCGCCGAGCGGAGCCCCATACCCATATTAGGAAACTGAAGGGAACCCATGAACTGATTTTCTCATGTGTATCATGGCTAGCGGTATTGCTCGTGGGCGCGTACGCACGACGACGACGACGACGACGACGACGACGACGGCGACGGTGGTGGAGTCGCGCAACATGGCGGCCACAATTGACACGTAAACCAAAACGAGGCTTCAGTTTTCGCGGGCTTTCCTTGTAGGTTGACAGAGCACATGTACCCTTGGTTTAAAGCGTCCTTTGGACATCCATGTTGCAGTCAATTGACACCTGTCAAAACAAGGAATCCGCTGACCAGTATCACGTGACCATATCCCGGGCTCAAGTTCAGGGCTCATCGAGGTCACGTGTTTTTTTAAAGTTGACCGCTGCCCAAGTGCTGCTTTTTTCGATTAGATCGCGGGCTCATGTCAGGATTAACTTGCTGTAAACAGCGTAGGGTTGGTAGGAAGCCGGTTAACGCTAACCCAGGATTAAAATTTAACCGAATTATAACCTTTTCTTTTGTACAAAGTTTTTTCACTGCTTTTGTTTTGCGTATTTTGCTTTCATTAAAATTCAAAACACAAAAACAATATACAGAAAATCTCACCGCAAAGTTACAAAACTCAAATCAAAATTCTACTTTATCCTCGGCTAGTTTGATCGGGCTCTGAACAACCCGGCCCAGGAGCTACGCTTTTAGGCTGGCCTAAATCTATATATTAATTGTAACGACTAATACTTAATCCTGTCTATTTATCTGCGCGTTTGTCATTGCCAGTAACTCTGGTCACTTTCGAATTAACGATTTTTTGCTCTTTTTAGCTCCATTATTTTTGTTTAATTTATTTTTATTTTTGCAAAAATAAAGTCAACTTGAATCAACTTGACCGAGGTTTGAGGTATAGAAACCAAACAAAGGTTTTATGTACATTATTTCACTGACAATACCTTCAGTGTCTTTGATCACTGGCCGCCTAATAGGGAATGGCCACTTAATCGGGGTTCTACTGTAATAGTTTTTACCAACAGATAAACCTTTATATTTCCAACAAATACAAGTATGTTACAACAATTTAAATATTCTAAAACCCCTCTTCCTATACTTACTATTGGTTACGACTTTTAATGCACCTTCTATAGTAACTTGAAAGACTTCATTTTCACAGATTTCATTCTTACATAGACAGTTTTTGAGCTAACAAATAAACTGAAATTTTCGCCTATAACACCACATATTTCAATATATTTTTTATATATATTTTTTATATACTACCACATTCACGACTTGGCTCTAATAAGCATAATAAGATGCAAGTTTTGGCAAAGTTTAAAAAAAAATCTGCGAGGGGGGTTATTCTGCGAAGGGGGCTCTGAACCTTCTTCGAATCTGAATCTTATCATGCTTATTACAATTCGATTATAAAAATGAGGATCACCGAGCTCGTTGTGAGTTACAAGCGCTTAAAGCTAAACTTAAGGGTGCTTTAACAGGTCATATTGTTGCTATGGTAACCTATTGTGCCACATAATTGACAAGAACATGTTCACCAATGATTGGGCAGTTTTTTGGATAACATGATTTTGGCATCAACCGACAGAGTGGTTATAATGAACCTTCAAAATCTTAAGGACGTTCGCGCCCAAAAACTTCCCACACACAGATTTTTTAAAAACTTTGACTGACGGTAGAAAATGATAAGATTAGATAAAAAACGTAAAAAAAATCGGGGGTCACCGAACTCGTTTTCAAGATAAAGCGTAGCTCAGACCATAGCATTTCTACGATTCTCAGTCATTCGAGGCGATTCTGGCCGGATTCATTACTATCGGCATCTATTTAAGTTGAAGAATCATCTCTAAGCTATGAGTGTTTAACACGGCTTATATAGGCCTAATTGATAGATCTTTGCTACATATGTCATTAAATCTGCTAGAATTAGCCTTAAAAAAGACAACTTCTAAGTCACGCACACCTGTCTCCATGTACCAATTCGACCCTTTTTTAATAGTATATGACAAATAATTACAACTTCCCACGCACAGATTTTTTTGGCTTTTTAGTATAATGTAGAGAGTTAAAAAAAGAAGTGATCTGCCGAAAAAAAAGTGGGGGTCACCGAGCTTCCAACAAAAATATTCGCACACCAAGTTAACGCAAAGGTCATTAGCTCTATATTTTGTTAAGTTTTCGACTCGGTGCGCGCGCTTGAAAATGACGTGGCACGCGCGTGACCAATGAATAGCGTGCGCACTAGAGATGCGCAGTAGCAATGGGCGCGAACGTCCTTAAGCGGCCTTCACACGGCAAACTAAAGTTGGCAAACTCGTGTTGGCAAACTCAAGTTGATGTGTGTGAACGGCACAAAAACAGTCGGCAAACAAGTTGGCAAACTGTTGGCGACAAATAGAACTTGCCTCTATTCTTGCCAACTTTTTCATCAACTTTTTTCGTGTTGGTAAACTCGTATTTGACATGTGAACGATTGGCAAACGTGTGTTGGTAGCTTTTAACCAATTAAAACACGCGCTCTGTTCACGTGTTTTCCGTGATCATCGCACAATGGCGGACGGACTTGAGGAACGGGACACAACGTTTCGTTTTATCGAAGAAGTTCACAATTGTCCCGATTTGTGGGACATTTCGTCTCCGGCGTACAAAGATACTAAAAACAAGCAAGCAGCATCTCCTCCAAGGGAGGAATTTCTTCTGATATACGGTTTCGTCCAAAACTTTCGATTTTTCCAGCGCTTTCTGTTTCTTCTCCGGCGATTAACATAAAATAAGACCAAGACACAAGCGGCAACTCTACGTAAGTGCCACTGCACTACGTCGACCATGTTGCAAATTTTGCGTGTGTTGTGATTTGACGCGAGTTTGACGTGTGAAGGCAAGAGTTTGCCAACTTTTTGAAGTTTGTCAACACGAGTTTGCCAACTTTAGTTTGCCGTGTGAAGGCCGCTTTAGTCTTAAAACTGTTTCAAGCCACCTTAACCGATGTTTTAACAGGTTGTACCATTGCTAAGGTAACCTTAAAGGTAAATGAGAAAATACAGATAAGATTTTAGGTAACAAGGTAATAAGAAATTATTCGATTTTAACGATTTTAGTGTCTTTCGAAAATACGAAAAAGGATCTCAAAACCTTCGATTTCTTTGTGTCAGGCACGTTTCGATCGTTTGGTGACTTAGAAGCGACAGGTCCTGTCAGCAGAATTCATGTGGAAAAATCTTTTGCGTCCAAAATTAATATAAAAACTTTGGAAAGAAATGGTTTTTGCGAGGTTTCTTTCTTCTTTTTGAATAAAGGCTCAAAATCAATCTAAACGTTTGAAAATAATAAAAAAGGATTAAAAAACGCCACTTTGCAACCTTGGTTGATAGCTTAATAACAAACGTCAAAAGAAGACGATTGGCCAAAAGGTGATAATCTTCTAAGCTTTTTTTGGTGCATTGAATTGCACCACGCAACCTCTCCAGCAAAAATGAACTTGAACTGTAATGTTTGAGCCAGAAGGAAGTTAAAGGAAAAAATAAGGAAGTTAAAATTAACTTTTCAGTCTTTAGATCTACATTTAAAATGAAACAGACCGTAATTTTGGTCGTCGAGAAGAAAATTCCGTCAATCAAACATACAAATTTTAATGTTTTCAACTTTCTTTTGATAGCGAGCCGTTAGTTGGAATGGTGTCTCTGAAAATCGAGTCTAAACGGCCCGGCTTTCATAATCAATACATAATTTGTACAAATGCCTTGGACAAACAGGTACCTCGAAAGTTGTTGTTTTCTAACGGGATAAAATGAAAAGTACAGCATACTAAAGGAATGGCGGTATGAAGGGGTTCTTGAATGTCAAAACATGACTGACTGAGCATTTTTTTCCGGACCAAAACAAGGTAGCCTCAATAACGAGGTGAACGGAAGGCAGGGTTGTACATATGTCGGTTGCTATACCAAACAATTTCAGTTCGTGTGAAGTTTGTTTGAAACAGGTTTAATGTAAACATTTTTAAAAGATAACATATTGAAGGTGTTTTTGTACTGTCGACAGACGACAAACAGTGTCCAGACGAGTGGTTGAATTCAGCGTTGCTTTTTATTCTATTGGATTATTATAGGCCGAGCATCATATTGCTCTGTTATTCAATATATAACATGGAACAGCACGCACATACTGTGGCTAAAGCAAGAAAGAAGCTAACATTTGATACCAAAAACAGTTCACGCTGCACTTTGAACATTCACTTGGTTTTTACGCATGACTTTAGGAGCACGATTCTTTCTCGTAATGCAGTCAAAATTGGCACGGTGTCGGTCACGTGACGAAGGACTTGAAAACGCTCTGCCACATTTCTCACAAGTGTAAGGTTTGGCTCCCGTGTGCATGTTGATATGAAACTTGAGTTCGTAAGACTGCGCAAACGCCTTTCCACAGTATTCACACACGCATGGCTTCTCTTTTGTGTGCGTGCGACGCACGTGGCTGTCATGTGCTGCATGTGATGCGAATGCACGCTCGCAGTGCCTGCACTTGAAGGGCTTTTCCCCGCTGTGCTGACGGATGTGCGTCCGTAGAATGGAAGAAGCAGTGAAGGCCTTGACACAATGCGGACACTTGTAAGGTCTTTCACCACTGTGTACTCGCATGTGTTTGTTGAGGCTGGATGACTGGGAGAAGCGTTTACCACACACTGTGCACTGGTGAGGGCGGTGTTTCTCGTGCACGTGAAGAATGTGGATACGAAGTCGATCTCGCTTGTCAAAGGAGCGGTTACATACTGTACACGGGAACTTCCGGTCTCCTTGATCAACACAACGCGTGTATTTAAGGTGGCGGTCTCGGTAATATTTGTAGGCAAATACTTTACCACACCGTTCACAGGAATAATCTTCTGATGGGCCTAGAAAGAGGAAGAACAAAATTTAAGACATACGTATTTCATATGCAACATAACTACGATTTACGGGATTTGTTTTTCTCAGTTCTGATGTGTTCTGAAAAATAGACAGTGGCAACCTGTGACTAATGTTAACAGATTATCTCGACCGTTGCTCTGGAACGGCGCTCATATCAAAGTAATCCCCACAAGCTTTGCTTCTACAATAATCATTTCCAAGCTCAAACTTTTACCAGATCTCTTTTCCAGCCTAGTTTTTGTGAAAGTCCCATTCTTATATTTTGTTTATGATTCCCAGTTCCCATCTTATTCCTCAGGGCCGGATTGATCAAAAGCCGATTGAAGTAAACCTAGGATTAAAAATTAATCGAACCGAAGTATTAAATTTTCTTGTATAAATATGTTTTCGGCTGAAGGGCAAACAATAGGTAGGAACAGAAAACCCCATCGAAAAGTTAGAAAACTAAAATCAAAATGCTGATGCACTTTTCCCGGGTTAGTTGACGAATTGCAGAACGTGAGTGTCGGTCACGCTGCTTCAAAGAAGCAGTACTAACAGGTCATGTACCGAGTATTGCCAGTCAAAAATGACTCAAGATCCAGGGGTTCAACAGATGACTCAGCGCGACTGATAACCCTTTGAACGATAGTTAATTTGAGTATTAGGATGCGTTTCTTTGGGAAAATCTAAGCTTGAATAGATTAATCCTAGATCACTCGGATCATGGTGCATGAGTGGATTCTTCGGACGCACCATGATCCCAGTGATCCGGAATTAATCCGTTTGGTAAAGAAACGAAAAATCCGTTTTTGGATTTAAGAATCCAATCGTGGATTTTCCCATAGAAACGCACCCTAACGTACACACGATACTTTACCTGCTAACTGATTTACTGGTATCACGTCTTCCTTCACATCAACCACGTTAAGTCCAGTGGGAATCCCCATTGATAAACTGTAACATTTTCCGTACCAAACCAAGAGTTCTTCACCCAGGAGTATATCTTTACAGCATTGATAAAACAACTGGTGGCCATCTTGAACTAAAGCCAGGTTTTGCTCGTCGCCATGTCTTGCACAGTTAACAAACTTCATCCAGTTTTCTGTTTCGCTTTGTCCATCAATGTAATGACTGAGGCTGCTGTCATCGCTGAAAACCTAAAGAAAATAAAACAAAAACCTGCGTGTAAGAACCCACTGAATTAACAACCTTTAAGGCACATTAATACGAGCGATATTTAACATGACAAAACACGCTCTGTTGTTTAAAACTGAACTTGGCGTGAATGAAGTATGTCGACAAAGCACTCAGATCAATCCCCGCAATGTTTAACATAAAACAGCCAGCAACGTGGTGAAATTCACCCGTGTTTGCACGCGCACTACAAGAAAATTTAGCTGCGCTCAGTTCTTGAAAATTAGCACTGATTTTATCGATTACAAATGCTTTCCAGCAACTTCTTGGTAAAAGTGTTTCTGTCGTACACAACTATGACGGCCATTTGACCCGTTACATTACCGTGAAAAAAAATCATACAATTTACTATCGATGGGAAAAAGAAAGCGACAGCAAGAACTTGAATGTTGTTGTTGTTAAATGTTGTTGTATCTAGGCCAATGAGAACCGGCGAACAGGGTCGTCGTTCAACTGCCTGGAACTCTTTACCTGACACTATTGCTCAGCGTTTAAAAGAAAGAAAATCTTTCAAGACCGATATCAGACACATCAGCTTCCAAAAGGAATGTCTGTAAAATTATAATAAGAACCCTGAATTTAGATATTTTAAAATTATTTGATCCCTCTTATACGCATTGTATACTATTTTTAGCTTTATGACAATTTTCTTGTAAATTTCTGTTTTTCCTATTTAGACTTAGTAGCAGTAGGTCCACATACAGTTGCATACTTTTAAACCTACTTATCAAATAAATGTATGTATGTATGTACATGGAAATTGCTTCTGCGCAAAATTAACTCCGCAATAAATGTGCCATACAGTACGTCTGCTTCAAATGTAATCTGTACATTTCTATGGCTTACAGGTGTAGATTACCTCCCACATGAAGGCGGTGTCCTGTCTATTTCCCATTTCTGATGGTTTTACTACTCTTCCTTCGTAAGGACCAAACCGTGTTCCTTTGCTAATGAATGGTTGACAGCAGAGTATAGCATGATGAGTGCCGCCTGAGCCGAGTGTTGCTCCGATCAGCTGAAGACCCTCTGGCAGCTGGGAGGGAAGCTCAACCTTAAGCGGGACAGCTGGTCCGCATATAAACCGAACTTCTGGACCATTACCTAAGGGCAGCGGAAGAACACTATATTAGTGTATTTAAGAAATAACAATAACAATAACAATAACAATAATAATAAACATTTCCGGGTGTTTCCGAGTGTTATAGAAACGCGAATGAACTCGATAGAAACACGGATTAAATGTTTTCTTTTTCTTTTAGATAAAACTAAGCGAAAAGAACCGCCCTCGCGCCCTCCAAGTCAACATCTTCTGCTGGTAGTACCGTGTTTCTATTGTTTTCTCATGTATGATGAATGGAGCTTGCCATTTGCCTTTTTCAAAAAACTGATCTGATCAATGTAATCTGTCGCCCCACGCTACTTTGAAAATGTTTTGACACAATTTATCAGCAATAGGAACACAGGCGCGTAAAAAACTGGCGTCAATTTGTTAACTTGATAGAAATAAGGCTATTAACTCGTCCAGGGTGTTTCCTAAGAGTGGATAGTACACCGCACTTGACGAGCAAATGTGATTTTTTCAGAAGACCCGTATCTCACTATTATAGGTTACCAGTAGCGAGAAGTTCCGATTATTTCCGAGGTTCTAAGGTTTGTCCGGAGACCCAAATGATTTTGCCGGAACAAAATATTGTGCTAGTTTCCGAAGATAACCGAACATTCCCAAAGGGCGACGATAGTTTTCTCATCTTCCCGATTACTCACGAAAGTGCAAAGTACCTGATCGAACTCTTATTGCTGCAGATTTTGTCAGAACTTATGATTGTTATCATTACTTTTTGTTTGTCTGGTTTAGTTTCGCAAGTACTTGGAGTTTTTCAAAGGTAGAATCAACTAGAAGAAACAAACAAAGAAATTACTGGTCTTTTAGATAGCATACTTTCTTAATCCCATGTTTCTATCACATGTAGAAAGAAAACCTTTTAACAGAATGGAGCTCACCCGAAACATGAAAAACAAAAATGAAACTGATTTCAGTAGCTTTCTCAGTTTAAAATGCCATAACTGGGAGCAAAAGGGCGAGTTACTTAACACGGAAAGGTCGTTGCTTGTAAGCATAATAGCAGGCAATATGATTTTAGTACGAATTAAATCAAGTCACGTTTCACCAGGGACCAATTAACACGCTGTCGCTGGCAAGTCTAGCTTGGCTTTATACTTGTCTGGGCTGTCGGGAATGTTTTTTCATGACTGGAAACAAACTCTCAAGGGTATGTCCTACATTTGACGCCGCAGTAAGTGGAAGCTGGCTGTACTAATCTATTGTGGAGATGTGAGAACAGGTTATTGTTTTGGAAGGATTCGTCACCTGACTGCAAATTGAAGCCTTCTCTTCCAGTGACGTCAGGAGCTGACAAACTGTTATGCGAATTATTTCTTTATTTTTCAAATGATGATTAAGGTGCTGCTTTCTTGACAAGCAATGTTATTAAACGACTTGTATGTAGCCCGATTTTTTTTTCGCGATACAATCAGAAATGAATTTCGCCTGCAGTGTCCTAAATGTAATGATTTTAATTGTCATGGAAGGGCTTGAGCTAACTAAGGGTAGTCGGACCGGAATGAAAACATTAATCTGCTGGTAGAATAATTTTCAAAATGTGAGGTACTGTTCCAGTTTGACTCACAGAAATAGAACACTCAAAACAAATAACCTTACTTGTAACTATCCGGAACTGACTCTCACTTACACTGAATAATAAAGGACAGTAAAACGCGCAAAACGGCTTTGTTCCACCCACAATCACGTCCAACCAACAAAAACACTCAAAACGTGTATGATTTTGTAGTTCTTCCTCTTCTCATGTTATCTCTATTAACTGCAAGACTCGGCGTCAAAATAGTGTTACGAAACTTTCTGCTCTGTGGCTTTTAACGTGGCGTTTGTCTTGTTTAAAGATTAGACCACGCACAAAAGGCATTCAGCACACACTTCATTAACAGCATGTTGCACTGGTTACATGGCTAGTTCATTTTACCTGATTTTGCTGTTCTATGCTAGTATTGGTGCAGTGACAATATTTTTAAGCGCGCTTTCTCTCTTAATCCACTTTCGCTTTTAATTTTCGAAGTCATTTAAAATTGCCCACTTTCGGCTTCTAAGCAACATGGCTGTTTTAAGAGAATGTTTCTCATAAAGAAAGCAGAAAGCCTTTCATCAGTGTTTCCCAGGAGAGTAAAAGTACGCGAAAAATTTCCATAGAAAAGGAAGCAATTAGAATAGTTCGTTACGGCGCTTTGCATCTTTCTGTTTTTGATGTTCTGTCTTGATTAAGCATTGTGTGTCGCCAAGCAAAGCGTAGGCCGTGGCAATAATTACAACATAAAGAACAAAAGAAAATCAACACAGTTGATGACAAAGCATACAACATGTTTCCTAACTAAAGGTAGAGCTTTCTAACAATGAGCTTTCTAAGAAGTACAGTAATCCCTCGTAAACCAGAGTAAATAAACTAAATCAGTCTGGCCGAAATGTATCGAATATACTTTGAGTAAAATCAAACATTACCTCGAGTGAGACGGTTGACTCCGATGTTTTTATCCTTGGAAGTAAAGTAACCGAAAAGTGAAAAGTTCAAGTCTTCTGGGGAAAATTCCCAACTGACTGGTATGTTATTTGCATCAGACTCACTGCTTTCCTGGCCTAAGTCGCCTTCCCTGTGCATCTCGACTTGAAATGTTATCTAAGTAAATAAAGACGCCAATGAAAGTGGTTATTTAATGTAAATATTCCAAGATGTGTTTCCTAGTGTTCAGAGCTTGTCGTGTAACACTTCGTCTTTGTCAACAACAATCCCGAATAAAAATAATAAAATTTGCATTCCCTGATTATTACATTAGCTTCGCGCTAAAACTTGGGGAATTGAAAACTCGCAAGCATTTAACGAAAATTTATCGAACCAAAAATATCATAGAAAACTATACTAACTGTTTTACGGTGGAAATACTAAAAAACTTCCATCCACGCAGAGTTTGAGTTAGAGTAGTGTCCGATTCAGCCAGCAACCCGTACTCGCTTTCTTGAGCTGGTCAAGTTGTTATTCTGTAAATTAAGCAAAAGCCAGTTTGATTTGACCAGAAAAAAAGGACCATATGTTCAGATAAACACGTTGCAGTTAAATGTCAAGCTTTCGTTAAGAATTAATATTGTGGTTGAATCAAGTGCGTGTTGGGTGGTACACACACGCTCGACTTCATACGTGAGGTTGTTATCTAACTTGCAAACAGGATTACTGAATTCAATTCTTCAAGTTTAAAAGTAATAGATACGAGAACGGTACGTGAAAGCAAACTTGTAGATAAATTTAACTCCTATCTAGGAGTCTCACCTTGAGCTGGTTGACAATGCAGACTGGAGGCTGCAGCTGGTAGGAGGCTGACCGTCTCTAACTGCTCACGACACACTCACTACTCTTGCTCTGCCCGCGGGCTATCTGCGCCCAACAATTTATACAACTCACGGGCATGCGCATTCCAATAAAATGTTTCTAGGATCTGTTTCTCGCTTTGTTAAAATTCATTATTGATTTCTTTCAGCAAAGCCACACCTCCGACCCGGCATTGATTTCTGCTTGCTCAGTTGATTCCCAGTGGACTCTATGTTGTTAAAATGTGAGTAACTGTTTTAAAGCACACTTGGACAAAGTTCACACACGCAAAAAAACGTTTCATGAAAAGACAAAGAAGGACAAGGAACCGGGGAGTATACAACACTTCAAAAAATTGGATTCAAAGGTTGTGTGCGCTACTAAGGGGTGTCAACAATTAGCAATAGCATGAAATCGTCTTCCAATCTGCTAATGAACTACTTTCTATTCAAACTTTCGATATAATAGTTTTGAATAGTTAATTCACTCTTCCGATGAACTGCGTTCCAACATTCTGATCAATTTCCGCCTGTTCTTGTAACAAATATCACAAGGAATCAAACTGACGTGAAGTGTGAAATTCAAGGATTTGAATCTCTCACCGATAACCGGCGCTCAGAGTACAAGTGTTAACTACTGCATTCCACACGGGCTGTTTACAGGTTGCTAACCACCAGAGCCCTCAGTGCAATGAAACAAGACAATTAATTACATGGAAAACTGGTCCAAGATCGGAAGGAGAATTCTGATTGGTTCACAAGTGTCCACTGAGCAATGCGGACCGCTCAGATGGCCGCTCGTGAATTAGTTTCAGTAAAATTACTTACTAGTTTCAAACCATTGCACAAAAGAAAACAGTTCGCTGAAAGTAGAAATCTTTTTCTTTATATTTGGGGGACTATTTGAGTGTAACTTCTACGAAAGCGACTTCAAAAATGCTAATAAATTCTTCACTTAAAAGAAGCTTGCCATTGGCAAAATTCAATCTCCTAGAAAAGTGTACGGCAACCAATCCAACACAACATCCACGGAACGAGATGACTTTCTTAAGCGATGATTTTCAACCAAAGTGTTAAGTTTCTAGTGACGTCAAGATCTCTTTGGAGACGTATCGCACGTTGCTCGTGCTCACATGCAGGAAAATCCCAAAGTAGGTAGAAACATAAATACTAGGAGAAGAAGACCAAAGAGAGTCTAGTTTTTGAATAGAAAACCGAGCCCTTAGCGACTGTTTGGTTGGCCTGCTGCAGGAGTTAAATGATTCTGCTGGGCGTATCTTCACTTATAATATTCCAGGCGTCTATTTATGCCAAGCCTTTTTCATGTCATTTCTTTGAAGTTTGTTTTTTTTTTAGTCCAAGACCACAGCGGTCCGGTCCCAGGAGACAAGCTTACTGCGCTTTTCAATAACACGCGGACTCTAAAATTCAAAGCTCAACCGACAAATGCGCTTTTCGCTACCGTCAATCAAATGTTCGGCGGCTCCTCCCAGCTTCCGACTACTGCCGAGCGTGCGGCAATCAAATCAAATCGTCGAGCACAGTTCAGACAACATAGTCGGAAGCTGGGAGGAGCCGCCGAACATTTGATTGACGGTAGCAAAAAACGCATTTGTCGGTTGAGCTTTGAATTTTAGAGTCCGCGTGTTATTGAAAAGCGCAGTAAACGCTCCTGTGCCAAGACTAGTTAATGAGCGAATGAGCAGTTGGGTATGGCTATAACAATTACTTTGTAGCTTCACGAGTCTCTCGTATTTATACAAGACATTTGAGAGGCGGTCAATGGACAGCAAATTAAATTACTTATGCAAAACACGGTATTCAAGTGGACATGACATATGATGATAAATTGAAGAGCAATTTAGACCTCATCCACACTACGCCGGAGGAATGCAACAATCACCAGTTATCTTGGATCTGTGTAATTTGGTTTTATCAACTGGGTTGATAATGTGAATTGGCCACAGTAAAGAGATTCGGAAGCTGACGTTTCGAGCGTTAGCCCTTCGTCGGAGCGAATGAAGGAATTGTGGGTTGTGTGTGGTTTATATTAAACAGAAATATGGAGCTACGCTATAGGTTGGTGCCTGGCAACGTGAAAAGCGTTCGTTGATACCGTGGGGATTAAGAGTGCCGATTTAAAAAATAAATTTTTGTTCAAGAGTTTTGCGGCTTTCTGTGTTTCCTTGATGTAGGGAGAGGCCGCAGACTGCCATATGTTGCTTAGAATGATTCGGCAGATTAAAGTGTCTAGCAACCGGTTTAGAAGCGTCTTTATCGTCTTTCTCTACGTCGCGAAGGTGTTCTCGGAATCGGTCGCCGAGTCGTCTACCTGTTTCGCCAATGTATAACTTTTTGCAAAGAGTGCAAGTTATACAGTAGATGACATTGGCTGAGGTACAGGTAAAATGATCTGTGATCTTAATGGATCGCTTCGGTCCCGACGATTTCTCAACGTCGGTTGTAAATGAAAGGACATGTTTTACATCGTGCGCGTGCGTATTTAAAAGTTCCAGGTTGTTCACTCGTTTTGAATGCACTGCTAACTAAAAAGTTTCCTATGTTTTTGTCGCGTTTGAATGAAATTAATGGCGGTTGCGAAAAGCTTCTACCAGTATCGGGATCATTTTGAAGTAATTTAAAGTTTTTGAGAATGATGGATTTTACTGCGTGGTTGTGAGGGTAAATTGTGTGGGTGAATGGAATTCTATTATTATTCTCCCTCTGAGACGTTTGTAGTGCTGACTGCCGATCAATTTGTTGGGCGCGATGACGGCCTGCTTGAACAACAGAGGCAGGATATCCACGTTTGTCAAAAAAATTGCACATTTCCTCTGATTTAAAGGAAAAATCAGACTCCTCACTACAAAGGCGACAAAGTCTAAGAAACTGAGAATAAGGAATGGAATTCTTGACGTGTGATGGATGTGAAGATGAATACAACAAGTAACTATGAGAATCTGTGGGTTTGTAGTGCACACTGGTGCATAAACCGTTGCCTTCGACAGAAACTTTGATATCTTGAAATGCTAAAGTATTGGAAATTTCCCAGGTATACTTAAGTGCCGGATGAAACGAATTAACAGCAGTTATAAATTGATTGAGTTCCTCTCTGGTAGAGAATGTGGCGCCGACACAATCGTCGATGTAGCGACGGTAGAGCTCAGGTTTAGGGCCGTTGTATTGATTAAAAAAATTGTGTTCAATGTAGCCTACGAAAAGACTGGCGTAGCTGGGTCCCATTTTGGTACCCATGGCCACACCATTGATTTGTTTATAATAACTGGTAGCGAATGAAAAACAATTTAGTGTTAAAACTAGTTCAGCCAGGCGGAGCAGTGTTTCCGAGCTTGGTTCCCCAACAGTGCGTAAATCAAAAAATGTTTGAGGGCTAGGAGACCATAGCCATTATGGATGACGGGGCAAGTTTGCCAAACTTACACCCGGGAAATTGAAATCGCGAAAAATTGAAGTGCGTGTTGACTGTCCTTAACGTATGACGGTAAAGATCCAGTTGATAAAACCAAATGATCTTGTAATACTCCCACCGACGCAGCACCACAGTTTCTTTAGAAACTTGCCCCCTTTATATATTTTGGATCTGTGTTTGAGGAAAACTCGGACAGGGAAACCAAATGATAATCGTGACGTCACCGTTTTCGAGACGCTCCGTTTTCAAAATGTTTTCCGTCCACACAAAAACGAAAAGCCGGCGTTTTCAAATTCCTTCGGTTTGAAGAGTGATTTCGAAAAGCCCGTTTTCGTGACGGGTTAGTGTGGACGGTAGGCCTTCTCGTAGAAAGAAAGCTGCGTTTTCAAATTCCAGCCTAGTGTGGACGCTGCCAAAGTCATCAATGAATTGAATTTCCCCGGGGACACGGAAATGTTTATTTATTTGATTTACTGAAAGTTAGTTCTGATTTAAAACTGAGAAATATGGGGATTGGCACCATAACGGTACTCCTTTTACCTTACATCGAAAAACGGTAAACTGAACAACTCGGTCAATCTATTAGTTGGAGTATGGCCGCCATCTTACGCGACGTCGGCGTTGTCGCGCGTGCGCAGCCATGAGCAATACCGCTAGCCATGAGAATTTCCTTTTCTTTCCCCCTATGTGGGTACGATGTATAGTGCTCCGCTTCGTGGTCCTGCGTTCGCCGGAGCTCTGCTATACTCAGACACACCAGAGATCAAGCTTCTGTCAAAATGAGTTTCTTCCCTCTCACAACCCGTGGCTGAACAGAAAGCCTGTGATAAGTAATGGTAATAGGACTGAGTGGAGTCCAAATCGGTCTGCATACGGCGACATGGCAGCGGGAGTCCGATTTGTTTATCACGAGTATGATTACAGACCGAATTGGACGACACGAAGTCCTATTACCAATAGACCTTTTTACCGATACGGCGGCCATCTTGAATTCTATTGTTTTGACTGAGTAATTATGGGCTGCCGAGGGGGCAATCGCTGGAAAATTTATCGTATACACAGCTTTCAGGATAAATTTTTACTGCTTGTCTCTCATATTCCATAACAAATATTACAAGCGTTACATCTTTCCGTCACGATATTTGGCAGTTGTTCCTATGGTTATCGAAAAATTATTAAAAGTTATCACGCCACAGTATTCTTTTTAATTATTTCTCATCTGCCCCCTGGGCATCCCATAATTTCCTCGGAATTCAAGATGGCCGCCGTATCGGTAAAAAGGTCTATTAATCATAAAAATTACAATTTCCGAGAAAGGAAAAATAACCAAGTTTTGAAAGAAAGGGAAATTTGCATTAAAAGTTTCATGTCGCTCTGAAATTGAGATTGGTTGATTTAAACTACAACTTTGAATGTCCGATAAAAACTTGGCAAGTGAATTACTGGAAAATAGGAGTTTTTTAAACCAATCACAATCAGGGAAATTGTAAATTTTTATGATTAAGGGAAAAAACCTAAACAACGAATGTTGAAAGGAGACGAGCATTACAACTCAGTAACACGGACGATCTTTTATTGTACCATTAATCTTGTTTTTTTTTTTAAGTAAACTAATTACAGATATGTAAAAACAGACTACTTAGCCGAACTGAGCCAAGCTGTAAATATGAGACAGGCCTACTGTAGTTACTGTGTTTCAAGGCTGCCAACTGAGATCTTCTATTTTTGGTTCAGCCACCTTATATTTAAGGACAGATAAATACACTGGTTCCGCCGGGTGGCATTTTCATGACACTACAGCAGTGTTCTTGCGACATAAACATGCAAAATAATGACATTAGTTCAGAAGGCATCAGCGTCGTCCGGGGCATCCAAGTCTTTGTATTGTACAATCTGTCTTGGATCACGATGGAAACCGCCCCTGTGAAAAGAAATGTACCCAACTCTCACATACAGCTTTAACGCAAAAAAAGATACAGTAAGTTGCATAATGACAAGAATTCTTGAGAAAGAACAACCGAAGAACAATAACACAATAAATTTAGCCAATCTCCCGTTCCACATTCAAGGTTGATACCAAAAGCCCGGGAAATAAATAAGCGTATGTTGGGTCACAACGGTTTCCAGGACTTCTTCTTTACTGCTAATGCCAAGAAAATGGCTCCAGAAAAAGCCCATACATCCGTCAACAAATTTTGATCACATTCGTGACGCAAAAGATTACCGTAGCAACAGCATACGCCGTTAAAAACACCCTTAGTTTTCTAACAACTAAAAAATGAGTCCAGTTACCCCCACTTTTCATTCTTTGCAAATTCTGGGAGATGGTTCCGAGCTACGCTAATATTTAGATAACTTAAGGTTGGTCTAAACCCACTCCCGCGAACCCGACTCAGTTGAGGTAACTCTGACAATCGCAAAATATTGGTTGGTTCACATCTACGTTTCTTATCACTGGATTTATGTCAGTGCTGTAAATGAATGGTCACTAGGCTTCACGGCCTGGGCACAGCTCACTCACCCTTGTAAGCTCCAAGACCAAGAATTACCGGCTGAGCTCCTGCTCATTCTTGGCCGAGAGCTCATCAAGATTCTCTTGAGTGCGAACGGTTTTCGCCTTAGGAAAATATTGTTTTTTTGGTCGCACGAGGTAAAATATTGCCATTGTGAGCCGGAAAAATAAACTCCCCAATAAAGAAGGGCCGGTCATCTCCAAGTGATAAAACGTTATGACTTGTAAGCTGAGTTCCCGGCTTATAATGAGGGTGGCCTTTAATTGCTTTCTGAAGAGCTCGGTTCTCTTATGTGAGTGCGCATATCAATAAAGATATTTCGATAGGAATTTCAAAAACAAATTTACGATACTGAACGTAGCTCACAATATTGTACTTTAGATCTTCAGGTTTTTAACATTTTATTACAACTAGCCTGTGGATGCTCATGACGTTAGAATGTGGTTGTCATGCGAAGTTAAGCGAAGCCAGTTGTACCCTTCTTTTGATCTTTTTTATGGTACCAGCATAATTACTAGTTTTGATCTAGTTACGTTGACTACACAAATCCAACATTTCGACCAACTTTTTCAAACATTTTGGCGAAGGGTTTGTGACAAATTTTTGATCCTATTTCAGCAGCTGTGCGAATACTGGGTAACCAAGCAAATTTGATGAAAATGAAATCGCACGACTGTAAGAACGTCGAACCCTAAACCTTTTAGAATCATACTGAAGTAAATGAGTTGTCTCAGGGCGAAATTCTGGCTTCCAGCGATCGAGTAAGGGAAAATATAGCAGTTTTAAACTGTCGGATACGAACTGGGAAACATACTGTGTATGAACAATGACTGTTCTTGCACAGAGCCCAGCGAAGGGCAAGGTGAAGAATTTGTTTGCAACTAACCTGTCGCTCGGTTTATTTCGTCCTGCGCTGTACCCAAATCTAAAATAAAACACCATGTTTAATTAACTTTCTTCAATGAATCACTAAGCGCTGACATCCTGCCTGTTTCGTCCTCACTGCTTTCAGAAACTCATTCAGATGAACTCTTACCTTCTTGGTTTCGGGGGAAAAGTATGTCCTCTGCCATACATTTCATGTCCATACCCTCCATAGGTCGGGGGAGTATACGGACCACGAGGACCTGGTGACAACAAAATCAATTAGTTGAGCTCACCGACAAAAGCTTTAATGTCTGACTCTCAACAGATAATCAAAATTTATTTTTTATTTTTTTAATTCTAGAATTTTCCTAGGCAATTTTTGTTTCATTCATAACAGCAAAACTGAAGAGGCATCGTTCTAGCAGTACATGTAATAAAATATTAGCATTTATGTTGTGTTCTGAGAGCGCTCGGAAACCTTCAGTACACTCACCATACATCATCATTTGAGGTCTGGGAGCCCATCCCATCATGGATTGCGCGCCTTGGTGTCCATACATCTGTCCCACGTGGTTTCCCGGCGGTCGTTGTGAAGGTCCTTCAGGGACTTGTGGCCGTTTAGGGTCTGATAAGTAGCTATTGAAAAATTCCGCCTGGAGAAAAATTGTTGAAAGAACGCTCACAACTGATGCTGCAATCTGAACAGTTCTCAAAGAATAATACACTTGCAGAGGTTGGTTGGAGCAAATAATAATAATAACACAAACTTTTATGTTTAGCGTTGCATTGTAATTGCATGTTAACTGACGAAATTTTATACATAACGCGTTCTTAGTAAATTGTACGTGCTGTTTAGTAACACAGCCGGCATTACAGTAAATGTTTTGACCGTGAGTTGCAAAGCACGTTTTATTCTAGCACAGAATTATATTTTAACCAAGACAGTGGAACAATTAATACCATTCTTGGTGCCAACTGTGCAAAGCGACTTTTCCTTTCTCTTGTTGCTTTCAACTCACCTCCATCCTCACAGCGTCTACTTTATCAATGTGTTTGTTGAAGATGTGCTTACGAACAAAGTCTGGTCCTCTGAATTTCTTTCCACTTAGCGGACAGAGCCACTTGTCCTTTGCCAGTTCCTGAGTGTTTGCTTCCACAAACTTGTTTGTTTCAGTAAATATTGTCAAGAAAAAGCTTCACACACATCACACCGACAGTTGTTTAATCACGTAACACATTCCAGCTTTTCTAACTCAGCTGTCCAGTGGCATTCAAGAGTTATAATAAACAACACTTCACACTAGAAAACATTGAAATATTTCTTTACATTATTAGCTAGCGGTATTTTTATATGATAATCTATGTTTTCAGTAGTTAAGAGTTGATTTGTTTTTTTTATGGGGTCTCATACAGACTCTCACAGATTGTCCATTCGACTTTAATTATTTCTATTATTATTATTATTATTATTATTATTATTATTATTATTATTATTAAATTATTAAAGGATATGCTTCAGGGTCCTTTTTACCAAGCTGTACAATTTCTTCATCTCTTAGTGATTCTTTTTCTTGCAGAAATGGTTCAACCTTCTGGTTTAAACTCTTTTGCCATTCTTGAACTGATACATGTCAAATAAATAAGGTTAACATGCAGGCTGGTCACCAAAGCAACATAAGCACCATTTTTAGTGACAAGAATACCACATGTACAAGTTACATGTAAAACAATAGCCTTTTATACAGTTGAACTTCGCTATCTCGAACTCGCGCGTTATTTGTACTCTACAAAGCAGAGTTGGATAACAAGGTATCCTTGCGTGTGGAAAAATTCCTTGATTTTGAAAAATTGAGGCAAGTAGCTCAGCATGGTTCTCCAGAGTTTTTAGTCACAATATGGGAAACGAAGGCAGCCTATCTTGTCAAATTTTGTATACGTGGGTCTTACATTAAGAATGTTGCCGTCCTTTTCATAGAGCTTAAGCCTTAAAAAGCCATTTGAAGTCATTAGTTGTTCAGCTAAACGAAGAGCTTAGACGAGCGGAAGTTGATGGTGCGTAATGCAAGAAATTCAGAATTCTAATACAAAGACTGCACGCAAGGAAAGCAGTAACGACAACAAATGAGCACAAAAGTCGCTCATGCAAGCAACATTTTCAATGCAAAACAAAACTGACCAATCTAGAACTTGTACCTTCAGTCAGTGTGCACTTGTCAGGGGTTGCTCCTCGCACATGGATAATGCCACATCTGTTAGGCATTTCATCTTCATAAGGATAGTCAGAGCCGTTGTAATAATCCAGAGAATGAACCACCCTCAGGTATAAAATCAAACGATCCAATACCCGCAAAAGACTGTTGTCACGTGACAAATCTACCTCAGGTTTCTCCCCAGGCTCCCCCTGAGGTGGCGAGGCTGTACCCATCAGTTCCATCTCCTCGCCTTCTTCCTCCTCAGTCGCATCTTCTGATAGTGAGGCTAAAATTGGGTTTTCACTTGGAAGGTTGGGAATTTCAGAATCATCAACAGGTTTAGCTTCACACTCTTCACCCTCCTCTGTTCTCTGTAGAACAAAAGAATGAATGATCACTCCACTAACTTGGAGATTATTATTTGGAACCTGTTCTTGTATCATTCCATGACTGATCACTTTACAAGGTTAATAAACCAAACAATACAAACCACATGTAGACATGTTTAATACCTGGGATATCCTCTGTCTACCGGCCTATAGTTAGTTCGATGCATAGAATGTGATTGCTACTAAAATCTACTGCTACGTAGTTCTTTAGCCACACAAGGCACACATTGTGATTATCTCAATGAAAGAAAACAGAAGCATCAAGTGAAGTTGTGCATTTCTTAATAAGCTGTCCGCGCAGTTTAGTAACACAGTCGGCATTACAGTAAATGTTTCGACCGTGAGTTGCAAAGCACGTTTCAATTTAGCACATGATTTTTTCATAACCAAGGCAGTGGAAGTAATATTATACCACGCTTGGTGCCAAATGTGCAAACTTCAGACAAAAAGACCCAGCTCATTTGCTTTTTGGTGGGTTTTCCAATAAAGCGGTAGTTGGTAGATGGGACTACTTACTATGATCCCATCAGTGCGAAGTGCGTGATGACAATCAGTGGATGCAGTTGCCGACAATCGGCCTTAAGAGTGTCAGTAAGTAAGCAAGTAACACCTTTATTAAGTGTCTATGTGTTTAGCCTTGATAGACTAATTGGGGACACTAGTAGAACAGCAACACTAATAAATTAACAAACGGCGCTTGTAATATTTACAGGTAAATGATAAAAACTTAATGATTATAAGAGATCCTATGTAAGCTCTGAAAAATTAAAATAATTGTATTGGCTACAAAGATTACAGCAATTGCTGTTGTTAGTTAAAATGTTGGCAAGGTTCAGTTTTCTTTTTTTATATAAAAATAGATAAACTAGATGAATCTCTTTGATTTTCGGTAAGTTTTGTCCATAACAATGGTCCGAGATATCCAACAAAGTGTTTGCCATAGTCAAAAGTCCTAAAACGTGGTAATACGAAGTCACTGTTCCGCAGCGAGTGTGTAGAGCCTTTGCGGAAACTCAATCAGACTCAAGACCATGTTTGACTTTGTACAGTTCCCAAGAAGTGTTCTAGTTTAACACTTGTACTGAAATGTTGGCCGAAATCTGATAAAACGTAAATATTATATACCGAGCTTATTACCTCAGCGGCTTCTTTCTCGGCTTTCTCTCTCGCCTCAGTCTCCTCCTTGCTCTCTTTCTCATACAGTGTAGATCGCTTGTCCAGTACGCGGATGAGCCTGGCCGCCAGTTTGATGTCATCACGAATGGCTTGTTTTGCTGTAGCAGCACCAGTAACTGCCCGAACTCGACGAGAAAGATCCCTGTTCACTACTGGGCTCAACTCCACATCCTTCACCTGAATTGAATAAAACAAAGTTGAAATTCAATTGCTAAAAGAATGTCCAAAACCTTCAAACCTTCTGTTACTTGTCCGAGTCGTAACTTCAATCTCAACCTTCACCACTTGAAACACGCGCTGCATTAATCAGACAAGCCCTAACAGGGCTCACTATTTTGCTGCCTGCTTCACACTGAAGTTCACTAATAACAACCTAAACCGACAAATTCTTCTGTTATCCTGCTTGCTGCTTCAAAAGGTAGTTTTGAACATAGTAAATGGTTTGAACCCAGGAAAATCCACTTAACCCATGGCTAAACTGATCAACCACTATCAACGGAACAGACTTATAACATCATCAAATGACAAACACTATTCACTTGACTCTGAAGGTGACTTCCACACAGGTTGTCGAAACGTCAGTCACCAACAACAGTTCTTTTCAGAACTCCCTCACCCGGACGATCACTCGAGTATACGAACTACTGCAGTTTTGAACATTGCTTGTAAAAGTTTACTTCAAAAATCCAGGTTGACTTACAGACAAATAATGACTGATGACTGGTGAAGTGAACAACAAGTGACTTGCAAAATGAATATCAACTTTAACAGATGGAGGGGGCTCACTTTTGAATGGAAACAATGTTATTTTCAAGTACATTCTGTTTTATATAATAACCAAATCAATGCACGCGCTCTTATTGATCAATCAGCTATGGGTTATTGTGCCGGTAAACCCATGGGAAAATCACGCATCTTCTGAATTATTATATAAAAGCAATAGACCACAAGTTTCTATGGGTTTTAGGCTGATAAACCACTTGGGACGATGATAGAACACTCGAAGAATTCGTAAACCACTCGCCTGCGGCTCGTGATTTACAAATTCTTCTCGTGTTCTACCAACATCCCACGTGGTTTATCAGCCTATAACCCATAGAAACTTGTGGTCTATTGCTTAAAAACTTGGCCTTGTATACATGTCATTACACTCACCCTAATATTATTCAAATCCCAGCAGATTTCTTTTATGTTTACACTTCGATCAAAAGTGATCCATCCTCGTCTGAAGAATCTGCAAATAATAAGGTGAGAACCATAATCATACAGCAGCCAGCCTCCATATGAACTTTCCAATACCGTTGACATTTTATAATTGATTATCAGGAATAATTGAACTGTCCCAACCGATTCATCATTAATTATAATCAGACAACACTGCTAATAAATACACCATGTAATTCTTATTTAATCTGGCTGTGTGTGCACAAGTCAAAGAATACCTGTATATCCTATACTCAGTAAAAGCGCCCGCCTTGTTGAAATCGTGAAAAACATATTACATGTATACTCAAGGCAAGGCTGGTGGACTGGGTTTACTTTGATTCAATATTGCAACATTCTTTATTACATGACTCAGGCAGTCAGAGGGCCAATAACTAAAATCAACCAATCAAAATGCTCTATTGCAGGTCCAATATTCTCTAAGTATTGGACCGGGCGTTGTTTGTAAAAAAAACCTTCAAAGCTTTCTTCAGTCGTTTAATAAATCTCTTATCAACCAAGCTTGCTCGGGACCGTACAGGGAGAATATAGGCCCGATGTCTTTTTTGTATGGACCGAGTGCAGCGACGTCCGTACTGTCAAGACCTCGGACCGATATTCTCCCAGTACGGCCCTCACGCTTGGTTAATAAGATATATGTATTTTACCGCAATGTTGATGACTGGTTTGATTTCATTCATTTGAAACACTTAGGATAGCAACACATTTTTCAGCCTGAAAAAATGTGTTTCACAATGATTTATATTACTGCTATTTTGTGAGCTTTTGTTTAGGTTTATGTACAGTTTATTATAAGCCAAGCAGGTTAGTTTGATAAAAGCAATGAACTAGCCAATCCATAATTGAGCCGCAACTAACAGGACTCCTGGAACTATGGCGTACCATCGGGGCCAAAATTCAACTTTTGAATTCTCCTTGTACGTTTGGCATTCGATGTTGTAGTTTTACAATTTGTACTTACATCTGCAATTCGACATTCAAGTTTGCAATTTCTCTATTCCAATTGACGATTTGACATTGTTTGTTTCACAATTCAACATCCAAGTTTACGCAATTCAACATCCAAGTTTACAATTCTACATCCAAGTTCACGCAATTCAACATCCAAGTTTACGCAATTCAACATTCAACTTTGAAACATGCATGTTTTCGATATCCAACCGCAATCCAGTCAATGACAGTCAGTGTGGGCTCAGAAAACTATCAAAGTTCTCCCTGTGTAGGCTAGCAAAGGCAGGTCACGCTACCCTAGACAGTAGCTTTTACCACGTAAAAATGGCGCAGTAGTCATTCTTTTTACACCCAACACGCGATCGTACGTAAGTAATTTATTTGTAAGTTCAGATACACCACATTCATATATCTCACTGTCCTTTCTGGGTTTTGCCGCCTATGAACATTGTGTCACCATAAAGCATTTTAGCTGGTGAGATTGAGACGAATTTCAATCTTTTTGGCTTATTGTACTTTGCGAAATGGTACTTTGCGAAACGAAACGAAACGAAATGAAATTTGCACTTTGCGAAATGAAAATCTGTACTTTGCGAAATGAAAATCTGTAATTTCATGAAAACCGCAAACCGTAAAACTTTAGACGCTCTGGGTGTCTCGAAAACTTATAGTCCCAAGAAAGAAATTATTTTTTCCATCGCGTGTTTGCCCCGAATCCCTTTGAAACATCTTCAGTTGTTTACCGGTATATCTTGTCGACCGGCAGCCGGTCAAGGTTAGCGCGGGGCGCGTTGCGTGATGGTTTTGCAAAACAAATATATAGTCACGTTGCCATAATACCCGGGTATAATAGGAAACATTGATCAATCGTCAAACAAATTCTAAATGTAATGCATTTGTAAACAATTTAAAATCAACTGGATCAGAGCATACACCAACAAGCCAACGGCTTGTGTGTTTAAAACTGGAACTAACTGTTAAGTCTTTAAATTGAACATTTAACATACTCCGAACAATAACTGCCTCAACAAGGCACTACGGTCGCCATCTGAAATCCCTTCGAAATATCTATAATTTTTAAAAAGCGCTCGAATACATGTTAGCGTCAGTCGTAAACATTTCCTGTAAAATCGTAAAAACTCTAAAATAACATATTCCCCCTTCAGACTGTTCCTGTTCCGGGGCACATTGGTACACGTGACCTGAACCCTGGAGGGATACCCAAGTGCTTTCCCCGTGCCTGACCAGGAGGATGCCCAAGTGTTTGCCCGGGTTTAATAAAAAAATTATGCTCTCAGTCTCCCTGCAGTCTGAAGGGGGCCATCTTTTAGTTGAGCGAAAGACATCAATTATCCTTGTTTAACTAACAACGGTAAAAAGAATATGATGAAATATATATAAAATATGTAGACGTCTAAAAGGACTTGTTTTGGTTTTGTTCGCCCACTGAGACAAGTAGCTGAAGTGTATTATGGGTCTATTATTGCCTGTTGTCCGACTGGGATGGATCAAACCGTCGCAATGTATGTAATAGGCACTCGACCTTAATTAACTCAAAGGTATATGAATACACCAAATTGAAAGGTGTAAAACCTCTTTCAAAAGTTTCTTATGGCCTTCTTTCAATTGTTGCCTCACGTCCTCTTGGACCTCTATCATCCCTTTCCAAAAGTAGGGATGCCTACGAAGAATACATTCCTTCTTGACACAATAACATCGTGGGATCTCCCGTTTCCACGTCGGTTCATACGTGGTTTTTCCGTTGGCATCTTTCTTTGGATAGTAAAATCGCTCCATGTGACATATCGAAATGTCACGTCAGCATTGCATTTAAGACATGTTAGTCTTGCAATGAGCCTCAAAAACACAAAACTGAGAATGGAAAACGCAAATCTCTAAGCTAGAATTCCTCGCCAAATGTGTGATACTTTTGCAGCTTGACGCGGGACATGCAAAACAGGGTAATAAATATATTCGAATAACACGTTCTTTCATTGTACACTTCCGTCACGCAATATTAACTCAACAAAGAGATCGAGAGCATCCTTCTGGATATTATTCGCGTAGTGTGAGTGGCGTGGAGATATCAAATTTATGTAATCATGGCGTAAAAAAGCAAAACCGGTCCACCAAGAAACGAAAGCAGTGGCGGAGAAAGCACAATGCTCAGTGCTAATTTCGCCGCAGCATTTCGCGGCAAACAAGCTCTGAAAAATTGTTTTCTTTTTTTTCCGCGGTCCCAGGTGCCAGGTTTTGAGATCTGCGTTTACAAGACACCAAGAACTCGCGGTCATGATTGTAGGAAAATAAAAGTTCTTCATGAAATTACAGATTCGGGGATTCGGGGCAAACACGCGATGGAAAAAATAATTTCTTTCTTGGGACTATAAGTTTTCGAGACACCCAGAGCGTCTAAAGTTTTACGGTTTGCGGTTTTCATGAAATTACAGATTTTCATTTCGCAAAGTACAGATTTTCATTTCGCAAAGTGTAGATTCATTTCGTTTCGTTTCGCAAAGTACAATAAGCCAAAAAGATTGAAATTCGTCTCAATCTCACCAGCTAAAATGCTTTATGAGGGGGGTGAATAGGGGTACGTAAATCCGCCGATCCGTGCCATTTTTGCGCCAAATCCGTCGATCCGCTAATATTTTCGTTCAAATCCGGAACCGCATTGTTTGAAAATTTTCTGTGGCGTATTTTTACTCTAACAGTATGTACGATGCTTGCTTTTAGTTTCCCCTCTTTCCCTGGCTGGGTGGGATACTCCTTCATATAAACCTTAAAGGTATATGCAGTACTGACTAAATAGCATGGGTTTTGAGTCTTTTTGGCTGAAAAAGGTTATACATTTCGATCATTTTGGTCTCCAGTAGGGTATAGTTTGTACGCACTGGTTAGAATTAGGTATTTTTGAGTGATTTTCAACTGAGTGGAAAGTTGAATTGAATAGCCCTTTTCACGGTTAACTTTTCTCATTTGCATCACAATATAATCTAGCATGTATGTGAGGCAATTTCGGGCTGTTTTGTAGTTTTAGCCCGAAATTGCCTCGCACACACGTTGGATTACATTGTAATGCAAATGAGAAAAACTAACCGCGAAAAGGGCTATTGCAAAGTAATCAGGCAATTACTTTTTGTTTCAGGTTTTGGTTAAATTGACTGAGTAGTCTAATTGTTAAGTAATTGGTTTGGGTTTGGTTTACGACACTTAGTTGAAACCACCTCCATCACTGTTGTCATTTATCTCTTGATCGAGAAGTTAGCTGTAGTTATAAACATCGGGAAAATGGTTATCTAAAGAGAAGCAGTTCAGTCTAGGTAGGGTCTAGTCTGAGATAAGGTATTCATATTTCGGTCAGGTCTGAAATGGGGAAGGAAATAATTCCATATTTTGGGCTTTTGATGTCGAATGCAATAACAGCATTATCTAAAATTAAAGCACATCAAAGGACCTTTTCTACGATGTCACGCTTTTTAATCGATTTTCTTCTGATTCAAGCAAAAAAGAAATAGCCTCATCGCTCGATTTATCATGCCCAGTTTTATTTATATACGCGTTTTATACCGCGAATCTGTTACAAGCACACGGGACTGATTTTCCACTGAAAGTTTATAACGTGTACAACGCCTACCCCCTGGCAGGTTTGGAGGCAAACATTTTCATGAGTTTCTTAAATTGATTTATGGAGGTGGGTTTTTGTTTGTATGAAAAATACGAAAAACTGTTGTATTATTTAACATTTTGCCCTAGACACTAGTTTCTCTTCCATCAATTTTTCGGGCGTTTTTGAGACACCTTCGGGCAATTTTGGACAGGTTCAAACGTCCTAGACCAATTTTGGAAATCATCGTACATTATTTAACTCAATTCCTAATTTTAACAGGCTTGCTACTAAGTTTTGTGTAAAAGTTCATAGGTAAACTGATAGATGTGGATAAAATTGTCAAGTTCGCAATTTCCGAACTTCGTAACTGAGGATCCACAATCCGACCTTCAAAATAGGTAGAGTCCAGAATCCAGACCAAAATTCCTAGCTGATCCGTGATCCGCCCTATTTTCGAAATCCGCCAATCCGTTCAATTTATCGCAAAAGTCCGTAATCCGTTTGCTTTTTTTGAGCCAAATCCGTCGATCCGCAAACCTATTCACCCCCCTCCTTTATGGTGACACAATGTTCATAGGCGGCAAAACCCAGAAAGGACAGTGAGATATATGAATGTGGTGTATCTGAACTTACAAATAAATTACTTACGTACGATCGCGTGTTGGGTGTAAAAAGAATGACTACTGCGCCATTTTTACGTGGTAAAAGCTACTGTCTAGGGTAGCGTGACCTGCCTTTGCTAGCCCCTACACAGGGAGAATTTTGATAGTTTTCTGAGCCCACACTGACTGTCATTGACTGGATTGCGGTTGGATATCGAAAACATGCATGTTTCAAAGTTGAATGTTGAATTGTGTAAACTTGGATGTTGAATTGCGTGAACTTGGATGTAGAATTGTAAACTTGGATGTTGAATTGCGTAAACTTGGATGTTGAATTGTGAAACAAACAATGTCAAATCGTCAATTGGAATAGAGAAATTGCAAACTTGAATGTCGAATTGCAGATGTAAGTACAAATTGTAAAACTACAACATCGAATGCCAAACGTACAAGGAAAATTCAAAAGTTGAATTTTGGCCCCGATGGTACGCCATAGGAACAAGCTATGGGAGAAAAAACTCACAAAAACAGAATACTGTTTACTGATAACCCTCCTTTATTTTGTCATTGTTCAAATATTCGCCACTGGACTAAACAGTGAAGTTTGAGCCCAGACATCATGTTTAACTTACTTTCTGTCAGGACTGGGATCTGAGAGAGCAACTCGAAGATATCCAGCGAACCGTTTACACACCTACAACAAAAACACTTCCATTGCTAAGACGTTCAGCAAATCAATTACACAAGAGCTACAGCTAAAGCCTTTCTACATCCAAACGCTAACCAGTATATCATCCTACTGGTTAATGTCAAGATAACAAGGATAAATACTTACAGCGGCAATGTCAGCTTTTGATATGTTCGGTGGAATACTCCTCATGAACAGAGAGAATGTTTTGTGCAGTGCGCGTGGTCCTGCTGTGATGGAAAGCTGATTTCCTTCATCACCATCGATTTCTTCCCCTTCCTCCCCATCTTCTGTTGTATCTTTCTCCTTTTCCTCAACTGTATTTTCTTTGTCCTCTTTTGACGATTCCTTAATGGGGCTTGTTTCTTCAACAACTTCCCTCTTCTCTGACATTTTGTTTGAGTCTTCTACTGTTTTTTCTACCTTAACTGAGTCAACTTGTGGTGCTGTCTGAAACACAATTTACATAATTATGTTATTCATCAGCAGGAGATTCCTGATGAAAAACAGTGGTTGTGTATCAAGTACTTTCCATACAATGATTGACCTAATGGAATTATTTTCCTCAACATGAATCTGTTGTCAGTTAGAACAGCATTCTGCCAAATAACTGTACATAAAACCTTTCCACACTTGGTCCTTTACTCATTTTTGATTAGGACTAACCTCTTACTAAATTAGGCTAGAGGGCAGGCCCATACTGAGGAATATTGGCCAGAGGTTGTGGTAGTACAGACAGAGCCTAGAAAGGTCCATACAAAAACGACTGATGGCCAATTTCCTAGTACTGCTCTAGCAAGTTAAGTTAGTATGTATGTATGTTTGGATGTAGTTTATTATATGGCACAACATAAAAAGTACACACTATAAGACTGTTTCCATGGAAATGGTCTGTATAGCAAAATCATAACCAAGAAAAAAAAAAAACAATCAGAAGGCTCACAATTACCACAAGACTACTTTGCTATATTATGAACAAGTGCCTGTTTGGCATGATAGCACCAGTCTTACCTGTTCAACTGGTTCAGCTTGGACAGGAGATGCACCTGAAGGTTCAGCGTCCATGGACAATACCTCCTTCCCCTGTGCCTCACTGCTGCTTGATTCTGGGAGCATCTCAGCATCCTCATCTCTCTTTACTCCAATGATGCCATTATCAGTACTACCCACTTGGTCTGCATCCTTTTCTGAGAGTGAAGAGCTGCTTTCTGCCTGCTCTATGCTAGTTGTTTCAGCCTGGAAAGTTTGCTTGGTTTCTTTTGTGTGTGGACCTTGAGTTGAATCAGCAGCTGTATCATCTGTTCAAAGAGTATAAAGAGATATCAAGAAAATTATATAACTTACTTTAATCATACAAAGTATACTTGCCTTGAAAATTCTCCCTACATTGCACTTGCAAGACTCGGGCAATGTGGTGAAAGCTCACCATTTTTCTAATATCACTGGTAGTGTTAATCGTAATGGGACCCACATTTGTACAATTACCTACACTAATTATGAACCTTGTGAGGATAACACAAACTTAAACCTAAAATTTAACTCTAAAGTTAGCGACAAAAACAAGTTTTAGTTAGTTAAAGTTAGCGACAAAAACAAACCTTGCACCACCAAAACATTTCAACCCAACTGAGTGCAAGACAAGCAAAGATACAGCGTGTATGCAATGGGCTGACATGTGCGCAAGTTCATTATCTTCAAAGACAGGTTTTTTAAGGATAATTGAACAGTGCGTTACACATCTAAGCATATTAGAATGTGACAACTGAAAAGTTCCTTCTAACAGTTTCACAGCAATGTTATCTAGAGACTTTTTTTCATGTCACTTCACTTCCACTGTTTACATTTTAGAATTGTTTGCTTTTTGCTTTTGATAGATGTGTGTCTGCACACTAGGCTATTTCATAAGCTTTTCCCAGCATGAATTCGACTGCAGTGAAAATCACAACAGAATTCTACTGGTGCCTGCTAAACAGACACTTTCTTTTACCCAGATATACTTGACATTCCAGTCGCCATCTTCACGTGATGGCCTTGTGATTTATTTTCTGCAGTAGTTTTGTTTACATGGTGTAAAAACATCTTGGACTTTACCTTATGGACTTCACCTTGAAATAACATAATATGATATATCACTATTCCTCAGATGGAATATAATTAATTTAGTCTTCAGTCAAGTTGTCTCACAAATTTGGGAACCCATTAATTTAATGTATAAACCCACAAAGGTGACTACCAAATCTACTAAAGTATGTTCTTTAACACTTGATACCACCAATGGCGATTAAACATTACTCCACTCAGGTTTTTTTTTAATTTGACTGTGTTAATTTCACCCTTGCTCACCATAGAGTCTACAGTAGCTCAGTGGTTAGAGCATCTGGCTAGATCACAGAGGGTCGTGGGTTCAAATCCCATCTGAGACTCGGATTTTTTTACTGAGTTGGTGTCATTTCTACATTTCATATTCTCTGAAATACAGGTTTCTATCTCAGGGGTTTTCACAACTGCCCTGTGTTACCTGACATTTCTGGTTTTCTGCTGCTTTCAACCATAGCAAGTGATCCTTCCTCTGTCTTTGCACCATTACTACTTGTGCTGGTCTCTGGCTGACTAGAATCAACTGAGGGCTCACAGGAATCTAAATATTTTGTTAGAATTAACAGTGAGAACACTATCAACTATCATGCACATAACAGGCCTTTTCCGATATGTCTTTTGCCTTTGTGTCAAAATGAGTCTTTGTGTAAAACCATTAATATGGAAATGCATTCCCCCTACATGTTCATTTTCATGGAAATCAAACTCATTTTCATATGAAAGGTTTTGCATAAGAACTTGTTTTGAAACAGAAGCACAAGGTAACTTGGAAATGGCCTATTATCATGTGGCTATGCATTAAATTAAGAAAACACCACCACCTCTTCTTGTAAGTGAACTTAAGTGTCCTTTACAAATGAGTGACACTGCTGGATATTTGCTGTTTGAAGCTCAGTTTATTATGTAGGGCGATGGTTTTGGGAGCTAAGAAAGTCATACACAGTAGCATTCGATTTCATTTGTGGTCTGCTATCATACAACACATCAAAGCACACAATGTATTCGCCCACTTGCTAAATGGAATCGGTAGCATAAATTGAGGTCACAAAAATCACAGTTGCAGACTGAGATAAAGTAAACAATGACAATGATAGCACAAAGCATTTTAAAAATGTTCACTTCTTCAACCCATAAATTACTTCCCTTGTTGAAAATCACAATGGAATGTTTACTTGCCTGGTTTATCTTCTGTTGATGACATGGACTGCTTTTCAGCACTTGATGAGCTTGTTGGAAGCTGAATACTGGTTTCAACTTGACATGTTTTTGGGTCATCCACTCCTACATGTACAACCAAATAAGAAGTGTGCTGAGGAGCTGAGCAGTTAATGACAGGCCTCAATAAGAAACAGTGGGTTTTGTTTGTT
>OZ026604.1:16385857-16453357 GCA_964020085.1 Micromussa lordhowensis
ACATTATTGAGTTGCTGTGGTGTGCTGTGCCATAAAGTGGGAGATACTGTGTAGCATGCAGTACACTCCCCAAGGAATATATTTAATTTCTGGAGCTTTAGCCAGTCAGAAGTTCTGATAGGATTTGTGCCTTACTAGTCTATAAAAGCCAATTTTCATTGCTGCTCTTTAAGGAAGAATATTACTACAGCTGTAAGTGAGATAGATAGATAGCAACCTTTATTTTAATAGGGTAACTCCTTCAGTTTTAAACAGGAAACTGGAAAAACTGATATCCTTAGAGGCCCCCATAAAATAAACTAAATTATAGAAAGTAACAATAATAATAATAATAATAATAATAATAATAATAATAATTTACTACTTATATAGCGCTATTTACAATAAAAAGATCAATAGCGCTTTACAATTAATGTCTCTAAGCTATTAAAAATTAAAAAGAAAAATTACAATTCAAATTGGCTATATAAAATAAATCTCGACTACATTGAAGATTGAAAATTAAAAATAACAGTTCAATTTGACTATATAAAATAGATTGAAATTCATACTTATTGAAAAAATTGCCTAAAAAGAAGAGTCTTAATTAATAACAATAACAATAATGATCAGGTACAAACAAGCTAGACTATAAAATGAGCACCACCTACATATTCTGCACCATATTTTTTTTGGCTGTTTAGGGTTTAAAATTAAATTTTTTGACTTTGGCTACAACTTTCGACTTTTTCTAACCTTTCCATCACAAGCTTGCAATTTGCAGTCACCAACAGTTTTTCTTTTTATGGTACTGGAAGTCAAGATGAAAAGTCTGCTTTTGGCAAAAGGGGTCTGAATTTTCTGTCAGTGTAATTGCTTTGGCCAAAAATCAAACTTAACATTAATTTGGGAATGAGATATATCTGACAGTGGCATGGTCCTGAATATAGTTATACCCCCACTGGTGACCAGTTGTAAAATTTTAAACATCAGTGTGAACTTTTTAGCAGCACTGGCAGTTAGGAAGGGGTGATTTCAGACTCTGCTGTTGCCCCTCTCAAATTTTAATTTTTGGGGTTTCCCACTGCCTCAGGTGTGTTCAGCAAAGAATGTGGTAAATGCTTTCTTCTGTTTCGTTTTAAGCCCTATTGTTGCAGTAACCAAAACCCAACTATTCGGACAGACACTTTCAAAACCTGGAAGTGAAAGTAACATAAGCTTTAACATAACTTCTGCCCTTCTCTCACGACATCTATCAACCTCCATGCAACATGTACATCCTTCATGTGGGCAACGTTTTCCAACGAGCAATTTATACACTTGCATCTATTACAATAAACATACGAAACAGACATACATTTCCAAAACCGACGGTGACACAGATCGAACGTACGTACTTCCTTCGAAACACTCTACTTGAAATAAGCTCTTTTTACAAAAATAAACGCATTGATAAAAGCAGAAAGAATCGAGACGAAGAAACCAAATAAAATACCAGTCTAATAGATCTGTCTCTTCAGCAAATCGACTCAGAAGCATGTCCTCAGGCTCTTCTTCCTCTATACAGCTATTTGTTTAGCGTACAGCTGGGTAGCTTCTTCTTCGGTGGCAATTGGCTCTGCACTATCATCGTATGATTAGAATCTTCACTTGCCGAGTTGAAGCTAGCCTCTGAAGACTCAGAGCAACCTTCACTACTGCTTTCAGACAACTTTTCCCCAAATTGAGCTTCTGAATCGACAGACATTTCGCAGATACTTGAGCCAAAGACCGACTGAAATCCCTCTAAAATCAAGCGATCATCAATCTCGTGTTAGGAATATGATGTCACAAGTAGATATGCCGCTGTGAAAATAGCGGGCTCAACTGGAACCAATTTCGAGTAATGGCGGACGAAAATTATCACTTTTCGAGCGGCGAAATTTTAATGAAGGAAGTCTTTTTAATTTTTCCTTTTTGGACGAAAGGACATCGTACATGATGGTAAGTTATTCTGTACAAAAAAAAAGTGCGAAAAAGAAATGTGAAATTTCGTCGCAGTGGCACTTTAAAGGCTACTGAGATCCATGTGAGATAGACCCCAGCTTCTTAGAGGGGAGAGGGGATAATGCAAATGATAGTCCTATTTTTAGATTAGCCCGTGGGATTGTTCTGCATCTGTGCGTCAACGTCGCTTCCAGCTCTGCTCTGTCTGCTTCCAGCTACATAAATATTCTATGGATTTCTTTTACCTCTTTCGATCCTCCCTATATGTGACCCACTTTATATCGATCGATAAAAGTTCTGAAAAGATATGCTACTTGTCTTTTAGAACGCTGTCCATAATGAAAGTTTTCAAGTAATCAAGATTCAACTCAACTCTGTTGAAGAACGATCATAACAACAAGGATTTCTCTTTCCTTTAAAAAAAATTCACCATTTTGACTTAATTTCGTTACCGGGCCTCACTCTTCCCACAGAAACCAATGGTATCCCTGAAAACTTGAAAAAAAATCATCCGCGTAAAGGCCTCTAGGCCTCTTGTTTATCATAAATTAGATGTTATGTATTATACATATTACTAGCTATAGAGTTGTAATCCTTAGGGCCGCCTGGGTTACGTTCGACGCCCCAGGCTGGCTGGATAGGGATCCATATGGCATCCATACGTTTTCACTGTCATAATAGTAATAACTTTATTTCTATAGCGGTATATACAAAAGCTCTATATCGCTTTACAAACTAATTAATATCTAACTAACAAGAGCACTAAAACAAAGAGTCAATTGAAAGGAAGTCCAAAAAGTTTTCAATCTGGATTTAAAAACATCAGCTGATCGACTTAATTTAATGTCTAAGGGAATTTCATTCCAGTGCTTTGGGGCAGTGACCGAAAAGGCCCTGTCCCCATAGCTCTTCAGGTGCACATTTGGTACATTTGTACTTCTAAAAAGTGTTTGCCAGCTGACCTAAGATTTCTTGTGGGGTTGTATGGGACTATGAATATGGCCGTTCTGAACTGTATCAGATCAAATCTTCTCACATAGCATTTACCTTTACAACAGAAAATTTGATTGGTGTTTCATAGCAGATCCAATATGATTGGTGTGACATACATACATCTCTCACTGAACCACCCATCCATAACATACCCGACGCATCGACTAAGAGATATTTTTTTTACAAAAAAATAACTCAATAATTATAACACTCGTAGCTACTGACCTGGTGGAAGCAAGTTCTCCTCTACACTTGGTGCCTCAGCCTCTACCCCTGGGGGCAACAGCTCATCATCTTTTCCAGTCTCCATTGGTGACATTTCTTCCCCAGGGGGAGCAGGTTCAGGTTCTGAGTCAGATTCTGACTCACTTTCACTTTCATCGTCATCCATAGCATCATAATAATAAGGCTCGCGATGACGTCGTTTTCGCTTCTTTTTTGGCTCATCCTCCTTAGGGGAGAGTTGCAAACAAAAATAATTAAGTCCACCTGTGTTAACATACATAATGCCCTAGCTACAACAGATGTAAGGCCTTGTACATGGTGTTGCCTACCACTCAATTTTTGGTTTTATATTGTAATCAACTTCGGATGAGTGGCAGTGCATATGTGTTCTATTTTACTATTTTGGAGTTCAGTATTAGGGCTGATACTTTCCACACTAAAAGTTGGCAGTTTGCAGTCCAAGACTGTACGTTGCATATTTGTTAGCTAACTCGCATATTTGCTAGCCAATTTGAGATAAGGCTGAAGTACTTTGTATCTTTCCCTATTGAAACAAGGTTTCTTACGTGTTACTATGGTTAGCACCCGCGTTCCAATGTAGTGGACTCGAGTTCGATTCCCAGAATTGTTGACTTTTTCCTTTTTTTTAAGCCACTGGTCTTTTTCTCTTCTTGTACGTTGCATATTTGTTAGCTAATTCGCATATTTGCTAGCCAATTTGAGATAAGGCTGAAGTACTTTGTATCTTTCCCTATTGAAACAAGGTTTTTTACATGTTACTATGGTTAGCACCCGCGTTCCAATGTAGTGGACCCGACTTCGATTCCCAGAATTGTTGACTTTTCCTTTTTTTTAAGCCACTGGTCTTTTTCTCTTCTTGTCCAACCCTTTTTTTGGTGAAGGACTTCCACAAGTAGCTGCATGTACTTATTTCAAGTTTGGAACACATGACCTTGCTGTTTCGTATAATTGACCTCAAATTACATCTAATGGTTTACATGTTGTGTGTTTGTAATATTCGTAATAAAAAAACTCAATAGACCCCTTCACGCTACAAGGGGCATTATGGCTAATCAGGGCAAATTTACAAAGAAGCAAAGCTGTAAAGCATACATTTTTCTTTATATTTCCGTTCTGATTTCACATTTGAAGATGAAACATATTGTAAATGGAGAAACCCCTTTTCTAGGTTTAACAGACTTTTCTGATCATGAGCTGATCAAGAGATTGTTGAGGGCGTATAAATTTTTTTACGGTTGAAACCGAATAATTTGATCAAATCTTAGCCACTCAAGCCACAAAAAGAAACATCTCCGAAACTCCCACAAGTAGGCTAATGCCTACAGTAGCTCAATCGATTCAAAAACGCTGGTGAACATAGAAAAGGGGTTTCTCTATTTACAGTTAAAGTTTCTTCTCTAAAATTAAACTCATAACGGAAATATGAAGAAAAACATATTATTTGCTGCTTTGTTTCTTTGCAGGATTGTCTTGATTACCCATAATGCCCCTTAGAGCGTGAAGGGGTCTATTTCTCTGAAGATCTTTTGCTGCTACCCTATGGGCGGAGTTGCTTCGATCTTATTTGCAACCTATTCGCACTTGATCTAATGGCACTAAGTCATGTAAAGCAGACTAGGCTTTCATCTTCAGGCGAGAAGAAAATATGTTGGGCAAGGCAACAAGAAGTTTTCAAGGTAGAGAAGCTCAATCGAGAATGAGTAAATCCATCGGAGCAATGCAGTTCATGTAATGGAGGTTTGCCAGTTCTCCTAGCTCATGTAGAATGCACGAAAAGTCATTCTTTTTCTCTTAAAGACTGCTGTTATAACAAGTATTGCCAGAAGTCAGTATGGTAACTTGTTTAACTAGAATAACCCACAAGCCACACATGTCAATCATCAACCACTGGGAAATCAATGGATTTGGTCATAGAGCACTTTATTCTTGTCCCCTGACTGCTTGATAATGTATTGATATTGTAATGAAAAGTATATTTGATCACTCTTGGGAATTAATTTAGTGGAATTTTGGGAGGAATGCTGTGGGAACACAAACCCCAGGTGAGTGTTTCCACAGCTTTTTTGAGTTCTCCCAAACTTTCATGAGTGTTTCTGTAACTCGATAGAAACACGGAGAGCATGTTTTCTACTTCTTTTAGAAAACACCACAACAAAAAATGGAAAACAACTTGTTTACTTTGATCATAAAAATGTAAATTCTCTTGTGCTTGTTCTGTGTTTCTATCGAGTTATAGAAACACAATCTTTAACCAATCAGTGCGCATATTTTCTTAGGGCTGTTTTCTAAAGGGTTTTATTTAACTAATTTGTTAAGGTTACCGTGCACCTTCAGGGGTGTCTCGCGTGTAAGCGATGTAGCACGTCCAGTTTAAACTGTAGATACCTAAACCCCTATATCGAATTAAAGCTTACAGAGCTGGCTATCCAACTATACATGTACCAACAATTTTGAAATAAAATGAATTTTCAAATTTTTCACCACTTCTAAATGCGAGCGTCCGAATTATCTTTTCAACGCTACAAGTCAAAGTGAATTTTGTCTTTTGCTAATTTAATTTGTTCCTCAGTTTCCGGACCCAAAGCACTAAAAAAATGTGTCTGCATTTTGCCATACTCAGTTACAGTGAAAAGTTATGGAACGTTTTTGAAATAGTATTAGAAAAGTGTGAAGTGTTTGTACAAAAATCGCTCCCATTGAAAAAATATTTTGAAAGAAAAAATTAACAGACATGTTTTTGTTGTTTATGTGTTAATCTACCCACTGTCAAAATTTTGGGACAATCGGACAGATTCCCTGTGAGTTTTAGCTCTTTATAGTGTCCACTTCAAGTGAAAAAATTGATTCAAGAAAACAGCGCTAAATGTGTCAATCACACGGGTAACTTTTACTTCTGGCCAAAACTTAAAACCGCCATTTCTCCGCCATCATTTATTATTTTTGAGAATTTTTTTGTAGATGAAAGTTCATGCTTAGACCTATACATTAACCTAAAATTCAAAATTTCAACAAAATGGTCGGTCTGAAGGTGCATGGTAACCTTAAGTGCATATAATCGGGGAATATTGCTTGAGTTATTTTTTCCCAAGTTGATGCACCTCTCCTGTGGGTAAGTCCATATTTACTCACCTTTTTAGTAGCTTGGTGTTGTGCAGTCTGATCCTTGCTTGGTTGAGATGTTTGTGGTAGTTGTTGTTGATTCTGTAAATATTCCTTAGAGTACTGGTCTTGCTGTGGTTTCTGTTGAGCATCATAGTTACCATAATACTACAAGAAATACCAGATGCATGCCAGTGAATGCATGGAATAAATCATATCATCATTTGATGCATTTTCCCTTCCTTTTCACTGGCCGAGAGCCCACTGTTAGACCTGCAAATAACTGCCTACAAATAACGGTCTCCTTATGCATAGTACTGTCTAAATGTGTTGGCTGCAAATAATATTCTGCTCATGCATAATTGAAACCACCCTCTTGTGTGAAAAAGGGCAGATTGCTTCCCTAAGCTGTCAGGGAGTGCTTAAATATGAAAACAAACTTGGTGATCAAAAAATGATAAAACAATAATTGTCTCTCCGCGGATGAACACTTATCATGTCACTTTAAACCAAATCAGTTTAACCCAAAATATCCCAAAATATTGTTACAGTACAGGTCAGAGATAAGCAGCCTACGCACACGCAAAACACATGCACCATTTTCCCACAAACGCGTGTCAAAAAAACATGTGCGACAATGCACGTTTACGTGCATTTGATACGCATGTTTCCTTTTGTTATTCACTTTCATAACTGTGCTTTGTGTGGCATTCTTCTTTACAACAGAAAACAAAACAAAAAGGAATTCCCACAAATGCCGCTAAAAGGATTTCTCCGCCGACAAAGCAACAGCCGATACGTTTTTCCTTTGCTGTGTTTTTCGATCGGGCTCTACAATCATATCACTAAACGAATGAAAAACAAGTTTGAATTTTCATATATCTGGTTCTACAAGTCAAAAGCAAGGTCTTAGAACGGGAAAACGCGTTGTTGTTGGAGTTTTAATTTGTAATTAAATTTATTTTGACGCGCCAGACATGAACAGTGCTTGCCAGCGAACTTGAATTACGTTGTTTTCAACACGGCATGCGACGTAACATTTGTTGTTGTCATGATTTTGTGACATAAAGTTTGAGAAAAGAAACTGATTCTTATCTCTAATTCTGTAAGGCGTCAGAAAGTGCTTGAAATAGGAAATGTTTCTTTGTTTAGCTTTTATTGGAAATGAAATCTATATTGACAAGACAGACATAACAAATTTTTGCGAGCGTATGAAAAGTCATGTTAATTCAGATGGGTGATGCGTGATAACAGATTCTTTTGATGATTTCTTGATCGGAATTTCAAGTTTTGAATTTTCATATCTCTGGTTCTACAAGGCGCAAGAGAGCGCTTGAAATGGGAAAGTGTTCCATCGTTTAAGCTTTTATTTGAAAATGAAATTCATTTTGACACGCCAGACATGAAGAGTTTCTGTGAGCGAATTGTAATGACAAGCGACGCATCATGTGTGATAGCCGATTCTGTTGACAATTTCGCGACCGGAAGTTTTGAATTTTCATATCTCTGGTTTTATAAGGCGTAAGAAAGGTATACATGTATATGGGGTACTCACATCTGATGTTAAACAAAACAAAAGGGAAAGAGAGCTACCAGAAAATCTTCAAGAGTGATCGTGCAGGATCATTCAGGACAATACCCAGTCAAATAGTTAGAAAATATTGGACTGGCAATGGGGAAATGTGATCGTTTGATTTAAGTTATTGACCATCTGAGCTAACTTAGTCCCTCACTTACTTTGCTTTTGCTTCACTACAGTACATCTAGGGCAATACTGGGCCACCTACATGTCAACTACTTAACTACTAAATGTGTCAGATTTGTCATTCCTTGTGTCAACTGGATAAGAGGGAACACAGTCAACTCTGTACCTGTTGCTGATAATAGAGCTGTTGTTGGTGATAGTACTGCTGGGCTTGCTGCTGCAATTTTTGCTGTTCAGGTGTTGGATTAGCCACAGACATAACCTTCACATCTCCGTTCTCTTTCTTTTTTGATGCTGCTTTTACCGATGCTGGTGGAGGGGCAGAAGGCAGAGGAACGGCTGACGGGGATACAGGACCAGCCTCGGCAATGTTATCTGATAATAATAAAACATACATTGATTGTAAATCAATACTCAACACAGCAGTAGTTACTTGACAGGGCAAGATGGCAATGGTTTACAGGACTTGCACTTTCCTGGAAAATATTACTTCCAGTTGTGAATGGATCAATGCACTTACTTAGAGTGGTTTAGAACTATTAACAGTGGAACTGCAGTAAAGTGAAAAGTGAATATCTGACTCCTGCAGGGCCAAGAGCTTGCGAGATCCAAAACCCATTGTATCTGAATTTAGTTGTAGTCTTTCTATCTCTTTTAAGATTTTTTATATACTAGGTTTTTTAGATTTTTGCATTTTTATTAATGATCCAACCCAGGCAACCACACCAGCAGGACATGCTCAGTGATTTCTGTGTGTTTGTTTTGTTTTTAATTGATTTGTCGTTTCAGTCTATGAGGGGACAAGACAGAATAAATATAACAAATAAAATAATAAAATAATACTTTGTTCCAATAGCTTTGTTCTAATGCAGTTAAATACAATTTAACAGAGTTAACAACAAAGAGAGCCTGCATTATTAATAACAATAATACCAGTAATACTAATAAATAATAATAATTAACAATAATTCCATGAGCGCGCATTGGATATGAGATGGTAAATAGCCAACGAGGTTGAGAATTTAATAATAATAATTATACATTGTACTCATTATCAGCATTCTGATTGGCCAAGAGCCCCCTGTTTATTTTGAGAATTCGCGTGATTTTGTGGACAAGCATGATTCCTCAAAGTCAAATTCAGTTTGTTGTTGAAAACATTCTGTTAGGTAAATAAAGTGTTGCAAAAATTTAATAGTTGTTTTGATTTATTAATGCACGTCGACATAAGCAAAATTTTCACGGGAATTTTAATGCTTTCTTACCGGTAGTTACATTTTGTACAATTTTCACCTTTGAAGAGTGTCATTCCGAACTTTGTGGCGTGTTTGGTATTCCTCGGAATGGCATTTTCTTTCATGAAATTAATTTCCTCTTCAGGCACATTGATAAAGCTCGAGGCGGCCATTTTGAAAATTTGTCCTCCCACTATAATCACCTCGCCAGAGGTAATTATAGCGGAATATGACGCCATTCTCGGCCAATGAGAGCGCAAGGATTTCTATAATCACCTGAATAATTATTATACTAAATTCAGATATCGCTTTAAATTACAATTAAACTTTTATGATAGAATGGTCATGTATGAGAGAATGTTATTTCAAACATTGTTTCTTTTCTCCCGAGAAAGTAAAATAGTTAAGTTCAACTGAACATCATTTTGGCCAAAAGCAACATTACAAAAAGTATAGTTGTCCTGGGCACTTTTCCTCAATAAGGAATGGCTGTGAAAGGCATAATTATATAAGATGTTAACTACAATGTAGTTACCATAATTTTTACTGTCCTTGTCAGTCTGAAGAGCTGCTGGTTCTGTTGACAAGTCCATAGTCCTTTCCTTCTTCTCTTCAGCTGACAAATCTGTTATGTCATCACCGCGTGGAGACATCAGAGCCTGGTTAGATGAAGATCGCCTTCGTTCAGGAGGGGGAGTGGGTGGACAGTCCAACACAGCCAAATCACTGTCTGCACCTCCTTCTAACTTGATAACAACTAATGACAACAACAACAACAACAACAGCATGAAATGAAGGGTACCAGAGAATCAGAAATATGATGTGGATGTTTGTGTCAAACTCATTTCACATGAATTTCAAGGTACTGCTGGGATACTATCCCATTGATCTTTGCTCCTGTGACTCAAAGCTTGAGCACAATTTTAGAACAACTGTTAGGGAACTGTCGCGCATTTCTGAGCATTACAATTTTTACAGAATCACAGGTACTGAGTATTTGATAATGGTTCTTAGTACCACTCAGCTGTGTGATTGGTTCTCTCATCATTTTCTGTTTTGCTGATAGACAACAATTGCACACATGCTGGTCTTCAAACTGAATGTTAGGCTTTAAAATACCCAACACTGTAGGTTTTGTGCTGAAAACCTTTAGTGTCTACAAAAGCAATTAGACTAATCACCCTCATTTTCTATGAGTGATAATCAACTCAGCTTCACTTTGTTGAGTATTTGAACATAGAAAACTCTGATTCGTAGTCTAATAGGCCACATGTGATATATCAATATTCTAACATGGCTCCGAGGCTTTCAGCACAGACTTCTATATTTGGTGGTGTTTTCTTTGTATCCAAGTCTCTTTTGGGAATTGTAAGACAAAAGAAAATACATTGTATTTACAAGTTTTAGCCAAAAGCCTTGGAGCCATGCTGGATTATTGATATATTGAATGTGGCCTTTAAATATGATTGGCAACTGGCTTGGCACTCATATTTAGCAAACATTCAGTACAAAACATTCAGAGAGATGTTTAGAGCTACATGTAGACTGACATGACATCAATATTTTCGCAATTTCATCTCAGAATTCTATGACATTCTTATTGAATGATAGGTGACAGTTTTCTTCAAATGTATTGTTGCATTCACATGAAAGCCAAACTAGATGCTCTAAGAGCATTCTCTGGTTCTACAAGGCGTAAGAGAGCGTTTGAAATGGGACAGTGTTCTGTTGTTTAAGCTTTTATTTGAAATGAAATTCATTTTGATGCGCCAGACATGAAGAGTTTTTGTGAGCGAATTGTTTTTAAGACAAGCGACGCGTCATGTGTGATAACCGATTCTTCTGACGATTTCGTGACGGGAAGTTTTGAATTTTCATATCCCTGGTTTTATAAGGCGTAAGAAAACTCTTGAAACGGGAAAATGTCCCATTGTTAAAGCTCTTATTTAAAATGAAATTCATTTTGACGCGCCTTACATGAAGAGCTTTTGCGAGCGAATTGTAATAAAGACAAGCGATGTGTCATGTGTGATAACCGATTCTTTTGATGATTTCGCAATGGGAAGTTTTGAATGTTCAAATCTCTGGTTTTATAACACGTAAGAAAGCGCTTGAAATGGGAAAATGTTCCATTGTTTAAGCTCTTGTTGGAAATGAAATTATTTTTCACATGCTAGACAAAACGGGTTTTTGTAAGCGGATTACATCTCTCTCATTTTTACAAAGACATGCGACTTGCGTTGACATGTGTGACAATAATAGCAACCCATTCTTTTGACGATTTTGCGACAAGAAGTTTTGAATTTTCGTATCTGGTTTTATAAGGCACAAGAACCGCGGTGCGGTTGTAAACCGCGCTTTAAAAACACGCGGTTTGTCTGCGAAACGTGACTCTCCTGCCCTTCAGCAAATATACGAAAAAAGGAGTATCTGATTACATTCTTTGCATAGCGCGAGTTTAGCGTGACTTGTAATCGGAGAATTTTGTTTACGTCTAATGAAAAAATACCTTGACCTTTCAATATAAATTTTACATATGGGTTTTTGACGAGCACTAAGGCCAAGTTTCAACTTTTTTTCCCCAGAAAATTCCACCATTGCTTCTGGTGAACTATACACGATCTTACATTTATCACTGTCAGCGTATTCCATGGCCAGACGTAATACCTTTTTAGCGCATTGAATATTCCCTTTGAAAGTGAACAGAAACAATGCAAACATTCCAGATTACAAAATGTTCTGTTTTGCACGCAAAATGAAAATACAGCTTAACTCTGGATAATTTCAGCCTTACTAGCCAGCAGCTGGTCCCAAATTAGATGCTTTATCCTTGCAAATGTCCTGACGTCCATCGCCGAAGGCCGCCATTTTTTTGTGTAAACAGTTAATTCGCTAACTTGACAAAACCCTCCTGAGGGGGAGATATGACGAAAAGAGCTGAGAAATGGCCTGTAATTGGCTGATGATGACATCATCCGGGGAAGACAATTGGCCGTGGGAGTTTGGGTCTGCTCACCGACAAAAAAAAAAAACCGAAGGCAGAGCAAGAAACCGCCCAGCCGTAGGTTTAATAAGAAAGCGCTTGAAACGGGAAAATGTTCCGTTGTTTAAGCTCTTACTGGAAATTAAATTATTTTTGATGTGCCAGACAAGACGGGTTTTTGTGAGCGGATTACATCTCTCATTTTTACAAAAACATGCGACTTGCATCAACTTGTGTGACAATAATAGTAACCGATTCTTTTGACGATTTCACAACAAGAAGTTTTGAATCTTCTGGTCTCTGGTTCTACAAAGCATAAGAGAGTGCTTAAAATGGGAAAGGGTTAACATTTTAACACGTCTGACGTAAATATTGGGCAAGCAAAATAATTGTTGCCATGTTATTTTAATCAAGACACACGACATGTCACATGTGATTTTGCAATGGGAAGTTTGGAGTTTTTATCCTTGGTTCTTGATGGCGTAAGCATACAACACAATGTAATTCAGCTTGAAGTAGAGAGCATTGATGCCGTGTCTGGCGAAACATGATGACAAACAGCCATCAAAACTAACAATAAAATAATTACAATAGGCAAACAATAGGCTAACTCATAAATACTAATGACTTTGTTTCATGCAGACGCATGTGTGTTTGACACGCAGGTGCATTTTACACGTGCATTTTGGTCTTCGACCTGTACTATAGTCAACTTCCACAAAAATTATTGTTATTATTTGAAACCTCCTAAGAGTATGGTTTTTCAGAAAAAACTATATACCCGGCAGTCAGAAATTCTTTCCATTTTTCCACCAAAATGTCCATTAAAACCTGCCGAGAATACTCGATCTCTGTGTAGAAATACCAATGGATTTCCGAACTGCAATTGACCACATGATGAAAGTCCGCTACAGGTTGAGTGACATTGTTGATACCAAGACCTTCTGAGTTATGAGAGATCTACTATTCTACTGTATTCTAAGAATTAAATGAATTATTCTGTGGAAATTCTAAAATAATTTCAAATTGCCAGCTATCTAGCTTTTTGAAACACTTCCCGGCTGCCAGGTAAAAACAAATAAAAGAATACTATTCAAGTTGCTTTGTTGAGTATCCTCTTTATCCAATTGCATGTTGTTTGCCTCATCTTCCAAGTTCTGCTTACAACGATTCTATGGTTTTTCAACTTCCGAGTTGTTCTTCTCAGCATCATGACTTTTTTTGTCTTTGTTTTCATAGTTTCAACTCATGCATGGCTCCTTTGTTATCTCGTGAGAACGAGCATGAAATTTGCTTATCCGGCAAGCTTTCAAGCAATATAATTTGTGACCAACCTGTTCTGAAAGCGATCAACATCTTCGAGTCCCCCCCCAAACTTTCTTTGCAAAACAACATATTCTCAAGAAGAGCGAGAGCTGTCTCATTCTCATAGCCAGTTTCTTCACACCACACTAGGAACGCCTGGGACCATGAGCCCCGATTTGTCAACCACATACAACGATGACAACGAACGGCTTGAATTTTTAGACTCCGGCTTTCCTACAGAAGCCTGAGTAAAAACTGATGACTTAAAGGTCATCATCACCTTAAACTGGATTATAAGATTTGCTGGGTGCTTACTTCATATTGTTTGGATTATATGTTATTTCTTAAGTTCATTTGGCTTGTTGATGGACATTTTTGGCAGCACACTACAATAATTATAGTGACCTTTCATCACAAGATAAACATGTCAATGTTATCATAGATTGAAATTAGAACAATAGCACTGGAAAGGACATCCTAACTCTTAAGTGTTACACAAACAAAGACATTTGTATCTCTTTCAAAGAGAGAGTCCTGATCAATTTTGACCCATTTGAGGGATTTACCTGCATCAAGAAGTTTAATGATGGCTTCAGAGTTATCAATATCCAGTGATAAACTGTCAGCCTTGCCTGATTTCAGCAAGTTTAAGAAGACAGAAAGACGACGTTTCAGTGACTTTTTGTATTCTTTCTGGCGCAGTGCTGCCTCTTTAGGGTGGTACTTTGTCCGAAACCTTCAAAGTAATATAAAGGCAACTTGATTAGCTCAGGGTAAAAATGCTAAAGGTAGGAAAAATACAAATGGTGTGATTACCCTCTATGACTTACTCAGCCTTTCCTGTGCTGCCTTGAATCTTTACGTTTAACTTCCAATAAATCAATTGCTATTTTTATAGCAGTTGCAGAAACAACTGAGGTCAGATCATACAAAAATGAACCTCATCCAAATCGTGGAAATTAACTGTTGTTGCTTGATCATTGAAAGTTGCCAAGAATCTAATGATACCTACTGCTGTTTGCAGTACTTGGATTTTGTATACAAAACATTCTAGGCTTTCAGCCTCATGCAATAGAAACCGATTAAAATATGGTGTGTATAGCTCCCAAAATGGCTTTGTTTGACATGCATGTCTCACTGAACAACAACACAGCTTGCTGCGAAAGGAAAGGGCCAATGAAGTTAGAAAACAAAACATACTTCCACAAAGTAATCAGTATTGTTAGTTTAAAATACTTGTTAGAATGCATGTACAAAACAATCACATGCAGACATGAATATTTACAATCACAAAATTAGTGATTGTAGGGTATTAGCTGTTATCTTGCTAATCATTTTGTATTTCCTAAATATTTATTTTTTTTACTAATATTATTGTCATTGGTACAGTAATCGGTTTGGTCAAAGATTCAGGTGACCGATTTCTTTTATGGTCCATATAAAGTGTCCTTTGCCCGTCCTACAGTACCGCTCAGAACTAAGCGAACATCGAACGCACGTTCATAACGCGAAGGGTTAAACGCGCGCACGCGTTTTGCTGCGTTAGACAGCGTTTGGACTTCGCATTATAACACGTTGAAGTAAACACATTAGTATGGATGAGCTTGGTTATTGTTTGTTTCTTTTGTTACTGTGTGAAAGGAAGTTAACAACCTTTTCTAAAGATAACATTCGGTATGAATATGTGTCTTAAAGGAGCAGACAAATTCTAATTCTTCCGTACTGGCTGAATATGGCGGCGGTTACATACAAACCATTTTGTTCTGTCTGTTTGGATTCATCGAATTTGCATTTCGCAAATTCAACGTTATAAAGAGAACGGGCTTTCAAACGGCGCCGTGAAAGAAAGAATCAACAGACAACGTCGGGAATTTTTTATTTCTGAAAAGATCGTTATCGAGTCTAGCCACTTGGCCTTCGGGAAGTGTTTTTTAAACCCTATCGAATTTTAACACAAAAAGAAATTCGATTCTTCTGGAAATAGTAGATCTTTGTTTAGAAATGTCAAGCGATTTCAAGTATTATTTTGGCTTTGTTTTTGCGGAAATTTTCGAGTTGAGGCATACTATAAAATCTCGATGTTTTGTTCTTTGAATCCGGAGTCAACTCTCATGGACTTAAGGCCGCACAAATCACAGTTGAACCCCTCTAAGAGTACGCGATATTTGTTTAAAAGCCAAAGCGAAATTATGTCTCGGTTTTATAGTGGATGAATTGTCTTGGCTTCGACATACTATAAAAATCTCGACTCACAGTCACTGTTGTTCAAAAAGCTTGACACGGTGTTGGTAATTCACACAGCGTTGCCTCTTAATTTAAGCCATTCATTCGTGAAAATATGTCCTGCAGTTTCGAATAAAACAATATTATAGGAAGTAGCCTGAAAAGCGCTTTCAAACTATGCGGTTGGAGAAAGAATTTTACCGACGGTAGAAAAGACAACTGACGAGACAGACAAATGTTTTAACTTCGTTCCAGCGCGCCGTCCACGATCAATACATGATATTCGCAAACTATAGAATCGTTACGTACACGATTTGTTTTTATTCATCCGTGTGAACTGATTACTCGAGAACAGCTAGTTTCCAGTCAAGTTTTGTTTTGGTTGACTATGGTTGAAAAAAAGTAAATATCAAGGCATCAAATAGTTCTTGTAAATGTAAAATTATCAGCTTTAGACGCTGTGTAAACACCGCAGTGGACGTCATAATTTTCAATCAATACGCTGCTTTTATTGCTTGAGCGGAATGGAACTGATCGCCATATAATAAGCTTTAACTTTAATTCTTTGGTGATTTACCTTGGAAGACATAACAAGGTTTTTTCCTCCTTGCGTGATTTACAGTTCTCCACGTAGGTCGCGTATCTGGCGCCGGGTTAATTGAAATCGTCTAGCTTTCAATCTGTTGTTCATTTTGTCGCGATTTGCATAATTTCTCTCAGCACGCGTATGTCATTATTTCAATCTGATACCGCGAAATTCTCGCTGAGTATAAATGTCACGATGGGTTTGAGAACAGAGTTACATTTTCACAAGGCAACCGAGTTTTTAACGGCAGAGACAAATGTCTCCTAGTGACAAACAAGCTAGAAGACGGTTTTTTCTTTCTGCGGATAGCGGAATAATCAAGAACGTGAACCAAAACATCGTGCAGCCTATTATGCGGCAACATCAAGGCGCCTTATTTCAGTAGTGTTCAAAGCGGTTCTACGAACGGTTAAATTTTCAACTGGGCTTGTTACATAATGTAATTCGCTGTGTTTTGATTTGGATTTTCGCTTTGCGTAGATTTCCAAAGCACGCATTTGTTTCGAACTGAAGTCGTCCTTTGGTCGCCACAACAAAGCATCACAAAAGGAATATTGGTTATGAATATGGGGCTTTTGCGTTGGCAAAAACGCGTTGGCCATTTTAATGCGTTAGGGGTTCGTTGAGTACACGCGTTTTAGGTTCCCTTAGTTCTGAACGGTACTGTACATTGCCTTGACATATTTAGGCATAGCACCACTTGAAACTAGTGAACCATAAAATAATGCCTTAATGTAGACCTGTCCAAGCTACATGTAAACATCCTAATAGTCTTCATGCAAAACCCTTCACATGAAAATGAGTTTGATTTGCATGAAAATGAACATTTAGGCAAAACACTTCCATATGAATGGTTTTGCACGAAGACTTGTTTTGACACAGAAGCAAAAGGCAACTCAGAAATGGTCTATCAGCTAAACAAGAACAGCTTCTTTAGAGAACTTTTGTACCAATGACACTGACAGGAATAAATCATGTCATGTAACTACATACCACTCTTCCTCTTTGTGTTGCTGGAAGAAGTCACTCATTTGAGTTTTTCTGAACTCTAGTTTGTATTCTTGATACTTTTTGAAAGCATCTTCATCACTAATATTGTCATCTTGAGCATTTAAGAACTGCTTAAATGTCATCATGGCTGGAGCATGGTTGGTTTGGGGGACCTGTGGTTGCTGGTCCACATCTGGTCTAAAATAAAGATCAACAGTTGGTTTACTGTGTTTATAAAAAGTTTCGAGTCTTGGATAAGGGGCATCAGATACAGAAATTTCAGATAGAGGGGGCTGAAGAAATTCCAACAGACCAATAAGAAATGGCTGCAGAGCACAAACAACCACCCCACCAAAAATATAATGAATGAAAAAGTCTGCTCTTAAGACAGTTGAATTTTTCGAAACATTATACAGAAGGTCAAGGCCTCCTGTCCCCATCCCCTACAGTAAATCTGCCCCTGAGATTTGCTGGCTCAGTATAGAGTTTGAATTTTCTCTTGGATACAGATTACAGTATTTCCTACACGACAAGTGCTTTTCCTTGCATTCAAACAGATATTTATACTCTGTCATTTCGTACCTCTGTGGTCTGGTATCTTGTTGAGATGCTTGCAGCTGCTGAACATCTGGATGTGGCCATGCACTGTGATGTGCCGGCACACCACCATAAGGTACAGTATAATCTCCTGTTCCATGATAAGGTTCATCCCTGAAAACAAGGAGCAAACAGATACATGAACAGCCTGTAGTCAAATAGAACTCCAAAGCTGTCAATTGTCCTTAAGTTTGCCCAAAAAACTTAACACAAGGTAAGAAAAACAATGTAAAATATTATAATACTATAATTAACTGTGGTACATAAACAGACTAATATTATTATTATTATTATTACAGTACGACTTCTTAACTGGGCCTCTTGCGAGAAAATGAACCAGTCAAAATGTCTAGAACTAACAAAGGAACCTTCTTTATAAATATAATTATCACAATATTACATTAATTTTGAAGTATCAACACACTGTTCCTTCAGCAAAGTTATCAGCCAGCATATTTGTAAGCCAATCACAGGAAACTTTGTCAGTTTTTTACTACTGCATTTCGACCCCAAAATTTTGAGTGGTTTTTAAGTTTCATTATATCTATCACAACAACACATTTTTCAAGTAAATATTTTCAAGTGAATATTTTCAAGTAAATACTTTCAAGTAAAAGTTTCCAAGGATAGAGTTTGTAGAGTATATGGATTATAGAGGAGTCAGTAGTGTACAAACTCAAGTAAAACAGGGTTCCAATTTCGTTCTGGATATAATCTGGATGTTTCAATGCTTAGATTTGTTCCATCAAAAATCCCAAATTATTTGTTAAATAATATTTTAAAAGCTTAAGTTTAAAACTGAGGCACAAGGAGTTTCATGTGTAACATTACCCTTCACGTATCTTCCATTAGTGGCTAGTTTTCTTATCACGTCCAGTAGAAAGTCAAGTCGACAAAACCAGTTTTTCTCCAGTCATGCATGAATTTCACTTGACTTTTTGTCAGAATGTCCAAGTTCAATTTTGGTATTTAAAATTCCAGCAGAACAGCCCTTTGCTTCTGCAGGTACAAGATCTCATCATAGTTTGGTTGCACTCTACAGACTAGGTTGCAGATTTAATTTAATGCCATTGAAGCAATTACTCACTTAACCTTTAAACTCTGAACAACAAGATCTGCAGATTCAAGTGGCTTTTGCAACTTTTAGTGGTCTATATGTATATTGCTTGTGGATGGGAATTCAAATGTAGAGGATCTTAACTTAGCTAAACTTTGGAGAACCATAACCAAACACTTTGCCTCACTATAAATCACCCAAACAGTGTTAAAAACTTGAATCGATCTCTTATCTGGACCACTAAAGGTAACAAAAGCCCAGACAAAAACATTGCACGATCCTCGTCAAGTACCGGCTGTGATCAAGTCAAGGGACATGTAGAGTGTTTTTATTTAATTACCAATCTCTTCGAATTCTTTTCATGGGAGGGCTCATTTCATGGTGTCTCCCAGAGCTATCTCTTCTCCCTCTATCAAATTCGCGATAATCGCCTCGACGTCTATTTTCCCAAGATGGCTCACGTCGTCTATCAGACCACTCGTCTCGACGCGAAGACCTCTCTTCGCGATCACGTCTTCGATCGTTATAATCACTTCTTTCTCGTCGGAATTTATCCCTTGCCCGTCTTCTATCGTATTCGTCGTCACTGTCTCCCATGATAGATGTCTACAAGAAATAAACCGTTAGGAGTTTCTACGCCTGCAAGAGGAAGAACAAAGATGGCGAACATGTGGTGGTTGCTCTTCCCAGGATGCTTTGTAAGCCTCGAGTGTCTTCTTTGACTGCGCGAGAGAGTAGTACTGAGGACGAGAGTGCTTTCAAGACTCTTATCCAGTTTCCTCTCCTTTGGCGCCTGCGTGTAACCCTGTGACGTCAGCGGATCCACCATCCAAAATGTCCGTCGATAAATTTTTGTGAGTTATGACGGTATCTTAAATATCTTCAAATTCCTTGCTTCTGCTGCCATTGGCGATGTCTACAAAATTCAGACCTGAATTTTAAGTCTTAAAGAACTCACCTAGCGTAATTTTTCTTACATCAACTGCTGCTTCTTCATGTTTAAAGTCGAAGATCAAGGGCATATGTCTCCCCGAAATGGCGTCTATATCGTTCAGGGAGAGATGTCCCTTGTTGTGGCAGCTCTGCGGAGAAATGCTCGTGGAGGCTCTCACAGCCACCAGGTAGGATTTAAAAGTCCTTTGCCATAGACAATGAAATTAATGCTCGAAGTCTAACATGAAGGTCTGGACAAAGTATTTATTTTTTTCTCACTTTGAAAGGAATATGTGCTAGTGTTTTTATAGTACTTGCAAGTCTTATAATTATAATTGCTTAAATCCGACCTGCAAAGCTTAATGTAAGTACAAGGTCAATAAGTATATTATTTTATGAAGCCTAATCTTCGATTAGCCACTGACTACTGATTATTTAACTTTGTATACATTTCATGGATTTCCACGGGCAAATCCTGATGCAAATGTATGATAATTATAAATAAAATTAAATGAACATATAAGTACATTGTACGCATGCCATGTAGGCTTAATAATGGAGGTAAAGTGTGAAGAAATCTTGGCTGATTTGCTCAGCTTCCAATCTTACCTCAATCACTTACAAATCATCTTTCATTTCTTACTATAATCCCTCGTGCCATATTAAAACAAAGAAGACCTGTGCTATATATTATTGCCTCGTCAAATTTAATCTTATTTGGTTCTGTGAAAGCTCAAGGTTTTGTTGTTTTAACATAGCATATACCAAAATAATAAAATATACATGTAGTTGTCATAACTACATCAGAAAAGTCACTGAACTTTCCATCATCCACTCTGTTTTGACTTTTCGTTAGCAAAACATTTATTTCTCCTTATTTCCATACTAGTGCCATGCAACAGTCAAGACCAATTCATAATTAAGTATGACACCATAGTCACATATAGTTTTGAACTGAATTTAATTGACACACACTTCCATGAAGGTCTGGCATGATTCATATAGGTTATCGACCAAGCTTGAGGTCAAGATGGCTGGATATTGGCCAAGTTCTGGGCAAGCAGGATAGCGGGCCATCATGCCTGCTTAGGTAACCAATCACAGTGCAGGATTTGGTTCATCTTGGATATCAAGGATATCCAGAGAGTAGAATTTGCACATGCGTTTTTGCCTTTTTGCATAACTTTGTTTACATCTTTAGGTGTGAATATTTGCAACTTGGTCAATGGGTTAATGTGGCTAAATATAATTTAGGCAAAGTTAACCTTGAAACACTGCTGGTCAGCTGTTTTCCCAGCTATACCTGGGGTGGCCCGTTACCTCTAGCAGGGGCACCTCGTGACTTATATACGCAGTGGCTTGCTTGCAGTTCTTCGCAAAGTGTCGTTGCAATAGCTTGCTGTTTGTGTGCCAGTTTGTGGCTTGGCTTTTCCCATCCCTCCCTCCCCCTTGAGGTATGGGCCTAGGTAAGTGTTGGGTCGGTAAGTATTCCACTGAATTGTTCAGTGTGACCGTGCCTTTGGCAGGGGCCGCTCGCAGGGTTGCCATGGATACCTCCTCATGCTAGCGCATTGACCGGCTCCACCAACTTGTAGGCACCAATGCCCAAGCTCATCTATTGGTGATGAGTTTAACAAGACATAGGCCCCCTAAACTTCCCAACCTTGTTGCCTCCTATAACAAACCTCTATTGTGATACATCAACATGTGAGTTTTTTAACTTTCCCCTGAGAGAACAAATATTGAAAGTGTTTTTGGCTGGTTTTGTCCTTCAGGATGAAGAGCAAGATCCTTTACTACATGGGTTTTCCCAACTTAAAGACCAGCTTGTCACTGTTTCTGGTGAGTACACAGGGTATTTTGATTTACTCTGATCCCTGTAGTTTATCTTCTTCCCTCTAACCTAAAGTAAAATTGGGTTGTGAAAGGGCAAAGATGAAACTCAGAGGTGTGAGAGAAGAGAGCCACTTGGGTCAGTTGCTTTATTGTTCTAGTAGGTGACCCTGCAGGATTATCAAATGTGGCTGGCTGTTGGTGAATACCACCATGTATGCTATGATCCCAGCTGTCTACTCTGCTAGGTTACATGTATGTTTCCATGTATTTTAGAAAATGTTGCAAAATCCACTACCTTCTCCATAGATACAGCCACCTGCATAAAAACTTCATGACAGTCCTGTATATAAATCAATTTCAGTCATGTCATTGGCTTCTTCATAATCATGTACATGTATATAACAGTAAATAACTAGTGAGACAATTTCAGATAGTGCAGAATGCAATATTAATAGCTCTAGCATGGTAGGTCTCAGAACCCGTGCCTGGTTCACTCCACTCCCTTGCAGAATATGAAACCTTGGACAGAAAACTTGATGAGAAATAATCTTAGCAGTGTGCTTGTTTCACGTATGTACAGTATTTTAATTCAAGGTCCAAAAAAAGTTGCAACTATTTACTCTGGTGCTTTATGTTGTTTCCGTTCATCATTATTTTCTTTTCTGTTGCCACCTTTGTGATCAACAAATCCATCAAAATTAATACAGCATGATATTGATTAATACAACTGAGATGTGATTTAATGAGAAGTATTGAAGGGAAACAGTGCTAATTAGCGGAGATTATATCCTACATCGGTGAAAGCAACCTCTTCTAAGTTTGATTTAATTAATTTCCGCTTTCATTAGGTGCCATGGAGTCTGCAGCAATATTTAAGTGCTTTCTTGGTTTCTTGTGTCACTAATTTACAATTTGACAAGTTGTAATACCACTTACTCTGGAAATTTGTGGCCTCTCTGATGGAGACAATAAAGGAGAAGCAATGTGTTTCCCTGTTAATCTTACCCTCAAAAACACACTACTGTAGCTTGAAAACAGCAGATGATATTTGCTAAATGGACATAGAGTAGGAGCCCATTACTCCTGACTTTGGGGTAATTCCAAAATACACAAAGTCACAGTAGCGTTTTTGCACTGAGAAGGGACTAAGTGGTGCTACCCAAAAGATAACAGCCGTCTTCAGCCACTTCACAAAAAACTGCGTGGCTTTGGGTATAATGTGATATTTGTATAACCCTAATGATGTTAGAACGCATGTGTCGTACATATTGGATTCTGCCACAAGGAAAAGCACTTAAGGAGGCTCGAAAGTGTTTTTCGTTGCTATATTGCTTGTGAAACGATGGAAGATTACAAAGAAGGATGTTTAATGGTGTGGGCAAACTATATGTCTCCTTGCAACTCTATTATTGGGCTATACTTTAAGGGTACTTGTGACGTCATATCAGTTACCATGGCAACGCACGAGGTCCACAAAAGCGTGCTCTAAATTTCAGTTTTTGTAAATTATCTGAGAAACTAATTCGGTGACCTACCATTTTTATCTCTTTGTTGGAAAGTTCCCTAAATTCTTTAACTTTTCAGACAGTATGGAAAAATTCTATCTAGTAGAATTAAATATATTTAAAGAAAACGCGTTTTATGGCTTACAGAAAATTCCACTAGATAATTTTCTCCGAAACTTTTATATCTGAAGTGCCATCGCGAAAGGTGCGTGTATGCAAAAAATCAAGATAGGTCACCGAGCGAACTTTCGAGCTATAAACAAATGTTTTCCACAGATTTTATTTCCGGTTCGCGCGATTTTACGCAGCATTAACTTCCGGTGTGCTGATTTTAATACTGATTCAGCTGACGCGTGCATCTTAGTTATTGCGTGTGTAGATTGCGCGCGCCCGTGCAGCTAAAAACCCTTTCGAGCCTCCTTAACCAAATTGCTGGTTCCTTTTCTGCGCTCTGCGTGTGTGTGAAGCTTGTGATCCACACACGAGGATCACGCTTACGGCGCTTCTCACCTTCCGAAAAAATCATAATTGATTGTTTTGCAGTCTAAGGTAACAAAAAATATTCGTTTTTTTGGAGTGACCTCCTTCCTTTAAAATATGGTATTTATGCATTTTTTTTTTACAAAAAGTGGCATGGCTGCATTGCATCATGGGTAATAGAAAATTAGCTTGAAATACTTCCAAATTGACCAAAATGACATAATTTCAAGACAGGAACCAATTTCCTTCACTTTCTGACTTGCTTTGATGTTATTAGTACATGTAATTTGAGGTAAGTGTAACATGTTTTACGTAGTGCACAAAAGGTGCCTAACCAACCTACCTTCTTGCTGCAATGGTAATTATATAATTGAAATTAATGAATTAAACAACATTAAAGTTTACAGCTGAGCACCTTAGTGCCTTAGTGCTTTATCGCCTTAGTGCCTTATCATCTTAGTGCCATAGTTCCTTAGTGGTAGGCAGCATCCAAAATAATCCCAATAGTGCATTCTGCACTAAAAATGTCCTATTTGTCTGTACTGTATTAAATATCCAGCAAAAAACTAACAATTATGTTTTATAAGCTGAACATATTATTTACTTAATTATTGTTTTTTACATTGTATCTAATGCGACTGGTGGGATAACATATTCCGTTAAATATATGTTTCAGTTATTCAAACTTAATAATTGTTTAGATTTATACAGCTGTTCAGGTTCTCACCAGTTGCATCAGATACAATGTAAATAACAATAATTAAGTGTAAACAAAGGAAACACAATTGTAACCCTCAAATATAGTTTTGGATATAATATTTACTGTCAGTTATTAGAACCAAAGTATCTGTCCAAAGCTTCTCAGAGTTCATTTGGGTTACTTTGACACTGTAACACAATAGACCTTTTTACCGATACGGCGGCCATCTTGAATTCTATTGTTTTGACTGAGAAATTATGGGCTGCCGAGGGGGCAATTGCTGGAAAATTTATCGTATACACAGCTTTCAGGATAAATTTTTACTGCTTGTCTCTCATATTCCATAACAAATATTACAAGCGTTACATCTTTCCGTCACGATATTTGGCAGTTGTTCCTGTGGTTATCGAAAAATTATTGTTAAAAGTTATCACGCCACAGTATTCTTTTTAATTATTTCTCATCTGCCCCCTGGGCATCCCATAATTTCCTCGGAATTCAAGATGGCCGCCGTATCGGTAAAAAGGTCTATTGCATAGGTCTCTTCAATCAAACAATGGTGAATACCTAAAGTATGATCTTTTTGTATTGATGGGATTTCTTTTGATCAATTTATCCTCCATGGATCAAACTTTCTTGAAACAGCTACATGTACAGCACACATACTCATTACATGTGCGCTGCATTGCAAGGTTCGTAGTATTTATGTGAGAAGCAACTTGGCTTAGAGTTCATGAAGATTCCTGCTCATTTTGCATGCAGGTGGCAGCTGGGCACAAGTGTTTATCTTGAGGATCTTTGATCTTTTGATCCAAACCACTGAATAATTAATAATAATTGCTTCATTCAATTCAAACCAAGTAATGAGATATTTTCTGGCACAACATGCATTAAATGTCCTCTGAAGCTTAAGAAGTATGCTTGTGAGAATGTTGGATATATCATGCTTGTCAGCCTCACAGCTTCAAGTTAGGCAAAGTATGTTTCTAGGCTTAATGTACATTATGTTTTAGTTAATTTATTTCTTAAAGTTAGAATTAATTATTATTTTGGTTAAGATGCAATAGTGACTTTGTCCTTTAAGATTTTCTATTGTTACATGTAAGAAATTCCTGCATAAGTTCTAAAGATGTGTTATTAATATTTTGTTCACTTGTTTTCAATTTTTTTGTGGTTCAGTAATACCATCTAGAGCTGTATCTGTAATGGGATACTAAGTCAAAATTTCTGTTTAGATTATTTGTAATGTTTGCCACCGGTAATCCTCCTGCTTGTTTTGTTTAGTTTTCATTTATAATCACTGTATTGCCTTGGGTTAGTGACAATGGTTGTACTTTCATTTTTTTCATTACAGTAACTGGTTATGGGCTGTTTCAAGTTGACTATATCCAGTGTATTGCACAGTACATACATGCACTTGTTATCTACAGTAATGTATCTATCCTGGGCTATAATTTTTTTTATGTAAACAGGAAACTGACACCTGCTCTCAACACTACAACTTTGAGTCAAAATTTAATGTAATTTAACATACATGTAGTTAAGCTTGCATGAGGAGCAAGAGACATTTGTAAGCAGTTGTGCTGTTTTTGTTGGTGTTAGTGGTTAGCATGTCAAGCGTTTTTAGGAAGTTGGGGTATCCAGGCATATTTCAGTACTGTATGTATTCCTGTGGTTAGTTGCCCTTCAGGGTCCATTTCACTACCAGAGGTGGTCAGCGGTTTTGGTTGCAGGGATCCCAGTCCTGTCAATGGCCATAAGCCCACTCAGGCTTGCATTGCATCATGCTTGTATTACATGTAGAGCTTGCCCTGTGCACTGGCTTGAAAATTGAACTGTTTTTTTTTTTTAATTTAAAGCTATTAAAACAAACTTTTAACCAAAGTGCTTTTTGAACAATCTACATGTATGAGATTTTGTGTAAGTAAACTTCTGCAGCAATTCATTGCAAAAGCACAATGGAATCACTTTGTCTTTGGATGCAAGGTAAAGTTGATGTGCAAATGAAATTGCCTGACCTTAATGGGAGAGCTTTAAAACTGTTGAGAGTGCCTGCAAAACCATCTGACTGCCCTGCACTGAGAAATGGAATCAGCTGGCCAGCAGTTCCATCAACTTTAACCAAGCCCAAATTATATTGTTTCAGTCACATGTATAAAGACGACTAGTATTAAGGTCAGAATATCAGAAAAAATTATTGTGAACCAATAATTGACCAGCATGGGGTGACAGTTTGTTCCATGTAGAAGTACTAGATAGATGGACTTGAAGGGAGAAAATGGGAACTGAGATTTGTCTATTTGTTCACTGAAAAATGGGATTTGGGTCAATGGGACTGGAAATTACAAATGGGAATGGGAAACACATGATTACCATGACTAATGAAGCAGATACTAGACCACAACCAAGACAGTGTGCTATTCTTTTAAATTAGCCTCCTTTCATTATCCAAATTACTACTCAAATTATGCATTTTTATTCTGTATTTTTTCACACTTTTTACTGTATATATTCATTCATTCACATCTATGTGATCGTTTGCAAAGGCTGCAGGTTGGACGCTGAAAGCTTCTTCTAATCCAAATTTTTAAGAACATTTTCCAGTATAGGTGATTGTTTCAATAGGAACATAATAGTTCACCATCAATAGTTAACATCTCTAAAGTCATAGAATAGTTGTTAAAACCAATGCACTGCATGTGAGGGTTGAACAAGGTCTTCCATGTCTGCTATTTAGTCACACAGTGGTGCATCTATGACTGACCATACCCAGACTAGCATAATCCAAATATGAATGGTGAAACAGAGAATGAACTCTGAAGTGTAAATTTAAGTGCTAATTGAACCCATGAATAACCAACTGGCCCCAGTTGTTCAAAGGCTGGCTAACGCTAGCCACCGGATAAATCACTATCCAGCGGATAAGTGTTAACAAAACAAACCACGCTATCCACTGGATAGTGATTTATCCGGTGGATAGCGTTATCCAGGCTTTGAACAACTGGGGCCAGGGCGTTAGCCCTAGTAAAGGGAATCAGGGAACCACACGAGGTAAAGAAAAAATCTTTTGACCTTGGTGGGAATCGAAACCACGACCTCCAGATTAGATCTACTGTTACTCTGCCGACTGAGCTACGAGGTCCGACAGAGAAAGTTGGGGACAATTTAGGTGGTGAATCGCGGCGAAGAGAAAGTAAGGTCGTAGGTTTGATTCCCACTGAGGTCAAAAGATTTTTCCTTTACCTTGTGTGGTTCCTTGATTCCCTTTGCTAGGGCTAACACCCAGTTGGTTATTCATGGGTTCAATTAGCACTTAAATTTACACTTCAGAGTTCATTCTCTGTTTCACCATTTGGGTTCACAGTGGTACGTGGCACAACATTCATATGTACCCTTACTTTCTCATCGCCACCTAAATCGTCCTCAACTTTCTCTGTCCGACCTCGTAGCTCAGTCGGCAGAGTAACGGTAGATCTAATCCGGAGGTCAAAATATTTTTTCTTTACCTCGTGTGGTTCCCTGATTCCCTTTACTAGAGCTAACGCCCAGTGGGTTATTCACGGGTTTATTTAGCACTTCGTAAATTTACACTTCAGAGTTCACAGTGCTACGTGGCACAACATTCATATAATCCAAACATGGCAGTGCTCTAACCCTAAACTCTGATTGTGGAAATTGAATCTGTTTGCCATCCAAAATTTCACTTGACATATTAGAGCCATCTGCAGCTAAAAATCCATAACAGAAAAAGAGGAGGTGAAGGAGTGGTGAAACAGAGGATAGAAATCATGTCAAACTGGAAAAAAACTTTAATTTATTACGTACAGATGATGATAATTTATTGATAAATAAGAAGCGGCCAAGTTCTCACATAGAAAAACTACAAGTGGATAATAAACAATACGAACAACCTTTAACTATCTCTGACTGTCTTAACAAATTTTTTTGTGATGTTCCATCTAGACTTGCAGCACAACTGCCTAAATCTGTTAAGAGTAGTGCAACCTCTTATCTTTCTCAGGAACAAATAAAACAATTTTGTTTCGTACAAGTCTCTGAAATAGAGGTTTTCTTATTACTAGAAAGTCTTGACACAAGCAAGTCTTTTGGGATTGACAAGATTCATCCACTTTTATTAAAAACTGCAGCACTCCAAATATACCGTCCTTTAACATTTATTTTTAACCTTTTCTATCAACCAAGGTATTTTTCCTGATAGCATGAAACTTGCTAAAGTTGTTCCAATTTTCAAACAAGGCTCTCGTTTTACATGTAGTAATTATAGACCTATCTCAGTTCTTTCTTCTATAAGTAAAGTATTCGAGAAATGTATTTTTAATCAGCTGATGTGTTATTTTATGAACGAAAACATGATTTCCTCAAAACAATATGGATTCAGGCCAGGGTTTACAACTCTGATTGTCTAATTGATCTTATTGAAGAAATAACTTCCTCTCTCGATCAAGGATGCTATATATATGTGTTTCTTTATTCTTAGATTTAAGTAAAGCATTTGATACAGTGAATCACCAAATATTATTAAACAAACTTAAGTACTATGGAGTACAACTAAGTGAGTACAATTGGTTTCAATCTTACTTAAGTAACAGAAAACAGCAGGTGCATGCAAATGGTGTTGCTTCTGATACTTGTTTTATCTCCACTGGTGTGCCCCAAGGATCGATACTAGGGCCTTTACTGTTCATTATTTTCATTAATGACTTTCCAAAGTCTTCCACCTTTTTTTCCACTAGATTATACGCAGATGACACATCTTTAGCAGCTTCTGGAAGTGATCTTGACAGCTTACTGCGTGAAATTAACAGTCATTTACCAGCTGTCTACGAATGGTTGTGCAGTAATAAATTGACCTTAAATTTGACAAAAACTAAGTTTCTTATTTTCATGCCTCGTCAAAAGGAAAGCCACAATCTTTATCCACCACTAACTGTAGCAAAATGTTCATTTAGAGAAATCTTTTTCTGTAAAATATCTTGGTGTGTACATTGACTGTCATCTTACTCGGCATGACCATATTGATTATATATGTGGCAAAATAAGCAAAAATATAAATATAATGGTTAAGCTGAAGCATTATGTATCAAAAGCAACACTCATTAGGGTGTATTATTCACTCATTTATCCTTACCTTACATTGTACTTATGCTTGTACGCTATGGGGAAATAATTATAATGCTCCATTGTCTCAAATCGTAAAATTACAAAACAAAGCGGTTCATGTTATAAATGATGTTCCCCTAATGGAATCAATAACTCCACACTACACATCCTTAGGACTTCTGAAATTTCCTGATATTGTTAAACTGAATACATGTATGCTTTTTTATGATTATTTCCACCATGAAAAGTTTCCTAATATACCTGTTTCATTAGTATCTGAGCTACACAATTACAGTACCCGCAGTGCATGATCCAACCAAGTGGCAATACCCTCATTTCGAACTAATCTTCAGAGATTTTGCCCCAGTATTATTGGAAGTTTCTTTTGGAACTATATTCCACAACTTATAAGAGACAAACCATCAAAAAAATGTTCAGAAAAGCACTTTCACGGTGGTACCTGCTCAATACTAATGTTACCGTATCTGTTTTATAACTTACTAAGTAAGCTATTTTGGCATTTTTTTTCCTTCACTTTTTATTTCAAAATCTCAAGTTCTTGTTCATACTTAAACATCAAGGGGCACAATATTAGTTTACCTAGATGTGCCCTCCCCTCTCCTTCCAATATTCTGTGTAATGTAATTTATGTGTTATAATGCTACCGTTTTTGTAAAGCTTTACTTAAATATTTATTGTATCAGCTAGGGATTGGAGGAATAACTAAATGAAATGAAATGACAGATGATGTGGCTATTGTAAAAGCTACTAGAAATCTTGAACTCTCTCTTAATACAAAAGAACAATATAAATCAAGAAAAAGTGATTTACTCACCAGTATATATTTTAAAGAACTGTCTTGAAAATACATGTTCTTGTGAAAAATAGTTATTAGTGATAATAACTAGCAGTATTAAAACAATTATATTATTATTTAACGACATTATTAAAACAATGTACAATAAATAAATCTTACAGCTGCACATATAGTGCATTTGAGCCTAATTTTCCATGCACTGGGATTTCTCATGCTGCACAGCTGAGACTTGGATTTGGGCTGTGCTTAATTTCCTATTTTTTTTCTCTTTTGCATCTGCAGTGATGTGTACATGTAAATCCATAGATTGCATATAATATGGATGTAGATGTGGGAAATGAGGTTTATACCCCCTCCTCTCTCAGGAACCGCTAACAAGACACTGAGATTCGCTGGTATTGCTCTTATCTGCTAGTATGAAGAGCTTTCTTTATGGTGTACCTCCTTAGTACAAAACTAGAAAAAATGCTTGATGTCAAGTTATTGGCTTCTTTTGAAAACGATTTAACATCATATATTTTTATGACATTTTAGTTACATCAGGTATGAGTCTATACTATTGTTTTGCCTTATTAAAGTGCTATAAAATTTGTGTTTATTTTTTTCTCACAGATCTAAGTGAAATAGATGTGAACACATTCCTTGGCCCATTTCTTGATGTCATCCGGTCAGAAGACACAACAGGGCCCATCACTGGTGTTGCCCTATCTTCTGTCAACAAATTTCTGTCTTATGGACTTGTTGGTATGTTCACAGACCTTAGTTGCAAAATTTTTATCACTTGCAGCTAAACAGACCCACAGCAAAATAGAACTTACAAGACATGTTTTTGTTCTGAACAATAGCAGGTTAGCTCATTTGGTACAACAGGACATCATTATGTTCATCTACAGTGTATGGTGAATCAAATTATCATTAAAGTACTATTCGTGTGGTGACTATGACTATGACTGCTTTAAACAGTGACTCGATTATCACTCCTAGACCATGTTGTAGCAGTGCTATTTATAGTTTCTTTTAACTGTACATTACAGATCCCACCAGTGAAAGTGCGGCATCTGGTATTGAGAACCTGGCTGATGCTGTCACTCATGCCAGATTTGTAGGAACAGACCCTAGTAGTGATGAAGTTGTGCTTATGAAAATTCTCCAGGTACACTGCATGATTAGATTTTGATTTTTTTTACACTGCCATCATTTTAGTTCAAGTGCCTAATATGAAGTAAAACCACTTCATTTCCATTTTCTTTTTGCTTAATAATGTGAGCCACAGGAAAGGCCTACTGGAAGAGTACAGTGTTACTGTGATGTTCAACAAGAAAGATTTAAGTTTTAACAATAGTCAACACTTTAAATACACATTTGAAGTAGGGATAAATAATTATATCCAGGAGCGGCAGTAAGGTGTTGCGTGTGTGTTGGGTCTAGATCATATCAAAATAAACATTTTTTTTGTCAAAAGGCCCTGTGTTCTTTATTGTGTTTTAGAAAATAACCCAAAGCAAATACGCACGCTGATTGGTTTAAAACCTTGTTTCTATAACTCGATAGAAACACAGAACTAACACGGGCTGTTGACGTAACGATGGCGCGAACAAAGAGAATTTGCACTTTCATGATCGAAGTAAACAAGTTGTTTTTCTTTTTCTTTGTCGCGGTATTTTCTAAAAGAAATAGAAAACATGTTCGCCGTGTTCCTATCGAGTTATAGAAACACTCGTGAAAGTTTGGGAGAACTCGAAAAAGCTGTGGAAACACTCGCCTGCGGCTCATGTTCCCACAGCATTTCTCGTTCTCCCAAACTTTTACTCGTGTTTCTATTTAACAATTAGATTATGAGCTGGAGATTTCTATCGCGTGATAGTTGACGAGGGCGCAGCCCGAGTCAACTATCGCGCGATAGAAATCGAGAGCGAATAATCTAATTGTTTTAGTATAAATCTACTAGTCGTTCAAAACTTAATCTAAATCCTCTTCTCAACACTTCGAAAACGCCAAGAAACGGCCGTCATTTTGTTAACAAGTGCACACTGTTACGCTACTCACTATCTATCACAGAATAGATAGTGAGTAGCGTAGCCAATCAGAGAACGGCATTCGTGATAGAACGCTAGTAGATTTATACTAAAACTCGATAGAAACACGGCACATGTTTTCTATTTCTTAATTACCAATTAGTCCATGAGCAAGCATTGGATATGAAATTTCATAGCCATTGAGGCATGTACATGTGATTTGTCAATAATCATCTCATATCCAACAAGTTCCAGTGGAATAATTGTGTTGTTTAAAACGCCCCCAAAATTTAGAAAACTAATAATATTTATTGATAAATAAAACTAAATTAAGAACCCCCCCCCCCCCCCAAAGAAAAAAACAACAAAAAAAACCTGTACACTTACCAGAAGTTATCTGTAGAGCCCAGTAATATTACTCAGTTAGCACGATGACAAAAAGAGGTGTGTTTACAAGTGGCTGTGATTGTTTGTGTTAGGTGCTAAGAACATTGCTGCTGACGCCTGTTGGTGCGCACATGACAAATGAATCAGTTTGTGAGATCATGCAGTCTTGCTTCAGGATTTGTTTTGAAACAAGACTTAGTGGTATGTAGTGTTAATCATGTTCTATAAAAAGTCATATTTGTTTCAGAAGTATAGTTACGTACACTATATTGCATAGATTACATACATATATACTGTAAATCCTCTATTAGGCCTCCAGGGGACATCTTTATTTTAAGCACTTTTGAGAGAGAGGGGGCTTATTTGAGAGGGGGGAGCTTCTTTAATTGAAACTTTCAGTACGTGAATAAACCATACCAAATCATGCACATGAAGGGTTACAGTTGTGATTATATATTACAAATTCAGTCTATCATGTACTAACTTGATTGTGTGGAATAAGGGAGGAGGGGGGCTTAATGACTTCCTTCCGTGGATAAAGGGGCTTATTAAAGAGGGGGGTTATTTGAGAGGGGGTTCATGGAGGATTTACAGTATTCATTGTCAGAAGTTTATTTTTGATTTCAGTTGATTTTTGAAGTGAGTTGCATTTTTCGATTTATTCGTCATTGCTGTTGAGGTAGGGTTTACTCCCAATCTTAATACAGTTGCAACGATAATAATATTAATTTTTTGATATTAGTTAAAATAAATTTTTTTCTGTTAATCTTCAGAACTCCTTCGTCGTTCTGCAGAACAAACCTTGATGGACATGGTGCAGCTTTTGTTTTCAAGGTTAGAATGGTTAACATACTCAAGGAAGTTGCTAATGGTTTTATTTTAAACATCCTGAGCATAATGAAGAACATTTTTATTTTACTTGACATTTTAAAACTGCTGATAGAGATTATGGGCCCAGTGCAAAGTGTTTGAATTGTAAAATACTTCATCATTTCTGAAAAAGTGAGTAAAACGATGTTGATTATATTGAAGTATTTTTGAATTCAAAGCTTTTTAAACCGCGCAGCCGTAGGCTGGCCGGTTTCTTGCTTTGCACTCGGTTTATTTATTTTTTTTTTAGTTTTGTCGGGGAGCAGACGCAAACTCCCACTCACGGCCAATTGTCTTCACCGGACGATGTCATCATCAACCAATTATTACAGGCCATTTCTCAGCTCTTTTCGTCATATCAGGAGGGTTTTGTCAAGTTAGCAAATTAACTGTATACACAAAAAAATGGCGGCCAAAGGGAGAAAATGTTAAATTGGTCCAACTTGGGCCAAAATCCTTCGGCAATGGGCGTCAGGACATTTGCAAGGATAAAGCATCTAATTTGGGACCAGCTGCTGGCTAGTAAGGCTGAAATTATCCAGAGTTAAGCTGTATTTTCGTTTTGCATGCAAAACAGAACATTTTGTAATCTGGAATGTTTGCATTGTTTCTGTTCACTTTCAAAGGGAATATTCAATTCGCTAAAAAGGTATTACGTCTGGCCATGGAATACGCTGACGGTGATAAATGTAAGATCGTGTATAGTTCGCCAGAAGCAATGGTGGAATTTTCTGGGGAAAAAAAGTTGAAACTTGGCCTTAGTGCTCGTCAAAAACCCATATGTAAAATTTATATTGAAAGGTCAAGGTATTTTTTCATTAGACGTAAACAAAATTCTCCGATTACAAGTCACGCTAAACTCACGCTATGCAAAGAATGTAATCAGATACTCCTTTTTTCGTATATTTGCTGAAGGGCAGGAGAGTCGCGTTTCGCAGACAAAGCGTGGTTTACAACTGCACCGCGGTTCTTGTTTGCTCTTAGTCTGTAAAATCTAGGTATTAGTAAACAGCTATTCATGCCCCTCTTGTTTTGCTTAATTAGACTCCCTCAATTTAAAGAAGAGCTGAAGTCAGGAATAGTGCCTAATATAAGAAAGGTAAGTTCAAAAAGTCATTCAGAGTAGTGTTTTTTTGTAAGTATTGTAACGTTTTTTCTGTAAATTAATTGTCATTGTAAACCAACTACTTTAAGTATTGTGACGTGTTTGTGGCAAAATAAAAAAAAATTGCAAAAGAAAAAAGGTGAAAAGCTGCATGTAAAGTTAGTACATAAATGTTTATAATTTATTGTCGGACCTCCTCTGGGAGGCTTGGTAGTGGGTGAGTACATGACAGCAGATACTCAGAGAGGTCCAGTGGTGCACTGCTTGAAATTCACATTTCCACTACAATTTATTTGTTCTTTCAAGTGCCACTATGACGAAAATTGCATCCTTCAAATCTGAGCCATTTTAAGACATAAACAAGTAGTCTATACAAGAGTAAAAATGCTGTTTACTGTTTTCAAATATCTCTTTTCGTTCCAGAGATATTCAAGTTTTTAAAATATGTAAATTAGCCAAGTGATGACATCATACACTCAACCGCATTTTGATCAAATATGATAAACAAGGATATCTCAGTAATTTGTATAATAAATGTTTGAATTTCTATGGTAAGATTTTACTAGAGGTGCTCTGCAGTATGAGCTGAACAATTTTGTTACCATGGCAACATACTAGGTTCTAGACCTCCACAATATTAATTGAAAGGCTTTTCTGACCACTTTTAGGGTTCCATGTTGATATTTGCCAATGGTGCCTAATCTGCATAATCCAGCAAGCATATAAACACATTAGGTTGAGTTCATAGCCTTGTTTAATGTTTTCCAAGCTTAAAATTACTTAATATTGATATCAGGCTAGAGGGGACTGGAAAAGAGTGGGTTGCCATGGGAACGGAAATTGTTATAGCTGTAGATGTGTTGCATTTAGAACTATTAGCCTACCAAGTTTCAATGGTTTCTGCTGCAAATTGACCAAGATAGCGCTATTTATATACTTCATGTAGTATTTGGTTGAGTGTATGACATCATCATTAATCTCATTTGCATATTTTACTCATTTTTCAAACTTAAATATCTCCTGAACCAATGCAGATATTTGTAAACGGTAGACGGCGTTTTTAATCTTTCGCAGAATTTTATGTGATTAACCTAAAAAATCAAGGGATAAAAATTTGATCGTAGTGGCACTTTAACTTACATTTTGTATGACTGTCAGGTAAATTTTATATCCCTATACACCTAGCTCTTCAGGACTTAGACAGTAATAAAAGACATGTTGCCTAATCAGAACAGAATTGGGTTGGGGTGCATGAGGAGGTGGGGTTTATTGATCGACTACGTTGCTAGTAGATATACATGTACATTGGCAAGGGTACTTGAGACTCGGAATGTAGATTTTGTCATAAGACACATGTTCAGTGATACATAGCTTGCACAATTGTAACTAGCAAAGTGTTGTACTACCACACTGCAGTGGCAGGTCTGAAACAGAGTATTGATTTAAAGTGCCTATGAAGTAAAAAATTATTCTTGCTTATTTGAAAGGCTCAAAGTAAAGAAGAATGGCGTTTTCCTTTTTGAAATATCTTTTTTCGTTCTAGAGATATTTACGTTTTTGTATTATGCAAATGAGGGAAGTGATGACGTCATAAATCGTTTCACTTGAAAAGTAAAACACTGAATCATTAATATCTCCAGAAATATTGGAGCAGTGTTCTTCAAACTTGGCACCAGAAATGTACATCACAAAAGGAACAGAATGACACCTACCATTTTGTTACCATGGCAACACTCTTGGCTCCAGTCTCTCTCTGTGAAAAACCAAATATTCCCATTTGCAACCCTTTGTAAAGGGACAGAGGGTCTTGCTCGGAACACACATGATTCCCATATTGTCTTAACTCTCCCCATTAGATTGTTGAGAGTGGATGATCATTGATAAGATAAAATCTGAGAATTTTAGTTTTAATTAAAACACGACCAGCGGCATAACCGTTGTCATGGCAACAGCACAACGGGTCTCGTTTTTTGTCTTTTACAATGTACATTTCTGGTGCCAAGTTTGAAGGCCACCGCTTTAATATTTCTAGAGATATGCGTGATTGAGTGTTGGACTGTTTTAGTGGAACCACCTATGACGATGTCATCACTCGTAACATAAAAATGTGAATATCTCTAAAACGAAAAAAGGTATTCCAAAAAGGAAAACGCCATTCTACTTTACGCTGAAAATCCTTTCAAATCAGCAGCAATTATTTTTTACTTCATAGGCACTTTAAGGGTCAGGTCATAAATAGGGTATCAAAGTTTTGGTCAGGTCATCAAATAGGGTGGGGAAAATCGCAGATTTTGGTCATGAGGTGGTAAGGGTTTGGATAGTAGGCCGCACACCCCCACCCAATTTTTCTTGGAGTACATGTACCCATCCCGGGTCTTCAGTAGCGTTGTTATTTTTTGGCCTTTAGGTATTCAAACGAGCAGGAGCTATTGCTACTGGAAAACGGAAAAAGCACATTTCACCCAAACCCAGAAGAGCCCACCAAGAAGAGATACCTCTAACAACAACAGCAGAAGCAGCAGCAGCAATGACACCAACTACAACAGCAACATCTTCTGAATCACTGGTCAGCAAACCTGAGGAACATTTAAATGAAGTAGAGGTCCCTGAAGAAGATACCAATGTTATAGAAATTGAAGAATTCCTTGAAGAGGCCACGGAAAGGCAGGAAGTGTTGCCAGAAGAGTCCATTGCTGATGGGGACTTAGACAAGCCTGCTGAAGAGTGTACCAATATGACTGAGCGACCCACTGAGGAAGAGCCATCAGTAGCATCACAGCTGATGACCAGTGAGGTTGAAGGAGACAACTTGAGTGTGGAAGGCATGGTTATGTCTGAGGACGAAAGGGAGGGAGTATGTGATGCACCCTCCATGGAACTGGTAAGAGCAGCTCCACATGCTTTGTTTTCAAAGATATTTCACATGTAGCCTTGCAACTGGGGCCCATTTTATGTTACCATGGTTACCAACCGTTTTTGGTCTGTAGTGATAGTTTTTATTCAACCTTGCCCCTGAACTTGCTCATTAACGATCATTTGTACATAATGAACTCTACAGCTCTACAATCACACATATCTAGATAATGAATTCTACAGCTCTACAATCACACATTTCTAGATAATAAACTCTATGGCTCTACGGCTCTTTGATCACACATTTCTCGATGATAACTCTATGGCTCCATGATTAAACATTTTTAGACAAATAAACTCTATGGCTTTCTAGCTCCATACCAAGCACACAATAGGAATTGTTTATTTAAATTTTTTCTTTAGTACTCTACTAAGTGCTTTTTGCATTTGCCGAAAAATCTAAACAACACTTAAGTGTTATTTCCGTTGTTTCCACTTATGAATAGGGTGGTACTAACATACTAACTTACACTGAGGAAAGTTCTGAATAACAACATGGGTTGTACTAACGTCCTAAGGAAAAACTTGGGTAGAAACAAGGGTCATACTAAACATACTAAGGAAAGTTTTGAATTGCAATAAGGGTCATACTGTCATACAAACTTACCAAGGAAAGTTGTGAATAGAAGCAAGGGACATACTAATGTGCTAAAGAAAGTTTTAAAATGAAACAAGGGTGGTACTAAAGTAATAACTTACCAAGGAAAGTTTTAAATAGAAGCAAGGGTTGTACTAATGTACCAAAGAAGGCTGTGAAACAGGGGTCATACTAACATACTAAGGAAAGCTTTGAACAGAACAAAGGATTGAAGTCAGGCTTTTAGCCAGATGGGCATCCAGGCATCCTGTGTACGGCCACTTATTAAAGAGAATTGTTTTATTTGAGCAGGCCGTATAACACATTTTGGATGCCCACTTTTCATATCCTGGCTAAAATCCTGATTGAAGTAAGCTACTAAGAACTGAAATAGATTTGGTGAAATATGTGGCCGTCTAAATGTAAAAACAGACAAAGGAAAGTAAATGTGAAATAAGCAGTCGTGCTAACGCACTTACTCATGGAAAGTAAATTTGATAGTCGTACTTCCCTCTTACTAATGTTTTAAGGTTGGCATACACGAGGACACTAGTCCCTGTGACTTGTCCCTGCAGTTAGTCCCACGAACAGTTCACACAAAGCATTTCGAGGAACAAGTCGCAGGGACTTGTCCCAAAAATTCAAACCAAATTTGAAATTTAGTCCCTGTGACTAGATTTTGTGGCAAAAACGGTTAGTTCACACAATGGAACTTGTCTGCGTGACTTGTTGCAGGAACTAGTCCCAGGGACTAGTCCCCTCGTGTGTGCCAACCTTTAAGGAAAGTGTGAGTATGGGTACATACCATTTAGCGTAGCAGTTTACGGTAGTTAGGTGTTTTAGGCTTGACACACTGCTAGTTCCCGTTTCCCTTGAAAATCAACTGTTATGTTCCAAATTACGCTTGTCCCTGATGCTATGTGTTTGGTGACTTCAAATGAAACAGACATGGTACTGTAGTTAAGTGTTGCAATAATTGTCCACATTGTCAGTACCCTTAATTTGAAACTTGAAACAGAGGCTGTGGTCAGGTACCTATAGTTATGTTAGTGTGAATGCATATTTTTCTAACTTTCCTTCAATACATTAGTACAACCACATATTTTACCAACTTTCCTTCAGTAAATTAGTACAACCGCATATTTTACTAACCTTCCTGCAGTGCGATAGTATGTTAGTACGACTGTATCTTTTACTTAATTTCCTTCAGGAGATTATCACATAGAAATTTAAACATTTATTATGTAGAAATGTTTGATCATAGAGCAGTAAAGCAGTAGAGTCATGGGGTTTGTTATGTAGAAATGTTTGATTATAGAGCCATTAGAGTTGGGATCGTAGAGCCGTAGAGCTATAGACGTTTAGAGTTCATCATATAGAAATGTGTGATTGCAGAGCAGCAGAGCCTAAGAGCCATAGAGTTCATTAGTTAGAAAGCCGTAGAGCTGTAGAGTTCATTATGTACAAATCTGTGATCATAGAACTGTAGGGTCGTGGAGTTTATTAATATGTAAAAATGTTTGATAATACTGTAGAGCTGTAGAAGCGTAGAGCTGTAGAGTTCATTATTTAGAAATGTGCGATCATAGCTAGCAGTAGGACTGTTGGGCCATAGGGTAGAACCGTAGAGTTTATTTTTAAAAATGCGTCAATGTAGAGCAGCAGAGCCTTAGAGTCGTAAAGCTGTAGAGGGGTAGGGCCGTAGAGTTCATTATATAGAAATGTGTGATCGTAGAGCAGCAGAGCCTTAGAGTCGTAAAGCCATAGAGTTTATTATTTAGAAATGCGTGATTGTAGAGCAGCAGAGCCTTAGAGTCTTAAAGCCATAGAGCTGTAGGGCCATAGAGTTCATTATTTAGAAATGTGCGTAGAGCTGTGGAGTTCATTATGTAGAAATCTGTGATTGTAGAGCAGTAGAGTCATGGGTTTATTATCTAGAAATGTTTGATTGTAGAGCTGTAGAGTCATAGAACTGTAGAGTTCATTATGTAGCAATGTCTGATTGTGGAGCCGTGGAGCTGTAGAGTTCACTATTTAGAAATGCATAATCGTAGAGCAGCAGAGCCTTAGAGTCATAGAGCTGCAAAGCCACAGAGCTATAGAGCCTTGGAGCCTTAGAATCATTATTTTAGAAATGTGTGATCATAGAGCCGTAGAGCCACAAAGCTGCAGAGAGGCAGAGCAGTGCAGCAGTAGAGCCCGAGAGCCGTAGAGCCATAGAGTTTGTTATTTAGAAATGTTTGCATAGAGGTGTAGCACATAGAAGTGTATAGTCATGGCAAACTAGCTGATGCCAGCCTGCTTATTATGTGCAAAATGTTACTCGAGTAGTTTAATTATTCTGTAGTTCCTTAAAGATTGTGGTAAAATTCCTGTTGAGTATGTTCATATAAAATAGTGATAATTCTTATTTTGTAATTGTTGATTAGGATGCTCAAGACAGTATTGCTAGCACTCTTATGACTGAGGATGATGATAGTAAAGAGATAATGGGAAGCACTGCATCTCTGGAAACTGTGGAATCAGAAGACTTGTCAGAAGTAACTGAGGGAAGCCAACCAGAGTCAAGCTTACAACAGGATGACTATGTTAACCCTCGTGGAGTGCGATTCACACCACAAGAACCTGTTAAGGAAGGTAATACTAACAATATCATCAACTGTCCTAAGTTAACTAGTCAGAACAATTTACTAGGTGTTGAATAGATTCTTCTCAATGGGACAACCAGTTGAAGTAAAATATGACAAATATTACTGCAATCCGTGCTACATAATTTTGTAGAAATTCCAGAATTCCCAAAACCTTCCCATCACAAAATGGGTTTGTGTGGGCATTCACTCAGGATTGCTCTTCTCAATTTACAAATTTTAGATGAGGTATAACATTTTTTGAAAGCTTCATGTAATATACATGTAGAATATTTTCTGGAACCATACAAGATTGCAATGTAATTCTAACTTCTCTGAATGATGTGTTTTCCTGTAGGTGTTGGTCCTTTGGTTCCTTATGGATTACCTTGTATTCGAGAGCTATTTAGATTTCTTATTTCACTCATTAACCCACATGACAGGTGGGTTTAGGGCATAATTATCTGTTATTACATTTACAGTGTAGCTGGGAAGATAAATGTATATGCTCCATGAGACATGTTGCAGTGTCAGTATAATAGTAACATGCTATGCTATTTTACAATAATTCCATGAGTCCATGTTAGATTTAAGGCAATAATAATAATAATAATAATAATAATAATAATAATAATAATAATAATAATAATCACCTTGTATCCAACAAGGAATAGGTTTGGACAGGAACTGTGAGCTCTGATCCTTATAGCTTCTTGGTAGCTTCCAGTAAAGTAATGAATTTTATTCCATTTTACCACAGCTAGCCATCCTGACAAAGAACATTTGCCAGAAATATATTGCTCCTTTGATACAGTTAGTTAATATGAGATTTTCTATCTGTTTTCAGACATAACTCTGAGGCCATGATTCATATGGGACTGTCTCTTTTAACTGTTGCACTTGAGTCTGGTTCTCACCACATTGGAACATTCCCATCACTCATGAACTTTGTCAAGGATGACCTGTGCAAGAATCTCTTCTGGGTAGGTAGACTTGCAAGAAGGATCAAATCCTAATGTATAATTTTTTATCATCGCCCATTCCAATGTTTATCAAGCAGATGCTTATAAAGTCAATGTTGTTGTTGTTATGTTGTTGTTGTCAACTAGGAGATAATATTTTGATGTACATGTATATTGCTACTGGCAATCAGTTGTCCCAGCATCTCAGAATGTCAAAGTAGCTAACTATAGTTCTTCCCAGTGATGTTCTAATTTGGTCTTTCTCTACTGTATCACATGTGCACAGACTCAAATAAGAGACATGCGCACTTTGATTCAGGGTTTCATTGACATTTTCAGCATAAGGGCAACTGGTTTTCACAGCTGGGGAAAACTTATTTAGACTGAACTTCTAAGTTACAGTACCGCTCAAAAGTAAGTTACCACCTCTCGTCTAGTTTCTCACGAGACAGGTCTCGTTTCTCTCGAGACATTTCTCGTTTCTCGCGAGCCTCGTCTCGTTTCTCTCGTGAATCACTGATGCGTTTAGTATGGCATATATTACACGTAGGAAACCGGTTATGTGTAAACGATTCGATGTCAAATCGATGGGACCAAAATATGCATCGATCGTTTGTTCGATTCATTTCGAACAAAGGTAAAATCGAACATCGAACGTAACCAGAAGCAGAGTTCTATGCATTTCAATTCACGCAATCACGGGGGCAAACGGTCGATTTTGCAAGTCTTCCTCACTCCGAATGATCAGAACGATTCAGCCACCTACGATTGCTTGCTCTGCAATAACCGCTAACTCAAACAAACATTTAATTTTGGCATAAATCGTTCATTCACACGCTTAAATACTCAATCTTTGAAGGCAGGCGTTTGTATCAAAGTTTCTGAGATGCGCCGTTTACATTACAAGTAGTTTTAATTTTTTTTCCCAGCGCGAGTTTTGTCTGGCAGTACGCGGCGACCAGTCGGCGACATTAATGAACATTTCATTGGTTTCCGAAACGTCGAGGCAAACATGCACTTCCATTTGGCATACATAGATCATTCAAACGCTCAAATACCATTCGCGAGACGGTGGTAACTTACTTTTGAGCGGTACTGTATATCTTTTTTCTAGATGGTCAAACCAGACGGGCAAAATCTGATCCTCACACCCAGTGCCTGGCCCTCAATGAAACCCTGTTATTTCCTGTGGGAAGTTATTAAAACCTGTTTTTTACCCAAAATTTTTTTTAAATCCTACCATGCAACCTGTGATGAAATAGCTACAGTCAAAATGTTTAAAAATCCCTGTTTGACAATTATGTGTAACACTCCTATTTGCAAAAAATTGTGTTTATTAATCTTGTAGATTAATATTTTATTGTGAATGAAAACACCTGTTCATGTACATGTTTGAGGTAGGGTTGAACTGAGGGATATTAAGAAAGCTGTCAGTCTCCCCCCAAAGCACTCTGTTTTCATTATAGTTGAAGTGTTGCATATGATGATCAAACGATGTAAGAAACAATAATTAAAGAAAGACGTCAAAGGTTGTTTTTTTTGCACCTGATTCTTTGAGGCAACCAGATGATCAGCTTTAGCTAAAGCAGTTTGTAGAATTGTATGGGGCAAAATTGAGTTGAGTTCATACTGCTGAGCAAAATGGTCCTTACCCATATAGCAAAGGAAAGGAAACCCATGAATTGATTTTTCCCATGGTTAACATGGCCAGCATTATTGCTTGTGGCCACGTACGCATGATGACGGCGGCAAGGGAGTCCTGCAAGATGGCAAATCAAATCAAAATTTTTGCTTATCCTGGGTTAGCTTAATTGGGCTTTGAGCATCTCGGTCCAGGAGCTCCCCTTTTAGGCTTGGCTACGCAAAACGTAAAGTAAACTGATGAAAGACCATGTGTGGTTAGAGACAGATGGGGTCAAGATTGGCCCATCATATCTCTTATGCTTGCATGGTGACCTTTCTTTTGTATTACAGTCAAAAACATTTGTTTCCTGTTCCAGAGGCGTAATAAAAGTTAAAAAGTTAAAAAGTTTTACAAACTCCGTTCTCTGGAAATTAGAGTGAAAGAACACCAATCAAGAAGTTCATCAGCTATTCACGAGCATTGTTGCCTGGAGGGTTACTCGGTGGACCCAAATAAGACAAAAGTACTATCAACCGAAGTTAACACTTTCAAACGCAGGATAAAAGAAGCTATTCAAATTAAACTTACGAAACCGGCGTTAAACAGAGACAATGGTTACGAATTAGCAGCTATCTATGACACAATTCTAACCCCCAAGAGGCGTTAAAAACCCTTTTTAAAATTCATCTTTTTAACATTCATATCATTGACTGATGAAGTCCGGTTGAAAAAACGGACGAAATATTCCATAAGTTTTAACTTTTAGCTCCGGGTTTGTAAAACTTTTTAACTTTTATTTCTTTTTTATTGTATATTATTTTTTAAAACAGTGCTTGATAAGGAACATTCAAGAAAATAGTTTGGCAACTTTTAGTTCTAAGGAATCACCTTAAGTATGATTTGTAAGATGGTATGTTTAGTTTAGCTAATAAGAAAAATGTTGCACAATTAAGCATTATCATTGTACTGGTTGTAACACTTCTACCTTAGCTTATTTCGTAAATAAATATTTACAATTTTGAACAATGTTGCTTTTTTTCCCCAGCTTATCCAGTGTGACTTTCTTGGTTTGTTTACCATGGCTTTGAGAGTGTGCTTCCTTTTGTTTGAAGGTCTTCGAGCTCACTTAAAATTCCAAATGGAGGTTTGTACAGGATATAAGATAATTTAATTTGCTCTCAGATCCCTCGCCCCCCCCCCCCCCCCCCCCAACAGCTATAACTGCAACACTGTGTCCAGTTTGTTCAGGTCTTCAAGTTCTTAATTTCTGAAACAGAGAGAAAATCACTTCTGATCCTCTGCGTGATCCATCATAACTTGTGTTGCAGGTACTCTGCAGTCCACAACATGGGAAAGTGAACATGTGACTGCACAAAAGTAGTTTCAAAAGTTAGATTTTATGATTTTATTGCTATCAAATTGTCCATAATTTTGGAGATTAAAAATTGTATTATATAGACACAACTGCTTTACTGGAAAACACATCACTTGTTAAATTCTTATAAGATTACAACCAGGACCTGAGTGCCATATTTTCCATATTCTCACTAGTGAAGATTTTGATGTCGTAATTTCCTGCTTTTTCATGGTTGCAAAATTCAGACCACTCGAGCAACCAATCAGACTTTTCTTTTCACCCTGGACTGGTTCAGCCATATAATAAATACAATTCTCACACTCCAGAAGCCCATGCCAGCTAAGTTCCATTTCACTGTTTGTTTTTAGATGTTTTTTAAGAAGCTGATGGATATCTTAGCACTTGATCTTCAAAGTGTACATTATGAGAAAAGAGAACTTATCCTGGATGCAATCAATCAGGTGACCTGAAATAACTCATTTGTACATGTAGACAGCTCTTCTGCAGAGATACAAAACTCTTTCAAAAGTGCTAACATTCAGATTCATAGTTAAATTGCCACAAGCAGACATTTAAATGTGACCGTCAACACAATAGAATTCATCACTAAAGTCTGGAATATCTTTGATCTTAAGTTGAATTTATTTATTAACTGACAGGAAATCATGGTTACTATAAAAGGTCTGCCAAGCTCCCTTTTCCTTACAAGCCCAGCACTTAGCCAAAACATTGTATGAACTTGAAAACAATCATTTCGAGGCATGCTAATTAATTTTATGCTATCAGGTATGCTGTGAGTCCCCTCTTTAAGAACCCAAAGATGACACATGTACATGATGACACAAGTAGTTCAACAATGGCTATTATCTGCCACCTTATGTCATTGTACATTTGATAAACAGACACTTAACATTGAACACTCCGATGAAAATTCAACCATAACATTATTTTGGACAAAATGCTAACACTTGCATGTTTGTTTTTTTTTTCAGCTTTTCCGAGTGCCAAATTTAGTAATGGAACTGTACCTGAACTATGATTGTGATGTTTACAGTACTAATGTATTTGAAGAACTCTGCAAACTTCTTTCCAAGGTGCAGTGGTGTTCCTCTATAACAAACACAAAAATCTATACCTTAAAGTGCTACTGAAACGAAATTTTTGTACAGTATTGCTCAAAAGTAAGTTACCATCTCCCTTAAATTTTCGAGAATTTAAGGTGACTCTGGACCCCCTCCGTAGAATTTGTTTAAACTTTGCAAAAAGCTGCATCTCACTATGCTGATTGCAATTCGAGAATAAAAAAAGGGGGTCACCGAGTTTGTTTTCGAGTTATAAGCACTTAAAGCTAAAATTAAGGGTGTTTTTGACAGGTCATATTCTTGCTGTGGTAACCTATTGTGCCATAAAATTGACAGCAACTTGTTCACCAATGATTGGGCAGTTTTTTTGATACCCTGATTTTAGTATCAACTGATATAGAGTGGTTATAATGACCCATCAAACTCTAAGTCTTGGAAAGCACTGGAAACTGTTTCGAGCCACCTTAAATGATATTTTTCTCTAACATTTAACCAACTACCTATAATGAAAACATCTTAGAAAGTGTTTGGTCGGAATGCAAATTGCACATAACACATAATTTAATTATTAATTATTTTAATGTGGAAATGCTCTTGTTTGGTCATCTTACCAGAGTCACCAGCTAATTTACAGGCATTCTGGACAGGGTGTCTGGTAAACCTGAATAGGGGATAGTCGCGAATAGGGAATAGTACAAATAGTGCGAATAGTCTTGAATAGTGCGAATAGCGGCAAACAGTAGCAATTAGTCGTGAATAGTTACAAATAGTCGTCAATAGTCGCCGCTTTGGTTCAGCGCTTATATGGATTTCTTGAAATTGATCACGTGGATCAATAGCGTTTGTCTGTGGACGCTGATAGATTCGACCAAGCAGGTTCTGTGAAAAACAATAAATTACAAATGTGAGGCAAGTGTTCTGTGCATGATTAGATTATCAACTGGAAAGACGCAAACGAGCTGTCCTGATAACCGGTTATAAAAGCAACAACGTCTAAGCTATATCTTGCATTAATTAATTATCCAAATAAGCAACAACATTTCAGTGAATTTATTGCCTTTTCTCCTTGGGACTCAGGCTAGGGCTGTCCATCGCCGACATTAAAAAAAACACAATAAACCCTAATGGAGGCGTATTTATGCTTTAGCAGCGGTGAAAACTTAAGAAATTACGTTTAAAAACACCTTTTAATTTGTCCTGATAAGCATCTATCCTTTTTAGCGGGAAAATCCCATCGGACCTTACTGCAATACTGGGTACCAAATTTCTGTCATTCATCACTATTCCCACCACTATTTACCACTATTTGCCTCTATTCAGCACTATTTGCCTCTATTCAGCACTATTCGCAACTGACACTATTGGCACTATTCATACTATTCACTATTCCGCATTATTCACTGTTCGCTATTCGTGACTATTCGCTATTCAGGTTTTCCAGACACCCTTCTGGAGAAATCAAAGTAATTGAAACAAATTAAAATCACAATTTAGATGGCAATGACAATTTCTTTTGACAAGAATACTAGTAAGTTATACACATGTACTGTGGAACCCCACCTTATGGTCACCTCATTAATACAATCACCTCGTTAATACGGTCACCTCATTAATACGGCCACCTTGTTAATACAGTCTCCTCGTTGCCACTTTTTTTGTTCTGGTGAAACATTTCAACTAGTGCTGTGAGACCTGGCACTTCTGCAGTAAAAGTGGCGGTGCTAAACTGGAAAAAGTAAATGCACATATCCTCTGATCTGTTTTTAATGTAAACAAATGCACTACCAGGAATTACTCAATTAGATAGGTTCACCATCATTGACTAATCAAATACTCGCAAAAATATTTTGTACAGTTTTTAAAGCCATTAATGACGATCATACTTCTAAAAGCATAAAAAAGGTTACTAGGTTTTAGAAACACTAAATATGATCTGAGGGGAACCGACATTCTTAAACTGCCTAAGGTCAACACCACAACCTATGGCCTGAAATCGTGGTGTTACCTAGCGCCAAAACTGTGGAATCTGCTACCAGAGTCACGCAGAGCTATAAGAACTTTTAAGGCCTTCAAAAACAGTATAAAGAAAATTGACCTTTTAACTTTTTACTTATTGTTATATTATTGATTGTACATATATGATCATCATTAAATGATGATCATATATGTAAAAATTTTTTACTTCTTAGCATATTGTGTGATTATTTTAGATTGTATTTTATAATCCAGACAAAAACTTTTTGTTCATATGTTGTAGTATTTACTTTTAAATTTAATTTTAATATATGTGGAATACCTGTAAATTAGCTGGCATGTCATTTCATTATGTAATGACACACCTGAATAGCTAAGTGTATGGCACAATAAACCTGTATTGTATTGTATTGTGTAAGAAAACCCTGTTAATATGGCCACCCTGTTAATACGTAATGGCCAACGGCAAGATCGTGAAATCCCAACCTGTATAATCCTTTATAATTTTATCCCATTTATACGGCCACTCTAACCAATTATGTTCATCTTTCCATTGCTGACATTGTATGCATTGATTCAAGTTTCAATTTTTTGGGATGCTTATTAGAGAACAGTTGTTTAGAAGTGCAATTGTGATATATCTGTTAAGACATTATTCAGTTGAGATGAGTCGTGACGTTTGACCCTAGCCTGTTAACACGGCCACCCCATTAATATGGCCCGATTTTGAAGCCCTGTCGGTGACCGTATTAATGGGTTCCACTCTATTGCCAGTAAATTATAAGTCTTAAAATTAAGAATTAATTTAAAAAGTAGTTTTTTACATGTTATATCTGTATCAGTAATTTATTTTATTTGGTGTTTTATGGTTGATAGATGTTATGACATACCAAGTGATGTTGTGCTATTTTTTCTTTTCATAGGAGGGATGTCATTATCACTGCTAGCACATATGATTAATCATTTATAAATATAACAGTGACATTATTTCATTGTTTGTTGTTTCTTAGAATGCCTTCCCTGCAGCTGGAAGTCTCTATAGTGTTCATATCCTTGCCCTTGATGCTCTTCTTGCTGTAGTTCAGAGTATTGAAGAACACTGTCATCCTCAGTTGTCAAATACAGTAGAAAAGGCAATAGATGAAAGTATTCCTGGCAAACTTCAAAAGAAAAAGACAGGTACAAGATATTCATGTTGGAACTCCTCCTATTTTAGTTCAGCTGTGTTAATGTCAGTTTTTACAAATCCTTTTGTAAGGATCTGAATTGCAGCTCTTATTATCCAATCAGGTGTAGCACTTGTTGTTACAATGTCAACTTGTGAGAATATATTGTGGCTTTGAGCAAGCAAGCAAGATGGCGACTGGTACACTTAGGGATTTACCCATAACTCTAAGTGCACAAAAAATGCTCATAAAAACGTACTGAATAGTCCTAAAGCCTTCAAATATAGCATACACAATACCGTTAGTATAGGGACAAATGTTTCCAAAATATGGCTTTCCTTGTACTATATGGGCTGCATTAGGCTCACATGGTATTGCAGTAAAATGTACAGCCACCATCTTTTTCCTACCAGGATTCTGCTAACCTGATTCATGTACTCAATGTAAAGGTTGCATTTTCTTAGTTAAACTCTGAGCCAGAATACAGTTGAGTGTAACACTAATTAGGTAATCATGGTAGAAATAAACAAGAGGGATTTCCAGGAAACAAAACAAGTTGCTTCATTAGTAAATAGTCACAAAATGGTGAAAAGTTGACATTACCCAACAGGTGACGACGTAAGTTCATAAAGCAGTGGTGGACTGGGCTACTCATTCACAGTTTGACTAATTCTTGCTGAACATTTACCACTAAGTTTTTTTTTTCTCTGAGTCCTGCTGCATTTCGCTATTGAATAAATAAGTTGTTTGGTTGCATATGTAAGCTGACTGTACGTGTGAAAAATTTATCTTTGTAGGTGATGACGACTCAGGGACAGATGAAAACTGTGATTCACCACCTTTGTCTCCACCCTCCCCACCCACTTCAGGCTTTGCTATGGCTAAGAAAATGGCAGTGGGTGTGGCCTCAGAGGAGAGTGAAGAGATTACACAAAACTATACTGACAATGACAAATTACTTCAATCTTGCGTTCGTCTAGTGTTCTCCTCCAACTTTCCAACAGCTGACACCCTGGCTAAATTGAGGCAGAGAAAGAAGGTATCCCTAACATATTACACATTTGTTTCGTTCATGAAATATCTGTAGCTTAGTTCTTTGCACGCCAATTAATGGTAATCCAAGATTAGCCAAGGGTTAGTTTTGTTGTCAATTTTAAATGACTAATTGATTGGAGGATGTCAGATATGGTAGCCTAGGTAAAGTCTGCATACGAGCCAAGTGGCCCACCAGGCCGGAGCTTATCCCGGTTTCCGTGGCATGAAGCGACTAGGAATATTTCTACTCCCCCCTGGATGGGATGCCAGTCCATCGCAGGGTTACCCCCAGCATTAAATTCGCCGGTACCCATTTATACACCTGGGTGGAGAGAGGCACCGTGAGAGTAAAGTGTCTTGCCTAAGAACACAACGCAATGTCCCAGGCCAGGGCTCGAACCCGGAGTGCTCGCTCCGGAGTCGAGCGCACTAACCATGAGGCCACCACGCCTCCCTTATGTGGTAGCCTAAGGATTAGTATAATCGTGGAATGAGGCTGGCATTGAGTATGCGTTGTTCAATGTTTACTGACATCTTTACCGTGGTCATTACACTTGTGTTGTGTTTCCTGTTAGACTTTTGACACTGTGAAAACGGTGTGACAAAGAACATGGCATGGGAGGCAAGCCAGTGACCTTCATGTACTGATGCTCTAACCACTCAGTTATTCTTGGAAAGCTCTATTGTGTTCTGGTTCATGACATTTTACTCCCTTGATGGACCTAGCGTCAGAGCTGTAGCACTATTCCTTGCTGCTGATTGCAGAATAAGCTAAGTAAGTCATGCTTTTTTTAGATTCTTCAAGCAGGGACTGAACAGTTCAACACCAAGCCCAAGAAAGGAATTGAATTTCTCCAAGAACATGGATTGCTTTGCTCTCCCCTTAATCCAGAAGAAATGGCTAAGTTTTTACGTGAAAACCCTCGCCTTGACAAGAAGACTATTGGTGACTACATTGGCGACAAAAAGAACAGTAGGATTCTAGAGGCCTTTGTTCGGTAAAATGATTTATTAGTCTACCACTTATACTACATTCAAACATTGAAGATTTTCGAAAGGAAAATTAATTTGTTTATTTTAAAAGAAAAACGTCTAGTTTCAGCCTTACATGCATTTTACGTGCAGAATTGATCGTGGACTATCTAAACCAATGTCAGTTACATTATTGTCAGAAAAAGTCCCAAAATGTTACGCGATTTTCTAGTGAGTTTTGTGAAATAATTAGTTATGATGGTTTATTCAATACAAGTACGTGACAACTGTTGCTGGAGCCTTTCAGACGAAAATTGTCACATTCAGACAGAGAAAAAAAACACATGTCATTTGTACTTGTTCAGTCTTGCAGTGTGACTTGTGAGCACAGTAAGCAGGTTTATTTTGTTCTTAGGTCTTTCCATTTCCATGACTTGAGAGTGGATGAAGCTCTGCGTTCTTTCCTGGAAAGCTTCCGTCTTCCTGGTGAAAGTCCTGTTATTGAACACATCATGGAGTTCTTTTCTAAACAGTTTTATGTGAGTGGACATGTGTGATGTGACACATTCAGTTCGGAATCTTATTTACCAGTTTGACCAGTAGTTGTAAGACAATTGATGATTTTTGTTTTCATTTACAAATATCATAATGATTCCTTGTGATAATTCTGCTTTAAACTTTGTCACGGGTTGTAAAGTGTCTGCTCATGTGGGTTTGTGTCGTAATGTTGTCTTTGGATTTTTTTTTTCACAACAAGCCCAGTAATGCTGACAAAGAAAGCGTTTTCAAAATTTGTCAATCGTTTATTAATGAACTGGAAAAATAGCAAATAGATTGTGATAGCTGATGAGTTCAAAATCACTTGGTGAAAATTCGCAGTTTCCCCTTTCTTCATGAGTTTGAGGTGGCTCTGAACCCTGTCAAAATAAAATATGCCAAAGAGAGAAGCTTGCTTGCTTTCGTGCTTGAAAGGGACATAATGTGGTGCATTTGACGTCTTTTAGTGTTGCCATGGCAACGAATGTTAATGCCTTAGATATGGCATCTTATTATTCGCTGGTAATCAAGTCTATAAAGGTTTACAATCATAGTTCTTGTCAACACTACTGTGATACCCTGTATGAGAAGGAGGCTCTGCTTGCAGGGTTCTACCGGGGTAGCTGGGATAAAATAACACAGTTCGTTGGTCATAAGCTCTAAAATACAGTTTAACCCAGCTAGCTCGACTTCTTATGGGAAACGAAAAATAGTTCGAGATGACAGGGGTTCGAGATATAACGAAGTTGAACCACCTTAAATACATGAAGAGATAGAATAAGATCTGCTACATTGTCTCTATTTCTTCTTATTTATATGCTGGAGTCCAAATTATTTTCAGGAAAGTAATCCAGAGCCATATGCCAACAAGGATGCTGTATTTACACTGTGTTATGCTGTTATTATGTTGAACGTGGATCAACACAATTCCAACATCAAACAGCAGAAGCCGATGACATGTGAGGTACAGTCAGCAGTCATTATATGATCACTGTTGTGTTGTCGTCAGTTACAGTCGAAGCAGACAACAATGGCGGAACCAATCAAATTTAAGATTTCCAGTACACGACATTGAGTGTCTCCTAAGGATCATACGTCTTTTTATATTTAAGCAGCAGAGTACTTTTTCCGTGTTTACATAGCCTCATCTAAACACGAGAGGGGTTGGGAGAATTCAAGGCAGCTATGCAAACCCGAGATGCAGTCAAGGGGTGCGCGTAATATCCTCATCTAAACACACCTCAACCAATGAGAGTGAGCGTATTATCTTGAATATTTTGTGAAAGGCAAGGATGAGCCATGACACCGTATTACTGGTAGCATATGAAATAATATAATAGAGCGACGATATTGGATATGCATGCCATGTTTTTAACTAAAGAATCTATTCTGCAAAACGAACAAACAGGCTTATGTCAAAAAAGTGACAAAATGCTCGATAAGTTAAGAAAATTACGTAATAAGCTTCTCATTTTAATGCAGGATTTTAAGAGAAACCTGAGAAGAACAAATGGCAATGGTGATTTTAGAGCAAGCATGCTGGAAGAAGTCTATCATGCAATCAGGTATCACTACAGTACATTGCTATATGTTTTATCACAACATCACAGCCCGTAGGGTCTTTTTACGGTCAAAATTCGTCCCCATAACTCGAGGAAAATAGATTGGTAGCTAACTTCTTTATTCAGCTGGATTAAATTAATAAAACTTTTGATAACATATTGACACATCAGAGACCAATCGTAATACAGAATTACCATGCTGACTTAGGTTGTTCGAAAGGTGGATAACGTTATCCGCTGGATAAATAACCATCCAGCGGATAGCGTGGTTTGTTTTGTTAACACTTATCCAGTGGATAGCGTTATCCAGCCTTGGACCAACTGGGGCCAAGTCGCCATCTTTCTCCCTACCGAGGATTACTCAAGACGAGAATAAACCTCGGCAAACGGGTCAATTCTATGATGCGTTGAACCTGGCATGATACATCAACTACACAAGAATAACGTTTTCAATACAAGGCCGCCCTTGTATAAAGGTCATGACCAAGGCCCCTTAAATTTGGTCATGAACCAAAATAATGACTTTAAATAAGTATTTCAACACAGCATGGGCATGCTTTGCGTCTTGGATGAGCTGCATCTCGCATATACAACACGCCCAGATCATCATCTACATAAAGCCTTTTTCTCTTGCTTTCTGTCTTGCTTACTTCAACAGAAATGAAGAGATTGTAATGCCTTCCGAAAGAAGTGGAAAAATAAAAGAGAATTATGAATGGAAGGTGAGAATGGATTGATTGATTACAGTTTTGTGGTAGAACCATTAGCTGAGATGAGTTTCTGAACACTGCATGCGTTGTTTTACGGTACATTGGAATCAGCAACACTGAAAAACAAGTGAGTTTTGGTTCACTATTTTGCCATTTTGCCAGGTTACATGTAGCTGTACTGTTAATTTCTTATTAAGTGTCGCGGTTTCTATTTTGTTGCTTTTTTTTAATGTCCGTTTGAACATGTGTTGATATCAAACAGGTTTTGTTGAGACGTAGCAACACTCCAGAGGGGAAGTACATCCATGGGTTGGGCAGTAGCTTTGATCAAGACTTGTTTTTAATCATATGGGGTCCCACAGTGGCTGCTCTGTCATATGTGTATGATAACGGACTGGAAAAAAGCGTTGCACAGAAAGCTATTTTGGGATTCAGGTAAAGATCTGTTTAACTTAATGTATTTGTAACATTTAATTGTTTTGACAGTTTCCTTTTTCGCGAGGCAACTATATTTCTTTGTTGTATTTTTTATGTCCGTTGTGTATACTGAGTTTGATGTTACATTTCAAGCCTGTTTTAACTTCAAGAGTTCCAGTGTTGTGTCGTGAGCACAAATGACAGAGCGTGACTCTTAGATACTTGTTTTGTTTCAGAAAATGTGCCCTGATATCAGCCCATTACAGCTTGTCAGATGTGTTTGATAACCTGGTTATTTCATTGTGTAAATTTACCACATTACTAATCCCGCCTGAGGTGAGTTGCATTCAATAACTACATTCAGTGACTTTATGTGTTGTTTAAATATCTGTTATGTCAAGTGAAGACTATACTCTCGTAGTTTCCACTTTTCGTATGTTATAAAATGGTAGGTAAGTTCTTATAACTTTCCTGATCGAGTAGAGCATTTTTCGATTTGTCATGCAAGCTGTAGTATTTGGTGATATCAGTACTGACCTTCTCATTGTTGTGCAATCAGTTGAATTTGTTGTAGATTTCTAATCACCTGAATCAGGGATTGGGACGGCAAAACAGGCAAATGAGCCTATGGGCCTTTTATAAAAAGATTGGGCCATTAGGGAAAAAAAATGGGCCATTTCCACAAACGATACGTAACTCTTGCTTGTTTTATAATTTTTACTGGACTTCAAGCTAGGTTAAAGTAACAGAATGTAGCTAATACAAATTATTGAGCAAGGAACGGCGTTTGCGAGCAGAGTCCGAGTAAGGGGTCTGGGGACGAAAGCAAAGCGGATGCTTTGATAATGTTGATAAAAGAGCAAAGGCATCTTGATTTCTCGCGTGTTTATTCGTCATTACACTGAAAATTTCACAAAGGAAAATCCTTTAGACAAAATAGTGTATATTTTACTAGCTGTTTCGCAGCTAGGGCGCATCGCAGGCCCCGTAAGTACTTTCATAATGCGCCATTTTGTAGCTTTATGCGGCGTATGCGCGTGGCGCCCGGTCTCCCCAATTCGTGCTTGATTTTCAAATTGTATTCTACAAATCTTTCAAGCGTTGACTTTGAAGCAGAATTTATGGGCATAATTGACGGATCGGTTTTTGTTGTTCTCTTATGAGCTTGTTGCGAGCAAATTGAGCAAATTAATCAACACTACGATATGCTGAACACAATTCTTGACTTTTACTATAACGTGAAATTTCTTATTGCATCTGTATGCCCATGCGTTAGGGTTTAACCAGACACTTCCAAAGCCAAGCTGGATGTTGATCTATGCTAATCGTTCCTTGATCAATCATAGTCTCACGATGTTAAAATTGTGTTATTTTACGCATAAGAATTTACTTTTCACTCAAAAATTGACGATTTCGTTCTCAGAGTGGGGAAAGTCTACCAGTGTCGTTTGGTAGAAATCTGAAATCTCAGCAGTCAGCAAGAACACTCTTTGCTTTGGCACATCGTCATGGTGATATTCTCCGTGAAGGCTGGAAGAACATCATGGATTGTATGTTACAACTGTTCAAGGCAAAGATGTTGCCCAAATCTATGGTGGAGGTATTTTAAAGTGACCGCCTGTTTTGGGTTATTATCTTTCTACTTTAGTACTTTTTGTCGAGTTCAAATGAAGCAGTATTGTTGTATACAATTCCGAGACAAAAAAGTCGAATGAATGTCGGATGTAATACACGTTTTGACTGGTTTGTCGTTTTCAGGCTGAGGACTTCGTGGAGGCCAGCGGGAGAATAAGTCTTTTGCCAGAAGAGCTGCCATCTACAAGGTTTGTGTTCTATACCAGCCATTTGCAAACTGCTTATATTGTGAGTCATTCTTTCGTAACGGGCATTTTTCTCTGCAAGCTTTTACGTTCAGAGACTACTCAATGTAGTATGCGTGACTGGTATTGTCATCTTCCCTTCTCAGTCTGCTTTACTTCTTTATGATAACTGACAGAAAATATCTTCACATTCCCAATTGTCGATGAGAGTATATACCTGATCATAAAAATGGCTGAGGCAAATAATTGATCTGCGAGACACTGACAAATCACGAAATTTTGCGATAACCGAGTTCAATAATTGTTTTATCATTCGATCACCAAGTTTGTTTTCAATTTAAATCAGTATCTGACAGCTCAGGGAAGCGATCTGCCGTTTTTCACTCGAGAGTGTGGTTTGAATTACGCATGAGCAGAATATTATTTCCAGCAAAACATGTTTAGACAGTACTACGCATGAGCAGACCATTATTTGCAAGCAGTTATTTGCAGTGGACTCTCGGCCAATGGAAAGGAAAAAATTGTATCAAATGATATTATTATTATTATTATTATTATTATTATCTTTATTATTATTATCATTACTATTATTATCATTATTACTATTATGTAACAAAAAAGATCATATATTGTAAATTTTAGTTTGTTTAAGAATTTGTTAATAAAGTTGTTATTTTTTTAAATTACTATTATTATCATTATCATTATCATTATTATTATTACTATTACTGTTATTTTTAGTCTCCTTCAAACAGCCAAGTGATTTTACTTGCAGTTTGCCACACGTTCGATTTCACACTGATGATGGATTTCGATCTTATCCCATTACCCAAGTCGACCACATGATTCCGTGGTCTTCACTGTTAAAGAGCATAGAAACCACTTCTCAAGACATGCAAACGTACTTTCGAAGCTAAACCACTCGCCTTAAACGTGTTTCATTTGAGTTTTCACAATAGCTGCTGCGCAGCAAGCCAATAAACGCTCGTAAAGTGATTCATCAATTATAGGCTAGCCGCACTTTTTCTGACTGTTATCACTATTCACAGGCCAGAAACATCCATATTTTCGTGGTGGTTTGCAAACCCTGAACCTGCGAGCTACAGAGGCCAGTCTACAGAGGATAAAGAGGCACAGAAACAAGCGCATAACTGCATTAAAGTGAGTTGTTTGACCGAGAATGATAGTTTTTTGATAGATTCTTTGTTTTCGTGTTGATATGTTTTGAAGAGTTAAAGTCGCCGTGTAGCCTTTGCTTAGACTCCAGTTAAGTTTCCCTGTGCTTTGCTATCATTACAATTTCTCCAGCCTGTTTGGCGGAAAATGAGAAAAGGAATGTTCTTTTAAATGAACATGTTTTTAGATCACGGGTTTGTAATACACTTCAGGAGTTAGCTTAGAGGTGTGTTCCAGACACCTTGCAGAAAATCGCAAGGCAGTTGTTTACTGACGAAGTAATGTCGCACTCCTTCACTCGGGGTGCTCAAAAGTAGTTTCTCCTTCCTTTACATGTCATTGATTTATCTCTTTGCTTGAGAGAAGTCCAGAGTTTTTCTTCCGACTCACATCCATACCTCTTCTACGGGCGAAAGGAGATTAAACCGTGTAGTTTGACGCTACCTAGGACTGGAGCTTGGATCCTGATTGCGAATATCCGGTCTGTGATTGATCAAACTCAATAACTACATACATTATTATTGATGACAATCTCCGAAGTAGACTTACATGTAAGCTGACTGGAAATAAATCGTGTTTTTTTAATTTCTGTGTCCTTAGGATTGCCATCCAGAGCTCCTTATCACAGAGAGCAAGTTTTTGAGACCTGAGTCGCTTAATGAACTCATGAAGGTGATATACTTGTTCATGCACAAGTTTGAAATGAAACTTTGTTGTTTGTTTCTCACTTAGGCTTATGATAGCCGGGATATTGCTCCAGCTTGTTTGGAGCTTGTGGATGTCTCTGATAAGTTCTCTTGTCAAGTGTTTTGACTTGATGTAACAAACATCATATTTACATAAGAGAAAATCCACTAGGTGCTGTAGAGTTCAGTCTGTTTGTGGTAACACTTTGTTGTGTTTACTGATTTAGGTGCTGATTTACAACTCCAGTATTGACAATCATGAATCCATGTCCACTCAAACATGTGACGAAGAGGCCGCGGTATTCTTCCTTGAGCTCCTAATAAGAGTTGTTTTGCAAAACAGGTAATGTGCACTTTTGCTCTTTACCAGCCAACAGATCTGTGCATCAGTTTAATCTTCGGTTTTCGAATGGTCAAGACAGATAGACAGATAACGTCTGGCTGGGTTCGAGATGACAGTGTTGTGTTGTTGGTGTTGCAGGGACCGTGTTTCAGCATTATGGGGCACTGTAAGGGACCATCTCTCCAACATTCTTGTCAACGCAACTCAACACAGGTAAGCACATCATAACAACTGATGACTGCACTTCTCGTCTTTATTTCAGGTATGTTAGCTTAAACGTAGTACGCGATAGCAAGTTCAGGGTAAGCAGTAATTGGAGACAGTGTGCTTACTTGCAAGCAGCGCCAATTTCAGTTTATATATTTTTACCTTGTATCTCTTTAAGAGTCCGAACTACAAATTGTGAACTTGGCCCAAACGTAAAGTACCAGTGTTAGAAGGTTGAAGTCGCGGTTGAAGCATATATTGTTAAGTTCACTGATTGGACCCATGTTATACATGGAAAAACATGGGTCAAAACATATTTGGACAATGATAATCATGGTAAATGGAAATCGCTCTTTGAACTACACGATCTCGGCGGTGATGTTATCTTTAAAGGTAACCTCCACAAAAACGATTTGTCAAAGTTTATACATATATCGGATGCCTTTATAACAGAACTTCTAAAACTCTGGTCAGAAATTAGCTATGACGGTAACATAACTTCCTCCGAAAACTTGCTTCTCTTTGGCAAAATTCACTTGTGAGAATTGGAAATAAATCTATTTACTACAAATCGTGGTCTTCCGAAGGAATACAAAACGTCAGACATTTAATGAAAGACGCAGACAATTTCCTATCTTTCACTGAACTCAAGGAACACTTCGACGACCAAACAAATGTTCTTGTTTATCACGGTTTGGTGTCGTGCATAAAATTGTTAAGGAATGCTATAGAAAACCAAAATGAAGAAAACAGAAATTTCAGCACTTAAGTGGAAAACTTCATAATAGCTCCTAAACCCAATAGACTGGCATACAAAAAGCTAGTCAGCGCTAACCAGAGTAGACCCAGGAAAAGCCAAGAGAAACGGATTGCCTACTGCAGTATTCAGTGTTCCAAAACAATCGATTGGGGGATGGCTTACAAACTCCCTTTCTGCAGCACTAAAGATACCAAAATAATTATTTTTCAGTTTAAACTACTTCACAGGCGTTTAGCAACAAACGATTATCTAAATAAAATAGGCATTAGAGATAATGATATTGTACATTTTGTTGAACCGAGAAGGAGTTCCTTTTTCATTTATTTTGGTCGTGTAGCGAGACGTCTTGCGGCCCCATGCCCCACCGTGGGCAATAAGGACTAGAGAGAGTGAGACGTCTTGTTTTTGGCAGGGCTTTATGAAATAGTTGGCCGAGAACCAAATAAAACTAAAATCCAACATTTTCACTCCCTATGTAATGATTGGCCTGAGGTCGGACACTCTATCCAACACAAAGCAGTGCTTTTACTTCCTTGTTGCCAGATATTACATATGGTCCTGCAAAACAAAGGAAGTGATCTCAAAAATAGAAAAGATTTCCTATTTTTCTGTCTTCTTTAGTACCTCCTGATTCCTAAACCTCAAAATAAATAGATAAATAAATAAAAAATAAAAAATAAAAACAAGTTCAATATAAACGTTTTAAAAGGAAGCCATGCATGCAGGAGGATAATCTTATAATTTAGCTGAGAATTCGTAGTAATGACATTTTCTTTTCTATCTTCATAGCTTAGTAGTTCTGTTAAGGGTCTGCTAGTAATGTAATGTATTGTATGTTGTTGTAAGTAACTGTTGTTATTAAAAAAAGTTCACTGATTGGAATAAAGAGCCGATTATTGGAATGGAGGGGGGATCTATTGGGTTTAATTGAGGGGGGCTTATTGGAAGGGTAAAGCTTAATCGAATCACTGCTTGACAATTTGTTTGTTCATTACATGTCCGCCTGACAGCATTCAAAAACGGGTTTTAATTGGATTTTCTTTTTTTGCAGTTCAATCGTGGAAAGGTCTGTTGTGGGCTTACTGCGGCTGGCCATTCGCCTTTTGCATAAAGAGGACGTCTCCAGTCAAGTCCTGTTAACTTTACGAATCCTTCTGTTAATGAAGCAAAGTGTTCTTCAAGCCTGTGGCAGGCAAATTTCATTTGGACTTCACGAACTTATTCGGACTAATGCCTCTAGTATAACATCCTCTAGAGACTGGGTCACAGTGTTTACGCTCTTAGAGTGTGTTGGTGCTGCCGCCACGCCTCCTACTGTCACTGCGGGTCCTGTTGCCATGACAACAGTATCCAAGGATACGGACAGTGATTCAATCTCGGGAGATTACGAATTTGCCGACGGAATTTCGAACTCGGAAAGCGATGTTAGCTCATTTGCGAGCATCGAGGCAGATTCAGGATTAAGCGGAAGCGTTTTAGGAGACACATGGTTGGTGATTACGAAACAGGATTCGGAAAGTTCTCCTGCAAACCAATATGAATTGACTGTAGGCGTTGAATTAAACAAACATGATAGTAAATCTTTTGTCAAGTCATGCCAGACCTTGGCATTTTTAATCCGCGATAATGCTCACGTCACCAAGGAGAATTACCTGCACTGTGTGCACGCCATTCGCGTGTTTTCAGAAGCGAGTCTGAATGGAGGGGCGGGATACCGGCAAGATGGCTGGCAGTTTAAAGAAAACGAAGCTGATTACAAAGGCAGCTGGGGACGCAAGAAGTCGTCATCGTCATCCTCGCGTGTAAAGAAAGCGAGCCCAACAGGCTTAAGGACGCGAAAACCTCCTAAGTCAGCAACGAGCAGTCCAGCCACCAGCGAAGATGAAGCTGAAATTGTAGAGACTATTAACAATACTTACGACGCTATGTCTCTCCAACTCACCGAACTCATGTACACACTACATACTCATGCCAGCAGCATTTTTGAGAAAGTCCCAGACGATGGCAACCAATCACAACAAAGCAGGCCTAGTGACGTAACAGCACGTATGGACTTCCTGTGGACTAAATGTTGGTGTCCCTTGCTGCAAGGAATCGCGCGGCTCTGTTGTGACGTCCGCCGTGATGTGAGAATGTCTGCACTCACTTATCTTCAGCGGGCATTACTTGTTCATGATCTGCAAGATTTGACAGCAGTGGAGTGGGAAGCGTGCTTTAACAAGGTGAGTTGTAAGGTAGATCGTCTACTGTTTCTTATGGTTGCCATCTGAAAAACTGGTTATTCAGACTTTCTGAAGTCGTCTTCAATATTACTTTCCTCGTATGTTGGATTTCCCTATGTAAACTTGACTATGCTTGCATGGAAGGTCGAATTATAGTAATTCTGTTACACAGTAGCCAGTTACTAAATGAGTAGTTTTCATTGCCTGTGTGTCACACCCTGGATGGGTACGGTGATAAGTCCGTCTCTTTGTAGGTTTTGTTTCCCATGCTGTCTCAGCTGCTAGAAGTTAATAGCAAGGGTGACCCAATGGGTGTGGAGGAAACACGCATGAGAGCTGCCACACTCCTGTGCAAGGTATTCAACATTTGTCGTGTATTATTTTACCAGACTGAGACGACTTCACGTTATTTTAACTGCTGACAGTAGATGTCTTTGTCAATTCAGATCCTCTGAATTTCTCAAACATTCAAACCACTATAAATTTTACTCTTAAATGTCAGAATCCCGGAGTTTTGTACCTTGTTTTGTTTTTCGTCATAGCTGGTAATATAGCTTTTTTACATGAAATTGGACCATTTGCGAAGAACCTATTATGACGAAAGTGACCCGTGACGTACGTGATCCTTGTCTCTGATCATCCGAGAGCAGTGATATGTGGAACCCCTGTGTATGGTCAGCCGAGAGGATGACCATGAGAACGTTATGAAACTAACCGCTAAACATGAGCCAAAGTTAACTATACCTTTAAGATTTTAATATGGTTTATGATGTAAGTTTTGATTTATTTGTAGTTCTTTCTTTTTTTTTCTTTACTTTTCTTTTTTCTTTTTGCTAAAGTTAACTCAGGTTATTAGTTAGGTGTCCACTATTAGTAGAGGGGACCTCTCCCCTCAGCTACATTCCTTTTGTGACACAATAATAAAGTTATTATCATTATCATTATCATTATTATTATTATTAATTTTATTTTTTAAATATAATTTTTGAGAATAAGTAATTTTATTTATCTCACTTAATCAGTAAAAATGTCAAAAAAAATGTCAAAAAAAAATGTCAAATGTTTGTTTATAGTGGACATGCACTTAGCTACACCAAGCTAGTTTACAGGCATGCCACTCAAACAGCTGAAACAAATCCAGCTAGTGGCCAGAGCGGGACTCGAACCCGGGACCCCTGGATTGGTAGTCCGACGCACTGACCACTCGGCCACGCTGCCTCCAAAAAAAATACACATTAAAAGAAAACGAACTTAAGGAGTCAAGAAACAAGTGCTTGTTGCTTATATAACAATTATTATTATTATTATTATTATTATTATTATTATTTATTTTATTTTTTAACATAATTAATGAGAATAAGTTATTTTATTTATCCCACATAATCAGTAGAAATACACATTAAAAGAAAACGAAATTAAGGAGTCAAGAAACAAGTGCTTGTTGCTTATATAACAATTATTATTATTATTATTTATTTTATTTTTTAACATAATTAATGAGAATAAGTTATTTTATTTATCCCACATAATCAGTAGAAATACACATTAAAAGAAAACGAAATTAAGGAGTCAAGAAACAAGTGCTTGTTGCTTATACAACAATTATTATTATTATTATTTATTTTATTTTTTAACATAATTAATGAGAATAAGTTATTTTATTTATCCCACATAATCAGTAGAAATACACATTAAAAGAAAACGAAATTAAGGAGTCAAGAAACAAGTGCTTGCTGCTTATACAACAATTATTATTATTATTGTTGTTGTTGTTGTTGTTGTTGTTGTTGTTGTTGTTGTTATTATTATTATTATTATTATTATTATTATTATTATTATTATACCTCTAAGCTAACCGTCGGCTGGCTTGATGCAAAAATACTATCTACACATGGGACGCTCGTCACTCATGGATACATGTGTTGTGATAATGTTCCAGGTATTTCTGCAGCATCTAACTCCTTTACTGTCACTGTCCACGTTCACTGCACTCTGGCTTACAATCCTTGAATTCATGGACAAGTACATGCACGCAGATAAAAGCGATCTTTTGGTGAGTTTCTGGGATATTTCAATCAACCTTCAAAACTTGGAGAAGTGACTCTTTAAGTGAAAAGACATTCATCCTAAGAAGGGAGTAGTAATCTTTTAAGGCCCAAAATGAGTACAAATATTGTTTATAAGCTGTGTACGGGCGCCTCCACAGGGCCGCTATATACAGACAAGGTTGTTTATAGTTTTTCTGTTTTTGTGTTGCAAGATGATAAGCCTAATGAGTAATGTTTGGTATTCATGCGACACAAGACGACTTTTAACTCCAAGTTGTTGCGCCAACGTGATATGTGTCAGCTTAGTTGTTGTGTCACCTTTTAATCAATCAGTTGATCAATCAATCTATCCGTCACTCACTCACTCAGTCAATGAATGAATGAATGAATGAATCAATCAATCAATCAATCAATCAATCAATCAGTCAGTCAGTCAGTCAGTCACTCAGTCACTCAGTCACTCTCACTCACTCAGTCAATGAATGAATGAATGAATGAATCAATCAGTCAGTCAATCAGTCACTCAGTCAATCAGTCAACCAATCAGTCACTCACTCATTTGATCAATCACTCGATCGAACGATCAATTATAATCAGTCAGTCAGTCGGTCACAAAGGCCAGTTAATCAATTAGTGAATCAGTCAATCATCTAATCAATCAATCAATTAATCAATCAATCAGTAACCAATCAATCACTCACTCACTCAGTCACTCACTCAGTGAACCAATCAAACCATCAAACCATCAATCAATCAATTAATCAATCAATCAGTAACCAATCAATCAATCACTCACTCGCTCACTCACTCACTCAGTGAACTGGTCAATCAACCAATCAAACCATCAATCAATCAGTCAATCAATCAACCAAGCCATTAATCAGTGAATCACTCATTCAGTCATTCTATTAATGTCAAAACGTTGGATGAGGTTGCCTTTCATATCTTAGCCTGCGTAGCTTGGCGGTTACCAATTCGAGCGCGTTAAAACGAGCGGCGAAGCCGCGAGGAACCGCCTGCCCGGATGACCTACATTTTTTATTGCCGCCCCCAATTACATATTTTGTCAACCTGATGACAGGTTTTGTGGATCGTTTTATCCCAGCCAATCACAGCGCAGGTCGTAATATAAAACTTCCAATTTGCCGCGAAATGGATTCGCAGGGAAAAGCCACGATGAAACACATCAAAACAGTACTATCCGATGCGGTGTGTTTGCTCGATGGCGGCGAAGAGCGATACGCCGAAAAAGCCTGTCAAAGGCGCAATCGATAGAAATGGAAAAGATAATTGTCGACTTTGTTGTTGTCTGCTTAAAATCAAATTCGGAAAATTTAAGAAGGCCTCTTACATTTCATCGCAGAATCTTTTCTAAACGTGATGGATTTCAAGATGACACTTTGTCCAAAATCTGCTCGCTTTTGAACTTTACAATTTCATCTACTCGAGCCTGCAGAAAGAGAAGGCGACCGAGGTTTCTGACGATTTAAGCAGATGCAAGCGTCTTTTGCCAACTACCGCTTCGTCGCCAGATCGAAGTCCTCAAACAAGAAAAGGACATAAGGCATCCAGAGAAAGCTTGGCATCAAAGAAATCGCAGAAATTTGGTGAGTTACCTCCACTAAGCTCGACTACGAATAACATCACTTCGAACACGCTAGAGGAAATTCAGGAAATCACACCTAGCGAAATTGCTTTCTGTGTAAAATTTGTACATTTGCCGTTCCCTGTTCGGTCTTTCGACCTTTTTGTTGCTTCACTCGTGTTTATGAAGGGCACTTCATGTTGTGTTATAAAGAGGAATTTTTAGTAGAGATGAGACGTTTAGACTGTGCTATAGCAAAATTAGAGGTCATTAGTCTGCATAGTTTCCGCTGTTATCGGCATGGTCGCTTTCAGAGTTTGACACCTCTGTAATTTGCCATGTGTTTATGCATTGTTTAGGCGTATTTCTAATGCAAGATATGTCTCCAAGAACTTACTTTCAAAGGATATCATATTTGTCCTCGTACTTTTTTCTTCGGAGAAGCCGTAGCTTTACCTCCAGAAAGCTATACGTTTGTCTAGAGACGTTCATATGTCGCTTGCATATATCTGATCGAGCAGAGCAGTGAAAAAATTGCAATGGATTATTTCGCACCAAATTGACTTTGTCAGACGACAATTCCATTGCTGTCAAGTTCAGCGACAGCATTTCTGAAAATTATCTGGTCGTCGATGATGCTTTTCAAAGGCGAAATAACAATGATGCAGGTTCTCGTACACGTAGTTCTTGTCTGGCGAGCACGAACACGGTAAAAATCGTGCTTTTGCGAAAGCCTGTTGGCAAAACGGCCATCACATCTCTTCCATGAAGTGACTCGCTTACAGCTGTTTCTTGCTCAGGTATGAGAACAATTTCGTGATCTTCACGAAGAACATTTAGGCGCGATAACGCTTTCGAGAGAGCCTTCTCTGCCATTTCTTGTTAATACGTGCCAAATATCGGTGTTGTTTTTTTGAGCGGTCCCTTGGGAGATTACCGAAAATTTTGATTGACGTATTAGCCTTCTGATCCAATGGGAATGGCCAGTACGCCAGCGTACTGGCCTAACAAAAAATACCGGTCATCCTTGCAGGCGGTTTCTCAGTTGTCTCTCCCCCAGGCTCCTCGCGGCTTAGCCGCTCGTTTTAGCCCGCTCGCATTGCTTAAACCGCCAAGCTACGCAGGCTATTCATATCTTATCATATCTTACTCTTGGATAAGTACGAGCAACCCGCCAGTCTTTAAAGGGGAGTGATCCAGAAAAATGTCACCTTGTGTGCAGAGTGTACAGGGCAAGGGCTACATTCCCCTCTTTTCTCTTGATCTACTACAAGTTTGTTATTAGGTGTTTCTGCAGCATAAAAACTCGCCATTTTGAGGTTTCGTTCAATAAAAAGAAGTACTTTACATAACAGGAAAGTTTAAAAATAGTGTCATATCACAAAATAAGGTCAGCTGCTTAACAAACAAGAGAACCAATAGGATAAAATCTAGGAAATCCAAAACCTTTACCTTCCCAGTTTGAAGCCATTCCAGAATCCTTAAAGAACATGTTACTGGTGATGTCAACAGCCGGCATATTTGATGAAGAGGAATGTGCACTAACAGCTCATTCCCAGGGTGACAGCCGCAAGACACACAGCAGATCGGACTCCGAAATACACAAGTATTCTGCCCTGTGGCAGGTTACGTGGGAGCGAATCGACTGCTTTTTACCCAACCTTCGGCAAGAGCTTTTTACACCTCGTAGCCAGTCCCTCCCCGCCAACAACCCTCCAGTCAAGGCGGAGCAGGAGAGGGTATTAACAGAAGAATCTAATCCTGGTTCAGATTTGATATGTCCTGTTGATGAAGGTAAGAAACTGTTATTTTCTCAGTTACATAAGAAAAACAGGGTGCTTACCATTTGTGGGAGTAAACCGGTTGAGATGACCGTTGAATAATGGTAAGGGTTTTTCCAAAATCAGCAAACCAACCGAACAAGATGGCGCTTACCGTTTGCAATTCGATTTCTCGTAATTGTTTTCGGCTGATGAGAGACTGGAAACTGGAAAATTTAGCAAATGGTAAGGAAATTTCCGCCGTTCCGTTCCGAACGGGAAAAGAGGACTACCTCTCGAGGTAGTCTACAATTTCCCAACGGACTTTCTTGAAAATTACTGTTCCATTTGACTTACAACGGAATCTCCGGAGTTTTTGGCTAAATGGTAAGCACCCACAGCCTGTATTTGTGTATTATCAGTCATCTGAACCGGTCTCTAAGAAACGTGACGTATTCTTATTGTGTCATGAAGGCTTACCATTGCTTACACTATCTACTATGATTAGAGCGCAAGAATCCAAAACTGTATTCGCACTGTTTTTACTTCTACATGTACTAAGATTTGTCTATTATTGAGAAATCTCTCGGCAGTTTATATATTTATTTATTTAATCTTTATTTAA
>OZ026604.1:16458357-16465857 GCA_964020085.1 Micromussa lordhowensis
GCGAACTGAAAATTAATGGGAGGGTTATAAAATAAATAAACCCCTTTCTGGCTTGCTGGTATGTCGGCTGATAATGTCCTTGGCTGAGAGATTGTCCTCAAAATTTCACATTTGCCCTCGAAGCTTCGCTTCTCGGCCAAATGTTCATTTTTCGGACAATCTCTCAGCCGTGGACATTATCAGCCGACATACCAGCCGCCTGAAGAGGTTTATTTACTAAGTAACCGAGATCTAGTGAACCAATCAGAAAGCTAGAACTGCATTATCCGAGGTTGAGAATTTAATAAAGCTAAATATGTAAGCCAGTGTTCGATTCCAAATGAAAATTGGAAAAAAATGGTCGTTCTCGTTCTTCAAGATAAGCAGAACTTAGGCCCCGTCCACACGTATCCGGATATTTTTGAATACGTAACTTTTTCTTTCTGGATTCAAAAATTTCCCCGTCCACACGTAGCGTATTAGTGGAAAGCGGATTAAAAAATATCCGGATTCGCTGGATGTGTGTGGACGGAAGCCGTATCCGAAAAGAAAAAGTTGCAGATTCAAAACTATCCGGATTCATGTGGACGGGGCCTTAATTAGTCATTTCACGTTGTTGTTGTGCAGAGGACGGCAAAGAAATATACAGTACAAAGATTTACAACGCACGTGCACAGCCATTGTTCTATTCATCAAACATTTTGTTTGGTGGCGTTCTCGTTGCCGTTGCCGTCGACATTTGCCTTTTGACAAAATCCAAAACATGTCGGTCTTTAATAACAGCCTTATTGGTGTTATTAGAGAATTATACCCGAGTTTACATTCGTTATACATGAAAGAAGGGAGTTTACCCGCATGTGCAAGTTCGGGATCAGACGAGGTGATAACTAACTAACGCACAGGCGCACATCGCTGGTTTTAATGTATCCGACAAGCGCGAATAATTGCCTGATTAGATTCTCCACTAACTTCCATTTGCTGATGTGGACAAGTCAAGGAATTAAAGGGTGACAAAATATGTGGCGCGCTGTTCACTGTGCATTCAGTTCAATGAACACCAGAAGAAAACCAGCGAGAAAAAGAACTTTCGGAGGCGTTTCCTGCAATCGCGTCTATATTCTGGAACACTATATGACAAACGATGGCGGCTAACTGGAAGATCAGAAATAATTACAGAGCTCAACATATTCCTTGTGCAAGTCAAAAGAAGTAAGAGTAAGGATTTACTTGCTTTGCGCTTAGGAAACCTCGTACTTTGTTGCCCACCCTACCCCATTCGTGCTCATTAAATCCCCTGCACTTTTTATTTTGTTCGCGCCCATGCTCGACAATGTCAGGGAAAATAAAAGGTCTACGCAAGCAAAATATTTTTGCTTACGTCCTTTCTCAGAACGCCCCTCGCATCGCACAGTATAATGCCGCTGCTAGATCGTTAACCGGGGATTTCCCCCTTCACCTCTCACGCTCATCTCCCAAAGAAAACGTCTGATCGCAGATTTGTACCAGATCGACTATTTTCCAACTGAATAAATAATCTACCCGTCCCTGCCGACTTCTTGAAAGGCGGGGATCAAGAAGCGCGAAATTGGATGTTCCCACGCCAAGGTTTTTTGGAGTCAGGCGGGTGCTGGCTTACCTTGCCTTACTGGAATTGTCAAACCTTGCTCAAATGAATTGCGGGATTAGGAGTGGAAGGACAAAAAATACTACACTGATTGTGACCTTAGAGTCCTTAGGGATCGACCATTACTTCTTCCAGGATAGAGGGGCTGGGGTAGGGTGCTGGGCAATTACCAACAAATATGTATTCCCGCAGAACGGAAATTGTACAAGGGGAACCATTGGAAAGAAATCGAGCAAGTGCTTTCTACCACACAAGCTACTGTCCACCAAAAAAAAACATGCGCAACCTCACGACAAAAGAGGTTATCGCTTCCGATAGTGTTTCCTAAAGCAATTAAAATTGCAAATTTTCATGTGAATAAAATTTACAATAAAAAGTTCAAAAATTTCCTAAAACACTACTTCGATAACATCTCAGCCTGTTCTTGAAAATGTTCAGAGTTTCTGCCTTGGCAAGGTCTTTAGGTAAATTATTCCAATCATTCACTATTTTTACGATAACTGCAGAAATTCTCGCGGGCTCATTGGCTAATTTTTATCGTCAATATGCGGACAGACACATGAATTTGAAATTCGTGCGACGCGTCAGCGAGCGAGAGCGGGCAATTCGACCATTTGTTATCGTAAAAAACAAATTGAGGTCAGTTTTTAATGAGTCTGTCCTGTTATTGACAATGAATTTCGTCATCACATTGTCAAAGTGGTCTGCGCATCCACTCGGCTATCGCCTCGTGGATCCACAGATGACGAAATTTATGATCAATAACAGGACAGACGCATGAAAAACTGACGTCAATTTGTTAAATTTACAAAGAAAGAATACTTAAAATAAAAACTATTTAGCTTCGCTGGCAATGGTTTAAGGTTATGGCGATGGTTGGCTCTTAAAGGTCGAAAATCACAAGCAAACGTAAAATAAACAAATGGGTCTAGTCCGTAAAGATTGTTAATCTTCTTGTAACACTACGCAGAGAAATTAATCTTCTCTAATTTAAAGGTGGCCATTTAACGAACTTTAAACGTTCTTCATACGGCATACCTCGGCCAATGTTTCCGAGGGCATATCCAGATGCTCTACGTTGTACTTTTTCTAAAACAGCCGAGTCCTTTTTAAGGTGTGGACACCACACTGGAGAGCAATACTCGAGTATCGGTCACACTAAACAGTTTTGAGAAAAATTCAGGGTCCCTGGGACCCACTATTCGAGTTATTAATCCGAGCACGCTGTTTGCCTTGTTAACAAATTTCCAGCGAGTTTACCACTGTCTTAGATATTTCACACACAAACATTAAAATAGTCAAGAAACTGATAGAAACAACGTCCAATTTTATTTTATCCAAAATAATAATAAGAGCCAAATTATTTTCTTTTGATTGGTTCCAACTTAAAATCTATTGGATCACACACGTATAGATGACATCATTAGAACTTTTTTTAGCTTCTTAGTCTCCAAAACAGAAACATTCAAGGTTGCCGTGCATCTGTTTAGTGATAGGTCACAGAACACATCAAAATATGTTAACAACATAAGTGACACGCTGGGCTATCGCCTCTGTGCCACTTTTTTTGTTCTTACTACGTCTATTAAACAGCTCTTGATTTCCATGCGTGATAGCATTTTCCATATCGCGACAGAAATACAATGTAAATCTACTAGTCGTTCAAACTATATCGAAAGAAGTTTCCATCAGTTTGTTAACAAGCGCTCGCTGCTACGCTACTCGCTGTTTACTTAATTGACTTAATTCTTAAATTGACATCAGTCTTTCATGCGTCTGTCCTATTATTGATCATGAATTTCATCACAGCTGTGGATCCACAAGGCGATCGCTGAATGAATCTGCAGACTACTTTGACAATGTTATGACGAAATTCATTGCCAACAACAGGACAGACGCATGAAAAACTGATGCCAATTTGTTTTTTTAAGATAACAAATTGCCAGGTCGTCGCTCGTTGACGCATTGCATAAATTATAAATTCATGTGTCCGTCCGCTTATTGACAATGAAAATTAACCAATGAGCGCCCAAGAATTTCTACAGTTATCATAAAAAACAGAATAGATAGTGAATAGCGTAACCAATGAGAGAGCGCCATTTATTTATTTATACTGATACTGAACAGACGAACTGCAACATGGAATCTATTTACATGTATTAACTACATACAAATCCAGTTGATGACTGCATGGCAGTTGATAACACATATAGTAACTTAAATATAAACCAAGCAACAATACACGTTATTCCTGCTCCCAGATTAAATACATAATCATAAAGCTATTCTACATTTTAACAACCAACATGAGGTTCCCCCTTTAAACAATACAGAGTACTAAAAAAAATTATTTCTGAATTTATTGTACCATGAAACCATCATTTCCAAACCGTCAAATCCATTACCATCCTCCCCACCCCTGAAAAAAAAAAACATAACAATTCTGTCTATGATACGCGAAATGGTGACTTGGATAAAGTGAAATAAATGAAGCGTTCTCACGTCGAATTGGCCTTCCAGAATACATGCGCTTCTAGAATCCCATTGGGAAGCTCAGAAAATATGTTTTCCGAGTAATTTGACTTGAGAACGCTTCTTCATTTATTCCTCCTGTCTAGTTCTAACCTCCTGAACTGAAAATAAATACTTCACATTTAAGTGTCAGGTATTGCCGTCACTCAGTGGAGTACAAATAATGCGCTGTTCTACTTGTGCATGAAAAACACAGCTTAAAGCCTAAGGAAAGGAAAGAATTAGCTATTAAACTCACTATTAGGCAAATTCAGTAGCTAGTGCATTCTACTTATAATCAATTTTGTCCTAGCAACAGTTGGTCACAGCATTTTACATTTCAAGAAAAAGATGTTTTAATGGTGTTTTAATGATAATTTTTTGTTGGTCACAGAAATGAAGCTGGTCAAATGCACTTCAATCCCAAGTTTTCTATTGGAGATGTCAACAAAGTGCAGCCTCATAGGCTGTTTCTCATAGAAAACCTGAAAGACTATTCCCAACTGTTTTACAACACACTGCAAGAAACCTTTTAGTTCCCCTAATTCAAAAGTCAAGTATAATTGCGACCCTGATCTATTGGCAATTAGCATAACCAAGTGGTTGACTAGCTTGTCTGCTAGCTTACAATCTGATTGGCTACACAGTCGGTATGGGTTGATTTGAAGGCTCTCGGAGAAGGCTCTCTGCTTAACATTCAATAGATCAACCACTATACTAAAAGCAGATTAGACTGCTCAGTCTCAGTTCCTAGCACCTCGGCTGATTAACATGGGGCTTCACCCCTTGTCAGCTATCAGCTGAATTAATACTTGAGCTTACAGTTCTGGTTGTTAAATAGCAACTGACGAGAACAGAAAACAGAGGCAAAAATTGCACATGTAAATGTCTTTAGTCAAGACTGGTTGCCTCCAGTTATAAATAAGGGAAGCACTTGCTGAACCTGGAAGTTAAAATGGAAAACAGGGCTGTCACCAAAGGCTGGGGGCCACAGGCAAAGAGCCAGGGATTTCTCCCCTGACTGGAACGAGTTTAGGCCCCGGCTAAATCACATTTGGCGTGTTCAGCATTTCAAGTTCAACTCAGTGCAATTTAGATTTTACAGGCACAACCCAAAAAGGTTTTTAACATGTATAGGACAAACTTTTCCTGACAAAAGTATTTTGAGTATCATAAAATCCCAGATACAAATTCAAGACCTACACTTACAACTGTATTTAACTTGATAAGGACTGGGCTAGCTTATCTACACAAGGCATCCAATAATGGATGTATAATGTATGAATAGAAAAATATTGAATTCTTTTAAGTCATGGCCTTCTCAGAGAAATATTGCCAAACAATCTGATTCAACAATCTGATCTGTATGCTAAGTGTACTTGCTGAATTACTTGTACCAACTGGTCTACAATTAAGTGCTACTTGAAGAATAAAGCTCTTCTTTCTGTTACAACATACCAATTTTCATTCGCTTCTAGGAATTGCCTGCAGCTTATAATATTGTGTTAGTGTCAATGTGTGAAAATTACAAGTACATATTTTAAGGTTCTCTCAAATAAATTTGTATTTACAAGCATTCCTGATAGAAGGCCCTGCTTCTAATCAAAGGCTTTTTCTGCCGGTGGAACAATTCTCATTCCTAAGAACTGCATGTAGATTGTAATGTATGAAATAACTTGCTCTGCAGGTTCTTTTAACAAATTTCATATTTACAAGTAAATTTGATAGAAGGCCCTGCTTCTAATCATCATTTTTTTCCTTCATTTTTTTTTTACCCCTGATATTTACCAAGTTTTTTTCACTAGCGACTAACTTTCCATGCTTTTCACTGATTGAAATAGTTTTGCTAGTGACTAAATCAGAAACATAGGGGCCAGCTGACCACAAGGTTTTTTCCTGAAAGTCGAGCCCTGCAACTACACATTTAGTGCCGATTGTAATTTACTGGCAATTGCATTAGTGTCAACATATGCAAATACATGCTCTTGGCTCTCCTTCAAAAAAATGTATAAAGTGGTTCCAGAAAATATCGAAACGTCACTGGTAATTCTGAGGGGGAGGGAAGTATAGATATTTACATGTAGCTAGCATGTGTAACACTACACATAATGGTACCTTTGAATCTTTTTAAAGACTCTCAGTATAGTTCTTGTGACAGCAGCCAACCATCCTTGGAACTTGCTATCTGATCAAAGACCTTAGAACACATGGCTGGACAGGTCTTACACCTCTCAGATGAGCTACCTGCCAACCACTTGCATATGTCTTTATCTGTAGAAGGATTTAAAAGCCAGTGGTTGTTATCAACTGGAAGAGAGTCAATGAACGACTTCATGCCACTTGATGCCAGCTCTTCAGCTTCTCTGCTATCAGATGCATTCTTGCTGAGGGGATGCAGCCAGTGCTGATTAGATTGAGCAGCCAGATTATCTTTATATTTCTTCATACCAGTGTAGTCCTGGCCTAAAATATTGGTTTTACGAGACTTCTTGAATAACCATCTATCATTATCAGGTACTTCACTATCAATATAACTTGAGGAAGCCACAATGCCACTGCTGTTTTCACCATCTTCTTTTTGTACTGCCAGCCAGTCAGACATCTCACTGGAGGTGTCATCAAATTCCATTGATTGTTCCAGAACATCATTTTCAGAGCACACTGATGACAATCCGCAATCTGAACATGACTGTGTACTAATACTTCTTGAGAATTTTGTACTGCCTGTACTCTCGACTTTCTTTTTCAGCCACTCATCAGCACCTGAGGAAGCAATATTGTGATATGTTTTACCAATGAGATTTGTAGGAAGTGCATCTTCTGTGATTCCTGACTTCTTCAACCACTGGCTTGATTCAGATATTTTTACAACTTTGAAATAGCTGAACTGGTTTGAAGGCATTACAGCAGATTCACATATCTTGGAAGAATCCAGAAGCCAGCCCCGGTTTTCTGATGTTTTGTTCCTTGCCACAGATGCATCATTGCCACTGTCATGCCCCTTGTCTTCTGGTGTTTCCAAAGAACTCTCTGTAAATTCTGCCACAGAGGTGTCTGATTGGTGTTTGGATAACCAATGCTCCATGGGCTGCGGCTCAGATAAAGAGATTGAACTTTCTGGGGTACTGATGTCTGGCACTGTCTTCTGCTGCAGCCAATCCTGGATATTTAACTCAAAAGAAGAGAATTTGGGAGTATCTTGTGACGTGCCTGTACCATTGGTCTTCATGAGCCACTTCTCGCTTGGCCCTGATGGAGTGAAGAAGGCATTCTTCTTAGCAGGTCTGAGCATTTGAAAGGGGGGAACTACCTGGGTATCGACAACAGGGTCATCAGAAACCACAACTCCAAACTTCTGTATGAGATCTTGAAGTTCAAAATGCCGG
>OZ026604.1:16475857-16498357 GCA_964020085.1 Micromussa lordhowensis
TTCTGCATGGCACAGACCAACCAACAGTCAAGAACACTTGATGACTGGTAGTCAAAATATTTTTTAATTCAAGTTAATAGAAAGAACTTAGCCAAACTATGATATGTTGATTTAAGCAAGAGTAATACGAGGGGAGAATTTGAGACAGTTATGCAGCCTGAGACAAAGTCAAGGGTTTGCATAACTTTCGAGAATTCTCCCACCCCCTAGTGTTAAGATGAAGCTATGTAAACACAGGAAAAAGTATGCTATTGTTTTTGTAAATATTTCTCAAGAATGGCGTGAATCTAAAACTCACAGCCATGTTTACATATTCTGATACAAACACACCTATCCACCAATGAAAGCGTGCGCAGTATTTCAGTTATTTTATAAAGAGAAATTTGATCGTCATATAAACTGACCTCTCAAGTCCTAATAAACCGTTCATATGGTATTTCACACGCATGTGAGAAAATCATGAGAAAAACGCCTGAAAATTACCCTAATATTTATCGATTTGTTTTCAATTTTTCCTTCCAGTAGTAAAAGTCGGGCAATTATGCTTTGCGGATAAACGACTCACAGTCCCCAGTCTCGTGTAATACATAATAAACACGCTTACTAAAATTTAGAAACAATGGAAAGGTCTAGTTAACAACGTCAATAGCACTTCGATATTTAGAGGGCAGAAAGTTATGCTCACTGGACGCCGACTCATCGACGGCTACATTCATCTCCATGAACTGTTACCGGGCCAGAAGGCCCAAAGGCCACGGTCAGATCAACATCAACAGACTTTCTTAAGTGGAAAAGAGATCATTTTAACTCATAGGGAATACAGCTATAGGGAACATACTTACCAGAAACTTCAGAGAAAGGCAATTATTCTTTATAGTTCTTCTGGAAACTGGGAAACTCCGGTTAACGCCGGCAACCACGTCAAACGCTTGTGTTGCAACAGCGACAGACAAGATAGGATACCAGGTATTGAGCTCACTGCGCCAATCAGAAAGAACATTATATATGGAGTTTTATTTGAGTCAATTGCATTGATAAGAAACATACTTTGATTGGTCCATTGCTATTTGCGGAAACGTGAGAAACAAGAGAGCACGTGAAATCCAACACGTCCCGAGTCTCTCGTTCCCAGTGTCCTCTCTAGACAACGAAAAGGGCCATATTCATATGAAATGTTTCCGCCTACACGTGCAAATCAAACTCATTTTCACATGAAAGGGTTTTTCAACTCGTTCTGAAACAGATGTATAATGCTGTTGGTGTAGAAGCCACAGATGACGTAAAACAATAGAGAACAAAAAGACAAAAGACCGAGGAAAACAATAAAAACAATATAATTTGGTTTTATCAACTGGGTTGATAATGTGAATTGGCCACCGTAAAGAGATTCGGAAGCTGACGTTTCGAGCGTTAGCCCTTCAGATTCGCTCCGACGAAGAGCTAACGCTGGAAACGTCAGCTACCGAATCTCTTTATGGTGGCCAATTCATATTATCAACCCAGTTGATAAAACCAAATTATCTTGTAATACTCCCACCGACACAGCACCACAGTTTCTTTACTGAAACTTGCCCCCTTGAATAAAAACAATATATTTGTGAGGCGGTGTTCTTTTGTGACGTTTCTTGTGTCTTCTACACCAAACGGTGAAGCAAAATCTTATAACTCTACTGTAAGTTGCGTTCCCGGCTTTCCTGTTTTTTTTCCTAGCTTCACACGCAGTCACGGGATTTCCTTCGTTTCGACATGCTCCGAATAAAATATAGTAGCCAAACTCACGATTACCGGTCAACGGGACTGTATGTACCTCGCCACCAGGAAGACTCGTCTCCTCGCCACCAAATCATGACTAACTCGAGACTAACAATCTAATAACATTATACCACAACTGAGCCGAAGAGACCTAAACACTTACGTATGAACTTAATGCGAACGCAACAGCGAAGCAACTGAACAATAACAGCACAGTCAGTTCTCAAAGAAATATACATGTAGCCCGGGACATGTAGTTGAACTCCAAAAGCTATGGTTTCTCATTCGATAACGGAACACATATCTCAAGTAAACTTTCGAGTCGATTGACATTGTAGTCGTTTGAACAGCTACTGACACACCTCGAGTACTTTACTCTAGTTTTCTTTCTCCTTAGGTACTTTAAGTATTTAGTGGCGGGGTGGTTTCTTGGTGGCGAGTTCGTTGGTGGTGAAATTCCCTGGTGGCGAGGTGACCGGATACCAAAGTCTCGCATGTAGACAAAAACAAATCAGGAGTGCTCACCGGAGCCGATATACAAAATATCCGCTCCTTAGGGCATAGTGTGCTGGCTGGCATTCAATTGCACTGGCATGAAACTTGCTGGAAAGCCCACTTCAAAACAATTGCTTGCTGACTGGTTTTTACTCAGATGCATTTCCTAGCTGGAAAATGCTCATTTTCGGGATGAGCCTGGCTGGTAAATTTTAATGCGAGGTTGTCCGTGGTAGACTCGATTACCAGCCGCCGCTCTTGAAAATTAACGCCCGGAAATTAGCTTGCACGCGTCAATTCCGGACGCATTTCGCGGGGAGAACAGTTGCTGCGTCGTATCACACAGCAGTTTGTGCCCCGTGACAGCTGAGCTGTCAACTTGGAAAGACAAAACGGTTATATTGCAGGCGCGGTCACGTCCAGCGTTTTGGCCACAGAGTCGGGACTAGTTTCTTGATAAGAGGGTTGATTTTATTTCAGCAAGGTAAGTTTCCTGTGCTTTCTCATGTCTGTTATCAGTGTAGTTTCAAACCTACTCATCCCTGGACCTAACTATTGTGGGTTTTCCGTTATTGTTTTACCAAGTTAGATAACAATAGATTCTATGTAATTGTGCATTATCTCCTTGGTGTGCTTTCCGTTTAGAGTTTAGATAACCAGATCTTCTTTGTCGTTTAAAACACTTGGTAAATTCCTGATTTACTTATTGAGATATTTACAATTTTGTTTCAGAAATCATAACTTGTTACACTACCTGGAGGGCAGCTAAAGTTCATTTAAGGTATGTTCGAATATGTCACTGCAATAGTATCGCCTTGACAAAATATGCGCGCCATCTCATTTAGATGCAAGATGTTTACTGTAAAGCCGGTAAGCTTATAAATATACGTTTAGTAGTTAAATTTAAAGAATTTAACTCAAATTCTATACACAGTTAATCTCATCATATCATGAACAGTTCAACTTAGGTCGTCTGAGTGTGTGTTTACCATACAATAAACATCCACGGACAGACCAGGGCATTTATGCAAAAGTCTCGGAAGGTCGTTTTATTCCCGCTATATCGTTCGGGGCCTTTTAAAAGGAAATTTTTGGAAAAGCAGTTTAGTCTGTTCGGATTTTTTTAGCTGAATGCTAATGTGGCAGAAACATCAAGAGAACGAAATCTTATTATCTGGACTTGCGAGCTGTTGTCCTGCCTTTAATTTGGTTACTCTTCTTCTAGCCTGCGTACAGGCTCCCGGCGATCGAATTCTTCAGTTTCGCGCTAGTCTACAGAGTCTACTCGCTTCGCTCGCCGAATTTTTTTCCGTCCTCGCCGGGAGCCTGTTTGCAGGCTGCATTCCTTTCGGAAGGATAAAACCGACATGTTCTGTTGGGTGCCCCTGGTCATACATTGGATTTGCCATGAGCTTCTTGAAGTCTTAAGGGTAGAAGCGCGCTCAAATACATATCTTTTGTTAGCATGAGTTCGGTTTGAATGTGTCCCAAGCAGGGAGACAAGCACTTTTCAGACTTCTATAAGCGCTTAAATTTGAATCAGGGTAGCTGTTGTGGTCTGGCAAATGTTTAACAGCTTACAGGTCTGCTTGGATTCCGGTGTTTATTTGGCCTGATGGAATTTGACACCTTTAACACCGTTTGTTTTGGCTCATTTTTTGGTAATTTTAGGTTCACCAACTGAGCTGGGGTCTGCGTATAGCCTGCGAAAACAGCCGTCTTTCGTCGCTCCCAGCCCGAGTGGCGTTTCGCGAGAAGGACGTGTGTGATTTACTGCCGAAAATTCCATACTGATGACGTAAGTGTGAACTTTGTAATCTTGCCTCAATCTGCAAAATAGGCATAAATTAACATTTGCGGTTTTTTCCCGAGTACACGAATATTCATGATCAGGAAGAAACTTGCATTCTTTGCAGAAAAGGCGTTGAAAAGGGAGACAGCTACTATGTTAGGACTCAGTGATATTAAGATCCCTGAGCTCCTGCAAAAGATACCGCGATATCTCGAACATTTGTTCGACTTTCTCCCGTCGAACTCGACAAATTCACTTCTTTTCACGTTTCCGTTTTGAGTAATAGTAATAGACAAAAAAGTGTGATCTCCCGAGAGATTCCGAAACTTCGTAACATCTCAACTGACTTACTTTAGAGAAGTGTTTGTGACCTCACAAGGAATTCCGAAACTTCGTAACATCTCAACTGACTTACTTTAGAGAAGTGTTTGTGATCTCACAAGCAGGGATTCCGAAACTTCGTAACATCTCAACTGACTTACTTTAGAGAAGTGTTTGTGATCTCACAAGGGATTCCGAAACTTCTTTTGAACATCTCAACTGACTTACTTTAGGGAAGTGTTTGTGATCTCGCAAGGGATTCCGAAACTTCTTTTGAACATCTCAACTGACTTACTTTAGAGAAGTGTTTGTGATCTCACAAGGGATTCCGAAACTTCGTAACATCTCAACTGACTTACTTTAGAGAAGTGTTTATGATCTCACAAGGGATTCCGAAACTTCTTTTGAACATCTCAACTGACTTACTTTAGAGAAGTGTTTATGATCTCGCAAGGGATTCCGAAACTTCGTAACATCTCAACTGACTTACTTTAGAGAAGTGTTTGTGATCTTGCGAGGGATTCCAAAACTTCGATTGTTTTGAAAGCTTCCAAATCATTGAAGCTGTTTAAATTGACTTCAGTTAGAAGAAATGCAGTTAAATATACTATATGGATTATTTTAAACAATTTTATCCATTTGCGTGAAGTGTTTTTATTTACGACTGCTCTTCGCCATTGTATTAATTTTATACGTTCATTATCATGATATTAGTTTTTCCACAGGTTCTAGAGTAAAAAGTAGAATACATCATAGCTTTGGCCCTTGCTGTCATTGTGGTTCTGTCAATACTCTGACAGTTGAACTAGCAAGAAAACATCAACAGTGAACAGTAACAGCAATAAAGTAATAAATTTATCGCAAATTTTCCTTTTCTAGGTCTTACTCATGTTGATTCAATTTTTGTCCATGCTATTTCTATTGCAGGCTATAAATATTTTCAAAAAAAAAGCGATATATTTTGCATTTTTTATTAAAAGCTGAATGGAACAACGAGTTCATTTAGTCTATGGCCATGGACTCAGTTCAATTATGATACATTCAGCGACAACTGATTGCGCTGAACTATTTAATTACTCAGTGCCAGTTGAATTTTTGCTTCGATTGAGATGTGTCCTGATCTTACTGCCATTCACTGATGATTGTAATGTTTACTAGGCTTTTGTACATGATGCTTTTGTTTCCCCACTAAAATGCTCCACCTTAATGCTCCAATTCTCCCACTAAAATGCTCGGTCTCCCCGAAAAAAGTCACTAAAATGCTCGGATAACGGTCATTATACAAACGGTTTTTTAATTAATTTCAACATTTTTAACATCATGTGACTGTCAACACTTACAAAAATGTACAAGTGTTGCAAGCAGCAACAACTTATAACAAGTTCATAAATAAAGCCAAAAAAACATAATCCACGAAATCATCTGAGGTTAAGCCGAGACTAGCTCTTCAAACGTAAAACCGCTGACTTGTCCTCAGTCTCTACTCAGCTTTTCAGGGTGGCATTTGCTGTTTTTGTGAATTTTGAGTTTTAGTCTTCATTTTCTCTAAGAAAAATAATTTCTTTTTTAGTTTCTCGAAAAAAAAATTCCGGGAAAATGCCACTAAAATGCTCGAATAATGCTCAATGCTTTTGCCTCACTAAATGCTTGAAAAAATGCTAGCATAATGTACAAAAGCCTAACGTTTACTTTATTAAATTAGTTATTTAATTGTTTAAATACCTCCCTAATTAATTAATTAATTTAAACTAAGAGAAATTAATTAATTAATTAATTATTTGAAAAGCAATTTTAATTTAATTAATTAAATTAAAATTGATTAAAAAATACGGTTATTTTTACTTCTTCCTGGCTGGCAAAAACGTAATGTAAAAATTGCTGGGAAAACCAGCCTTTCATAACTTGTGCTGGCTGGGTAAAAGCAGCCCCCAAACTGCTCCTGGCTGGCTACTTTATTTAGCTATCGTCCACTAGCTGGCTGTGCGGAGCGGATATTTATTTCCCACGGTTGTTAAATATTAACTATTTATCTCTTATTAGATGTCAATTAATAGTTTCGAGCAACTACGAGTCAATTTTGAAAATTTTCCCGTTGGGCACTCCTGACAAATGGGGTGGTCGACTGGGGCCATTTAAAGGTGGTTCAAACTGCCGTCGATGGTCTTCAAAGTTTTACAAATACTATCGGCCATCGATCGATCAACAGACTTTGTTTGCCTGTTGCTTTGCGAGTACTACTAGTGAATAACTAGCCTACGTAGCAAGCGTTTCTGTGAAAAATGGAGCGAATAAAAGAGGGGGAGGAGGATTTAGAAAGAAGGAAACGCTTGAAGATTGAAAAGCTTCATGCCTTTCATGCCTGAGTGCGCACACTGAGATTTCATGCTGTCATCGGCTGTCATAAATCAACCAATAAAATCTTCGGTCTTCCGTAGGCGAAGTGAACTTTCGAGCACGTGTTGAACCAAAACAAACGCTTGTCAAAATATTTGTAATTGCAATTTCAAAGTTAAATTTGGTAATTCAAATTCAAGCTACATTTCTACAGAAAACCTTTTCAATCCATCTAAAAGGAAGGACTGCAAGGGCGAAATTTTAGCACGAATCTCTGCCAGAAAGTCGCGTTTGTTACTAGTAATTGCAAACACAAAAAAAATTTTGAAACACAACACAACACAAAATTATCGAAAAGCACAACAAAAAATTATCGAAACACAACAAAGTCGACGTAAAACACAAAACAAACACAACGATTGATGGAGAATTGATGTGCTACTATTCAATTCATAAACCCATTCTTTCTCAACCGCTGATGCGTTATGCGCCTTACAAACTGCCGCCATTTTTCGTGACCATTTTGCTTTCGCGGAATGTTTTGTGCAAACTGTGGAGCTGTTTTAAAACAATTCTCTGCATTTTGTCACGTTTGTGGACAAAAGGTAGAAAACGACATTGTTGGCGGGTATGAAAAGGATAAAGGCGCAACAAAATGCTTGAGCTTCAAAAGCTGTGCTGCAAAGTGCTGCAAAGAAAAGCGAGGAGAGGTCTACCCATATATACATACATACATATACATACATACATACATCACCTTTATTTCACCTCGGAGTTACAAGAGTAGCTGTATAGCTAATTTCTCCGAGAAAGAAAAAGAGGAAAAAAAGAAAAAATATAAAAATAAAAAAAATAAAAAAATAAAAAAAAATAAATAAATAAAATAAAATCGTATATTATATACAGTACATTAAACTACTATTTACATAAGTAACAATTGCATTGATGTTCGAAAGAAATTTGAACTCATTCAAGGACGTTAATGACCTCAGGTCCTCTGTTAGTTTGTTCCACATGTTTGCAGAAGTGTATCTGAAGGAGTGAAGACCATAAGTGGTTGTATTAACGTATGGGATGACAAGTTTGCTTGATCCTCGTAGGTTGCGTTCAGCACATCTCACTTGAAAAAGACCACGTACGTATTTCGGCATCGTTTCAAAGCGAATTGCCTTAAAAACTGTTTTCATCATGTCTTGGCACCTAATACTATACAGGTCACTAGTACTGAATTTGCTCAGTAGCTCCTGATAGTGCAGAGACTTCTCGTCCAGAACAATCCTGAGCGCCCTTTTGTTAAGACTTTCTAATTTATTTCTATTTCGAGCCCCGCAAAAGTGCCAAACTGCTGAGCAATATCTAAAATATGGAACAATGGCTCTAAGAAGGGAGAGAAGAGGAAAGAAGAAGATCCACATCTAGAACAGCATTTGTACGTTTCCTCAAGCTCCCCTGAGCGGTCCAAGCGTTTTATAAGGAACACATCCATGTCTCACCACTTCGAAGAAATCGAAGATGGCGGGATTTAGTTAGGCGCATATAACGTGTCAGCGGTTGACTAATTTTTGTCTATAAACACAGACGTTTCGGGGACGTTTCGGGTGTATTACCCTTCTTCAGTGTACGGTTATTTTTCACACTGAAGAAGGGTAATTCACCCAAAAAACTCAACAAACTACATTTGCGTGGATCGAGAAAACATTTTGCAATCAACACTTGCTGAATTACAATATGTTGAGGATTTTTCAGTTACATTTGAAGTTGATTATTATTATTATGATTTTGAATTTCATTTTTTTAATGAAGACAAAACATGTTTAGGATGAACACCATCCATTGTCAGCTGTCAGACAGTGAGAAATAAAATGAAATTATGCAATAGTGTGACAGAGTGAGATATTAACAAGAACAATTAAGCAGAGTTGAGGATTCTTCCTCAAGCTTCCAATTGAAAATTAAGGAAGCCATGTCTTGAAATTCCTAGGTCAAACATCTCAATTTATCCCTTTCGTGGCTTAAAATAGTTTCATTTTTTTATTTGTGCCTTTATCCTTAAATATTCTTGTTAATATCTCACTTTGGTCACCATGCTCTTTTTGAATTAAAAGCCTCTAAAGCTGCAATTTAAGGTGTTTTAAGCAGGCCACACTGCTGCTATGGTAACCTATTGTGTCACGAAAATGATATCAACGTGTTCACCGATGATTGGGCAGTTTTTGATCGGCAGGTACAAAACACAGGTCACAGGTCACAGGTCATTGTTTTACCTATACTGAAACAACCCAGAACAATGACCCGTGACCCGTGACCTGTGACCTGTGTTTTGTACCTGCCGGTTTTTGATCCCATGATTGTCGCATCAAGTGATAAAGACTGGTTTTAATTGACCCATCAAAATCTAACTACTGGAAACTGTTTTGAGCCACCTTAAGGATATGGCGATTCTTTTGGCTATCTAGTCATCAATGTTTGTATTATTGTAGGACATCAGCATGACCACAACAAAGCAAACCGGCTTTCACGCCGGCTTTCCCTCAGTGAGATCCCGTAGTTAGACCTGCCCACAGGTGTAGCTGTCAAAGCCCAACTTGAAACGAGAAAATTAAAAATTTGACAGAATCCAGAGGTGCAACAAAAATGAGCTTTTAGTCGGTCTATAATATTATGTGAATAGATTTGGCAAATGGTTTGAGCAGAAAGGCGTATTGTTAATTCTTTGGTGAAGCATACTTTTAAGCAACTTTTAACATTTTAACTGAAAGTTTCTATGCCGCCTACGGTCCAAAAATATTGTAACTTCACATTTTTTCTGTTTTATGTCCATACATAAACATGAAGGAATTTGGTGTTTGGTGTAATGGCTTTCCGTTTCATTCAATTTTCTTCAGTTGTTTTCCGTGTTTCTTCAGTCTGTGACTTCTGTACTGGTACAATTGTAACTGTGTATAATCTCTTGTAAGCAGGCAGGCAGGGTGGCAGTAAGATAAGTAGGTAGGTATGTACGTTATGGGGGCGGGTTTTTTAATTCTTTGAAATGTGATCAGTGTAAGTAATTAAAGATCATTAAACATTACCCTCACGCAATTATGAACTAAACACATCCTGCGGGAAACTGTTTAAGCGCATACTGGAGCAATCCCTGGTGGCGTGTGCTTGTACCTCAGCCAATGCCATCTACTGCATAACTTGCACTCTTTGCAAAAAGTTATACATCGACGAAACAGGGAGACGACCAGGCGACCGATTCCGAGAACACCTTCGTGATGTAAAGAAAGACGACAAAAACGCAACTAAACCGGTCGTGAGACACTTTAATCTCCCCAATCATTCTAAGCAGCATATGGCGGTCTACGGCCTTTCCCTACATCACGGAAGCACAGAAAGCCGCAAAACTCTAGAACAAAAATGTATTTTTCAAATCGGCACTTTTAATCCTCACGGTATCAACAAATGCTTTTCATTCAACTAATTTATACTCCCCCCCTTTCGCGTTACCATGCACCAACCAATAGTGTAGCTCCATCTTTCTGTATATAAACCACACACAACCCACAATTCCTTGATTCGCTCCAACAAAGGGCTAACGCTCGCTCGAAACGTCAGCTTTCGAATCTCTTTATGGTGGCCAATTCACATTATCAACCCAGTTGATAAAACCAAATTATAAACAATTATTGGTTGAGGTTTTTGTGATATCCAGAATAATCAAGGTCTCGGTAAGGGTTATCAGCCTCAGCCGAGGCCGATTTGAAATTACGAGCACGATTACTCCCTGAATTGTACGACCCGAGGTCCAATTACTAATTAATCGTATCTATAACAAATTTCGAAATTAAAAATGTCTTTTGAGAACTTCTTTTGAGCGAAAACGTCTGTAGCGCTTTTCCTAAGTTTTGAAAACTGTAGAAAACTTTGCTAAGGAAACCATTAAAGCGCGTGTAATTGACGTGAAAATCACGTGGGTATCCAATTACAGGTGTCCGATTACAAAAAGTTCAAATCGGACACCTCAAATTGGACACCCACGTGATCGCGCGCCGATTACGTGAAAAATAGGCGCGCGGAGAACCAATCACGATCGGGAATTTTGTTATAGATACGATTATACATTGAACGAACGCAAAAACATGGAAGTCATGTTTCTGCTTCTTCACTGACGGTAAGCAACACGAATCGCGCGAAGTTGACATGATTACCCTTGGAAATCATGCATTGCGCGCGCAACCTACAGATTATTCACTAATCTGTAGGTACAGATTAGTGAATAATCTGTAGGTTGCGCTGTTCCCCAGAATTAACAGTAGGCTTTTAGCCAATGAGAAGACAGATGGTAACTACAATGTATAATAATGCTTAATAATGGCCTGACTTTACATGTATACAAACTTAAACAATGTGAACACAACACCTATCAGTTCAGTATGAACATCAATATTAGTTATTTTTACTGGCAACAATGATGAAGGTCTTGCATGTTTCAATGTATTTAGGACTGCCAACCAGAAACAATGCTAATGTCATCACTATCATAGCTGCCAAAAGTTTAAACGTCATTGCTAGCCATTTTAATCAATATATGTTCATAACATTTCTGCTGTGTTGTCACTGTCTCATGGATTCACTAAAGTTGGTGGTATTTCTAAATTATTAGGAGATACATCAGCTGTTCCTAAAACCTCCCCACATGGAATTAAATGCCATTGTGCTGAATCACGGCTGACTTCCCATCCATGTGTCGGTTCACTCTGTTGCAGTGACGTTTCCATGGAGCTTTCTCTTCTGCTTGCCATCCAGCCTTCTAAATCAACATCCTGAGACTTTTCTAAATCATTAGATTTATCACAGGCTGAAGAAAACGGTCCAAGATAAATGGAAACCAGACATTGAAGTTTTTCTTTTAATACAGCATCAATTGAAGGAATGTTCTCTAAGAACAACGGAATAAATGTCACAGAATATAGTGTTGGATTATCCAGTGCAGTTCTCAACAAGTTCACCCAAGGCAGATCACCAGTCAATACCAGAGAACGTTCTCCCTTTGATTCTAAAAAGTGCTTTACCCATCCAGAGTATCCATGAGAATTGCCAGGAACATTTAAGTGATTTTCAAGGAAGTAAAATATGATAGAGGCAATAAACTCTGAAGATGCTTTATCAAGTGCCTCTATTAATGGCTTCCACATGTTGAAAATCTCGACAGGAACATCAGGAATGAATGAAGCAGAAGAGCTGTTTTCTGTTGGCCACTTGGTTTTCAGTGTGTCTAACTGTTCACAAGAGGGAACCAGCATGCCTCTTTGATACAAAACACTTGGCACAATGGACCTGAATTAACAAATGAAATAATCAGAAATATAATATACAATCTCTCTTGACTTGAATAGTTTACAGGCATTATTATTTTAATTATTACTTTGATTATGCTCAGACGGAGAAGGTAAAAAAAAAAACAAATAAAAACATCCGAGTCTCTTGGCTCTTGAACATTTATCACTCAGAGACAAGTTGAATATTTGTTTCATTTTTGAAGTCTTTAGGCTGACTTGTAACAAAAACTGTTATTTGTGACCTCATGAAGCAGGGTAACAAGAATGTTGTTTTTCTGGAAGGATGGCCTGGATGAAGCTCATTTGGCTAGCTTTCTTGGTGCAATTTTGCTACCAGTAGTGCCAAAATTTATGTGGAAGCAACAACTTCATGTGTGGTGTATAAACCTTTTGCTATCTCCTTACACAGAAAACTATATCTCTCATTCTATTCAAACCACATCACATTAATAACAAGACTATTTCAAGTTTAACTTTAAAAAAATGGCTTGTCTTGACTTTTCAGAGTACACCTTCCTACAATGTACATTTAAGTGCCTGATACTTCACTTTTAAGGTAGCATCCCACCCCAAATGTGACCATTTTGGGAAAAAAAATTTTTCTCGATAGGAAGACTGACCTTACTCCTATCTTTGTTTAAAAAAAAAAAATTCGAAAAAATATTGTTTCTACGGGAAGTTATGGACAAAATAGTGTTTAATGTCATTGAACCAGAAGAACGTCTCTGAAACTGTTTTGCTCTTTTTCTCGAAACTATATTTTCAAGAAATTGGGCGCACGTTTTAAGTTCGCGTGCAGCGAATTTTCAACCGTTTTGGCTCAAATTTGGGGAGAAGGTTCCTATACAACGTAGCTCAAAAACCGTGTCGGCGTTTTTCTTTTTTTCAGTTCTTTCTAAAGTTATAAATAAATGAAGTAACAAGAGCGATATTTTTTCGAACCTCGAAGTTTAACCAGGCGTAAAAAACAAACCAGGCAAGATATCAAAATTCGCCGACACGGTTTTTGAGACAAAGGTGTTAAGAACTCGGCGCAATGTTTGTCACTTCCTTCTGATCACTTCCGACTGCACAGGAACTAAATATTTGAAGCCATGTACTTTTGCAAACCGATCGCTATATTTTTAAGACATTTATCTTTTTGCTTTTAATAACTACGGTATGGTAATCTTCAATTATTAAGCTTTCAGAAAATATATAGTTTGCCAGGGTTTTTATTTAATGTCTCGCCTTGAAACGGTGCGAACGCGAAGCGGTCATTTGGGGTGGGATGCTACCTTAAGTTCACTTGGGCAAGGTAATTCATATTACTGGCGATTGCTCAAAAAAGTAGGTTTCATTAACACAGTGTTACACGTACCGTTAGCAAATTATGAAAGAATGACATCAAAAGCACATGAAGATCTAAATTTTCAAAATTAATTAATGTACAAAAATGGATCTTCTACGAATGTACAGTACTCTAGATGCAGATGTTTGAGACTGCAAATTTGAAAAATGTTCCAGACCTGGGAACATTTTGGAAGGTTTCATCCATGTACAGTTTACAGTTGACATACACATTGCACAATGCAATCAGGAGTGATGTATTCAGTATGTGCAATATGCTCATAGTTCTTTGCTACAGAAGCTTTTATTTAAAACTAGACGATGACTATTCTTATTTACATGTACCAAAACTGAAAATGTGAAGTACATTTAACTGTTTTGCTGTGTCTTGTAATGACATGTGAATTTTAGATAATGAACAATTGGATTTTGATGATGCCATCATTCATCTTACTGGGCCACTAAGGTAACAGAAGTTCAGTTGGTCGCTGGCTCAAAGAGTCACTTGTAGCTGGTAGATTTTAGACCATACTTATTTTTGGAAATCACCAGAGTGATAAAATGTAGTAACTAAATTTTGTCTAGTGCAGTGTCAATCTCGATCATGTAACCTAAAAATGTTTGTCACATGGATACTATTAATTCATCAGGAAAGCCAAAATGAAGTTTCATGAACTTTTGCAAGACCTACATCAACAAGAAACCATTTATAATTGACAGAAACCTGCTTTAATAAATATACTCCAAAATTGACAATTTTTGAGAATTTTCAGATAGATTTAATAGAGACATTTTCTCCAAAAAAAGAACTTCACAGATAAATATTGATTCAGTCTATAGAAACGGAATTATGAAGGTAGCAAAAGTGTTGCCCGATAATCTGGCAAAAAAAATGAAACATGTTGGGGAATGTTTTTCATCATTCTGAAAGCTACAATGATTTAAGCAAAAGCATTGGATGTTTTACAAACTCCTTAATTATGTTTGAGGTTACCAGATATCTCAGAGATGTCTCACGTCCAAGCGATGTTATGCATCCAGTTTAAACTGTAGATACCTACACCCTAATATCAAATATAAAGCTTATTGAGTTGGCTATCAAACTATCCGTAGAATTTTGAAATAAAATGAATAATTGCCAAATTTTTCACAACCTCTAAATGCAAGTATCAAATCACCTTTTTAGACTCTTTTTAAGGGCCAAATTCAAAGCAAATTTTGTTTTTTTGCTAAAAGTGCTAAAAAACTGTGTCTGCATTTTGCCATATTCAATTTCAGTGAAAAGTTACAGAACGTTTTTGAAATAGCATTGAAAAAATATGAAAAGCACATACAAAAATCGCTCTCGGAGAAAAAATATTTCAAAACGAAAAATTGTGATGTACAGGAACTGTCCAAATTTGAGGGCAAAAGAACAAATTTCTGTGGATTGTAGTTTTCAAAAGGTGATTCGGAGCTTCTTGAACAATTGGAAAATTCATTTTAGATCAAAATTCTTGGTACAGTTTGATAGCCAACTCTATAAGCTTTAATTTGATATTTAGATATATTTAGGGTTTAGGTATCTGCAGTTTGAATCCGGATCGTCTCGCTTCCTTGCTTGGATGCATGGCACCTCTTAAGGATGTTCGCGCCCAAAAGCTTCCCACGCACAGATTTTTTTTAAACTTTGTCTACAGGTAGAAAATGATAAGTTAAGATTAAGAACGTAAAAAAAATCGGGGGTCACCGAACTCGTTTTGAAGATAAGGCGTATCACAGACCATAGCTTTTCTAGGATTCCCAGTCATTTGAGGCGATTTTGCTCAGATTCATTACTATCGGCATATAGTTAATTTGAAGAATCATATCTAAGTTATGTGTGTTTAACGCAGCATACATAGGCCTATTTGATAGATCTTTGCTACATATGTCATTAAATCAGCTAGAATTAGCCTTAAAAAATACAACTTCTAAGTTACGCACACCTGTATCCACGTACAAATTCGACCCTATTTGAATAGTATATGAGAAATAATTAAAACTTCCCACGTACAGATTTTTTTTGTTTTTTAGTATAATGAAAGAATCAGAAAAGGAAGTGATCTGCCGAAAAAAAATTGGGGGTCACCGAGCATCTAACAAAAATATTCGCACACAAAGTTAACGCAAAGGTCATCAGCTCTTATTTTGTTGAGTTTTCGACTCGGTGCGCGCGCTTGAAAATGACGTGGCACGCTCGTGACCAATGAATAGCGTGCGCACTAGAGATGCGCAGTAGCAATGGGTGCGAACATCCTTAAGGTATATGGTACTCTTAACTGTTTGTCAAAACAAATCAGGCAAGTGATCAAAAGTCAACTTTCGTCATTCGCCTTTGTCTTGCTGAAATCTGATCAGAAACAAACTTGGTATGTAAGCTTCTGTGCCTTTGGGAATTAAACCCTATAATTATGCAAATAAAAATCATTCTTATCTATGATTCTTAAGCTTTGCCAGGGTTTTGTTTAAATGACTGATAGTACAGAGCTGCCAAATAATGTTGGTCATTTGGAGTGTATATATACCTTAAAGGCTGAATGCATCTCAGTTTTCTAATCAGTTGCCTAGACAGAGCCATTTTTCTTCAAATAAAAAATTCTGGAAAAAAACGATGCTAATGTGGCCATGAAGTGACTTTTTCACTGACCATTAATGGTGAGACTTCACAACACAAAATTACCTTGAGACAACTTTTTTTCAGATCACATATGAGGATGTGAGTGCTGTGAATTCAAACTTTTTAAAATATACATGTAACAGCAGTTTTACTATAACTACTGGTCAGTGTAAAATGCTGCCCGCTGCAGCCAGGGGAAAACCTGTTTACCCCTGGTCTGCAGTTCCCATTTTTCCACCAGTCCACCTTTCACTTACCATAAATTGCTCATAGATATCAAGCTTGCAATCTCGTTTGATAGATCTGTCAGTTCACTGTTGCTCTTGAACTTAGTCGTTTTCTTTCTTTTTAGAACATGCCTCAAGGCAACATCCCTATACTTGTTAAGCAGCTGCTGTAGTTTCTCCATGCTATCCTCGTGCATGCTAAGCTGAGCCTCCCAGTATTCGTCCTGCAACCACGACAAACTAGCGCGTAAGCCACAATGCAAAGTTTCCATTGATGGCAAGTTTGCATGTGTTGCTTCGTGCCTTAAGTCAACAAGCCAATCAGGTAAACCAATTTCTTCCCCAATTGACTGCACTGAACGTGCAAACTTTCCTTTCTGAACTTGATCAACCATACCATTGACAAAGCGAACTATTGCCATTGCTAAAGTCAATCGCTCTTCGACGTCCCGTGTTCCTAAATCCACTAGTCCTAAATGAGCCGAAATAAGATTTGCTGTACTTTCGATTGCAAGGGGAAGTTTACCCATACTTCGGCTTTTCCATGCAGCTACACGATCTACTGCTCTCCTCTGAGCATCTGGATTGTCAAAGTTGAACAACGTTCTATAGACATACAACCATTCTTCGCGATCTTGCCAGCACACTACACGTGCTGCGGAAGCCATTTTAAGAAGCACATTTAACTCGAAAACACGAATAGCGTTAAGCTCTGCTCTGAGCAAACCGTGAGCCTATAGGCTGCGATAACAGTAACAGATACAACTAAGCCTCGCACAAAAGTGAGGAAAAAATTAACACACATCCAAAAACAGAGAGCCGCTTTTCTGTGCGGACCCAGTAGTGAGTTGACAAATGCTCACTTTGTGAAATACTTCGTGTAAGCAATATTGTTTTGACACATTCGCGACATTGATCAATAGACCTCACTTCCCCAGAGCCTCGTGCTGAGGTCTATTGTTGTTAGGCTGAATTTTAATATATCGAAATCGGTCTATTATCTACACCGTCTACAGTAGGTACAATTCTCTGCACCGTCAAGAAGGTAGAATTATCTACACCGTCTACAGTAGGTACAATTATCTACACCGTCTACAGTAGGTACAACTATCTACACCGTCTACAGTAGGTACAACTATCTACACCGTCTACAGTAGGTTCAACTATCCGTCTACAGTAGGTACAACTATCTACACCGTCTGCAGTAGGTAGAATTATTTTTACCACAATTGCTGCTAATCTCGCAATCTGATTGGCTAATTTGCCGTGGTCGATGAGAGTCCATACCACGCTGCTCGCGTCATTGTGTCACGCAACTGCCTTTTTCAGCTCGCGCTCTGAAAAAAAACATTTTCTTTGACGTTGATATTGTGGTAAAAACAAATCGAAATGCGCTTAATTTGCGCTTAATTTGTTGCGGACTCACTCGGCTGCGCCTCGTGAGTCCACAACATTTTGACCACTGTGATGACGCGTATCGTTGTCGATAAGAGTACATACCACGCTAAACCACATTCGATTTGTTAAATATACCGTCTACAGTAGGTACTATCACCACTGTTTACAGTAAGCACAACTAAGTACACGGTCTTCGGTAATTACAACGATAAAACTCCTGGAAGCGATGGGCTTACACTATAATTCTACGTGTTTTTTGATCATTCATCTGGTCAGGAATTGGAATGTTTCTAGGTGACTCGTTAATTTACGCTGGATAAAAAAATGGAGACCAATTTCTCTAAGAAATGTCGATGTTAAACTGGCTCAAAAGGTATCACTAAAAGGCTAGAGAAGGTCTTACTATACATATTATTCATTGTGATCAGAATGTCTTTGTGAAAGGACGAACCATTTTTGGTGCAGCTCGTATGATTAGCGATGTTTTGGAATTTACAAAAATGCGAGACTGCCTTAGATGAACTACTCAAGGTAGCCTGAGGACCGTTGAAGGGATGGAACTGAAGATGACTTAAACAAATCTTTCGCCATACCGAAGATGATCTTACACAATGTTGCTCTCATTTAAAACAAAACAACGGGTTTATCCAAGAAAATAAATACTTTATTATATTCTTTTGTTTGGAAGGGAAAGGACAAGTGTGTGTGTTTGTTTTTTCAAATACCACTAACGCTATGAGGATTCCATCGAGCGATGATTAATCGACAATTGGATGAAAAAAGAGGGACAAAATCGTCGTCCAAAGGTATATACACAGAGGCGCATTGGTATTCCATTCTAAAATTCTAAGCAATGTTGTGCTGTTTGAATAGTGTGTAACTACACTGTCCTCCGAACGTAATTAATTTTGTTAGTAGTCAGGGTAAATTGTGACGTTATCGTAATTATTAATCATGAATTAAAGTTTTTCATAGAAAACGAGATATTAAGTGAATGTAGAGTGAGTGAGTAGTTCTGATGCAGGACTCAGTATCACAACTTTTCAAGGTTGTACTCAAATTTAATTGAAGTCTAATCTGCACCCCAAAACAATTACAGTTGGTGCAGCAGTAGCAGCAGCAGTAGCAGAGCGGTAGCGGTAGCAGAAGCAGTAGCAGAGCGGTAGCGGTAGCAGAAGCAGTAGAAGCAACACCAACAGCAGCAGTAGTTGTGGTAGAAATAATGATATTTTAGTTAAACGCGTGATTTATAGCATATAAATTATGAAAATCATATGAATTCATAGACGTCCTACTATATTGCTCACCAGACGCCGATGCTGATTTCCCGTTCGTAAACGGTCTATGCCATTTTTAACGGTCGATGCCATTTTCGTAAACGGTTTATGCCATTTTTAACGGTCGATGCCATTTTAGTAATTGGTTGATGCCATATTTACACTGGTTTGCTTGCGGTTAGCTCTTATTTGATGTTTGGGGCAACTCTATTATTAATGTTTAAGAATGTCACGTTTTAAAATTAAATTTTGGGGAAATTTGGCGGATCAACCTGGTAGTGTAGTGGTGTAAGAGGGATGTCAGGAAAAAGAGGTTCCGGGTTCGATACTAGGTGGTTACTTGCAACTTTTCCTTTTTCTTTAATTTAGTAGAGAAAAATTCGTGTACAGTTGTAAAAAATTTCTAAGTGTCGCGAAAATGGCAAAGACCGTTTACGAAAGGGAAATGTGCGACGCCGATCCAGGAGAAATGGTGACTGATTTCCGAAACAACGAGTACCTTCTAGAGGGGTCCTGGGCCGTTTTCCCTTAGGAAGTGTTATGGATTATTTTTTGTTCTTTAAGTTCCCTTTCTGGAGTTTCTGAGTAATTCTGAAATATCTGACAGATTTCCGTAAAACTGTGAGAACCGGTGTGGATCCGCGCCTGCTTACAATGCCGCTGTTTTTACTACAATGTACTTAAGAGTAAAATAACTTGGAAGAGCGTTGCGAACTTCGGTTCGAGCAAATGTTAAACTATTTTCGTTCTGTCCATATGTTCATTCCTATTCCAAATGTAATCCCTCTCAAGTTCATTTTATACCCAGTTCTCTGTGAATACTGTTATCACGCACCTCGTGTGGATGTTTTTGTGGAGGATAAAAGTGCTTGTAATCTACGTGACTTAAATTCGTGTCACAGAATTGGCCAGTTTTCAGTCTTACCCTCCTGGAATTTCCAAACCTACAGTGATCTTACAATAACTCATTGAGAGGGATTATGTTGGGAATAAAAACTGTATGGGGATTAACTCTCTTGTTCTTTGTCGTCTATTGGATTCGCTAAATAATAATAATCATCATCAATAATCATAAGATATTTAACAAGAAAATTGGCAGCGGGATGTGTTATAACGTCAATGATGGAATTGGTGAATGTATTGTCTTAAGTCCTAATTAATGAACGTACCCCTGGTTAACTTGAGTCATACAAAGTCCTAATTGATAGTGAAATATCCTTGACAGTGACCATCAAGCAATGCAAACATGTTTTCTTTACACGATGCATAATAGTTTTGTTTCTTTATAATCGTAAACTCGCGGTGGCGACTTATGCATCTGGCGTAAATAGTCCCTATGTGTGTCTACGTCAGAATGCTAATTTTACGCCGAAGCCTCGCTTTCTATGAAAAAAACAAGAAAACAAAATGAATTCCCAAAGCAGAATGGATGAAAATAATGCTCACGTGAAACAGTTTGAAAGTTTCAGAGCTTTGAAACTGAGAATCTCGCATTAACGAGGATTGGGGGTGAATTTTGAGCAAGTGACGTTATCATAAATGCATGGTTTATTTTTGAGCACTCTAAAATAGTTACTTATGCAAGGTAATAAAGTATCACAGTGATACTTTAAACTACCAAAGGAGCTATCACTCTCTATTTACAATATTGTTTGAAAAAAGTCTCACGAAGTAATAAGACAACAGCATAGTTCTTCTCCATCTCCTTGAAATAAACGAAGAACGTAAGTTATCTCCATAGAAACAAGAACTGTTCGAAATGTCTCCTCAGCTTGATCGGTCCCAGATCATCATAGCTTACTTTGCAATTCCTGTAAGAGAAAATGCGAGTGAAAAAAAATACGAATTGAAGCATTTCTTATTAATTCCTGGACCTCAAAGGTAACATCAACAAGTTTACTTCGTTTCAAAAATTTACTTTCTAACTTTATAGAAATCATCTCACAATTTCTTCGAGTTTTGCCCCCGGGGGAGACTCCCTTATCAAAAGCTCGGAGATGCTCGTCTCACTTAGGAGTATAAATTTATGATTGTGATCTCACTCAGGGTGTTCATCAGGAAACGCGCCACTGTTTTTAGCCGTCAAAGTGTCTTTTAGGGTGCACTCAAAGAAATATAATTATAAGTGCTCCTATTTCAGTTTTTAGGCTCGATTTCCGCTGTTCCCTCAAGTCTGGTCTACTAGCGTGGGTTAATTTACTGTATTCCGTTCTCTTTTAGGGGTCAAATTAAACTCGAGCCACCCCCGGATTGGTCTCCTTGTTGAATTCAAATTTTCCGACGATCATCCCCGACCTTTTCATATGGGACCCCCTCCCCCTCCCCCTCCCCTCCCCTCCCACCGCCTACCGAGTTGTTTGAGACATTGAATGGAATATCTAGCCAACCTTATCTATCGTCAAAATAATTTGAGGATATCTTACCTCCGCCAATGTGTTCTTTTTAAAAATCAGATTGTGGGAGCATGAAAGAAAAAATACAAAAGATTAACTACGCTGGTATTGAAATATCATCTCCATTACTGTCGTAACACATACTAACACAGAATCTGAAAATGAACCGTTTGTAGCTGTTCTTTCTGCTGCATGCAATGTAAGTGTCGTTGCCTGAGAGAACAGAGGAGATCTGGAAACTGTGCAGTAAGCTATTGCATAGCTTTCGTCATATGCCAATGCCACGAGGCTGAATTGTTCAACACAAACGTAGCTTTTACAGTTTGAAAACTTTATTTAGATACTTAACGAATGCACCAAGATTAAAATGTGTACCAGTTTACATCATATATTCAGGGGTTTGCACAACCTATACCCTCCAGTCCGCGAACCATGTTTGCCTACATTTGATTAGATAAAGCTGAAAACACCTCTTCGTTGAATAGTGAATAACCTAAAATACGAGTAACATTCAAGAACCTTGCCGAATAAAATGATATGGTTGAATATTGACGAGTTCCTTACCAGGACAGCCTGCCTGGTGAGGTCCTGCCGCAGGTGTCTTGCCATCTGGACAGCAGCCGTATGTCGTAGCTGCACATGTGTTTGCCACCGCGTATGCTAATGTGGTAGGTGCTAGAAGATCGAGGATAACAGGTAAATGACAACTTACTAATAATGAATCATCAAACCTCTTACTGAAAGTTGTATCTAAGCGTGAACAAATATGAAAAAATATAATTGGTATGAAACGTTGCATGTAGTTAAAGTTTGGTAGACCGTAACACAAAGGATGTTTTGCGCTTGAGCCAACTATCGCCTACAAGTCCTACAAAGTTGACGTCAGAGGCAGACTATTTGGAAGGATTTAATTTCATCTGGTGTCATGTAAGCCGGGACAATTTTCCATAATTGCAAACTACTTTATTAGTCTCACGAAGAGACGGGTTGGATTTACGCCATTGTGAATTCAACTTACTTTCACAGTTAATTCCAGTCCAGTGTATAGGACAGTGACACTCGTATGAAGGTCCTTTGGCAATACAAACTCCACCGTGCTCACACGGGCTCGGGTGGCAGTGGTCTTCATCTGGAAAAGTAAATGTTAGTTCCCCTACTTCTTTATAATTAATTACATTTAGGCCAAATTGTGGTCAAAATAACAATTAACATTTTAAGAT
>OZ026604.1:16503357-16533357 GCA_964020085.1 Micromussa lordhowensis
CTCACTGAATATATTCTTTTACATAAAGTTTTTTTTGTATGTCACATAGAAATAATACAAACTAGTTTCAGTGCAGACTACATCATAAAAGAACAACTCACTTTCGCAGACAGAACCGCTGAACCCTTCCATACACAAACAGCTGTGTGATCCCATGACTTCCATACATGTACCTCCATTTAGACATTGGTTCAGGAAGCAAACATTCTCCACTGAAAAATTACGATAGCAAAAATATCAAACTAAAAACAAGAATAAAAACAATAATAAGATAAAATTATAATAACGCCAAGGAAAGTTTTTTTTCAGAGCAATTCTTGAATGCATTTTGTGAAACAGTTTCTTTTAAGAGAGATGAAATCAATATGTTACAATTATGTTAATTATAGACAATTTCGGTATTTAGTAGATCTTATACATAGTAAGGTGGAGGTGCGGTGGCCTCATGGTTAGTGCGCTCGACTCTGGAGCGAGCGCTCCGGGTTCGAGCCCTGGCCGGGGACATTGCGTTGTGTTCTTAGGCAAGACACTTTACTCTCACGGTGCCTCTCTCCACCCAGATGTAAATGGGTACTGGCGAATTTAATGCTGGGGGTAACCCGGCGATGGACTGGCATCCCATCTAGGGGGGAGTAAAAATATTCCTAGTCGCTTCATGCTACGGAAACCGGGATAAGCTCCGGCCTGATGGGCCACTTGGCTTGTATGCAGACTTTACCTATATATAGTAAGGATGAATTATCAAATTACTCCTGCCCCTATGAGAGATTTCAGTGCCTTACAGGTCAAGAGCACAGGAAATGGACGGCGCCAGGGCAAGTCAACCTCCACTGAACTCACACTGAGCACAAAGCCCTTGCGCCTCTATTCATTTTTTGAAAAGTAGAAACATCTGTTATCGTAAACAAGTGACCTTGACATGTTGGGCCTTTGTATTCTGCTGGACACGAACACTCGAACCCATCATCCATTTCGGTGCATGTTCCGCCATTTCTACAGGGGTTTGGCTGGCATTTATTTTTCTCTGAAAAAAAGAAAAAGCTTTTAACGATTACATTGTATGTAAGAGCTTTGTTCAAAATAAGATGCCATTATAAGAAAACTTGATTTAATGTAAGAAATAAAGTTTGGCAGTAGAATTCTATTCTGTAATATTATAACTTAGTGTGTTTTGGATAATTATGCTCAGTGTGGTACAGATCAAATACCACCATTTTCTTCCTATTGTTTAAAGCAAAACCCTTACAGCCAAGGAGGAAAGAGAGAGAGAGAGAGGAGGGGTGAAATGATTATTTTCGATTGCTTGCCAAAGTCTTACTGCAATTGTGTCGAAGAAGCTTAAGTTCGTTGCTTATCAAATACCGTTACCATGGTAAAAGCAAGAGTTCAATTTCCAGTCGTTGAGATCATTGTAGACGAGGCAGGTAAAAATACCTTCACAGTTGATTCCCTTGTAACCTTCCATACAGGTACAAATGTATGCTCCATTTGCTTCTGTGCAGATCCCGCCATTACGACAAGGGTTTGGATGACACTTGTTCTCCTCTTGGAAGCAAAGAAAACGTGACTGGTTAAAAGAGTAAACAACAATCCTTATTACGCACGCGTTATGTTCTAGTTATTTGGGAGACCAACACAAGTCGACAATAGCATGAAGTAACCATAACAACGGTATCTCCCATACTTTATAAAAAAGCGAATATTTATAGTTTTTATTTGCTATAGATAATAACTTTGTGAAGCATATCAAGTGCATTATGTACCTTCGCAATCCGTTCCTTTGAAGCCTGGGGTGCACATGCATTCATAACCATCCTTCACTTCATTACAGGTGGCTCCATTTTGGCACGGGTTTGGACTACAGTGACGCTCTGCGGGGTATGAAAAATCTGGTTAACTGGTTCGAGTGGTAGAGAAATGAAGTAAGCTTCCTACCAATACACTGTACTAACCTTTTTCATTCCTTTAAAGATGCATTTTGAGAAAGAGGATCAAACAAGCAAGGTTTACTTAAAACTCTCATCCGTATAGACCTCAATCCATGGCCCCGATGTATTCTTGTTGTCTATTTCCGATCAGTAGAGTGTTTTATGCGACACCCTGATCTACAGATTCTTATATTTTGCCGCCTAATTGCAATCTAACAAGAAAATTCAAAGATTAAAGCTGGAGAAAATTAAGCTTTGGCTTCATCATATTCTTTAACAACCTCAAAAAATATCAAATTACTATTTACGGGAAATTCATTGTGCAAGCACAGGTATTGCTTTTATTTCTAGCTTTCTATGTCACACTTCATGGACTCCTGTGTTCGGCCGTGGATAAAATATCTATCGCTGCAATTCTACAGACGAAACTGCCATGACAATGTACCCTGTTAAACTGACATGATTCGAATTTGTTCCTCTTTTGAAACTGTTACATATTTACATGTGTTGCTACGTCGACTTAACGATTTTATTTTAAATCATCATTTTTATATCATATTGGTCTATAAAAAGCACTAAACCTGCTATATCTCAGCACCTCTTGCTTGGGCAACCACACAATTCAGATGTCAGTTCATCCGTGTTTTCTCTTATTGGTTGGTCAATTTATGGGTCGTGATGCGAAAGTTAACAGGAGTGAAACCAGTGAACTAAACAAATAAAATTACTAACCTTCCTCGTCCTCATCTTCCTCGCCATACATTTGTGCCATTGGATCGCCGTAAAATGGAAAATGTGGATGATGCATTCCACCGAGGAAGCTCCGGGAGTAAAACGGGTTATAAGGTATCGCCATTGGAGGTCTTGGGATGCGAGTTGTTACGATGGTTCGCTGAGTCATTGGAGGCGGACGCATGAACATGAGCGGATGACCGAAAGCGTGAGGTGGGCGCATGATAAATTGTCTTTTACGCTCTTTGTTGCTACCTTTTACCGGCGAAGGCGCTTGCTTTTTCATCAGGGGCTTAGTGACCCGTGTTTTCCTATGTTTACCCTTCGAGGTGTCGCGTAATCCAAGTTTTGTTTGTGTCCATTTTGATCCATCTTGTTGTGTCTTCCTCTGCTCTTCTTTTGACTTCGTCAAATTCGAAAAATGTTCTTCCCTTGGCCTTGCGGCAATTTGACCTAGAATTAAAAATAGGGTAGTCCCTAAGAGAATTCCAACTATCCGTGGCTTCATTTCTGATGGTTTTCGTAGAGAAATAAAATTATTTCAATAGAATTTGTTATTAGGGACATACCTTTCTGTTTACGTACAACAAAGAATTTGTGATTTGCAATTGGCCACCATGAAATTGACTTGCCATTCAATTTAGATCCATTGTTCTGGATCATAAATAAGATATGAATTTAGGTTTGAGTTCAGAGAAGGTTTAGAGAACTAACCTAATTTCCTCAATTTAACTCTTGAGCTTAACAAGTGGGAGAGGACTTATCAGCTGTTGATAAAGATAAACAGTTCTGTCATATACCTACTCAGAGTAAAATTGTAACAGATTTATAAACTGGCCTTTTCAAAAGTAGGGACTACACCTTACAGAGGACAATTATCGCAGACAGAAGTCGATTAATAATATAACTGATTCTTATTAACTGAGTGATATAAGAACTTAAAAGAAACAAAGTAAGACCCTTTTAATAAATTGCCGAAATTTCTTTAAAAAACGGCAGCAAACAGCACACTACGTTTTGGCGTAACTTTCATCGGGTTTTCTCTTGGTAATTTTCTTAGGGCCGGAGATACCTCTCCTGTGACGTCACTTTGACAGTGATCTGCAGAGTAGTGTCTGCGGTCATGGACGTCATGAAAACAAATGACTTGGGTTTTTTTTGAAGTACAGCCTGACAGTTGGCTTGCATGATTCTGCGAACATCGCAACATCAGTAACACATCCCACATAACGCATGAGCAATAACTGATCAGCCATGTCCAAGCCAACGTTCTAGGCGCCAAAGTATTTGTTCTGACTTTCTAAGGCGCCCACATTTTTGGTTTAGTCGGTTGGTTACAAATTATCGAACGCAGAGCAAGATAACATTCAATACACTGCATGGATTATTGACTCATTTATGAAGAAATTAGACGTCCACGTACAAAAATGGACTCAACTAGATGATGTTTACTGCGCCTTTCAATTACATGCGGACTCTAGAACTCAAAGCTCAACGGGCAAATGCGTTTTTCGCTACCGTCAATCAAATGTTTAGCGGCTCCTCCCAGCTTCCGACTTCTGCCGAGGGCGCGGTAATCGAATCAAATCATTGAGTACAGTTCAGACAACACAGTCGGAAGCTGGGAGGAGCCGCCGAAAGTTTGATTGACGGTAGCGAAAAACGCATTTGTCGGTTGAGCTTTGAATTTTAGAGTCCGCATGTTATTGAAGGGCGCAGTACGGTAGGAGTGGTCGTGACCAGGTAGGCGTCTCACCAATCCTTGTATTGTAGTATCGGGCGTGTTACGATATCTTTTGCTACAGAGATGCACGGCGCAGTATTTCATGGACTCATAGAATCCACTGGATACTAGCACTAAGCATCAGAACTGCTCTGTCAGTGATCTTAAATTTGTAGCGGACGGCCTTTGAGTTCTCATATCCATAACGCATATCCAAAGTTAGGAAGAAAGGCTGATTCATATCTACCGCAAATCTCTTAACTGTGATCTTTGCAGAGGTAAAAATTATGACATTTATCAAATTTAAGCGCAGTTACGAGTCTTTGACTATCTCTACTTCACCAGCCTTTGTTAGACACAAGTGTTTCGTTATTTTAGGGGAGAGAAAAATGGATAATGTTTGGTTAATGATTTACAGTGTGTTCAGATGAAAAGTCAGCAATTTTGTGGGCAAATCTTACAGATTGATTTAACAAATGACGTTATGCCATGTTGCTTAATATAGTCACAGGCAAGCTAACTAATGAAAAGTTCTAGGGTGGCTACAGTCCATGCCGTCACTCAGGCAATAATGTCATGGTTTGGGGAGAATATGATAATATGCAGCATTACAACACAAAGTAAACTCTGAGCCATAACTTTGATAAAGCTAGTTTTATTTCCATTCATCGATTATTACCCCAATTGATTATGAATAAATAAATAACTAAATAAACAAACAAGCAAACAAACAAATAAATAAACAAATAGATAAATAAATAAATAATATGTACTTATTGACTGAGTGTGAGGGCCGGACGGGAAAATATTTGGCTCGAGGTCAGGACGTACGGACCAAGCGCAGCGGCCCGACCTCACTCAGTCAATAAGCATTTTATCGTATGACCACTTTTTTTTTTCATTTTCATTCTTTGGTGGAACGAGGCCTCGCGCGGCAGCATTGCTTCGTTTCGAGAGTAGTGACTTTCTTTCTGTTGCTTCGCTGTGAGTAGGTAATTGCAGCATTTCGGCGTCCGAAAGCTCACCGGTATAATAGAACTCACTCTAAGAATGTTTGCTTTCACTCATTTTCAAAGAAACACTTTTTAGCAACAAAATTGTTTCGCATTGTTTTTGCCGGGGCCGTACCCGTACGCAAGTAGGGCCGTACGCGTTTTTCCGGCCCTGTCACTTTGACGCGTACGGCCCTCATACGGGACCTTTTTCTTATGGTTTTCCAAGGAAATTGCTCGCGGGGCCGTACGGGTCATATGATAAATAACTTTATTTATATAGCGCCATGCCTACGTTCATGGCGGTTTACAAAGACATACTACAGAGAGTTAAAACCTCACACTTACATTCTCCCGTTTCAAGGAAGAAGCGAGCAGCTAGATGTTTAAATAATTCGAAGTATAATGGCAAACCAAGTTAATGGTAAACTCACGCATTCTGTGGAACATGTTGATTCGTTTTCTTTTGGGATGTATACTAAAACTGGGCATAAAACTGATGATAAAGAAACAATTTAATAGAAACCAGTGAAATTTGATATACATTTTGTCGGAAACCTTGAAAAGGAATAAAGAAATAGCTATAGCGGATATTCATTTGCCTTATGATGAAAGGTCATGAAAATATACGACATCACCATTGAATTAGAACCATTGGTTCAATTCCCTTTAACCACTGAAACGTGATGTTAACGTTTGGTCTCAAAAATCAACCATAATATATCACTAGTATGACTAATGAAAAACACCTTTTGCTTTCGCATTGATTATTTCTAAGAGAACCAGTTACTGGTTTTTAGCATTGTATTTGAACCAAAAATGTAGCTAAGAGAATGAAAAGACACTAATAACTTGATAGCAAACGTCAAACAAGTATATCGAATGTATGTATAATGTATTTACCACAATATATTTTCGTGGGTCGCAAACATAACCACTGGGAACACTTGGACATTCTGCTATGAGCTTATGAGTCTATGGCTCACTAATTGGTTTTAGAAGTCGAGAAACTAAACCACATTGTTCAAGAAAAAAGGCAAGACCACTGAGTTCTTATTCATTCAGATCTTTTGATGTGTCTTTTGATGACCTTGTCTCTTGAGGGAACTTTTGTACTCTTCCTGATGTAGTTGCTAGAAGTAACTTTTGCGGCCTTGCCGTCTGCGTCTGTAATACATGATTAACAATCAGTTAAAAACACCTTACACTTAAAACCTAATCCGTACCTTTTCAGTAAATTTCGGCGGCATCTTAGGCGAGATAGATCGTGCCATGGTTCGCGTTTACGCGGTGAGATGTCAGTGGCTTTATATGGCAGGATATCAACTTTGGACAAGGCTTCTGATTGGATAATTGCGAATTTGGCTGCAGTAAGGTCTTAAGGCGGGGGTAAACGTGAAGGCTGTTTTGAGGTCGCTTAACACGGCCTTTCTGCCAATATCTCGGTCACGTTTCAAGCAACACTAAATCTCTCTGCTTATCTCATTAACCACAGTTTGGCGGTTTTGTGTAAATTTTTGGGTAATTTTTGGGCATTTTGGGAAAGAGATTTTTTTCTCAAAGGATAGGTTAAATTGAGGAAAATATGAAATGTTGAAGATTTGATGGATTTGGAAAATTGAAATTTGAAGTGAAGAATTAGTAGACGGATACCAAACAGTCCCCTAGCAACCTGGGGCGCTCTTTTGCGGGGGTCAACTGTCTGGTAGTGTTTCCAACCCATCTTAATCCTAACAATTTCCTTTTTTATATCACTTCAAATTTCACGCCTATTCATGTTTACCCCCGCCTTAAAAGGTTAACTATGTGGTCAACGTTTTTGATGATTATACAATAGTACTGGTGCTTGGGTAAGAATATCATTAATCCTTCTCTACTGTCTCCAGTGTAAATATGCACTAAGCGTTACAAAACGTGATAAAAACTAAAATACAAAAAGGTAAATAAGACAATATCAAAGTTGGCTTTAGTTCTTTTATAAAAAGTATCTCATAAATTAAGCAAAATATATATACAAAATGTTTCAACGCTTTTTAAAAAAAGAAATTGAAAATGATCAAAAGTCGAGATCAAACATCAGCAAGATCAAACGTCGTTTGATGTTACCCTGGTTTTTATCCTAAAACGTGTTTTGAAAAAATTACTTATTAGAAATAAATTGTAAAGATAGATGACTTTTCTTCTTGTTATTTACCTTACCTCGATTGATACGTCTTTCAGTTTCTGTTTGCCTGTATCTTCGTTGAAATGTGTTTGTAGAAGCGATTCCCCTTCTTGGATAACTACTTGCAGGGTAATAGCGCTTCGAATACCACTGTTTCTGGAAGTAAGGATACCGTGGGTTCCTGTAGCTTACCGGGTTATGCCTCTGGTATCTTCTGCTATTCTTATAACCATAATATCCAGCATAACCGGGTTGATAATTAACTGGTCTCCGATATTGAATTTTTCGCTGTGCTGGTGTTCCAAGGCGAGGAACCCCTCCAGGCAGACTTAGAGTCACACTTCCGTCCCCTGGTGGTGGCTTTAGCCCAGGAGGCATGACAATTGCCGGTGCCTGGGTGATGGCTGGAGACGATGCTACCCCAGTGAATAGGGATGGTATCACTGAAGGTGAAGAGATCAGGCCAGCTGATGGTGATTGAGCGGGTATTGCCTTGGTTCCTGGAACTGCATAAGAAAGAGCAGCATTGGAGGACGTTGCTTCTAAGTTTGGGGAAGCCATATATGGCAGTGAGGGTGGAGACGACGTCGGTATGACATAACCAATTTGACTTGGAGCTGATGCCACGAGGGAATTACTGCCTGCATAAGGAAAAGAAGCCAGTGATTATGCGACGAATTGAAGATACTTAAAGCAAGTTTACATGATAGGCGTGCGTTATTGTACATTCAGCTTGCAAAAGAGGCGGTTGAGAAGGGCAAAACGCGCAAATGAAGTTACAATACGCAATAACTTCTTCTGACCTTTTCTACATGATGTTCTGTTTTGACGATCCTTGGTTCTCTCTCGTTTTGATGTTTATTTAAACTACTTTTGTTTTCAAGATTCACAGAATAATTTTCAAGTTTTTTAACAGTTTATTAATCTAATTCAAGGAAGTAAGAGATTTTCAAATCTATGAAGTTATAGTTATGCCACGGTTACGAATAAAAATATATATACACCTCCAAAACATAATTTGCATGCTGTTATATACATGAAAAAATCATTGTGTTACAGGAGGCCACCATCGCACAGGTTTTTCATTGTCTTGTACACTGTATACGCGGCAAATTAGGGAATATCACCTTATCGTGATCAGTAGCTGAGTATGTTTCTACATAGAATCAGTTCGCGCTACGCTCCAAAGGGATTAAAAAGACCTGAACAAAATTGCCTAAAGAAGTCACTGGAGGCCAGGTACTATAAACACATTATTAATGACACCATGAATGGTTGTTTTCCGTTTTTTTTGGCCCTGTAGAGAAGGACGCCCAATTCCCTTGTCTTTATGACGGCCTGAGTATCAGGAAACATACCTAGGGAACTGGAAGGACCGTAAGCCTGGATTATGGGAGTTCTGGGAGGAGGTTGACTTCCTGTGCTTGTCCTTGGGAGTGGTTGCACTGATTGTGGAATCACAATAACACCAACTTGGTTCTGATGTGACTTTTCAACCTCCGCTGTGAGACCAGCATTGGGCTTCGATGGAACCGCCGCAGTTTTCGGTGGTCCTGCTACAGCTCCCACCAGTAAGGATTCCTTTGGCACTTGTGGGGCTATAACAAGAGGTACAGCTGTATTGGAATAGAGCCAAAATTAGTGTTTGAGGGTAAATTCTCCCCTGAAAATACATCTATATGTTATAAAAAATAAACGATAGCACGTTGAAGTGTCATATTGTGAAAGATATCAAACGTTTCGGGCATAGCCCTTCTTCAGTGCTATGCTATTCTCCAGTGCTATGCCCGAAACGTTTGATATGTTTCACAATATGACACTTCAACGTGCTATCGTTTATTTTTTATAATTTTTTTTTCGTTTTAACGTACATTAATATAAGTGTCACGCATCAACCAGGATAACTTTTTGTTCATCTATATGTTAGGCTATCATTCTCATTGCCTGCGAAAGAGTTGTCTGAGGTACACGCCGAAAAATTCTATGCTGATGACGCAGCAGTACCGCAAGATTTTTAATAATTATGGTGTAAATAAGTATTCACGTCTCCGAACAAAAATCGGTTGCAGCCATGCAGATTTCATGTGCGAATGTTTTTAGGGGTACGTTATCACTATCAGAAAACTATTTGGCGGCGGATACGATGGAAATAAGCTGCCGATGAGGACTTTGGCTCCTTATGTTTTCATTCATTGCTGAGAATACGGCGAGGCCCCGGAAAGAAAGGCGACTCATGATCAAGGTAAAACTGGCCAAGTACGGGCAAAGTGAAGGGCCAACCTTTATATATAAATACCGCCGGTTACAGATGAAATTATGATCCGGCTTGCCGTGGCTTTCTGTGAAAAAGAAGAAAACACACAGTTCAGTTGCCTTACCTTTTGGTCCGCCGCCGGGTGATGCGTTCACGTCTACCACTTGAACTGCGAAAAGGAAACTTGTTACAATTATAGCATAATAACAGTATTGAATACTATGTCGCGTCTCGAGAAAGGTGAATAAAGAAAGGTTGCTTCCCGGCGTTAAATTGTGAGATAAAATTAGCCGATGAAGGCAGCAGTGTCGAAACATTAGTGCCCTTAATGTATACCCAGCCACTGAGCAGTCATAGGAAAACAACAGAATATCTCTGGTACAAAGTCAAATTTCCACTGTACTAGGTAAAAGCCAAAATTTGCTTCTGTACATAGTAAAGCCTTTCGTGGAAATTACATAGTAACTGGAAGTATAGTGACTGCGAGTTGATAAACTTCAGAAGAGGACGACATGTATCGACTTTTCTGTGAGCATTTATGAGAAAAATTGAAGAGTAGACTACGAATTGGTTACGAAGAATTACTGAACTTAGAACTGAGAGTAACATTTCTCCACAGATACACCATTAACAATGCGAAACTCTATCGTCATAATTGGTAAGGTATTTAAGAACCATTCCTGTATCTTCATAGGAAATAATCATTTTGCAGGCGCTATAGCATTTTTATGTCAACAAAGAGGGCAGAGCGCTATTGGGCGTAGTTTTCATACGTTTAACAGAACAGGAGACAATGTGAAGTGTTTCTGTGTTGTTCGAAATAACGAAAAATATGTTGATTTCCTACAAAATAGAAGTATCACTGACCTGTTGGTTTGTAGAACTGTGCAGTTAGCGGTTTGGCTGTTCCCTGCAAGGCAACTTCTGAAAAACAAACCAGATAAAGACAGACTATTTATGAAAGCAAAACACCTACAATTTGTGACTGCCACTATATCATATATGAATCATATGCACAGGACACCTGCTATCCTTCCATCTGGTCCGATTTTTTGGACCTGCAACAAAACCCCGCTCCAGTTTGGAAGCGTGTGGTCCTTAGTGGTCCAGTTTGGAATGGAATGCCGAGTGGTCCTTAGTGGTCCAGTTTGGAATGGCGTGGTCCTGTTTAGACTGGCCACACTCAATTGGTAGCTTTTCTATGAAAGGCTACTCCACTAACAAGATGACTATCTGGTCCGAGTTTCGGCACGGGTCCAGTTTGAACCGGTTCCGTGAGAACTGTCACACCCAGTCTTTTGCGAATCAATTTACAACTGCTGTAGATTATAATCTCTTACCTGCGATCAGAGGAGTTTTCACTGAAGAAGATGAACCAGCTGCATAAATTATACATAAAAAATGTGAATAAATTGGTTACAGTTAATCAGTCGGTATCTGAATAAATCAGTTACAAAGTGTCTAAAAAGCAGAGAGAGTTACCACACAAGCAAAAATTATGATCTCGTTGTGCAGTAGTGAGAACATTTGATTCATACATCACAAACGCCACTTGGTGGCGGTTTGAGCTTGGGCTATCGATTTATTCATCTCATGAGAGGCAACACTAGAGAACACAAGTGCTCAACACCCAAAGAGGAAGCATTCATAGCTGACAAACTTTTACAACACTGTTTAAAACAGTTAAAGATCAAGTCAGGTGTTAAAAAGGTATCCTCTTTTCGCTAAACGCCGAACAATATTTTCAGTTTATCGGTGCATAATGCTAGCAAGCAGGTCATGCAGTTGTCTTGGTGTTACCATAACAAAAAGTGTTGACAGGACCTTATTTACTTTCTTTGCCTATTTTGATGTTAATATGTAAGTATGACGGAATCATTTCTAACCTTCACAGTTCATTCCAATGAAGCCTTCAAAACAGAGGCATTTGTAACCATTAGAGTTGAACGCTACATCTGCAGTATTAGAAGAATCAAGACATGTTCCTCCGTGAAGGCATGGGCTTGAATGACATGCTGATCGAGGAACTGTTTTAACAAAAGTAAAATAATGACCCTGTTGTTGAAAGAGAGCAATCTTCATTCTGTCGAGACTTGATGGAAAGAGGTATAGTTTGATGTTCTGTTGTAATTACAGAAATTGTTTCATTTTCCTATTCACATTAATTCCCTTTATCAAAGCTGTTATCAAGAAAGATCGCCCTCTTGCTAGTTGATTCGTTATTTTGGATTACCTTTTCATTCCATTTCCTTCCATTATTAAAAAATATGTCAATCAAGGCAAAATGGCTTCCTTTTACAAGGTTAAAACTTAAATACTTGTTTATAAATCAGGACTGTGACAGAGAAAAAACTTTTGTTCATCTTACTTTCGCAGACGATCCCACTGTATCCAATCGGGCAGAAGCAACGGAAATCAAGGGCGTTGAGCAGTTTTAGATTCATGCCAGCGCTGTTTGCATCATCAAAACACGTGCCATTGTTGAGACACGGGTGGGTGGAACACGGATTTGTCATCACCAGTTCTGTTAAATATAATATTGAAACTTAAAGGACTTCCAAACAGGCAGTTTTAACAAATTGATTTTCACATAAATACAGTAATATTGAAGTTGATTTAGTTTTCTTTATTTTCTTGTCACCTTTTGTATATTAAGGAGGCTCGAAAGGGTATTTTTGTTGATGTAGTGTTTGCTAAACGATTAAAGATTACAAAGAAGGATATTTAATGGTGTAGGCAAACTATATGTCTCCTTGGACCTCTATAGTTGTACTATATTATAAAGGTGCTTATGACGTCATATCAGTTACCATGGCAACACCCCAGGTCCACAAAAAGGCCCTCTAAATGTCAGTTTTTGTAAAATATCTGAAAAACTAATTCGGTGACCTACCTTTTTTATCTCTTTGTTGAAAAGCTCCCTAAATTATTTACCTTTTCAGGCAGTATGAAAAAAATTTATCTAGTGGAATTTAATATATCTTTAAAAAACGCGCTTTATGGCTTGCAGAAAATTCTACTAGATAAATTTCCCTGAAACTTTTATATTTGAAGTGCCATCGTGAATGAAGCGTGCATGCAAAAAATCAAGATAGGTCACCGAGCAAACTTTCGAGCTAAATACAAATGTTTTTCGCAGGTTTTATTTCCGGTTCGCGCGATTTTACGCATCATTAACTTCCGGTGTACTGATTTTAATACTGATTCAGCTGACGCGTGCATCTTAGTTATGGCGTGTGTAGATTGCGCGCGCGCGTGCACCTAAAAACCCTTTCGAGCCTCCTTAAGGAGATGTGTAACTCTCTTTGGAATTAAAACGAGTTTTATCATCTGCATTAATCAGCAAAATTTCTCGTGTTACTTTTATCCCTAGGCCCTTCATCGTGCCGAGTGAGCGTCCACTGTTCAGGGTCATGAAACGTGTCAGATTGCATGGCTTCAGTGTATATAAACAGTCAGGGTCCAATGATCCTTTCTACTCACTTTAAGGACGTTCGCGCCCATTGCTACTGCGCATCTCTAGTGCGCACGCTATTCATTGGTCACGCGCGTGCCACGTCATTTTCAAGCGCGCGCACCGAGTCGAAAACTTAACAAAATATAGAGCTGATGACCTTTGCGTTAACTTGGTGTGCGAATATTTTTGTTGGAAGCTCGGTGACCCCCACTTTTTTTTCGGCAGATCACTTCCTTTTTTAACTCTCTACATTATACTAAAAAACCAAAAAAATCTGTGTGTGGGAAGTTGTAATTATTTGTCATATACTATTAAAAAAGGGTCGAATTGGTACATGGAGACAGCTGTGCGTGACTTAGAAGTTGTCTTTTTTAAGGCTAATTCTAGCAGATTTAATGACATATGTAGCAAAGATCTATCAATTAGGCCTATATAAGCCGTGTTAAACACTCATAGCTTAGAGATGATTCTTCAACTTAAATATATGCCGATAGTAATGAATCCGGCCAGAATCGCCTCGAATGACTGAGAATCGTAGAAATGCTATGGTCTGAGCTACGCTTTATCTTGAAAACGAGTTCGGTGACCCCCGATTTTTTTTACGTTTTTTATCTAATCTTATCATTTTCTACCGTCAGTCAAAGTTTTAAAAAAATCTGTGTGTGGGAAGTTTTTGGGCGCGAACGTCCTTAATTCTGTGACAACCCTCATATAACTAACATTTTGTGATTTGAGAAGGAATGACCGACCAATGCAGAAAAAATATCTTGTGATTTAAGAGGTTTGTTTATTCAATGGAAGTTGCAAATAACTAAACGTTTATTTTCACGATGCTAGTCAAACTCACTTTGACAGTTGTTTCCTGCGTAACCCTTGGGACAAACACACTTGTATTGAGAATGGTTTGTAAATATCACACCCTCCAATAGAGAACCATCATTGTTTGTAACATCTACACACGTTCCCCCATTTACACACGGATTTGACATACAGGCACTCTTAGACACTACAAAGGAAAAAAAAAGAACTATGAGTTGCGTTCAGTGGTGTTGTTAAATGCCTGTTTCGTGCTTGCAGCTTCATTGCTGCGCAGCGAGCATAGCGGGCGAGCAGCAACATAAACAGAATTTAAGAAGAATATATAGAAGGGGATACGAATAGACCATTTTACAGTTGTTGGCAAAGTGACCTGGCCTCTGACTGGCAGCGAGGCTGGAGTTGACCTTGTTTTGATACAGACCTCTCTGCTTTTATTGTGCAAATCAAGTTGTTCTCATGCTAACTAGTTGACATTTACATGAGAAAAGCTTGAAGGTCTGTATCAAAGCAAGGTCACTTCCAGCCTCTCTTGCATTCATGGCCAGGTAACTAAGCACACAACTGTAAAATGGCCTATTCTCGAATTCATCACTTTTTACCCGAATGCATTGCATTTAACCAGAGTGCACTGCGTCACTTTTTACCAGAGTGCATTGCGCCACGAACAACACGAGGATGTCACACCGTCGAGCCGTCGTCTTAATTCCGTAGATTTCAGTGAGAAAGATTAGTGATTTGTTTTGCTCTGATTTACCTGTGAAACGATGTGAAGGAGATCGTGCTTAACTTTCACAACTCTTGCTTTTGTCTTTAATGCAGTAAGTGAAAGTTTGTGAATCTGGATGATTAATTGTGTCAACTTAATTTTAACTTCTTCATTTCTTAGCAGTCTCGTCTCCTTGGTCGAGTTTGTAAATGAAGAGAAATTCGTCGTTACTAAAGCTTGTAGAATAATTAAAAAAAGCGAAAACCGTACAACACGCTAATGTCATATATGCTGCGATCTATTCATCCAAACATGAATTAAAGCTAAAGCGTTATTAGCATTTTCACACATCGGGATGGACGCGTCCTCGGCACAGTCTGTGAACATTCTAGAGACATTTAATGCGTACCATTACAGAATTTATAAGTTAGATTTCTGCTCCTACAATTTCCACATGTATCGATTTTCGCGATCTGGTAAAGGGAAGGTTGATGTGTATCGTTTTATGTCCAAACATAGTTTAGATCACTATGTGCTTTTTTGTCACGATCCCTTGTCACACCTCGCCATCGATGCGTCATCATGCATGAAGTTGATGCACACAAGGCCAGATTTTAAGTTACACAGCACAATTTGACACTACTTTGAGAAATAAATGTTACTGCAAGTCTTGGAACGCGCAGACAGATAAATCACTGCGTAAAATATGTCACTATCAACAGAATGTGCCGCAGCATTACTATCTGTTAGATACCCTAGTACGTAAGAGATATTCATCACTGCTATCAGAAGAATTAGATCAGTTAAAATTCAAATTTAAGAAACCAGTCGGTCAGTGAATCTTAAAGTACAAGATAATTAACAGTATTTTTTTTTTCATAAGATACACGATGTTATGCTAAGATATAAATTTTGCATAGAAAGTTAAATATATTAGAAGCCAATTGTTTTCCGTACATGGTGCTTCATATTTGCTTTTGGTCGAGGTCTTCACTGTTAAAGTAACGACGTCAGTTTTCAGCAACGGTTTTCATAAATGGCACAATATAACATAAGATCATTCACAGGGAGCCTGACCTTCACATTTAGCGCCAGTAAATCCTTCGCGACAGACACACTCAAATAATTTTTCACCATGTCCCAGATTACATTTCCCGCCATTTTCACATGGGTTGGGTTGGCACGGATCTCCAACGGCTAAAATGATTAAAAACAGAAGGTACGTTTTACATCTGTATCATTGTGTTCCTATAAGAACACATAGTTGCCACCTCAGATCTTTTGAAAGTCTGAATTATGAGATCGCAAATGACCACTGATAATGATGATATATACTATATAGGAAGAAGAAACGGTTGAGTTCAGACGTAAAACAAGAATTGGAAAAGCTTGTATCAGTTACAACTGGAATCATAGTTACTAAATATGCTGGAATCAACGAAAGAGCAATTAATTTGCCCTTTGCTTTAAAGAGGGACAAAAACTAGAGTTAAACAGTAAAATCTAAATGTGGAAAACATCAGGATGATCACTTGTACTTACGTGTACACGTAAAACCATTGCCAACAAATCCGTGGTTGCATTCACACGTTCCATTCACACAGTTTGCATTTATGTCACAACGCCTGCACTTGTCATCTAAATGAAAGCAGTGCAGTTGCTGGTTAGTTTGGTAGTTGTCTAGTTTTTCTCGCCTTTTTAGAGAGTACAGTGTAAGGTAACCCGGACGTATCACAGTAGTCTTATAGGCGACACAAAAGAAACCGAAACAAGTTAAAGTGAAATTCTCTTACTTGCGCAATGTTTTCCCGAGAATCGCAGCGGACAGTGGCAAATAAACGTGTCCAATGCATTGAAACATGTTCCTCCATTGAGGCAAGGGCTTGTGGGATAGCAAAGATCAGTCCCTGTTTAAAAGAAGAAGCAGCATCAATTTTGTGGTAGCAATGCTTTTCTTCGATTTCATTTTTAATTTTTAACACGTCACTTAAAATTTGCAAGAATAACCCATGAAGCAACAACAGCAATAACTAGACGTGCAAAATTCTTACTGGTTAAAACATTAAGATACCAGCAAAGATACTGGCAAAAAATCCATGGTTTGATCAAACGAAGGTAAAATTAAAAACAGGTATTAAACTACTATAGTTATTCGATTTTACTAAGATTTGGAAAACAATGCTTTCAAAACGACGCCGTTTGTCCAGGCAATATCTGTTATTAACACTGAGCGTTATGATATTTTCATACTTACGTTCACAAGCATATCCGCGCCAGCCTGCATGACAGAGGCAGTGGTATCCACGATTATTATGAGCCTGCAAGCACGTGCTATCGTGTTGACATGGATTGGGCATGCACGCGTCTTTTCCTAGCATGAGAAAGATCGCAAAGAACAAATTGTTTGAATTTTACCTCAGGGGACAAAAATAAATAGCAATTATTCCATGAGCCCGAGTTGGATATGAAGTGATAAAATAACCAACGAGCGCGTAGCGCGAGTTGGTTATAATCACTTCATATCCAACAAGGGCGAATGGAATTGGCTGGAATTGGCTTTGCCGCCGATTTTTATTTCGGCCATTATAGAGTGCTGGGGTGGAAAACTTCGTGCGGAAAATTTTTAAACTTGACGCACTATTTTCCATATGACGTAAAACTCCGACTATTGGTTCATAGTCGGAGTTTTTTAGCCAATCAAAAAGCTAGAAATGCAATAGTCGGAGCTGAGAATTTTATCTTTAACCTAGACTAGAAAGGCGATATCGATTAAAAGGGTATCCCGACACCTGGAGGTGTTCCTTCGAGGCAGAGATTCAGTCAGTAAGTACGAAACGACTCAAGAGCAGCATACTGAGAGAGAAAAGTTGCAGATGAGTTATGCTCCTGATCTGTGTAGGAGTGTAGAGCACCCCAAACGCAATGTGGTAGAAAACCTTTGCTGATTATGACATATGTGATTAACTCTCCGACATTTTAAAAATCTCCATACAGACTGTTTGCTAAGTATGTACAAATGATGGTTGAACCGTAATTTCTTACTTTCACAATGTGGTCCAACAAATCCTTCTTTACAGACACAAATGTAACCATCGTGGTTCTGCACTTCAGCACACAAGCCGTCATTTTTACAGGGGTTTGGGAAGCAGTGACTACTCAAAGCTGAAGAAATATACAACAAATGCTCAATAAAAAATTACAAGATTTTGCTGTCATAACTCCACCCGAATAGAGGTAGCTTTGCACACCAAGAGTGTTATGTTACTACTCGTATTTCATATACTTAAATTATTACTCGAGTCAGAAAATGCAAGCCGTTGTTCGTCGCCAAAAGGGGGGTCATGGTCCCAGGCGTTCCATGCGCAGAGAGTGGAAACTGGGGATGATAGTGCGACAGCTTGTGTTATCATGTACTCGCTCTTCGTGAACAACATAATTTACAAATTGCTGTGTTTTGGACAGAAATTCTTGGTTGATCTCACTCACAAAGATGTCGATCGTTTTCGGAACGGGTCGGTTCACCAATTATATTGCTTGGAAACCAGGCCCCAGTTGTTCAAAGACTGGATAACGCTATCCACTGGATAAATCGCTATCCAGTGGATAAATGTTAGCAAAACAAACCACGCTATCCGTTGGTTAGTCATTTATTCGGTGGATAGCGCTATCCACTTTTTGAACAACCCGGGCCTGACAAATAAGCAAAGTTCAGGCTGGTTCTCACGAGATAACAAATGAGCCATGCACGAGTTCAAACTACGACAACACTGTTAAAAACCTGACTACTGACTCAAAAACCAACTATGATGCTAAGACGAACACCTCAGATGTTAAAAAAATCAAGAATCGTCGAAAACATAACTTAGAAAATGAAGCAAATAACATGCAATTGGATAAAGAGGATACTCATCGAATCAAATTGAGTAGTAAATATTTAACTGTTGTGTTGAAATATCTTGATTCTCTTATTTGTTTTTATTGTGCTCAATAAGCTTACTTGTAAAGTACAACTTGATCTTGCGTTACAAACCCCGAGTAAACGCTCTTAGAGTGTCTAGATGCTTGTGGTAATTACCTCAGTAAGGTCTATTTCTTTTTTTCAATTAGTCTCATGCCCCCACAGAAAAAGTAATTTTCCAGTTTAGAGTAGTCGAAAAAACTTCTGAATAAAGATTCTAAAGATATATCTGCTCCCAAATGTCTAATGTAAAACATTAAAAAATAAGAAGATGTAATTATATAACCATGCAATTTTGGTTACACTGTTTGGTCGCTAACCCCTAATGCTTGATAATCATCGTTTACCTTCACATGTTTTTCCAAAATATCCTTGTTTGCAGTCACATTCAAAGCCATCTGTCTTCGGAGTGCACGTTCCTTCGTTTTTGCAAGGTGACGAGTGGCAAAAATTTAACTCTACAGATAGAAAATAATATTTTGTGAAATCACATGAGATTAAACTAACTAGCTAAAGAATTTACATCTAGAAGGTGTTTTACATGATTGCTTTTCAATGTATTGCAAATTAACAACATTTCGCCTTGTTAGAGAAAAAATGTTTACTGATTTGTGCAACCTCTAGGGGAGTCAAACAGAATAGCCCAATTTCGATATATTAAAATTCAGCCTAAAACAATAGACTTCAGCACGAGGCTCGTGGGAATAACTACAAAGTTTGTGGGGTTTATTCCCACGAGCCTCGTGCTGAGGTCTATTGTTTTAGGCTGAATTTTAATATATCGAAATTGGGCTATTGATTCAGATGGCTTTAAAGTTGCTTTGTCTCTGACCGAGTTATACAACAATACTATTCAACAAAGTTTATTATATTGTGCTACTAGCTGGCTACAGGCAGCGTTCTAATTGGGACACCTAAGACTTAACGCATGCTCATATAATGAAAATTGAAGAAAAAATTAATTAAAATTTTTCTGAATAATATTTCAGATAGAGGGATGAATTCTTACGTTGACAGTGTGATCCTAAGTATCCCGGTGCACACTGACAAGCTATGTTGTTTCCATCAGTTTTACACGTGCCACCATTTTGACAAGGGTTGTGACGAAAGCACAAGTTGGTTTCTGATATGGAATAGAACAATACAGTCAGGAGAAGAAAAACATTATTCAACTTGTACTGCTTTCTCTAGCGGTCTAAGCAGTCCTTCAGCGGAGTGCAATGTATTACAACAACAACAACAACAATCGTTTAGTTGTTAAACTAGGTTTGCCTGTGGGGTCGTGTTAACACTAAAAACAGAAGTATCTACAATCTTAACAATCCCACAATTCTACAGTTCTAATAATCTATCACAGGTTATCGGATCTGTTTTACAAAGTATGGTTAATACAGTATCGCCTCATGCCGAGAAACTCACTTTCACAGTTTGGTCCCAGGTGTGCAATAGAGCAGTAACATACGTAACCACGACCGACATCTACATCACGACATGTGCCGTCATTAAGGCAAGGGCTTGGAGTGCATTTGGACTGAACTGCAAAAATTATTATTTTAAAAGGTCAGTTAAATTCAGCTATATTTAATCTTAGCATTCTGAATCTTGTAGAAACTGCGATCAGTTTCAACCAGCATTGCAAATTTAAATCGGAAAATGAAAACAGATTAAAAAGACGAGAGAGACAGACATACTGGATGAAATTTATCTCCAAATGTTATTTTCATAACACAAGATTTATGCTATAATAAAGTTCAACTGAACATACGTTCGCATCGCTTTCCAGAAAATGCTGATGGACAATGGCATTGAAATGAGTCGCCAGTGTTCAGACAAGTTCCATTGTGGAGGCATGGGCTTGGTATGCAGGGATCTGGAACTAAGAACATATCTGAAAATGACAAGTGCGCTAAACGAATTCTGAGGACACTACTGGTAAAAAAAAAGACATTTATAATTTACGTTTATAATTTTGCTCTGCACATAGTCTATATAAACTTTATACGTAGCGCAGGGTCCGTCTAACAATCGACAGACAGTACTGGAACCTAGTCAATCTTTAAAAAATGGTTTTAACTCCACGTTAAAATTTCTGAAATAGAAAGTTAGGTTTCTTTGATAAATTGGCTCGTGCATGGGTCATGCTGAAAAAATAATTCATGTAACAAAGCAGAGTTGGATTATCTGCAGATTTATTTGGAAAATATAAGTATTCTCACTTGAACAGAGTGCTCCAACAAAAGCCTTGGTACATGTGCATTTGTATTCCCCATGGCTGAGTCCATAACAAACTCCTTCATTCTGACAGGGGTTCGGTAAGCAGGGATCGATTTCTGTGGTGAACGATCAATCATAAATTAAAACGTAAATCAAGCAAAAATTGAAATTTCATGTATACATTAAGAGGATACCGTTTTGCAGTCAATAGTTTTTCCTTAGTATTTTAATAACAGCGGAGAAATATCGGAAAACGGATCGAACAAATATCCATCAAAATATATGCATCACAGAAGGCCGGTTATTCCTTATCGTCTTTCTCCTGGTGTCGGCGCGCAACGGTGACGAGGAAATAAGTTTTGATCTCGGTTGAAAATTATGTCCACGTGTTTATGTCATACAACAAACCTCTCTGCGTGTTAGCTATTTCCTTAACCTCACTCACTCCCAGATGCCCATACGGGGCTATCTGAGTGACAATAGCCCTTGTACAACTTGTGACGTAAGGACGTTATGTATTTTGACAGCTGTAATGGACAGTGTTGTGTTACTTTTGTGCTATTGGATGAACATTTATTATGGTATAATTAAAATCGAATAGAAGATGATTTTGCTATAGTCCTATAAGAAAATGAAATGATGAAACAATTAAAAATAAAACCAATCGAGAGCAAGCCAACATAACACGATAAACTGACTCTATGTTTACATGTTAGATTGTTTCCACTCTCTTACCCTCACACAGTTCACCCACCCTCCCAGGGGGGCAGCTACATGTGAAGCCATCCTTTGTTTGTTCACATGTTCCTCCATAGGTGCAGGGATTGGGATAACACGGGTCTGCTCCTGAAAGAAAAGAAAACAGGGTCTGAAGTTAATTGAAACAAGTATTGATCTTACCAAAGTAAAGTATAGCAGATAAATCAGAGAAGAACCCGAGCTTCATTTGATAGCCGTTCAAGCAAATTCCTTCTCTCGAATAGGAGTAAAAGTGTGGAATGAAACACCTCAAGCATTAAGAAATCTTTCCAAAAATATGTTTAAAAGAAAACTCAAGCAAATTTTATTCAACATCTTAGGTTTACAAGACTCTTATATAGATTTATCTGATATTATACAAAATATAAAGTCCTGGTAATACTTCTCCTAATCTGTCCTCTTCCAAGTAATATAAACAGCAGCTGTGCCTTTAATGTTTTAAATTAGGTCAATGACACCGTTTATTTTTCTTGTCATTATGTAATATTGTCTTTTCCCCTTCTACTTTCTTAGTAAACTTCTTTTTCGTATACGGATGATTTTTGTGATTCGGCTATTAAGGCATGTCCCGCCTAGATGAGCCTTTGTTAGTTGCAAGCATGCCTTGTTTTTGTAAAATTTAATTTGAAAACAATTCAGTGTATAGACTGTACATTTACATTTATTATATGGCTCTGTCTCACAAGGACTGGGAATTACCAAATTCAGAAATTTGATTGGCTGAAATTGATATTGAAGGCGGTCTAGATTTTCCCATCTAGACCGGCATCCTGACCGGTAATGTTTTGCAGTGAAAAAATCATCGACTATTTTTATCTAACAATATTTTTTGTGGCAGTGCCAAAAAGCCTGATGAGAAAAAAAGTAAAGAGGACCACAGGCAACCCAAGCTCAAGCTGCGAGGAGATATTACTATTTTTTTACTGTTTATGCGAACTTTCAGCGAAACGTGACATATTTACCGCCGATTTACGCGAAATGTGACTCTCTCCTTGCAGCATATAGAGTTGTTGTGTTAAAACGGTTTGAATAGTTTGGTTTTCCTCTCCTAAGAAAGAGTAAAGTTACTCTTTCTTTGGAGAGGAAAACCAAAAAGCGATAACTCGCTTAAAGAGTTCTGATCGAGCTCAGAAACGATATGACAATAGAAAAGACAACAAGGCATTGAGGTAAGTCATCTTTATTGCAAAAATATCAAAATTTAGGCCATAAGGTTGATTACCGTTTTTCCCCATACAAACCTTCATAAATTCACACCGTTGTAAGACAACAACTCTAAATGCTGCAAGGCGAGAGTCACGTTTTCACGTAATCAAACTCGGCAGTTGGCGGGAAATATGTCACCTTTCGCTGGACGTTCGCATAAAGATTAAAGAAAAAAATAATAACTCCTCGCATCGTGAGCTTGGGCCGCCTCATTGCAAGGAAAATGTCAGTTAGTACAAACCAGTAACATTAAACGAATTATTTTTCTTGTTTGCGCCATATAATAAACCCGTGTGTACAGACTCACTGCGGTCGGTCTGTGCTCACGACCTTGGTCAAGACTCTCCCGTACAGACCTCCTGCTCGGTTAATAAGAGCTAAGTTATTCCAAAGATGCGACCAATAGACAGACAAAATAGACGATCCCCTACCCAAAAGCCGTTAACTTCTGACTGACACATTTAGTTAGAAAGTTATAATAAGCAAATGAACTTACTTTCACACTTGAATCCAATGTATCCTCGAGCACAATCACATTGAAAGTCAACCTCGCCATGGATGACACACCGGCCATCATGGTGACATGGATTAGGGCTACACGGATCCTTAGCTAAATTATCAACACACATAAATTACGTAAGACAGGGTTGGATAAATATTGCACCTTAGAGAACATTTTCATTGCCACGTTGGTGTTCCCAAGCAATAGGAAATGTCAAAAGAAAAATAAAAGTATTTTATTGTTTGGAAACACCAATATGGCCTCCGTGACGTCGTGTAAAAACATTGTAATTGAAGGCATGGACAGTAAAAAAGCAAATCAGGAATAGTTATCTGCCAGCCAACAGTTTTATCTGATGCACGCCCTGTACATAAGACAAAACTATGGAATAAGATGGACGATTTAGGGAACAATATTATATAGTTTTTATACCATGCCACAGAAAATGTAATCAATCAGAGTACAGGAAAGCCAGTGTATATTTCCGAATAGAAATAAAGTTTATGTATGTATGCACGATGTATGTATGTATTACTTTATTTTTTTCTACAGCTTCTTAACGGTCCAGAATCCTAACTCCTTGAATCTGATTGGCTAATCGCGCGCGCTTGAGCGGTATGGTCCGGATTTTCCTATCCCGTCCCCGAGTTACGGACCATTTTCGCTCCTAAAAGTTAGCGGTAGTTGTCAATGTTTTTTTTTTTTTACACTTCCATCGACGATTAATCAACGCAAGTTTATCTCTGTTCACTTTTATACGGCAAGGAAAGTCACTTTGACAACCTCGTTCCCAGGGCCTTTTCCCAGCCCCCAAACCAGGGAAAAGGCCCTGGGAACGAAGTTGTCACTGTGAGTAAATTCAATTGAGTGTTTTGAAGTTGTGAGAGTTTGTTTGGCTGTTTTTAGCTCGGCACTGTAATGGTGGCTAATCCTGCGTTTCTCTCGCCGTAAACTTTTAAGTAAAAAGTGAGTCAATTTCATTCGAGTTTACCTCTCTGATCGTTGCTATATTTAAGAGAATCTCTGTGACATACACTTAACGAATTTCCTCGCTTTCTGCTACTCAATTACGGTGGAAAAGTCTGATTTCGAGTGATTCGCAACGACCGACAGAAATTGTTTGGTAGTATACAATTCAAACTTTGCACGAAACTTTACACCGGAAAACAAATTTGGAGAGCTTAACTGGTGAACTTAATACAAGTAACATAAAGTAGCTCGAAATAAATTCGTTCTTTAATACATCTTTCTTTGTAAGCCAATTTACCGCAGGAAAAAAAAATGTTATTGGCTGGCTTAGGGTCGGTCCGTATAGTGAAAAACTGTGACCTTGGACTTGAAAATGCTGCCCTCGGCCTGCGGCCTCGGTCACAGTTTGTCACCATACGGACCTCCCAGCCGGCAAATAACATAGATTTATTTTTTTCCTAGAGGGCACGGTAACGAATCCTGCAATCTGATTGGTTCTTAGCGCGGTCCGGATTTTCCTATCTCTGACCACGGTCACGGTAACGGCGGGAAACAGCGCGGGTGAAATTGTCATGTTCAGGTAGGTTTCGTGAATGAACTACGGTAATCGTCGATCTTTTCCCTTTTTACACTTCCATGGACGATTAATCAACGGAAGTTTACCTCTGGCCACTTTTAAATAGCAAGGAAGGTCACTGTAAGTAGATTTAATTGAGTATTTTGTAGCTCTGAGAGTTTGTGTGGTTGGTTGTAGCTCGGCGTTGTAATGGCGCGTAATTCTGTGTTTTTCACCGCACAATTTTAAGCTAACAGAAGTCAAATGCAGTCGAGTTTAGCCTCTCTGATAGTTGCTGTATTTAAGAGAAATTCTGTAGAATATACTTAACGAATTTCCTCGCTTTCTGCTACTCAATTTACGGTAAAAAGGTCTGATTTCGGGTGATTCGCAACGACTGATAGAGATTGTGCTTGTAGTGCAACTTCAGTCAAACTGCGCGAAATTTCACCATCGGAAAAACACTTAACTGGTGAATTAGATGCAACTAACATAAAAGCAATTCAAAATAAATCACTGTTAAAGCACATCTTTCTTTGGATAGTGTCTGAGTTTACTCGCTCGTTCGTTCGTTAGATTTTTTACGATGGTTTGTAGACGGCACGTAAACCAATTCAATAACAAAGTTGTGTAAACCCAATTGTAAGCCAAATTAGCGCAGGAAAAAAATAAATAAGTTATTTGCCGGCTTAGGGTCGGTCCGTATAGTAAAAAACTGTGACCTCGGGCTTGAAAATGCTGCTCTCGGCCTGCGGCCTCGGGCAGCATTTTCAAGACCTCGGTCACAGTTTTTCACTATACGGACCTCCCAGCCGGCAAATAACATATGTGTATTATATCCGACCTTTCTATCATACGCCGCCCGTATGTCGCGTATGTATTGTGTTGGCCACTGTATTTTCTATGTCGTGGTATAAAAAATGATGCAACGCTCTCTCGTGGCATACCATGGTATATCCCACTTATTACTTGTATTTTATTATGACTCGTGGGATATTTACGGGTTAGAGACTGTTGTGAGTGTTATGTTTTCAAATACACGCACGCGCTTACTGTACAATGAACGAGAAATTTTCAATACTGCACGAAGCGAAGCTGAGTGCAGTATTGAAAATTTCGAGCTCATTGTGCAGTAAGCAAGTGCGTGTATTTGAAAACAAAACACGAACTAACAGTCTCTAACCCTTTTAATATGAGTTCACTGCTGTCGATAGACTTACAATGGCTTCCCGCCCGACCTGTTTGAATGAGAAAACAATGAACACTGCAAAGTTTTTATGCGTTATTGTAATAACGCACTCTGTCACTTTGATGTCACTAGATAACGGGAAACTACGTGATCAGTTTTAACCAATGACGCGTGCGGATTTTAGACAGTGAACGAAGATTGAATATTAATACATGGTATACCACTCGAAAGCGTTGCATAACTAGTATTTACCTCTTAAAACAAATTGAAACAGACAGTTCACGAGTCAAAGGGCCTGATTACCTGAATTTTTATTGGTATATTGGAATGCAAGTACATTAAACGATCACATTACGAGTGATATTTGAAACTTTTCTGAAAATTGTAGTTTGAAAGGATTTTTAAATATCATGACTGGTATAACGCGTTAACTGCTAAAGCTAACATACGATTACTCATTTGTTGACTGAAAAAATTACGAACGAGTGCGCGTTGATTTGCACAGCCACTGCAGTGCAAATTAAAATTTCACGATAAATTAGCCCGTTTTCGGCCAATCACAATAAAAGGTAATTTTCTGAGTCATATTATAAAAATTGAAATGCACTTCTTTTCCCTATTTTGAAGGATTTTAAAAGCTGTTTACCTTCGCAATGTGTTCCTTTGTAGCCTACTGCGCAGTGGCATTGGAAAGAGAATCCAATTGGTTCGCAGTGACCTTCGTTCTTGCATGGATTTGGAACACACCGGTCTTTCTCTGAAACATTCACATGTGAAAAAAAAAAACATTCATTCATATGAGAATCGCTTTCGGTTTGTTTTGTCACTACAATTGTGCTTCTATGTTACTCCACAGTTTTTGCAATTTTTTTTATATTGTACTTTTCATTTAAGATACCGCGCTCTCCTTTCTCCAACTGAACATTAGTTTGATTAAGTTTTACATTTAAGACTATTCATCTCAATTGGATACGAACGCCTACTTTCGCTCTGAATTTACGCAAAACGTGAAATAAATATGTACTGTATGTATTGCCGGGCTGGCTTTGCAGTTCTTGCTTACCATGACAACGTTCTCCTTTCCAGCCCCCCATGCAAAGACACTTGAATGTGTTGTTATCCATTCCAAAGCATGTTCCATCGTGCAGGCATGGATTGGACACACACAAATCCTGAACTTGTTTGAAATAAACGCAATAAAATGTTGTAAGTGCATTAGCTAGTGGTGAAATGGTTGTTAATTTAATGAAAATGAACAACTAAACGACATAAATTTTCTAAACGTTGAAGGCAGAAAGACACTGATATGGCTAACTTAACTGACTGACTGACTGGGAGATATTTCACCTACTTTGGCATATTTCTCCTCTGTAGCCAGGTTGACATGAGCATATATATCCTTCTTGCTGAAGGGTGCAGATTCCACTGTTTTTGCAGGGATTTGGAGTGCAGTATTCCTTTTCTGTTACAAGAAAGGAAACGTCAAAGCTTATACATGTCCAATTGCTTGGCTCAAAATGTCACAGTAACTAAATTTATTATATGACTAGCTCTGCGAGCGAGCAAGATGAATCAAATCCTGCGCTGTGATTGGCTGCCCGAGCGGGCAAGATGGAGCCATCTTGCCCGCTCGGGACTACCCGCCTTGTCGCGCAAGAAAAATTTCCCGGAAAGCCATATAATAAATCCTTTATTGACCAAGCTTGTTCGGTCAAGATGGCTTGATATTGACCTCGTTCTTTTTTTGCGTGTTTATGGACCTCGACTCTGTCTCGGTCCATAAACACGCAAAAAAATTACTCGGCCAATATCCAGCCATCTTGACCTCACACTTGGTCAATAACCCATACATACGAAAATGCCTCATAAGTTAGAATTGTCTGAAACATATCGAATTTAAGAACTTCAAAACTTAAGGGTCGTCTAATTATACAGAAAACAAAGGGATTGCGCACGGATCGGGCGAACCATCACGTTGAAATTCCTGTAAAGATACCAGACTCTTGGGTAACTTGTGAACTAAAAACATCATTTCTTTTTTGAGAAATACATTCAACAGATACGAGGTCTTAATATGGACTTTACCTTCACAGTCGACTCCTTTATATCCACCTTTGCATCTGCATTTATACCCATCGTCCATTTCAACGCACAAACCACCATTTTTACACGGGTTAGTGGGTCGGCAGTGGTTCTCCACTAACAAGACCACGTAAAGAACGATCAGTATGTCCATAATGAGATTTTTAAACGATATATGCATTTTTGTTGATATAAACCAATTATAAACCTTAAGTATAGCTACTTTGACTGTGTTATTATCCAGTTTGCAACCATTATGAGGACAGACACATAAGAATATGGCATCAATGTGTACATTTTGACAATAAACAATAAACGTTTGCATAGTTTACTAGCAATGAGAAATAAGAGTCAATGCTACTCCCTTGTATTTGTATTATCAAATGAGAATAGCATTGTTGTAGTCGTAAAAGTTCAGTCCTTCTTATATTAAAGATAGACACTACTGTAATAAAATAGTGCCTTTCCATCCTTTTCCGCCTGTAATAAGTAAAATAAGACATCGTGGAGTATTGGCACTCTCTCGACTTTCTCTCAAAGGACTACCAAGACTTGGATGTGCTTTTTTATTTACACAGGCTGGTGCTTTGGCGACAGAAACTGCTTTTTCTCCTGGAGATATTAATCCTTATTCCTTCGTTTAATTTTGTTGTTTTTGTTTTTTGCTTGACTTAGAGTTTGCATGCATGTGAACGTAAAACCTTTGTTTGGTTAGGGTACACTTCGTATAGTCACTTACCGTCACAGTTTTTTCCCCGAAATCGACTTCTACAAAGGCAGCTGTACCCTAAGGGAGTTTCTTTGCACGTTCCACCGTTAAGACATGGGTCAGCTTTACAAAATTCAACCACTGCAAAAATCAATAGGAGGTAGGCCCACCTTATGAATACGGTGTACGCCTGGATGGGACCTAATGGTTTTCTTTCCAGTTTTGTAATGGGCGGGGGGTGTCCCATTTTAACCTCTTTTTTGTCTGAGATGGGGTCACTGAATGCACTGACGGGGTTGCGGCTTTCCGCTTTTGTAAAGTCAAATTTTTAGAATTCATGCTGTGGTAAAACCAAGTACGAGTCGTTTGGCTTTTATATTACCGATCTACAGGTTCTAGATAACTAAGAAGGCTAAAAGAAAAATTAAAAATGGCCGTATGGAATTAAAGCAGGTGTTTCTGTGTCGTATTTAGGTCTTTTTAGTTGTTTTCCAACGTAGAAGTTAAAGTAACTTGGAGAAGCGTCCTCTACACCTCCGGTCTGGTATGGGGTATACAATTTATCTGTTACATCAGAGATGATGTTGCAAATTTGGGGTTGTTAGTTTGACACGGGGTAGTAGTTCCAAGACCAACCGAACACTTCTACCCTATTTGTTTTCACCTACTACTATTGCTAAGCATTCGCAGAAGATAATAGTGTGCACACTAAATATCCAAACTTTCCACTAGTAACCCACAAAAATATTAGAGTGAGTGATTATATTACTTTCACAAGCTTTTCCTTTGTATCCTTGTCTGCAGAGACATTTAAAACCATCGTGAGTTGAAAAGCAGCTGCCACCATTCTGACAGGGATTTGGAGAACAATTATCCAGAGAATGTTTTATTGCGGCTGGAAAAAAAATATCGTAATGAGGATTGGATAATTGGCAACTGACAAGATAAGTTCAAACTTGACTCTGTTAAGGCGACTCTTACCACTACAACTACAGTCTATACAGTTCCACTGGGATGGACAGATGCATTCAAAACCAATGTCTGTTTCTGTGCACGTGCCGCCATTCTTGCAGGGAGTTGT
>OZ026604.1:16540857-16590857 GCA_964020085.1 Micromussa lordhowensis
CGATTGTTGAAGCGTTACGGGGCGTTTAACGATAAACGCTCGATATAACCGAGGTCTGCTTGGTAAATAACGGTTCCTGTCCGTTGCAAATGAGTATACCACTCTTCCTTTTGGGACGTGATCGTTCATAAAGCGCTTTTCCTTTTTAAATTCGGTTCCGTGATCATGGTGAATTTTACCTGTCACTTTAGTTGTTTTGTCTCTATTGAAAGCCGCTCTACAAATTCCAGTTTGGGCTGCCACAAATAAACACATTAGAAGGAGTCTGATGTGGCACTTGCAAGGAGCCACTTTCATGTTTAAACAGAATAGAATCAGAGGACTGGGTCACGCCTAGTAGCATGCCATTGTAATTGTTAGGTTTTAGAAGTTAAAAACAGTTTAATTCTTTACTACTGACGTGGCACCAGGAGTTCCCGATCTAAGTACATGTTACTACCCGCTGGTCTTGTTGTGAGCAAAATACCATCACCAGTTGTTTTGTCTGCTCTGTTTTCATTTCTGATGCGAAAAAGAGATTTATTGACCTGTAATTTGAAGTGGAAGTAGCAAATTCAGGGAGACTCATACCAGGATCTTAAAAGTTCACCTTGAGGTGTCTGTTTTGAAAATCAACAACCTTCGTTAAAAATGTTACTCCTAGATAATTTAAAAACTGATCAAAGCTTTTATTTGGTGGAATGTGTGTCATTTGTTAAATGCAAGAATTCTATTATTGTCTGATTTCCTGATGCAATAATGCTAAGTGGTTATTTTGTTGGGTGTTACAATAATTCTGTTCAGAATTGCTGGATGAAAAACAAATTCTATATAATTGTTTAGAGGACATTTTTGTTAGACTGTTTGAAAAGCCTAGATCATGCATTTTTTGAGGATTCCGTCACTGAAATGCAAAAAGTTGGTTCGCTAGTCAAATAGACAATGAAATTTATAAAAAATACAAGAGCTAAAATTCATTGTTTTTCTTTTAAAACTTCTTAGTTCCCGTGAAAACAATAGTTTGCAATTTCAAGTACCCTCCTTTGCGGGTAGGTTCAGCAGTGGAGGGGACCTCAATGTCTAACAGTGAGCTACAGCAAAGAGTGTCCATTGTAAAGTTTCAGTTACGCGTGTGTGCCTTGTCCATGATTCTCTTCATCTCCAGGTCATCGCTAGTAGCTCCTGTCTGCTCTCTCTGATCCCTATTTCCTTCGGTCTCCTGACACCCGTGGATACTTATACTAATACTTTGAGCCCTTTTTATCAGATTCCTGTCTCTGCTTTTCAATGAATCCACCTCAACGTTTTACGAGAAATTAAAAAGGTAGTCCACTTTTTAACGGTCACAAATCGTGATTACATTTCAACGTTCTGGTTACATCATTCTAAAAATACTATTGGCTTTGTACTTTTATGGCGGCCCAATAGTTATCTTATAGTCTCCAAATTTTCAAATGCACTTCATTTCCACTGTATTCCATAAGCTAAGACTTGGCAACGTGAAGAGAATAGAGTAAAAGTGATGATATTATATTAGACGATATCAAAATATGGAACCTTAAAATCATATAATGCCGGACAATTGCACTGAAGTGGTGTTTAAGAATATTTTAGTTATTGTTCGCCCAAACAAAAAGTGCTCGTGTGCGAAACCTAATTTGTTTTGTCTTTAAGGAGAAGAAACGAGAGGGCTCTTGATTGTCAATTTTTTTAGATTAGTTTCTTTATTAGTTTGATACTTTTGACGACAACAAAAAGCCCTAAGCGCTTTGAGCTCTCTTCTACAATGTGAGTGCAACTTATCTGGAAAAAGACTTCAGTTTTAAGGAGCAATAAGGAGATGGCTGGTGAGCGTTAAAAATATACCATTGCCTCCAAACAGTTAATTAATTGCCATTGAGAGGAAGTCGCGTATAATGTTTATTTTGAATAAATCCTTTAAAAAAGCGACGAAATCATCAACAGGTTCTCCTGACCCGCGATTTTGTGTGAACCAATAGGAGGTTGGAAGAAACCCGTTCTGGTACGTCCTGACACGTGACATCATTAATTCATAACAACCATATGCTTTGTCGAAAATGGCTACAGTTTAGACTTTTTGGTTGAGTTTGTCTTCATGGGAAACATAATACTGCAAACATGAAAGAACTGTTTATAATCTCATCCATTTACGTTGTTTTGGTTGTGTTTGATGGAACTGAGGCGATAAAAGAGGATAACAAATGGAGTAAAGTTTGGCGTCAAGAACAAAATACTGCAACTGCAAAGTGGAAAAGAAATATAGCGCACAAAGCAAAACACCACAACAAGCTCAAGGTGGAAGCGGCAAATAATACGAACGATGCTTCGCAAAAGAAAAGACAATTTGTGCCCGGAGTTCCTAATTTGTGCCCGGGATGTTTAAACTTTCCACATCCTCATATTCACAGAATTATAGTTCACCACCACCCAGGTAGGTCAATAGCTTTTCGTGCTCTCTAAATATTAACTGTGAGAGGTCACAACTCGCAGGGTTAGAAGATAATGAAATCAGGGCTAGGTGTTAAAGAAACACACGGCCCTAAAAATAGCATTTTAACAGCTTACTGCCCATGTTTCTTCCACTGGAACCTTAGCGTTGAAATACGAAAATGGTAGCGAAAAGTTAAATATATTCTGAAATTGATTTTTAATAGACTGTTAGATGCACGTCTCTTGTAAACTACTGTTAACAGTTTTTCATTTTAGAATTTACAGGACATTTTTATTGACCTTTTGTTATATATTTGTGCTATTGTGACGAGTTAAAAGTAAATGAAATACAAAATAACAAATTTAACCCAAACAAAATTATTTAGCATTCTCATCTTGATGATCTGACTGTTCAAATGATTGATCCTAAAGTGCTGTTTTTTTTAAGCATATAGATTTAGTCTACTTAAATGAGACGCGATTATATATGAACAGATTTACATTTTTTAAATAAACCCTAAAGCTGTTAATAAAGAAACATGGAGATATAAACGCCCAAAACCTAATTCCGTCATTTCATTGTTATTATCTTTACGGAACCTGCTTGGTAAACGCGGTTTCAATTGTTCAAATTAAATTTGTTAGGTTGTGCTGGTGGTTTATTTTACAACTGAGCAGCAAAAAATGAGATTAGCGAGAAAAATTAGAGTGTTGAATTGAATTCTAGGACAATATTAAAACACCAAGAAGACAACAACCTAATATTAAAATATCTTCTCCTCAGAATCTCTGCTCCATTATCGGACTCTAACTATTAGATCTGTAAATAAACCCTGGCCGGGTCATTGATTATTCAATTGAGAGAAAAAAAGACACCACACAGTTACTATGGTCGTGTCTTGAAAATAAGCTAAGATCATGATTATCAACAGGTTTAGTATGGCGTTACACAACGTTGACACACAAACAACGCTTAGTAAAAATAAGTAGTGAAGGATGTTTGATTTCAGTTCACACCTGTTTCTTAGATTATTGTCTGTATTTGCACCTTAGCTCATTCCACATGTGAACCAACACCTTGTCAAAATGGAGGGACATGTACTGTGGTGGCTCATGGGTACGAATGCACCTGTTCGCCAGGATTTATGGGAACACACTGTGAACGTAAGTTTCATAAACAAACTAGTTCCGGAATATCCTCAAGGCTTTCCCTCAAAAAACAAGGTGGTAATACAGTGGATCACCCGTTTCTTCTATGCACTGAGTCCAGGCCGTTCATGTCAGGTGATAATCAGCTTGGTTTCAGGAACCAACCTTGCAACAAAGTTCGAATCAAACTCCACATCAACCAATTACTGCATATTCATGTATACTGTGGAAGACTATTTTCATAATAACTATGTAAAGCAAAAATTATTGAGTTATTATGATAGGTTTTAATGCGAAAGGAGTTATGCTAAATTCATCGGGTGCGTTCTTAGCATATTTTTACAGCTTTGACTGTGCAAATTTTCAACATTCATTTAAAAGCTTTTCCTAAAAAACGTAGATATTTGTTGTCAGTTTCTTCTGTATAGCTGACTAATCATTATGTTTCAGTCAGGAGTCAATGTGAGCCTAGTCCCTGCAAGAATGGGGGCACTTGTTATGACGTTGGACAAGGTTACGAGTGCACATGCGCAAAAGGATTCCGAGGAGAGAACTGCGAGGGTATGTCATTCATATTTCACTATTTAAATCTAAGGCTGCTTTTAAGAGATAATCAGTTTTCATCTTCCTCACCGTATTAGTCGAGACCAAATATTGCAAAGATAACATGGAAATACCCAATATTGTAAAGCATACTCACATATTTGTATTGTATTATCATCTCATGTTTCTGTTAATGAGAATCGATGACATGTGCTCCTTTTGGTAGATGAGGGATGAGGGATGTTCCAAGAAGACTGTGTTAGTAATCACTCGGTGGTTCACAATACGTTGCGTAACATAACACCATGAAAAAACCTTCAAATATACAGTAATGATAATAATACCCTACGTACTTACCTTGTTACATTTTATGACTTTTCCCATTCACACAGAACAGAACAAGTGTCATCCAAATCCTTGCAGAAATGGAGGTACTTGCACGGGAATAAACGAAGGTGAAGGATTTGAGTGTACGTGCAGAGAAGGTTTCAAGGGAAAAAACTGCGAAGGTAGTTTGCTATTTTTTAATACCCGTAAATGTTCTTATCCTGGTCATTTTGAATCCAATCAGGATTTGGTGCAAGAGAATATGCTTCTTTTACTGTGGGCGTGTTCGATTAAAATTCGCCTCAAAATCCTTTGCTGTGAAAGCTTGATGTGAGCAAGGGACATTTAGGGTTCGTTTCTTTGGGTTGATCCGGATCCGGATCAGTGAATCCACTCTGGTCACGGATTCATCGGCTTCTTTGATGCACCATGATCCCAGTGATCTTGGATCACTGATTCTGACGCAGATCATCTCAAAGGAACGCATCCTTAGTGAGATTGTCAACTGTCCCTTTTTATCCTTTGGTCATGAATACAAGAAAATTTTGTTTACTGTTAATTATGTTGATTGAATTGTGCTAGCTATTATTCTTCCTTTCTGAAGAGATCAACCTGTGTCTTCCTAATCCCTGCAAGAACGGCGCAACATGTACAGAACGAACTGGAGGAAGATACGAATGTACTTGTCCCATTGGCTACAAAGGGGTAACTTGTGAAGGTGTGTTGTGAATACAATTATATTATGTCGATCGTATTGTTATTCAGGGTTCTATAGAAAAGAAGAGCTCCTAACATTCTACATGTAGAGCTTAGTTTCAGTTTCCAGCTCGTGCCATATATTCTAAAGAACTTGCTCTGAAAAATGAACATTTTATGCGCTATTTGTTTCTCCTGCAACAAGTTTTAGAACCTTTTTAATTGAGGCAATCCAAGATTTATGAAGAAATAAAATCATAAAAAAGTTTTATAAACACTACTTTAAAAGGTACCAAGGTGAGACTGGGCAGGAATGGTGGCTTATCACTAAAAAAACTTTTAGCAAAACACTATATGGAAAGTTCTACCCATAAGGTCTCCACATTCCATCTCCGTTTGGACCAATCTTAAGCCGCCTTTGGGGCCCCAGTTTTAAGTTAGTCAGATGAACTAACGCTGAGTCCTTCACTGCGGTGCTATAAGGAACTTTACTAAATAGCTAACGACCAGATTTACTGCGAGTGTATACACACTTAAAACAGTACTTTTCTGTCCCTGCATTATCCTTACAGAGAGAAGCATTTGTTTTTCTAATCCTTGTATGAACGGTGGAACCTGTCTAGATGAGACGTATGGATACAGATGCAATTGTAGAGTCGGTTACAGTGGAATGAACTGTCAACGTGAGAATATTCTCTTTGCTTTAACAGCTCAGAACAAAAGTAGCTTATAACTTATATAACAATAAGTGCTATTGTACATGTGCACAACAGAGGAAACTTTTGGACGCTTCTGGAATCAGTAGAATTTCACAGTTCCACCGACGAAACTCTGAATTTTTTAAGTTAAGTGCTCATACACACTTTACGCTGACGTGCTACATATTTCATCAGACCATGTTTGCAGACCGAATCCCTGTCACAATGGTGGATCCTGCCTTGAAGAAGGCTCCACTTTCCGCTGTGTGTGTCAAGTTGGTAATCATGGAGACAGGTGTGAATGTAAGTGAGATGATCTGACATACGTATATGCACACTTTAATCAATATTTTAAATAATGAAAGATACTTCTATTGAAATTGAAGTGTAGAGGTCAACCCTATGCAAAAACCCCCTAAATAAATTAGTAAATAGAGGAATAGACAAGAAACTAATGACAACAGTAAGCGAAATTTGAAAACTATGCAATAGAAAACTTTCATGAAGCAAAATTTAAACTTTCAAGTGATACTTCAAGTTGGTTTGGATAAATAAAAGCTCTCGGCTTCTACTATTTCTCTTGGAAGGTCATTCCATAAAACAATGTTCTTTTATTGACCTATGAATTTCATGTCACCGAAAAGAACAAATGCAACTTAACTAAGCGCATCACATTTTAGTTCTAAAACTATCCGATGATCAACATCCATATTTTTTCTCCACTTGTTTTGCAGTAATGAGCGCTTGTTTATCACATCCTTGTTTACATGGAGGAACTTGCGTGGACACCTATTTTCTCCATAACAACGGAATAGAATCACTTAGCATGTACGCTAATCCTTCATTTATCAGTGAAACTGAACAGAACGGGATGTCTTACATTTGCAAGTGCATGTCGCCGTACGCAGGCCACAACTGTGAAGGTAATTATTGAAACTACTAAACTACTATTTTTTTCTGTCATGAAGGATTGGTAGAGAAACTGGGACCCATTTCCATTTCGAAAGAGAGAAAACATAAAGGTTTTAATTTTAACTCTCGACACAGATAAAAAAAAATATATTTTTTGATGTTTCTTTACTTGCAGATGATAGTTGTCGATATTGCAGTGCCTATGCTGAATGCATTTTGGGACATTGCGTTTGTAAAGAGGGTTTCCATGGAGATGGAAAGACATGTAAAAGTACGTTTTTGGTGTTTTAAAGTTTATTCACGATGTATATGATGTATTATAAATTCATAGACTTGAATATTGGAATACAGCATATTCACATCACAAGAAAGAGAACGTATTTCCAACTAAAAGTTACCTTCTCAAGAAAACGTAGCCTACATTTTCTGGTTAGTCAACAGAGGTTTTTGTGAGCAGATTAATTAAAAGCGTCGAAGCTTGGATAGACTATTTTATTTGCTTCTTATCTTCCGCTTGTTTAAAAAATGCCTAAGATTTCAATTAGTTTACCTTCAGCCTAGGATTTTTCATGTTATGCACCACGTAGATAATTTGATACATTGATTTTCCAGGCTGTAAAATTTGTTTCCTTTCTGTCTTGGTAACAGTTCTCTTATGATGTAGATGTCTTTAAAATAATTGACATCCACTCATGAACACGCAGTAAATTAAACTTTATAAGCCAAGCTTTAAGGATGTGTTCTTTTAGAAAGAAAACTACCATTCTCGGGGTTTCCACCTTTTAATCTAATTAATGGAAGGAATCAAACGGTAATTTGTTTGTGTGTTTCGTTTGTAGAAAATGTATGCCATCCTAACCCCTGTAAAAATAGTGGAACCTGTGTTCCAACCGACTCATCTTATGACTGCGAATGCGCACTAGGATGGACCGGGCCAAACTGTGAAAGTAAGTGGCATATTTTACGAGCAAAACTATTTGCGTGACATTGCATAATTAATTGTTCATTATTCCCTCAGCTAACGATAAGTAGTTTTTAAAAAGCCAGTGCATTAATGTCGGTAACATGATGAATTTCCTAAGATTTCAGATTACAGTCACGTCCAGTTCTTTCCTATACTTAGCAGTTGTTTTTATATCAATCGATTTACTTCAGCTCGACAATACTGCATTCCAAATCCGTGCAAGAATGGAGGAACCTGCTTCCCAGAAGAAAATGGATACAGATGCACGTGTCTGAGCAATTTTGAGGGAAATGATTGTGAAAGTAAGATAGTACCCCTAAGTAAAATCTTTTAGATTCTGCAGTAGACAAGAAACTGACAGTTAAGCTCAGATCCAATACTGACATCTACTCTTTAAGTGCAACAAAGAAAATATACAGGTCCATATATGGATATCTTGTGTGTCTGAAGGATGAAATAATCTTCCCCTTTAAGCCACAAGCTGTATTTCGTTTACTATAATAATTTTGATACAAAGGTTTGTGTTGCATAGGCTCAGATTCAAATCTTATTAATACTTACTATATTGGAAAGTAATAATCAATTCAATTACGGAAATAAGTCTTAAATTTAGAAGTTATAACTTCGGGAATAACTTCTATTTACAGAAGCAAATCCTTGTTCACCAAATCCTTGCAAAAACTCCGGCACGTGCAAAGAAATGAATGGAGTGGCAACCTGTGAATGTTCTTCCCAGTTCGAAGGAAACTTCTGTGAAAGTAAGTAAAGAAAGATCACAGCTTTAGAAACAAACGTGATGATATTTTAGCCGGTAATTATATATTTTTTCTATTTAAGTATGCATGCAAGGCACATTGTGGAAAGAGATGATTACATGAATGGATTAGAATATTCTCCACGATGCAAGGGCATTGTATTTGCAATTTTTGCCGTGACAGTTTTATTTACATGGAGGTATACAAGCAGACTGACATATATCAAATTTCCAGTTTTTTGTTTTTATAATCCAGTATTTTAATTTACGTTTATAGTCGATAAATGTGCCAAATGTGATTCGCACGCTCGCTGTGACAACGGAAACTGTTTGTGTATGGAGGGATGGGTCGGTGATGGCCAGACGTGCTCGCCTAAAGAAGGAGGAGGACGTAAGTACATTGGCTTACTGTTGTAATTCTTGCATTTCCAAAGTGCGAAATAACAGAAATGTGTATTTGATGCAGTGCTTTACAAACGGATGATTTGTGGTCAGTGTGTGTGGTAAAGCCCACAAGGGCCAGGGTGGAGAAATACCTCGAGTAAACTCTAATAATCATTTATTCTTTTCGTGTTGAGCTACATATTTACTACAGTGGAAATAATTAATTGCACTTAGGTAGTAGCGGTGTTGGGCCCACGATCAGCGAAACCGATCAACAGCAAAATCAAACATGTGGAAATGAGAAACTACTTAATTTGTGTCCACCAGGATTCAATTTAGAATTATTCTGGTATAAAATAAGTCGTTTTGTTAGCGTAGTTTTCAAGGTAAAATGTTTGTACCATCTCCACTAGACCATGCGGAGAAAATCCGTATTTGATTCTGGTAACAGGAGAGGGTCCTAAAGGGATGTTTTACCACATTTCCAAACATCGAGACGAAATGTGGGTGGACAGCAGAGTCTATTTGGTGATTTGTTTTTAAGTTAAGGAGAAAACGGAAAAACAAAATAATAATATATGATTAGATATCCAAACACCGTCACAGTTATGATCTTGATAAATGTGTTCCTGGTTAGCCCTTGGATCAGACAAGGTTATTTCTTAAGCCACAGTTACGGTTCGCTAATACTGCAAGTGATTTGCTCGGGCGGGGAAAAGGTTTTTCAGAACTACCATTATAAACGGAAAACGGTTTGTAAGCAAAGGTACTTGTATACCTGCAATTTGCAGAGGAAAGGAATTAAAATGAAAAATCGTTTTATTTCAAATCCAGTACCCGCTGCTCAACCGGCACCTCCTGGTCCACCAGAAAGTGGTCCTCCTGGTAGCCCTTCATCAAGCCCCCAACCGTATGGCCCTCCGGGTAGTTCTTCCAGCGGTCCCCCAGGGAGTCCCGGGACTTCATACGGCCCTCCGGGAAGTCTCTGAAGTTCTCCCTCAACACATGAGAAATTATTAATGGATCAACTAGACGAAGACGAACTGTACAATCACGGTGCTACAATGTGTAAATAACAACTGGACAGCCTAGACGCAGACGAGAATACGAAAACTTCCATGGTTAAAGACACCAGAGAATAGTTAATTACATAAAAAGGAACAAAAAAGAAGAACATTAAGCTCAACACGCTTGAAGTGACATTCAAGGAAAAAGTAACAGTTCCCGACGAGATTTAATCGTGTATTCAAAAGCACAAGTTAGGAAATCTAAATTGCTGCATTTGTCGATCAAAATTTACAAACATTACACCATCATAATTCTTTAGCTTACACAACAATGGCTGAAACACATGTATAAATATTGACTAAGACTCATTCACTAAATGCAATTTTTTCATGGTTTTTGGCTTTTGGAATGGCTCATGGAATGGCTTTTGTAGGTCGTAACCGGCCTTAATACTTTAAGGGAAGCTTAATTTTAAGAGGTAACAAAATCAGTACTGACTGGCTTGGGAAAACGCTTTTTAACAATACCAGTATACTTCAAAACATTTTGTAAACAACGGTGCTTGTATGGCTGAGAAAAAAAAAACAGTCAGTACTGATTTTGCTACTTCTTAATTTTTTTTCAGTCAAGAGCAGAATGTCTGTTCAATTAGTAACTTTGCTTCTTGGTGTCAGTTAACACAAGGAAACTAATAAACAAATACATATATATCAATTCAACCACCAAAATATGATATACTAACTAGTGTGGCCTCAGTCGCCTTTGCTTTGTGTTGTAACTGCGATAAGTTACCGTATAAATTTACGTTTTTGAAGTTAGTAGTACATTGAAGAGAATCTGAAAACAGTTACAAAAGCTAAGAATGCAGGGCAATGTTCATTACCAATCGAAAATGAGTTACATGCAGCGCAAGACCTAGAATAGAGAACGTGCCAGAAACACGATAGAAAAAACATTGGTTTGAAAATCTTGTTTATGTAGAGGCCTATGCCATAGCTAAACTACAAAATCAGACAACGAACCCCACTGCGTAACTGGGTAATTGGTTACCTTATCGGTAATCGTATGAATGCGAGTACCATTGAGGATTTACACTAAAAGTGATATTTCAATATTCTCAATTACCACTGCAAGTGAAAATACGTAATTGCTGCAACTCTCAAACTGGTACCGCTCATCCTATTATATGACTGAGATAATTACAAATGCTCGTTTGTTAATTTGCACTACGGGCAAATTAAAAACAAAAGATAAATCAGCCAGCTCTGAACAAATCACAAAGCAGTAATTTTCTCAGCCATATAGTAAGTATTTATTCGAAACGGGCAGCAAAGCTGCTTTCATTGGTTCATTACTAAAAGGCTACCGCCTCATATCCTGTTACAAAAACGTTGCACGACACAGATAAGGGAAACAAATACTTTAAACTGTATGATCAGTCGTTATAATAAAACAGTTTTCAAAATTTTAATACATTTTTCGACAGTTAAACCAGGGCTTAAATGAGGACATCAAATAGCTATTTTTAATTTTACGCAAAAATTTTTCTCCCACTAGATTAATTGAGAAGGTAGTTAATCAGTACATAAGAAAGTCCTAAGGTGCAGGCAGTTCATTGGACACTGCGCAGAGGAACTCAAGTGGTAGTAGGGAAACTGCTCCACGTTTTATCAATAACTCCTGGGGAGAAATGGGTACGGTATTTGCTGGTTACTAGCCCTATCCAAATAAAAATCCCCTAAAATTCTCTCTGACCAAACTGCAAATAAAATGAATGAAGAGTGAATGAATGAATGAATAAATGGATATATGAATGGAATCATTGGTTGGCAGAGAGGCCCCGTGAAAGACCAAAAAAGATTGTCCACCTGTTGTAACATGATGTAAACTATTGCTTTTGCAATGACTGGTAGTTTTCAAGCGCGACTTAGCGAAAACAAAAACGGTTAATTTGTTTCATATTGAGAAAAATGTGGAACCGTACGTTGGACCAATCAATGGAGATGTGCACTTTTAACGGCTCGTTTGTTTTATACAATTAATGCAGTTGATTTCTTTTGCATGTTACCGTATCCAAACGCACCATTAGCCAATCAGAAGGCTTGTCTACTCCCCTGATATACTTTGGGCTTGGTATCTGGTTCGACTACATTTCGCCAAAATACCATGGCGCGACCATGGTATTTTATCTATCACTGGATTAACGTACCAAAACGTTACGGTTAGGTATAAATATTGTAGGGTTAACAGATTTCGTCTTCAAAAATTCGCAAAGAAGTGCCACATTGCGCAAGTTTTGCAATAAAGATCAAACAAATCCCCAGCTTCAAAAAGCGAACGAAACCCAGTTTGGCGTACCGTAAATGTGTGTGAAACTCGCAGATCCGTTAAACTACTCATTCGAGATGTAAGTTAAGGGTCAATTTGCTTTATAAAATTAATACAGTTGATGTGAATAGGTTGTGTCTGTGTGACAAACGTCTTCCTGAAAATGCTACAAAAACGTTCTTAACCGTGAAAGTTTTGGTGATCGTGTAAACGTTCAACGAACTTCCTATTGTATAAACAACTCGACTGGGGAAAATCTGGGGCAATTATTTTCTTTACTATTTATCGCAACGGTAAGATGTAGTTCTAGATAGTTTAACCACAGTTGTTTACACAGGGAGGCTTTCCTTCAACGATACCCTTTACAAGGAAATGTTGTTGAAATCTTCCTTTTCTTTAACTCTTTCTTGTAGAAATAATATTTTACCAGCCTTGTTTAATATCTTTATTACACTGTTTTTGAAATTTCATCTTTATTCACAGCACCTGGCTCACGCGCAAGTCCCTGTGCGTCCAATCCTTGTCAAAACGGTGGCCAGTGTATAGACAGAGGGTCGTCCTATCAGTGTCTCTGTAGTGAAGGCTTCTCAGGTGACAACTGTGAATTATCAGTAGGTCACGGAAACCCCTGCGAGCCCAATCCATGCCAAAATGGAGGCCAGTGTACAGCAGTAGATGGCAAACCCGTGTGCAGCTGCCCGGAACAATTCGAAGGAGAATTCTGTGAGAAGCCAAAAGGTAAACAGCAAATTTAGCACTTCTACCTGCAGAGAGGAATAGAGACCTGAGAGGATTCTTATGGTGACACAATGCTGGAAACGTTAAATACAATTTATAATATAATTTATAAGAATTCCTAAGTGCAGAACACCTGACTCAAGTTGTTCAAAGGTTGGATAACGCTATCGATAAGTAAACATCTACTGGATAGTGATTTATCCGGTTGATATCGTGTATATCCAGCTTTCGAACAACCCGGGCCTGCAGGATAACAATTTCAGCATTAAAAGTATAGACCCAACTGTCTACGGTTCTTTGTATGAAAACCGTCAGAAACTGAATTTTGTTTGTTAGGTGGTGGTACTGGAGAACCGGGAGTTCCTGGTGGTGGTGTTAAGTCTCCATGTCATCCCAACCCGTGCATGAATGGAGGAACGTGTGCAGAAAACGGAGGTGGTTACGATTGTGCCTGCCTCACACAATACAGCGGACCCAACTGTGAAAGTAAGCATTATTATCTTTCCTCGTGTTCTTTTTCTTCCCATGGCGAGAAGTTATCCTCTTCGTTTTGTAGGAGGCATTTACATTGGGTCTTATGTTTACAGTTGATGAATGTGAAAAGTGTGACGTCCATGCGATGTGTGTAAATGGGCATTGTCGATGTAAACATGGATATTATGGCAATGGCTATCAATGCGAAAAAGGAGGCAAGTAGTACATATAGTTTGAATTTTAACCTTAGTTTGTGAAGCTAAAACAGTAATTACATAAATAACACTCATATAACTGTTCTTGTGGAAGCCTTTAGAAAAAACAACGAGACATACAACAGAATACCTTATAAAATAATTCTTTGAATGCGATGGATACTTTTCCATGGACCAGATAAGTAGGGATCTAGACAAGGGTGTGTTTCATCTTCTAAGTACATCGAAAAGGTTTTTAGTCGTGGAATGAAGTGGAATAATAGTATAAGCTGTCTGCCTCAAAACATCCAAACGCAACGGCAAATAGACGTCAGATGTTAAACTTTTTCTATGATGCACAGCTGGAATTAAAGACCAGCAGGAAAAGATCCTCTGTTGCCTTAAGCTTTTCAAATGTTGCATAAGATCCTTCTTTTCAAATTCTAAACTGGCAAATGGCAAAATTTATCTTCATTGCTAACCCTTGTTCAAATTTTGTAGATGAGGAATCTGAATGTGAGGGCTGCAGTCCATTTGCTCAATGCCAGAATGGGATTTGTGTTTGCATTGAGCATTACAATGGAGATGGATATAACTGCACACGTGAGTTACAGAGTTAAACAGTTGGGAGGGACAGTGGGGAAAATAGGTTATTGCTTTTGTTTAATCTGATCAGATCATAAAATATGCATATGGGGTGGATCAAGATGCACTGAAATGGTTTAAGTCCTACCTAAAAAATCGTTTACAACGATGCAAGCCAGTGCAACCCCTTTAAACTGTGGAGTTCCCCAAGGATCAATAATTGGTCCTCTGCTCTTTTTGATCTACATAAATGACTTACCAAATTGCTTGAGCCTAGGCTTCCCTAGATTGTACGCTGATGACACGAATGTTACCTTTGCTGCATCTGACATGCTTGGTCTTGAGACCCAAATCAATACTGAATTGAAAAGCATTAATCTCTGGCTCAGAGCTAACAAGTTAAGCCTCAATGTGGCAAAAACTGAGTTTATGATCATTAGCTCACGACAAAAACTGCAGTCTTTAAATGACAAGACAATAAATATTAACGTAGAGGGCGTCAAAATAAACCAAACAGATCATAGCAAAGCTCTCGGACTGAACAAAGATGAAAACCTATCCTGGAAGGAGCACATACACGAAATTTCAAAAAAAGTCGCTTCCAGTATCGGTGCACTTAAGCGAGTCAGACCGTTTATTTCAATGCACACCGCTATTAAAATATACAAAGGTCTTATCGAACCACATTTTGATTACTGCAGTGTTGTTTGGGATGGCTTGTCGCAACAGCTGAGTGAGAAACTACAAAAACTACAAAATCACGATGCCAGAGTAATTACTAAATAAAGTTATAATACGAACTCTAGCTATCTTCTCAACTCTCTCAGCTGGGATAACCTATCAGTTAGAAGGACGAAGCAAAAGGCAAATTTAATGTACAAATGCGTTAATAAGCTCGCCCCAAATTATCTTTGTAACATGTTCACTCCGAGGGCTTTGTCCTTTGATCTCCGTGACGCGAGTCAAAAATTGTACTTGCCGAAACCGAGAACTGATTACCTGAAGCGTAGTTTCAGTTATAGCGGAGCTTATCTTTGGAAAGATCTCCCTGAGGATATCCGCACTACAAAATCTCTAAGCAACTTTAAAAGAAGAATCGATAAATGGCTCTCTGTATCGGACTCCCACACGGCAAATATGTAAACCAGTAATAGAATTTCTATTGTTATACTGATATTTTTACCGTGTTTTAAATAATTTGAAAATACAAGGACAATGGAGTTCGCAGAAACTTACTCAAGTGTTTCAATCAGGTTATCATATGCAGCTGTTTTCTATTTCCTGTATAAGTTGGGACCAAAAACTTACACAGGAATGGAAAGAGTGGCATCCATTCCAGGGTTGCAATACTCCTTGGAAACCAAGACAAACCGTGACTATGTGAGCCATTCAGGCCGGGGGGAGGGCGGCCTCTTTCATTTTTATCTGTAGATGGGTGTAGATGCCTAAACTAACATTGCTTTTTGACACCTTCAAAATGTAGCATTTCAACTATTTCCACGGACATCTTTTGAGAAGAACAGTCTCAGTATTGATAATTATGACGATGATGACGACGATGACGACGGAGGTGACGATGATGATTAGCTGTTCTCAACAATGTTTTCTGTTTTTAACAAGTATTATTTCGCTTTTATTTTGTATACAGCTGTCAATCCATCATGTCAAAATTGTAATCCTCCTAACACGTGCACGCAAGGGGTTTGCTTACCTACGGTAGGGAAAAAGTAAGTGCAAATACTCTTTTCATTGCTGTTATAAGAAGGTTTGGATGGTATTTGGGAATTGGTCAAATACTTTTACTGATTGCCGATATATCTGAGATGTGAAAAATTTCTCTATATATGAGAAATCACCGATAATTCAACTATTTACTGTGAATTCAACTCCGCCGTATAAGGCTAAGCTAAGGATATTCAAGTAGAGCTAAAAGTGCCTAAAATTTTACCGAGCTGTTTGGTTAGTTAGAAGATTGACCTTTTATAGGTTGCCGATTGACATTAGACTGTACATGCACAATTTTTGATTTTTTTGTTTTCACCAGCAATTTAAACTTTAGAATCAGTTTAAGTGAAAGATGCATTTTATATTTAAGAAATAGAAAACATGTACCGTGTTTCTATCGAGTTATAGAAACACGATTATTAACCAATCAGCACGCGTATTTTCTTAGGGCTGTTTTCTAAAATGCCATAATGCAATAATAAGCTAACTTATTGATGAAGTTTCGTTCCTTTTGTAATCAACAGTGTTTCTTTTTTCCGGCCTGAAATGATTTGTCAATTGAAATCTGTCTGTGGATCTTGCAGACAAAATACAATTCAGCGTTCTAAAATACTAACATTGTTATGTGCTGTTGTTTTTCCACAGGTCAGTGGTTAAGAAACCAAAGCAAAAACGTTTCAACATAAAGGACGCACCTAAAACATTTTCCTAATTTAGTATACACCTAAAATAAAAGATCTTTTTGCGATTGTTTCTCACCCATTCTTACATTTTACATATTTATTAGTTTTGTACGTTTCAGGGATAATGGAACTAGCTTAAACTATTTATTGCATAGAGGGACTATAACTGTGTGCAATTGTTGTGTGATCAAAAAAGACATATCCCAATAAAGAAGCTATGGAGATATCCAATGGCCTAAAATACTGTGCAGTCTATCTAGCCGGTCATGACCATCAGAATTAATAAAATAAACTTAGGTCATAATTTTAGCACTGCTGTGACCAAACATTTAGCAAAATCATCGTCACAGTAATGCTTTGACCGTGGGCCTATCATCAGCAGTGCCGGCGAAAATAAGAGATTCGGACAACGTGCATGTTGAAGCTGAAGTCTTTACTTGACTGTGTCTCTTGTTATCATTATACGTAGTAATGATTATGTTCTTGGCATGCGTTTATGTACATGTATGGACATATACGGCTGCTCGGCATATGAACGACAAGTTCTTGAAATCCTAAGGCATAAATGTGGTGGAACGAGCATTGCAGATGCTTCGTGATATTAAACGTAAATATATAGGCCGATGTTATACTTGTTTCTAAGCATTCATTGGAAAAAAAAATACAAAATTACTTTAAACGTGACCAGTATGCTATTGGAGTATTTTGAGAGAATTAAGCTAAAGCGTGTAAAAACCGTGCTTTGCGAAGTGAAGCACTGTTTTGTCACAGTAAGAAATTGAATCATTACATAAATATGATAAATTTCTAACAAAATACTAAAAGGTAGTGGTTAAGTTGTAAGACTAGTGGAATATCGTTGAAAAATCAGGGCTCAAATAATGTAAAGCACCCTCCTCGTAAATAAAGTATACGTTACAGCTATGATTAGAATGATAAAGGAAAAAGAGACGAACATAGCAATCAAGGTGCATTGATAACGAAAACAGGGCTCAGAAGGGACCCTAATTAAAATAGGAAGACAAATTAAAAAACCTCGTACTTAGTCATAAAAAACAAGTATAAAAGATATTTTCATTTGAAATGTCTTATGCTGCGTAGTACTGTTTATCTGATTATTGTGTCTCCAAGATTCAAAATGCGTCTCCACAGACTTTCAACTATAGTTTTCTTTCTCACATGACGTCGATGTAGCCATATTGGTGTCCCAAAACAATGAAACGGCGGCGGCTATTTTGCTCTCCCAGGCTTGAACTCTTTTCTTATGTCAACACTTCCTTTTGTCACAATCAATTTGCTCGGCTTCTGACCACGTTACTCAAAACGTTCTATATTGAAACAGTTTCAAATTAGAACAGGCAATAAACTTATCTATTCAAGAGCAACTTGTCTTGTTTGTTATACTGGTATGGAAATCATTGTTGGGTAAACAATACAAGAAAGGGGCGTTTATTGGAATAGAGACAATAATTCCATAAGAAACCTTCAGATTGAAAGAGGGAGGAGGCGTGTAATGGAGGGGAGCAATCTTATAGTCATTAATTGGACAAGGTCCAAATGAGGGTAAACTTAAACTTTGTCAGCACAAGGCTGTGTTTTCTCAAAACAAACATCTCACATCTATATCTATAGGAAAGAGCGGGCCATTTCTGAGATATCTCGAGCCTCTGTTTCAAAACGAGTCCTCGTATGAAAATGAGTTTGATTTGCATGAAAATGAACGTGTTGGGGAATATAAATGCTTTCGCACGAAGACTCGTTCGGATCCAGAGGCAAAAGACAACTCGGAAATGCCCTATTGGCAACTAAATTGGAGTTACCATGACAAAGACAAAGGGCGCTTTCATTCGAACGAAAAACTCCGGTTTGAATTTCCAGAAATATCAAGTGACGAATAGAACAGGTAAAGCGAGATTTTCGAATATTTCTTACTGGGAATTTCCGTTCCATTTGACGTTCCTCCTGGGATTCCCGAAAATTTCGTTTGAATGGTTTTCTTTTCAGAAATTTCCGGATTTTTAAGAAACTTTCTCCGGAAAATTCCGTTACCCGTTTCGAAATTTTCGGAATTCTTGGTTGACTGGAAAGCACGCAAAATTTCTAGCTCAGCGTGAATACCGGCCTCAACGAATCGCGAGGGTTGATGGTAGCTTTTTCTCTCTCTGGTCGTAGAGATACAGCCCGTTACTTGATTGTACGAAGATCATAATGCGATTTTTTAAAGCGTACCTAGCCATGGTAAATGAGAAAAATTGTCGAGACAACAACGAATCAAGTTTATGAGTTCTTTGGTAGAATGTGACCATTACCGGCGTCGGCCTGTTAATCGGTAAACATCAAAACTTGTTTCCATTGTTTCTTTGTTGATATTGTGCAATAATTCATTCCCATTCTATTCAATCCAGGACGTGTAAATATTTCCTTCCGCTAAGTGTTTCAATTAAGAAGGGAGCAAACATTTGTCAGTCTAATTGGATTCAATATGATAAGTAACCACGAGTAAGCTGTTGATCAGTCTAGTATTCAAGGCAAGTGCTTCACAATATTACGATTAATCTGAAATTTAACGATACATTATTGAGAACTTAAAGACCTTAACCTCTGCTCAAAAAATTGTCTGAATAACCAATTAACTGAATATATTTACACAAATTTGTCGAAAACTGTGAAGATTCATTTACCGGAGTTGTGATTTTCCATTTCGAGGAATCAAACTATCGCATGGCAGTGTTAGTACCGCATTGACAGATGTCTGCTAAGCTTCGTAGTACCAGCTTTCCTTTTAACTTTAACCTTTTCTAAAAATTTCCAATTTGAGAGTTTTGTCACTTATTTTTAGAATCAATATCATTATTTTTCACTTTGCATAACCCAGAAATGCTGGACTCTTGCCAAAATATATGTCGCTACATTTAGATCGGTCATCAAATAAAATGTTAGCTGTTTAGTAAACCTAATTGCTGTTCCACCCTGATAAGATTTGTTCAAGGAAATGGACAAATAGGTGCCACTTTTACGCACCAGTTACTGCATCAATAATTCATTAGTTTAGACGAAAGACTGTATCTTTATTAACAATGGAATGATTTAACTTCCCCGAGGCTCTGAAGTCCTCTACAAATATTATGTTTTTCTTCAAACTCTTAGCCGTGTACGAAGTATTCTGTATATGTGCTCATTCCACCATCGCTGTAGCGGGCCAACGCCAGACGGTAACCCTAAAAAAGAAGACGAAGCTTCTTCACAAAAAAGACAGTCGAACGCATGGACTTAATGTCAGAGAACTAAAAGACGAAAGCCCGGCTGATGTTCCAATTACTATGACAAATAATTCTGCAGCTGAACAAGTTAAAGAGATGAGTGGAAGTCGAAGATATTTGAGTGGCGTCAATGCCGGGTATCCCCATAATTTGGGGGCATATTCCAATCATCCTATTATTCAAGGACCTTTTTATAATCATCATGTCCATTTTGTTCCAAAGCCTTATCCTGTGGTGTCCGTTCAGTATGTGCCAAAGCCGTTCCCCATACCTTACGCTGTACCATCACATGTACATGTTTCACATCTCCATCTGCGCCCTAAGTGTGAGTATGAGCCGACTTGTTAACACTGATAACAAAAAGAGGTTAAGGTTCGCATTGGATGTGAAAGCTCAAACAGGTAGTGAGTGAGCTTGCTGATATGGAAAGAGATTTCCTTGCACTCGACCGGGTTGTGAGATGTAGTTGAACGAGTCAGTGAGCCAGACGATGTCTTTAGCACGCCTACTCATTTCAGAAGAAATCAAATTATTATAATTGGCGAAATTTATCGATGGTTTGTTATCGATATCGTCGTTTTATTTTCTCTGATTGACAAGATTATGGCCTTCCCACTGATAAGCACGTTTATACCGTCTTTGTTGTTAACTGCGACTAATTGTTGAAAGAAGCATTCTGTAAATAATTTTTATTTGGTCTAAAACGTTTGAAATCACTGTAATATTTGTAATAACACAGTTTGCGAATGAGAATTTCAAGATGTTGTCCATTGGTTGTTGTTGAATGGCATAATGGTGGGCAGATTGGCAATTTCATCTTCCTTTCGTCCATAGAAAGATTCTTTAACCCTATTTCTCGCTAAATGCTCATTGCAAAATAACAGGAAGATTGTCGCACTTTGCAACTAAATTTATATGAGACAGTGTTTGATTGGTTGTAGGTAACGTGTTTATTTGGCTTTTGTCTTGCTAAGCTTTGTTATTAGTTTAACAGCTGAGTGTTAGTGACACCTGTTATAGGTTATAAGAACATTCGTGTTGATTTCGTTTTTCAATTAAAAATCGCGATTTAGGTTTGCGAGAAGTTGACTTGACTGATAAACATGGTTGGTTTAAAAGATTTTTCAAGTAAAATATCACAATGATTTGCACGACCAGCGCTAACTGGTGATTCGCAACATGGATTCATGCAAAATTTAAATCTTTGAACGAGAAATCAACACTAGAGCATTTCTGTGTAGTCCGTTTTTAATTGAAGGCATAAAAATGCGCGCGTCCAAATAAGTACCTGTATGGTCATTGTTCAACTTACTTAAAATATTGTTGTGTTCCTTGAGATGGTGTTTATGATTCATAATTCCATTTTTTTCTCGCACTTATTTTGTTAGAATACGGCTCTTTGAGAGGTTCAATCATAGCTAAAGTTGACCGGCGTAACCAATAAAAAATATAGAAGTAAGACATAGTTTGGATTTATGTTCACTCTATAAAATCTCTCTTCTCTTACAGACCACTTAAATCCTTGCCAAAATGGAGGGATATTCGTGCAGCTACATCATGATTACTTTTGTATATGTCCAAAAGAATTTCGCGGCAAGAACTGCGAAGGTAAGAGTGCTATCGACAAGTATGTAATAGATGAAATCAAATAATAGACATTCCAAACAATTTTCACGACCAAATCATATTCTTGATTTTGGCTTTTAAATTTTTGGTTATGCTACATGTAAGGCGTAAAGCAGAAGTTTTCTGATACGAAGCTTATATCATAGGTACTGAGATTTACCCACGAAAATCATCATGATAGCGAATAAAATTCGTACTGATTCTAAATGTAGCCAATCAGGAGCACGAACGAGAAAATTTCACTGTGAAAAAATATCGTTCGTCCAATCAGCAACGCAAACGACGAAATTTCACTAATGATGAATGAACGTACTGAAGAGAACGTCATCCGAGAGCCGTTGCACAAAAATCCGCACGCTTTGACAAATGACCGAGGGAAGGTTTGCTTCTGTTTGCTCAGTTGAAGAATTTATTTTAGAACAAGAAAACAAAAATACCGCTCAAAAAACTGAACAAGATGTAAGGTTGCTTGAAAGATTTTTGAAAACGAAGGACGAAGACAGGAAAATTGAAGATATTTCAGTCGTCGAGCTGAATGAATACATTAGCCAATTTATCATCTCCGTCCGCACTAAAGATGGCACTGAGTACGAGCCAACCTCGCTTCGAAGTTTAATTGCCAGCTTTGAGGGACACTTGAAGAAAAAGGGCTATTCTGCTAGCATAATCAACGACTTGGTCTTTGAAAAAAACAGAAAATTTCTTCAATCCAATTAAAACAGCTAAATAAGCAAGGAAAAGGGAATAAACCCAACGCATCGGTGTGTAATCCCGAGGCACTTTTAAACACGCTTTGGCTAAACAACACTCTTCACTTTGGACTCCGTGGGGGCAAAGAATATCGTGATATGTGCTGGGGAGATGTAAAGCTACACAAAACGGCAAGTGGAGTTGAGTACTTGATGTTTAATGAAAGACAGACAAATAACTAGAACTGGATCGGACTACCGTGATGTCAGAGCTGCACCACCGAAAATATTTGCGACCGACGGATCTGAAAGAGATCCTGTCGCACTTTACAAATGTTTTTGCCAGGAAGAGACCTGAGGAAATGAATCAAGACGATGCACCCTTTTACCTGGCCGTAAACAACACTTTAAAGGCAGACTCACTCGCAAGAAAAGCCTGGTTCAAGTCCGGCGCTTTTGGCGTTAACAAACTGAACGGTTTAATGGAGAGAATGGTTCAGAAGGCAGGAATTGAAAACGACAGGCTTCGAAATCTCAGCGGCAGAAAGACAATTTTGAATTAAATTTGAAAAACTGAACGTCGGCCCACCTTTTTTCAAATTTATGTCAGTTTATATCAAAATGTCATTTAAAATCACTCTCATCATTCTGGAAAATCATTCTCCGTTGTTATGTTGCCGTGATTTTGCAAATGAAAGACTCTTGCTCTGCCAATTTGACGTTTAACCACCCTGCAAGCAGAGCCTTTTCTAACGGTACATATGCTTTGTACCGAGAAAAGGCTCTGCACGCAACCTCGTCCCCAGGGCCTTCTCCTCGACGATTTTTCAAGATGGCGGATCGTCGGTAGAAGACCCTGGCACACAGCGAACTAAAACGATCGCTGATTGGTGCATTACATTGCGCATTCATACGTGCGCTCCCATTGGTTTATTCCTTCCAAAACAAAAATGGTGGCTCCCTAGGTTCTTCGTGGAAACTGAGAACAGAGTCTGAGGCAGGATGCCTGTTTGATCTTCTTTTAAGCCCTTCTGTACAGTTAGAAGTAACTGAAAAGCAGTAAGCAACATTTAGGACAGATTGCCGATAATTCACGCTTCTCCGTGTGATCATGTTCCTCAATTCAAGTACTCAGCTGCCGGCAGTACAGTTAGAACTGCTTCTCATTCTTCTTATTTTAAGACCTCTGGACTGGTAAACGCTGCTCTTTCATATATTGAAAGTGTAAGTATTGTATATATTGTAAGTACAGTAGAACCCCAGTAGCACGAACTCGGATAACTCGAACTTCCCACTAAATCAAACTTAGTGCTATGTCCTTTGGATTTCACCACACTTTTCAGTCATTTTTACTCGGTTAACTCGAACTCGGATACCCCGATTTTGCCGCCAACTCGAACTAAATTTCCTTTCCCTTGGTCAAAAATTCACTGCAATTTACCCCGATAACTCGAGCTCTGGCTCTTGTAACTCCACGTGGATGCCATCCCATTAGCCCTTCTTTTCTATAATCGGTAAAAACACTAAAACTAACAGTATGGTCAACACTACATACATTTGATGTTTGATTGGTGCAACGAACTAATCACATTTTATCATAAAAATGCCCAATTACCATTTTTATAAAATAACTTTAATTTACAGTGATTTAAACACTGAAGTGCTAAAAAGTCACCAACTATTGATTTTTAATGTCGCAAATTGAATTGTGCCATCAACCCCGTTAACTTGAAACCTCGCTATCTCAAATTGTTTTTTGTTTCACCCGTAGAGTTCGAGTTAATAGGCTCTACTGTATTTCCTTTTTTTCTCTATTTTTGTCTTCCAAAATTAATATCAGGTACGATTTAATTTGTTTTAAGTTCATATGTGATGACCTTTGCTTCTCTGGATCTGTGTCCCAGAGTGTTGTAACTATTTTTCATTTTGTTGAATTTTGAGTTTGAGATTAAAGCCACACAAATGATATGTACCATAAAGTGTTGTATGGGATTTTACTGACTTCTTTATTCACATGTTGACATCACACCTGACTTACTAATACTTTTACATCTGTCTTGCCACTATTTTCTAAATAAAACTTCAATGGGAAAATAGACTCAAAGTAGAGTTTTTCTGGATTAAGAACATGCGAATTAATGGATAGACACACTTAGGATTTTGTTTTCAGCTTCCAGAAGAAATGATTAAGGTAATTTTCTTGTATATACAAGCTTGAAATGGTGAACCCAGCTAAATGTCCCTCCATTTTTTCAGCTTTGGTTGTAACTTTTAACATAATTTACCTTCTAGAATAAAAAAAAAACTTACAGTAACCTTTCATATTTTCTTGGGGATTGATTGGTGTACCAAAGAAAAATCCCAGCTGTGTAAAAGGGGGAAGATTGGTCATATAAATTGAAACAGTAATATGAAATTAGTTCCTCTTAAATTCTTGTAAGATGATCATTATTGCTGTCACCAAATGGAAAGTGGAATGACTGAAATGAGGCCCAGGGAGGCGGAATAGCACATTTACCTAAGCCAGCTAGTGATGATCACTGTTTGTAGTTTAGTTTTAGTTAAAAGGGATAAAAAGCTCACCATCTGGCCCTTTTTGTTCAAACAATAGATAATTCCATCCATCACTGACATAAATCTTCACCCACTGAATAATGCAATGGTCGTACATTTTCCTGGGGGAGCCCTGGAAGCTATGTGAAAGGGTTGCCTTTTACATGAAAAATGGTATATAAAGGGTAAGGGGTTGGACCTCCGGGCAGAGCCTCCTCACGTAAACATTTGTTGAGTGGCCCCCTCCCCCAAGCATTTTATTAATAAAGTGCTATTTGCTAGCTAATGTTTCAACAACTGGGACCTGGATAGTAAATGGACCCCTTTCCCTAAGTCAAGTTTTTTTAAAGGAAGCAAACCACCATGCCAGTGAGCCATAGGGGAATACTATGGATTTCAAGTGACGAGAGAATCGAATGGGGGCAAAAATCAAACCCCCCCTCCCAGCCTCCCAATATATATTTTTTCCCACCATTAACCATTACATAGTTTTGATACCAGAAAAACTCCCTACTTCAATCAAGCCACCCAGAAAAATTCTTTGATCGATTATCGTCGTCTCTTGAAATTTGGAGTACTCCTCCTGTGACCAGTGACATGACGGGCTAAATTCCATCTATGTGAAATCTCTTCAGTTTACGAAAATTTTTGATTTATGTGTGAACTGCAGTACGAGAGAGTGTTTTCCATAAATTAAGGACGTTTGCTTAGTTGTCAGAAATGGCAAAAGACAAGCCCCTGATTCATAAAGAAAATTTCTCTATTCAAACAGATCTGTTTGCCAGACTAGAGTATCTCTATAAATTCTCTGCAATATAGCACTCAAAAAAAAAACATGAAGAGTGCACAGTAAAGGACTGCAAGTCTATGAACAAACTGTAACATTGGATTAACTAACGTAGTTAATGACTGTGGGCACCAAGAATTACGAAAGTCATATCCTTAGAAACTGTCTCAGGAGGAGTTGGTGAATTATTTTGGGGGTCCCTGCCAACTTTGCCACTTGAGCTTGTAAATGTTGTACATGTAAATCAGTGTAAATATGCCGGAGTATCTACTATTGGCCTGTTTATACAAGGTGAGTCAGCCTGATTAGCCTAGCAGGCTGAAGATTTGTGCTGTTAAAGAAATTCTAATCAGAGAGTAGATTTTGGACTTTGCTGTACAATTGTGGAAATAACTATTTAAATAACAACCTTTCCATACATCCATTTAAAAAAGGAAAATACACTTTTATTTACCACTTAGTGACCAAAAATGTGGAAGTGGTTACAAACTATAATAATATTATGTTTAAAAGAAAGAAATTCCTAAAATGCCTAAAATAGCTTTGTTAGGTCAAGATACCTTATCCTAACCTAAGAAAACCCTTAAAACCTCACGCTTCGCCCCTGTGAGTATAGGAAAAGTCAATATGTAGCAAGAAAAAGGCTAGTAAAATTCTTTATGTACATCAGTGACAAAACGGACGAACTCTAAACCCTTTTAAACTTATTTTAACCATTTTGGATGGAGCCGACTATAGTGTAATCGTGTACCTGTACTACGCTAAAAAATTTTAGGTTTGCAATAACGGAAAGTCCAAAAATAGCAAGAATAAATTTCTAGATCATTTTTACCATTTTCCTTTTGCTTGTACATGCATTCCTTCTTACTTTTAGCCTCTTTATTTAAACGCCCATCCGAGCCATACGAGTTTGCCTTTGCCGCCATTTTGTTTGTTTTTACCACTCTCAAGACCTCGCACCCAGACCCTCTCACTCTTTATCTTGGCCGCCATTTTGAATAAATTTCCACTTTCCTGGACAAAATTGGTCACGTGATTTCTGCTGTGTGCCAGGGTCTTCTACCGACGATCCGCCATCTTGAAAAATCGTCGAGGAGAAGGCCCTGGGGACGAGGTTGGCTCTGCACGAATCGTGTCAAGTTCTTGTTGAGCATGCTCAGCGCGTTGCTAAGATACAGTTTCGAACCCAGGCCGGATCGCCCGGGAATCGCCCATGTAAAATGTAAACAGAGAGCAAAAAAGAGTCGTCGTGAAAAAAGTTGGGGTTTGCATCCTACCTTTAGCTACCTTTGGCTCGCAAATTCCAGTCAAAGTTAAATACGAAGAGTTAAGGTGAAGAATGAAAAGGATTTGTGCTGTTGGGCGCTGAATGCCTGAATTTGTGCGGTACGCTGGAAGCAAGTACAACTTTAACAATTAGTCGTCCGTCTTAAACTTACAAATGGAAGAGTTTAGAAGCAAATACAATCGAAACAATCCGGTAGGACCAAATCACAAAACCGAACTACAATCAGCACTGGAGGAAAATAGTTGTAAGGACATTTAAATACAAATTTCCTGTCTTATCAAGTACACACTTGTATCGTAATCATTTTTCGTATGCGAACATGAGTAGTTTCGTTTGCTATTTGTTAATATGTGTTTTATGCAATTTGTATTCTCCTTCGCTGTAAATGTGTCACTAATGCCGGATTAGCGAGCCATAGACAATTAAACTTATCAAAGTAGAGTTAAAAACACTAGAATGACAGCTATGGTCAACCTAGAAAGATACCCTGGCGGCTTAAAAACGCTTGGCAGATTGACCAGAAGCATTATGGATGATATACTTGCGGTTTGACCTAAACGCCCATATTATAAGTGAAACCAAAATCATTGATTTGCACCCGTAAGAGATATTGCACCTCCTGCAATGCCAAACAAATTTGTTAATGTGCTCTCGTCATCCTCTTTACTTAAAATGCTGCAAATTACTAAAATTACAATGAAAAGGGTTATTAAGATAAAACTTTCTGCAAAATGTGCATAGCTCTGGTCTCCCTTGTTGTATAAAGTTTAATCTTGATCGTCCAAGCATATTTCACTTGATATGGGGAGTGGTTCGATTATACAATATTACTGCTATGGCAACCTCTTAGGTCAAAAGGGTTAATCACAATTTTTTGTATCTTCTCAGTGAAAAACTGTTTCCACATGCTAAGCATTTAATTTTGTTTTTAACAAATGCTCTGATTGTGGCACCACAGTGACACAAATGGGTATGCACAGTGAAACATTATTATTATGGACAACATCAGAACCGTCCATTGCACCCTTTCCAACTGCTTGATGGTAGGATTCCATGTTCTCTGGCACTCCAAAAATAACAACCAATTACCATCATGAGACAGTAAATCAGAGGAGTCTTTGAGTGAGACATGGTCACTAATTTTACTTTTTCATAGAAGAGAGTGTTAAAAGGTGTCTGAAGTGTCACCACATGCTTCTAATGACTGACAGAAAATTATGAATTTTTTGACATGTACATTGATAACCATATCATTGATAAGCCAATTAAAGGTATCCTGTGGTTCCCCTGTTATGGTGCATTCCTTTGGGGTGATCTGGATCAGGATCAGTGATCCAATTAAGTCACTCAGATCATGGTAAATGAATCCACTTTGGTCAGCTCCTTTAATTTGATGCAAAATAATCTGAGTGATCTTGGATCACTGATCCAGTTCACCCCAAAGGAACACACCCTTAGCTTTTTCAACGATAGATTCACATTTCTTTTGTCTGGTGATATCCCAATGGTTTTTGCAGCTGTTATATATTTAAATCTCTTATTAATTTTCCCCCAACTTTCTGCTGGCTGTTGCAGTCAGGCAAACATTAGAACTTCCAGAACTGCATTTACTGTACCTTGCCAACTTTAGAATAGGCAGCATGGAAGGGAACTTGGCCATGACTATCAGCTATCAGTCCAACTAAACCAGTTTGACATGAATATCACCATGTGAATATCAATAAGTGATAATTAATCAGTAATTGATGTTGATTTAATGTAGCAAAAATTAAATAATGCCAATTAAAAATGTACAAAAGTAAGCCTGAGTAACAATAAAAACAGCACAATGTGCTTTCTAGTAGACTAGTTTATCTGTCAAACCAGAAGCCAAAACGATATCATGATTAAGTATATACAAATAAATCAAGATTCAATTCAATTCTTGGTGTTTATTAAGTTTAGATCTATTTCACGTTTGTGCATAATTATCCTTCACCGATGCAAAGAAAAATAACAATGAAAAACAATAAATATATATTACTTAGAAATGAATATTACTCATGATCTGTAAGAAGCTGAAGAATATATGACAACTCACCAAATAACCACACAATGAGTTTCATCTAAAATAACGCCAAGAATATTTTCGAAAACAACAAATCGGCGGGGTCGCCGTGTTTAAATTCCTCAAGCTTCAAACAATTCATACCGAAAACTTGGCAAGTTTGGTTGCGCATTTAGTAGTGACACGACTTACAACATCGTTGCGAACGGAAGCAAAAAAATTACGAAAGTATCTCTCCCAGATGTGAAAGACTTGAAAAAAGCTGACTGATGCTTGCGTGAATCATGGACATTTTCGAATATAAAACCAACACTAAGCAAAGAATCGTCAAACGTTTTCGCAAAATCTCCTTTCCCGGCCCAATTCGCCGCCATGTTTTCCTTGCACCAGTGGGCTCAGTTTCGACCATCGGTTTCTCGTCAAAATTGATGCTCGCGCTCGAAAAACCAGTTTGACGACAGTAAACCGGAATGACTAGCCCAAGAATTGGGGCTACGGTGACGTCAAAGGATGAAGCAGATTTGTGCAGAGCCTACTTTTTTCGTCTCCTGTCCGCTCACAAAAAAGAGAAAAGAGGCTCTGCTTGCAGGGTGATAATTAACACAAGTAAAAAAAAATTGCCTAAAACAGCGTGACCTAGCCCCTTTAACTTAGTTGTTTTTGAGCGATTTTAAACTATTTTTTACGCTTTTTATCGCCCCCTTTGTGCATTTTGTCCACCAAATACTACACGAAAAAACTATCAGTACCTATGAAATAAACACATTACAGCGTGGAAAATGCTTTGTACGATTTTTATTTACTCGTTGATACGTATCAGAAACCTCACTCGTTCGCTGCGCTCACTCGTTCGTTTTCTAATACTGCTCAAATCGTAAGCTACCATTTTCCATGAAGTGATCTATATATATTTCGTATTTCTTCGGTTATTTATATCATTTGCAACAGTTGTTTTTGCAAGTAGTGTTTTCGTCATTGTAATTGTCTGTTGGGAACGTTTTTTTTAGAATTGCTTGTTTTACTCACTAATCGAGATTTATCACAATGTGCAATTAATAATAGTTGTGTATAGCAGTGTAAGTAGTAAGTTGTATTGTATCGTAGCGTATGCTATTGTAAGTAGATTAAGTTTTAAGTGTCGTCTTGTAAGTAGAGTAAGTACAATGTAATTTAATTATGTGTTTTGCAATAAAAAAGTCTGGGCAAAAAAACAAACAAACAAGAACAAACAAACAAACAAACAAAATGCCTTCGAATCTATATCATGGCCGCTTTTTTTAAATGTTATTTAAAGGCAATAATTATCGATCAATATATGTTTCAGATAGAAACTACTGTGCTTCAAATCCCTGTAAAAACGGAGCTACTTGTACCGAAATTTCTGGTGCATTTAAATGCAACTGTGCTCATGGATTTCTTGGTGCTGTCTGTGAAGGTAAGGCTTCTTTAAATTGAGTGTGCGAGACAAATATAATACAATCGAACCTTTAATAACGCCCACCTCTCTCTATAACGCCCACTTTGTTAGCCCTGGCGGAACGGTCCGAACATTCACTCCTATTTTAAGCCAGATCCAAGTCTAAAGGGAAACAACCAATTAGCGGGCAGTAAGTGAAGGATAATCATGAACAATGTTCCAACAGCGCTAAAATACTGAATGAAGAGAATGCTTTTGTTGAGAATAGCCATTTCACCAGGGTTGAATTAGCTCAAAACGCTTGTGTGTGTTTTTATTTTGTTTTCCTACCTGTATTTCGACTTACTTCGCAGAGCCTAATCCTTGCCACCCAAACCCTTGTAAAAATGGAGGCGCGTGTACGAGGTCTGATTCTGAGGAAAAGTTCTCTTGCATTTGCCAGGAGGGATTCAAAGGAGAACATTGTGATTGTAAGTGCCAAGATGATATAGTTTTAAAATGCTAATTTGTATTCATTAGATAGTAATAAAAGTTTTAAATTTCTAGTTAAAGGATGCGTTGTGTGTAAGATTAGGATGATTAGTTTGACAGTTTTACGGGATAAATCATTGATTGCATTCCAGCTATAAACAAGTGTGACCCAAATCCTTGCAAAAATGGTGCAACTTGTCAGCAGTCAAAAGATGATACATACATCTGTATTTGTCCTCCATCTTTTAAGGGAACTTTGTGTACAGGTAAGCTATCAGTATAATCGTTTTTGCTTTGTCTCACTTAATAATTACCTTCGTATTCAATAGAAAGCAAAGAAACAAAAAAGCAAAATAAAAAAACCAAGCAGTATCACCAGATGGCAAACTATTGGTTTTTGGATGACGTTTTCAAGGAGGTTGGAAAGTAGATACCAAGATATTCAGGGAAATAAGACATTTAGTTTGGAGCGATTTAAAGTTACTTTCCAGCCCATTCACCCTATTATTAATGTAACTAAGGTTTTTGATAAGGTTAACCAGCTTTTCAATCTTTTAATGTAAGCTATTTTTTAAAATTTATTAGGGTGTTTCAAAGGCTGTCCCGGTATCTTTACCCAAGAGGGTTTGACGTCTCCACTTCCTTTTTATACTAAAGAAGTTGTTCATTGTATTGTTTTTGTTCCAATAACTTAGAGACAAAGCAGTGTTACACGAACCCTTGCCTTAATGCTGGAACTTGCCATGAGGATGGATTTGGATACAACTGTACATGTAGACTGGGATACACTGGAAGCAACTGCGAAAGTAAGTATTTTTCATAGTGTCCTCAGTAATAAAACAAATAACAAACAAAACAAAACAGAGATAGACTCAAAAACGCAAAACAATATATAGAAACAAAAAAAAGAATAAAATTTCTGCAGAAAGACATGAGATTTTTCATCGACGTTTGGGTACAACTGTGTTGGCTTGTTGCGAGAAAGTCGGGCTTAGAACATCAAGTTTAGCAGATATTTATCAGTTTTCATTTTCATGTCTGTAATAAAGAAGATGACGCGTTTTTCAGTCTGACAGAGGTAAAGGAAGAGTGTTTTATTTTCTCAACAATGATGAACCTTTACTCACCCTTTCATTCATTCCTTTAATTTCCTAGGTCACGTGTGTCATCCCAGCCCGTGTTTGCATGGCGGACATTGTCGAGTGTTTTATGGTCACTCCAAGTGTTATTGTCCTCCGCTTTACAAAGGAAATAAGTGTGAAAGTATGTTTTAACAAAATTATGTTTAATTTCATCCACAGCAACTTTTCTGAGAGCTAGATTCACTTAAAAGTGCTATTTTGATGTAGCTGATGTATTTCCAGCACTATAACAGGTCCGCTTTCGTTTCCTGCTCGCGTTTTATGCAAAGCATTTAGTATTTAGCTGAACAATATGGTTCGTCTTCAGTTCAGTTTCTCTCCACCAGAGTTTTTTTATTTTTTAGGTAATTTTATGAGCAGAGGAAGAAACAATTTATGCCCCAACAGTCAAACACAGTCAAACCTCTAACAACAGCATCTCTCTACAACGGCCACTTTCCTCTGTCCCCAAGGTGGCCATTCTGGAGAAGTTTGACTGTATAAATAAATCAATATATCTTTGTTTGCAGTTCCTCATCCTTGTTACAATCGTCCCTGTTCGAACGGCGGTATCTGTATCGACTCGTACAGTGGTTATAGCGCCTATCCTGATAAATGGAACCACGGCTTTCTTCACTACCTGTGCATCTGCCAGGCAGGCTTTTCTGGATCTAACTGTGAAGGTAAAATACCGGCTTGGACTTCAGTGATCACGTGCAAACTAACAACACACCATAATTTATCTAACTTATGACACCAAAATGGACATCTGTCCCAGTCCTATATGCATTCGTATGCCACACTTAAGAAAGATAAACGTTCAGCCTATGAAGAAATACAAGTTGACGTCACTTTTGTAATGACACAGGTGAAGCAAAAAAAAAAACCGATATGAAATTTGTTTAAAATAGTTGAAAGCTATGGACAAAATTCTATCAGACTAACCTCACTGGTCTCCAAAACATCATAATAAAGGTCGATTTTATATAAAAGCAGTGCTATTTAAGTATCAGAGTGATGACGTTTTATTGTCAGCTCATGAAGTTCATCAGCGAATGATTTTAGCTCAGGGCATCATCTAAACGAAATTATTCGAAAGAAGGGTGACTGTACCTACTTTATGAAGCGCCTAGAGGACAACAATCGTCGATCCTCGGTTATTGTAATGGATGGATTATGCACTGTCTGGCTATATTCATGGTTTACTTAGATACGTCTTAAAACAATTTTTTAAGTCCTTCGGCTATGATTGCAATTTAATTTTTTTTCTTGCAGTGGATATCTGTAAAAAGTGCGACATCAATGCCAAATGCTACAATGACACTTGTGTTTGCGTGGAAGGTTTTTATGGAAATGGCTTTACATGCAGAAGTAAGGACAAAGTGACCTTCCTAGAGAAATTATATAGGAATAAAGATCTCTATTTGCTTTTGTTTCCTCATCACATTTCCTCCCTTTTCTGACTAATGCTCTCTTTTACTAAGAAATTCCTCACCCTTGCCATCCAAATCCTTGCAAGAACCAAGCTAAGTGCAAAGAACTGGCGGCTGGAGAGTATGATTGCGAATGTCCTCCAGGAACAAGTGGCAAGCATTGTGAAGGTAAGAAATACGTCACCGAATTTGTTAAGTGACGATTTCTTTACCAGGGCCTTTACCAAGTTGCATAAGTTATCGATAGTGGTAGTTTTTTTTTTTAATTTTGACACGAAGTTAACATTGGGCATAATAAAACAATAACGTCCAGTTAGCACTGGAAAACGCTTCGGAACCATAATCAAAATATAAAGGGTTTTAAACACAACTGACTGAAATAATATCTTATCTGAACATGCTTTAGATAAAGATGCTTGTGTTCCCAATCCTTGCAAAAATGATGGAAAATGCGTACAAACACGTGATGGTGGATTTACATGCGTTTGTGAGAACGGATACACGGGTGAAAATTGCGAACGTCGTAAGTAAAAGTAACATCTTTTATAGTTATACCAGCTTAATTCACTAGATAATTACCATGATTTTAATTTCATGAAATAGTGCTGTTTATACGCATATTCACTTCACTGTGTTTTCTTTTGGTTTCAAAAACTACTTTTAACGCATAGAGCGGGTTTTCATTTGAGTGTCGAAAAGTAATTGGTTTTGTCCTTATTACACCACACGATTGGCTTAAAATACTCGCGCCACTTTTTCACCCACCCAATCAGAAGTAAAAAAAAAAAAACAATCATGACTACTTCGCACACGTTTTCCCGCGCATTGCGTTAGCTACATGTAATTACTTTGAGTTTTGATTGGCTCACTGTATTGTCTGTGTAATCTGTGATTGGCTAGAGTGATTACTTTGGTTTTGGTTTTACGACGTTCATTTAAAAACTACTCTAGGCTGCTAGAGTTACAAACATGTGAAATATATTTTTACAGCCATTGATGCGTGCTTAAGTAATCCGTGTCAGAATGGAGGAACTTGTGTGGATGAAAACGGGAAGGCAGTTTGCAAGTGTAAAGGAAAGTATACCGGACCAACTTGTAAAGGTAACCCACCATTGGTTTTCCAATCGCTTAACGTTTTACTGATGGGTTTTGAAAACATGCATTTCATTTAGTGGCCTATTTGAGCCTCTAGCCGCCTAAATATTAGGCGTATAGTCTCTCGTCGAAGTCGCCTTGAATTACTTATGCGATATCAACACGATAGAAGAATTACTGTTGATGTAATTGAGTACAGTGTTAGTACTGTTTATGTAAATAGGCAAGTTGGTTAACTTGCAAGTCTACATGTGCCAAAAAGCACGAAGGGTTTGAGCGAGAGCGAGTGATAAGCATGTATCATCACCTTTACAATTTTCATCATGCATGTGCTTTTTGACGTAAATGTTGTTGTCTATTTCCTTCCATTTAAGAATGCGGCTGCCCGAAGGGTAACCCCTTAGCAGATCCTCCTGTTTACGCACAGAAATGTGATGCGGACGGAGGCTGCTATTGTGAAAGCGAGGAAATGGATTTCAGAGAGGATGGATGTTACCTTGGAAGTACGTACATGTATGACAGAAATGATATGCTTTACATAGAAATTATTATGTGTGCTTCAAGAAAACAGCATTAATATCTAGAAACCATCCGTTGGAAATTCTTGTCTCAAAACAATCTAAGTTTCCTATCCGTATGGTATGTCTGGGCATTCTGGTAAATTTTCTAGACAGTGTACATGTCATAATAGTTGCACACGGACACAAACGGGGTTAAATTAAGCAATATTCATTATCACAGCATTTGAATGGCTATATTACGAGAAATAAATAACATGAAGGGTATAATAATTGACAATTATTCTTTGAAATGGAGGTGAATTCAGCTTTTAAAAAGAATAATTGTTTTAGTTTATACACACGAAGGGATCTCAACAACAGACGAAAAGGAAACCATTAAAAGTCGATTTAATTGACGTCTCAATTCATGTGTGGAAAACGTGCAAGCGACACGAAGCATGCGCCAAACTGTTCACTGCAAAATTTCAAACATGACAAATACAGTTAACCTTCGAGAAAATCCTTTTCACAATCTAGCAAAATGGTTTTTTCACAGCGTTCAAGTCAGCAACCTCAATCAAAAGTCTGCTTGTAAAACAAATTGACAAAGTTTTCTTTTTCACTTGAAATGAAAGTTGCGTCGCGTTGATCGTGGAGGCAACGACATGGAGGTGCTTCGTTAAATAGCACCTGATGCTTCTGTCAATGAGCTTTGATTGAACGGACTTAAGGTTATATGCTCTGGTTTTACCAAATGTTGTGCTGTCTTCCTTAGATGTTTATATAACTCAGTAGAAACCGGTTTATCGATTTTGACCGCTCATGGTCGTTTTTGATTTAATCAAGAGGCTGGATCATAGTCTCTTGATTTAATACAATTTTTTTCAAGCTGGGCGTTCTTCGTTTTTTTTGCATTAAGATCCGTTTTTGCAATCGCGTATGCATGACCCATAGCCAGTCCAATACAAGCCGTGATAGACCAGAAAACTAAAGGAATTTTTGATGTACTCATACAGGAACCAACAATCCTTGCCAGTCCAACCCATGTCGAAATGGAGGAACTTGTGAGTCCATTAACACTAATACAGCGTACGTGTGTAGGTGTCCTGAAGGATTCACTGGAACTCATTGTGAAAAAGGTAAGGAATAACTGACACTCAATATATATACGCTTTAGAAATAGAGAAAAAATTAAGAAAAGTCTCGGTCCATGTATCTTACAAGTATTGGATAGATATGAATGGACACGATAGTTTCCTAACACAAGAAATTGACTTATGAGTACCTAGTAATATTTTGATTGTCCTTTGCCTTTTTTTGTAACAGAAATATGCACACCAGGTTACTGCCTTAATGGCGGAATCTGCAAACCTGTTGGCAACATGCAAACTTGTATTTGTCAACCTGGCTTCTCTGGAGATCGATGCGAAAAGAAAAAAGGTGATTATTGTTTTGTTGTCACTATTTTAAGCATTTTCTATGTGGAAAGAGAAAATCGCCAAAATCGAGTAGCAGATTGTTTTATCTGGAATCACATGAAGAGTACGTCATAATCATTTTCATAAATCATGTTCAAGATAACAATTACAAAACACTCTTGTTTGAGTACAGCTAGCCACTCTTGTCAGATTGATTGTGAGACGTGTTCAATGTCAACAAGTGGACTTGAAGATCCGATATCAGCCTTCCCCCTCGTGCTAAACAATAGAGCAGTCTAAAAGTGATTCTTTCAATCAAGTTTCTAAGAGTCGAGGCCACTTCCTGTCAGAATGGTGAGAGTTGATTGGCAGTCGTGCTACAGAAACCGAGTCAGGGACCGTAGCTGATAAAGTTTCAGACACCTTTGATCTTGTTGGATGGGATTTAAGACTTTGACTACCCGTTTTCTTCATGCTCTAATTATCGGTTTATCAGCCTATTTTTTAATGGTTTGTTAGTTTATTTTTCCTATTTAGAACTTACTTTACATTAAAAACGCTCGTTATAAATTGTGAGTCAACACTAATAGTCGAAACTAGCAATGTTAGTAATTATAGCACCAGGAAAAATACTTTTGAGAGATTTTAATTTTTGTGACATCAAATATCTGGTAAACCAATTAATACACCACTAAATCTTGCAGTTTAAAGAGCTTCAAGTGTATCCAGCCGGTGTTTAACAGGTTGGAGATAAGGCAACAGTTTGAGGATACATGACTCTCTTGAACTCAAACAGGTGCCGTTAAGGAAAGGAACTGATGTCATCTTGCCGCACACGATCCGATGGGCTGTAGAATAGTTCTTGCGTCTTGGATAACTTTTCTTTTGTTTACGTTTTCACCTCCAGTCACTCCAACCAAAGATTACTGTCATCCAAATCCGTGCCTGAATAGCGGCACTTGTGTTCAAGTTCAAGGCGGATATGACTGCCACTGCGATTTGCAATATACCGGAGCACATTGTGAAGGTAAAAATTGAAATTTCTCTTGCAGGTCTAAGCTACATACACTGACTGAGGTAATAGCAGCAAGTATACTTTTCCATGTAGTCCTGGAAAATTAATAGAACATTGAACAACGATCTTTTTCGGCTCAAGTATGAAAACATTTTTTGACATTGTTCAGTCGATTTAAAGCTGTAAAAAGAGCTCGGCGGGGAGACTCAACGGCTAGCTGTAAATCAGAAATGTGTCATTAGTTTTTATCAGACTTTTCGGGGGGTATCTGTAAAATGTGTACATTTTTACTTAAATTGGAGTCTTTTACCACTAATTACATTTTGTCTGTTTTTGAATTACCATGAACCTTTACAATGTTGGTTGGAGCAAGTGAATTGAGTGACTTCTAGCATGTACAAAGGAAAATCCCCGCCAAAAAGGTGGACCAATCCGGTGTTCTACACGACTATAATCTATGAATGCATTTCAACGTTTTTGAGCACATAATTATATCTGCCAACTTTTGTGATCTTTTGACATCTTTTTTTAACAGTTGACAAGTGTGCCAAGTGTGATGTCCATGCTTTGTGCGTCAGAGGACGCTGCAGATGCATGCCAGGTTACATAGGAACAGGATATGAGTGTGTCAAAGGTAGTCTAATATAATCATATCATAAATATTCTTGCATTTTGATTGGTTCTTACTTAAGACAAGCTATAGATGACTTCATTAACATTCTTTTTGTTTTTCTGTTTTTGTTTTTATTATATAAAACAGATAGATTCAATTTCGCCGTGTGTCTATTCAGAAATTGATCACAAACAGATCAAATGTGGTAAGGACATCAGTAACACACTTGGCTATCGCCTTGTGTACCACTTTTTTTCTTACTGCATTTTGGTGTCATCTCTGATCAATTGCTGAACAGAGTCATACGGCAACATGGAATCTATTTGTTAAAAGTGATGACATTCTCTGCACTTACCACATTTACCATCATCACAAACACTGCAATTTTCTTCCGCTTCCCAATCGCGGTTAACGGGTCGGTTATACCAAATCTCAAACGTCTGCACCAAATCATGTTTCTATAGGAAAAGCTATGAAGAATTTAAGTTATCGCGACATATTTTTCTAGCTCGTCACAAGCACTGTCCCACAATGTGTCCCATCTACTCTACTTGTGTACAAGGAGCATGCCAATGTGTACCAGGTTATCAGATGCAAGGAAACAGCTGCATTCGTAAGTAAAGACTTATAATTTGTATCAACTAAAGGTTGAAGAAGGGTATTGCTTTACTGTTTTGCTATAAACGGATTTTGAGTAGTCTTTTAGGAACAGTATCTACAACTTGTTGTCTAATTTTTGAGCAGTTAATTGTAATGTAAAATTTACTAATTTTCACTGGATAATATACTCAGCATCCTCTTTTCGCCTCCTTACGTTTTACAGCAACTCTTATTTTCAAGTTACTATATAATTTCATGGTTATTTTTAGGAAGGACTACATGTAGATTTAAGTAGTGACCTTTTGGTAATGATAAATTGTATTAACGATGGTTATAATGTCAGCTCCACTCGTTCCGTCGCCTCCAGTTCCTCCTCCTCCACCACCGCCACCACTTCCACCGCCACCACCACCACCTCCTCAGTTTGGTCAACCTGTTATGTACTACATGCCGTACAAACGAAGCCAAACGGAGCCATGAATAATCTACGTGAGAAAAGACCTTGCATGCATAGAGTAAGGTAATATTATAGGCTGGGAGTTCAATTAAGGGTTACGTTCATCTCTCAAGTATCGTCAGAAATTAAAACCACTGATTCAGTCGTATACTTGATTCAAAAATAATGACCAAAAAAACTAATCTTGGGGAGTAAGGATGTCGCAGTAGTGAAAGCGCTCGCCTCTCACCAGCTGAGTTTGTGGTTTATTGTCACTCCCTCCAGCAAAACTAGCACTTCAAATTTCATATCAAATCCCGAAAAAATGGACGAGAAGTCTCTCAGTGGTGCCTGCCTCTGCTTCTGCCAATTCCAAATTATTTATTTACCTATTTATTTTTCATCTATTTCAACAAGCTTAGCTACTTTAAAATCCTATTAAATGAATAACTGTTGGCTCGAATCTCAGATGTTAACATCTCTACCCAGAACGATTGAATGAGGGTGTGAGAGAGACTTCAGTTTGTTTTGGCTAGTTTCGTATAAAGAGAAATAGATTAAGATCTTTGGTCTTGATTCTGACGTCGGCACTGTGTCTAAAGGCTTAAACACTGCAATCCATGCTTTAATCCTTTGATATAAGTGGTGGTGGAGATTGTTGGAGGAGGACTAAATGAACAAAACTGGCAACGGTACGTACGCAACTTAACAAACTACTACGACTGTTACAAACAACAGAAAACTTAGAATTGTTTTTCCTAAACGGTGACTTACAGGTGTGACAGTGTACGCTATACATAACGGTGACGACAAAGAAGAAGAGGAAGAGGAGGAGGAGGAAGAAGAAGAAACTGAACCAACTCCTCTAATCCCGAGCACAGTACAAACAACACCCCACACTGGTGCACATATTTCACCAAATACCCCAACTCCGACAGTTACACCACCATCTCCATCACCGTCACCATCCCCACCACCTCCAGTTCCACCACCACAACCTTCCCCACCACCTCCGGTTCCTCCGCCACAACCATCTCCACCACCTCCGGTCACGCCACCACAGCCTTCACCACCTCCTCCAGTACCGCCACCACAACCTTCACCACCTCCTCCAGTACCGCCACTACAACCTTCCCCACCTCCCCCTGTACCGCCACAACAACCTTCACCACCACCTCCAGTTCCATCACCAGTACCAGCTCCACCTCCTCCTGTTCCGATTCCAGTGCCATCCTCACCACCCCCCGTCGCGGGTCCACCTCCAGCCGTTTCGAGTCCTCCTCCCTTTCCCGCTCCCCCGCCACCAGTTGGTAGCCCATCCGCCGCTGCTCCACCATCCCCAACATCCTACGGTCCTCCCTCCATGGATTATCCCCAATATTCTGACTACCCTGTCAACTATCCGCCTTCTTACAGGCCTTATTACAGGTCTTATTACAGCTCTAACAGGCCATACCGGCCATATTACAAGGCACTTTATGGCTATTAATTTTCTTTAAAAAAACCTAGGATGAGAGATGGATTTTTCTTGTTATTATTCAACAAATTGCAACACTATCCAAATATGGTCATGATGCTCTCGATATCTGTCATCCGTAGGTAACAGATATCCGGCGGTATAAGTAGCTTCGTCCGTGGGAAGAAAAATTGAAGTGAGAAAATGTCGACAGAGAGATTTAAAAATGTTAGGCTGTTTTGTTATCAATTTGTTGAATAATAAAACAATTATCCTGCTCAATCTCGCGGAATATCGTCTGATTTTACCTGACTCGGCCTACGGCCTCGTAGGCTAAGTATCGGACGATATTCCGCGCGATTTCGCAGGATAATTGTTAAATATTTCTACTTTTGTTTGCTTATGTTTAACTCTCACCGATTGATTTGTGTATAATTAAGTTGCAGGAAAGTGACCTAAGACGAAGAGAAAGAAAGTGCCAAAATCGTGTAAACTAAGCAAACAACTTTTGTGATCGAAAGTTAACTGGATGCCATTGCAAGGAAAATTGGAAATTAAATGTGCAACAAATAATCAAAAATTAAATTTACATAATGTTAAATAGTGAATATACTAATAATATTGGTAGCGAAATATAAGTAATTGATTAGAAGATTAAAAGAAGAAAGTGTACCTAAATCAGTCAAGGATTTAAATAACTGGAGTCCCCTGTGTATTTCTTCCTACGTAAATAAACAGTTTCTTTGAAATGTTGAAGTGTGCGTTAATTGGTATGGTTATTATTTTTTTTCTTTAAAAATGTCAGTTGAAGATAAATTTTATACGCTAACAAAGGGTATAGTACTTCCGTGCAAATGCATTCAAACTCGGTTACATCTATTCGCAAAATAAGTTTTGATGTGGCTAGAAGTGCTAGTGTCATTCCCGAAAATGTCAGCTACTGGTTGATCTCTAGCTAAAGCCGTTCGATCATGGTACTTACAGACCTTAAGTATTTTTAATAAAGGAAATAGAATTAGAAGTAAAATTCTGACCTCAACTGGCATCCATATGTTTCGTTATGAATACTTCCCTGAAAATTCTTCTTGTAAACCCGTTTTGAATTTTTGAAAGCTTCTTAGGTGCTGTAATCGAACAGCTTTGGATAGAGATCAACCAGTGGACATTGAGGGATAAATTAGTGAAAATCTAGCCGATAAAATCATGCGTCTGAAGAGCCACTTCTTCTAGGTGCCAAGACTGATGTACCGCTCTGGGGACGAACACCGTCCCTGTACCCCAGCGGATCAGTACACAAACATACGTTTGTCATAGACCAAATCCTGAATTGGACAGAGTCGGTCGCTAGGCTTTTTTTCAACGTATTCAACCTAGTATATAAAGTAGTTATGCCAATAGAGGTTATATAATCACATGTTTATTAGTTACCGTTATTCCTCACTAGAGTACTTAAAGACCTATAAGAGGCCATTTTGGGTAAGTTTAGCAGAATTTAAGACTCCAAGAAAAAAAGAAAACAAAGACTTTGATCTAACTTGTCAGTACAATTTCGTTGAAGGGAACAATGAATAAAACACACTGTTATTGTCAAATTAATGAATAAAAGGGCAATAATTTTCATACCTTTTTACCCGTCCAAGAACATAAAAACCACAAAACGCTTGAAGAGACGATGTGACTCGCTGTATAACTTCTCTCTATCGATTAGAATAACCGAGATAAGGAGAGGAAAATGGTATCAAACAACAGAAACGGTAATAGGCAACTCAACCTTTGCTTTGTACAAAGTACATGTTGACAATAGGAACATTGGGAATTCCTTTTAGCCTGCCATACTCTAGACGGTAGGTGTAGGCAAATCTTACGTTTTCCAAGATGCTTTCGTTCTCGATCTCTATTTCAGTTTTCAACAATAATTTTTTTTCGATTGTTATAGGTTTCAATTTAGCGGTATATCTGGACTTCTGAAAAAAAAATTGAATTCAAGTCTAATGAGCAGAAGTCTTTGTTCTACCGAGACGTCCGCATGCAGGCCAACCTCGGTCTGATGTTTTGGTGGCTTAATGGTGGACGAAGTGTCACTAACAACCTGAGAGCGAGGCAACTACATGCGGACGTCTCGGAAAACAGACTTCCGCTGGGTTAAAAATAACTTTCGTAGACATGACATATCCCGGCCAACGCCCTGAGCTTCCCTCTCTGTCCCTTCATTTTCTCTTTATGGTACAAACAGAGTACAAGACAGAAAACTAAACAAGTGATAACAAAGTTTTTTATCACACGGTAGATCTAATCCGGAGGTCGTGGGTTCGATTCCCACCGAGGTCAAAAGATTTTTTCTTTACCTCGTGTGGTTCCCTGATTCCCTTTACTAGGGCTAACGCCCAGTGGGTTATTCACGGGTTTATTTAGCACTTAAATTTACACTTCAGAGTTAATTCTCTGTGTCACCATTTTTTATCACGACCTGATAACTTGCGAACTGAAAGAGCACAAGGACACGCAGTAGATTGTTCAAAAAGAACATTTTCCGTTTTATTATGCTTTGCTTATCGTATTCGACGCAGAGCCTAATGTAAACAGGTTGAACGAAGGAAAAGTGAAAGTTCCAACTTGGAAACATGAGTACAGTGTTCGCTTGTCATTTTAATTTTACCGCCGTTTAAAATATGTGACGTCTTGACATGTAAGTGGGCGGCGCTTCGTCCTGTTGTAGTGTCGATTCGTGTAAACGGAATAAAGTTTGCTTGTGTTAGCTTGGTTTTTATTGTTTATTAACAGGTTACTTTATTGTCGATTTGTGAGTGTCTTGACCCAAAAATAACATAAATTAAAAATGACTGCAAATGACTTTCAATTAGGTCCTTCCATATAAACATCGAACAATCAATTGTTCATTCGTACCTTTGGCGTTCTCACTAAAAAGTTGACAAACATGCAGTTTACGCTCAAACACTTAACTTTGGTTCAGTGGCTTTCCATGTTATATTTACACTGTTTAGTGTATGGTGGAAAAACAGATAGCAAGGTAATTCATAAACACGTCAGTGAAAAGGTCAGGAACGTCTCCCAGGGGAAATCAGTTACTCTTGCAAGGTCAGCACACCTACGTAAGAAGTCTAAAGGCAAAGACTCAATAAATGGCGTACGAAAAGATGTTTTTGAAATGCCATTGCCAATCCACATCCAGCATCTTAAGGACTACCCGGTCCCAGTTCCTGTCAAAGAGGAGACTACAGAAAATGTTTTACATGTGCATATTCATGACAGTGAGTTCCCTGTTTACTTTTTTACTTTGTCAGTTAAGATTGTTTGCTTTGTCAATTTTTTTTGCGTACCTCTTGTTATCACTTGAAAATAAACAGTTCTTTTTCTTCAATATCACCAACCACAAAATAAAAGCAGAGAGAAAGCAACGATGGACCAATTTTTTCAAACAAACAATTTAATAAGACTTTGTTAAAAGCTGAATTGAATTCACACGAGGTCCTCATAGACACGACTACACTGTTCAACTATTAACTTTTATATCACGATGTGGATTAAACACCCCGTCTAGTTTGTAAAAATTATATTATAAAAAAGATTTACTGAATTTAATCTCAGTATTTAAGACGTGGTTATGGGGCTGAGGAAAATATATTCGTAAAGCTGTCAACACTTGACAATCGGCCATTGGCATGTTTATCTAGGCTGCCTTTTGTTGCTATTTACCCAGAACAGCTTCCCAGAGCATCGCTTCAGTTCCTGATTTCCACAAAGTTCACATCATTATTTATTTTTCTAAATCGAACAACTAAATTGATCGATTGATCGTCTTGGCTAGTATCCGATCAATGATTAATATGCCTTGTTTTACTAAATAGGAAATCCGTGCAAAAATGGCGGAGTACTTTCAAGCGATTCTGCTGGAGTTTGCTGTCAATGTGTTTGCCCATCTCAGTACACTGGCACGACCTGTGAAGGTATGTTCACAAATCAGGTTGGTGTCACCTTGGTCAGAAAATATCGAATGTGCGCTCATAACGGTCACTTAAGGTGGCTCGAAACAGTTTCCAGTACTTTCCAAGACTTAGAGTTTGATGGGTCATTGATGGGTCATTATGACCACTCTTTGAACGGTTATTTTTCACACTGAAGAAGGGTAATACACCCGAAACGTCTGTGTTCATAGACAATTTTGACACTTGTTGATTTTTATTTTCTAAAATATCAACTTTATCTTTAACTACCAAGTGTCACGCATCACCAACGACTTTTCAGTCCATTTATTTTACTCTTTATAAGTTGATACCAAAATTATGGTATCAAAAAACTGCCCAATCACTGGTGCACAAGTTACTCTCAATTTTATGGCACAGTAGGCTACCATAGCAACAATATGACCTTAACACCCTTGATTTTAGCTTTAAGCGCTTGTAACTCGAAAACAAGCTCAATTTTTTATTATCGAATTGTAATCAGCATGTTAATGAAACTTTTTTCAAAGTTTAAAAAAATTCTACGGAGAGGGTTCAGAGCCACCTTAAATTTTCGAAAATTTAAGAAACTGTTTCGAGCAACCTTAAGGCAAACGATCCAAAAGTGAATGTTACCCAGGTAACAACATAAACTTGTAAATTGTTTTAAACTTACTAATTCATCTTAAACTTAAACTGAAAATTAAACTTTCCTCCGCCTTAGCTCGAAACAGCTAACATCAGGTTAAAAAATTGAAATCAATTTGCGTCAAAAGTTGGCTTAATAAAATTCCAAGCAGTCAACCCTGCGGTTTGTTTTGCTAGTTGCACAATCAGGAATTTGCTTTGGTTTTTTTTTTCAGTGCAACAATATTGTTCCTCTGGGCCTTGTAAACATGGAGGGAAATGCCTGGAGATAAGCAATGGCTACAAATGCACGTGCCTCGCAGGGTTCACTGGGGAAAACTGTGAAGGTAATAAGGGAAGTAGATACGACTGAATACATTTACTTGTTACAGATAGTCTGTAAATTAAAGATATAGAGGATATTACACGGTGGCGACAAGATACGAATTTTATGCTCGAGTAACAAGAACAATATTTTACGGGTGAGCGCAGCCAATGGCTGAGATACTGCTCTTGCCACGAAAACATCAAATTCATAATTCAGGCTATAGACAATACATCATGGAGATACTGGGTTTCTACAAATAGTACAGAAAGTACAAATCGATGGAGGCTGACGTTAATTTTTCAATGTTGTTTCCTATTGCCTTAAGATGAAATGTTCTGTTCTCCTAACCCATGTGAACATGATGGTAGATGCGTAGAGACGCTACAAGGATATAAATGTGTTTGTCAAGTTGGTTACACAGGAGTTAACTGTAAAGGTAAGCATGAATGAAGTAAGAAAGAAGCATTGCAATTATGCTGCTTTTTTTTCAAGTGACATTAAGGAGGCCTGACAAAAATTAGGGCTTCAAGCAATGGTATGGAGATGAACAATATCGGTGCAATCCAAAACTTTATTAACGTGTCAGTGTCTTTAGCTATGGATTACCAGCGAATAGCTGGCACATTGCACGGGAACGTGGTGGGTGCATTAATTTCTGCGCTAACATGCTTGATTATCAAAGTAAACCGACCAGCTTGTGATTGTTCAATTTCCCAGATCCAGACCCTTGTTTACCAAACCCTTGTCTACATGGTGGAAGTTGCGAAAATGTTCAAGGCGTTGCACGCTGTCACTGTCATCCGGGATATCATGGAGCGTACTGTCGTGGTAAGGTGTTCATTAGTGGTGTGGTATACCTGGTAAAAACTGCGCCATATTCACTTATTTATGACATACATTTAACTCCATGAGAGTTATTTGAGAAGCATTTGGTGAGACACACTGACTACGGCAGCTAGGAATTAAATAATTATTTATTAGCAGATATTGATTGTGTTCTAAGAAACATAAATGATTAACAAATTAATAGAATCCAAATTATGCAAAAATCATTTTTTAACATCAATTGATTAAACACTCTCGAGATGAATCGGCTAATTCTTTATTGTTCACGGCAGAAACGTATGTCTGTTATGTGAATCCTTGTCATAACGGCGGAAGATGCATAGAGAACAGTTTGGCACCCTGTCATTGTTCCAGAGGGTACATTGGAAGATACTGTACGGGTAGGTGTGTTCTGTAAAATACGTCACCTGCGCAATGTAAAAATAAATTGATTGTCCAGTTGTCTTTAGGTATCACTGTGACAGAAGTTGTCTAATACCTGACGACCAGACTTGGAGGTTTCTGTGTACATGTGTAGCCAGTGAAACTGCGAATTTGTCAATCGGTCAAGCTCTTAGCAATAGGCCATGTTAGATATATAAATAATCTAGCATGGCTCCGTGGCGTTCGGTACAAATGTCTATATTTGGTGTTGTTTTCTTTGTATCCAAGTGTCTCTTGGGAATTGAGGGAAAAAAGAACTTCAATTTGACATTTTGACCTGGAAGCCTCGGAGCCATGTAATAATATGGAGTGTTTTCATGTGACGTCACGGCGGCCATGTTGGTGTCCCAATCTAATCCTCCGGGAATTGAACTCTATTCTTATGCAAACGTTTTCTTTTGTTTTGGTTGAAAAACATGCTCATTGATCACGTGAGTGAAAACACTCGAACGTGGCCGAATTCCATTCCCAAGTTGCCTTCTGCCTCTGTTTCAAGACGAGTCCTCTTGAAAACATTTTTCATTTTAAAACGAGTTTTATTTGTATGAAAATGAAGGTGCAGATGAAACACAGTTTCATATGAATGGAAGACTCCTTTTGACACAGAGGCAACCGCAACTAGGAAATGGCCTATTGCGTATACCTAGTTAGATTAATTAGCGGATTATTCATGTGGAAAGATCATGAAAATGGTACATACTTAACCATGCATGCCTCATTTCCTTATCCACATGTTGAGTTTTACAGCATTTACCTTAACCGACTTCTTCAAGAATGTAATTTTATCTCTAGATCACGTATGCCATCCTAATCCCTGTCTCCATGGAGGCGCCTGCAAAGTAGTTGATCATCCGATAGGGTCAAGAAACAACAAATGGAATTATCACTGCAGCTGCTCGGAGTGGTATCGCGGTAGAATTTGTCATAGTAAGTGGCACTGATTTTATGAAAAGAACAAACAAACAAACTACCTTGACACTGGTAGATCGAGAACAACACGAAGAACGCCAAATAAAAAACAAACTATTGCTTTAGCTGTACATGTTAGGCCTATAATTTTTTGTAGTGCTAATGAATTTTAAAAATTGTTTCTTGAATCATTAGTTCCACATCCATGTGTCCGTCAGCCTTGTATGAACGGTGGAACATGCGTGGACGCGTTCAATTCGGATGGAGATTACGAGAAACGAGACAGATTGCTTGAACTAACTCCTCTGTCACCGGATTTGCACTTTTTTTGTCACTGTCCACCCGGTTTCACTGGATCGATGTGTGAAAGTAAGTATCTAATCGACAAGACAGGATATTTCACTCAGTGTGTGCAGTGGTGAAATTGTCCTTAGTGGTTGGCAATCATCCTAATTGGCCAAACACTTATTCTAAGAGTTTTGGCGGTATGTGACAACAAACAGCCAGTTTCGATTTTCTTATTTTTGTCACGTGATTGCTCGGCAGCAAGGTGCTAATATTGAACTGATTAGTTAACACACAGGCAGTAAGCCAGTGTAGAAACTAACTATTCATTTGATGAGTGAATAAAGATGTTGAATTTTAAGCTCAGTAATGAAATGTGAAAGATGAATTGATCAACATGACACGAGCGTGGGACAAATAAAAATCTGAGTCCCCGACAGGAATCGTCATGGGTTCTCATTAAAGAATAGAGCACTTTATCCGTGTTTATGAGACAGTTATATAAACCCGAGATGTAGTCGAGGATTTGCATAACTTTCGAGAACTCTCCTAACCTCCAGAGTGTTTAGATGAGGGTATGTAAACATGTAAAAAAGTGCTCTATTACTTTTATAAAATAATTCTCAAATATACGCGCGAATCTAAAACGTCACAACCGTGTTTACATACTCTCATATAAACACACCTTTCAACGAATGAGAGCGCGCGCAGTAGCTTAGCTATTTTATAAAACTCATTTATAATTCCTTCAGTTTAAACAAAGAAAATCATGACCGTGACGGTGTCTGGATATCTGATCTTAATTAGCATGGATTTTTACGATTTGTTTTTTAATTTCTCCGTTTTCTCTTTAGTTTTAGTTTCGATTGACCACATTTCCAAACACCTCGAAGCCTGTCAAAAATACTCCGCTGCGCGTTGTACTCTCAATGCTTGGAAATGTGGTCTTTTTTGTTTGATATATTACATATAGAGGTGAGAAAGAACTAGAAACTTTTAGATCTCAGGTTTAGGTAAGTTTATACAGTGGCCTATACGAAAGGGGTATCGTTTTTAGGCTTCAGGTGCATAAAAGGGTCGGAATTTTACAATTTGAGCTATATGAAAGGGTAGGGAAATCTGTCATGCATTTAGTTATTTAAAAGGGTATCATTTACTTTATTAAGAATTGCATGAAAATGACAAGAAGATTTCCCTTTTTAGCGATTTATTCACAATACGGGCTGATTATGAGAGCATTTGAAAGGGGTACCTTTTTTCAATAAAAGTTTAACGAAAGCGGTACCTTTCCAGTCAAAATGGTGCACAGAAGGGTAAGGGGTTGGAGCTTGGAGCGGAGCCTCCCTGTATAAAACTTTGTAGAGTACCCGCGGGGAGTTATCACAATCCACCGTAGGAAAAAAGATAGCGGCTGTACATTTTACCACAATACCTTGCGAACCTAACACAGCATATAAGACACAAGGAGAGCCAATTTTTTACAGTAGTTGTCCCTGTACTAAGGACATTGTGTATCGTAGGTTTGAAGATTTTACAACCCTTCTGTGCCTTTTTGTGAACGTTTTTAAAGTTTTCGTGCGCTAAGAACTGTGGTTAAATGTACCAGTCGCCATCTTTTTTCCTACGGAGGATTTAATCACGTGTTATAGCTATTTGATTTGAGCCCTATCACCTCAACAGCTATTTGAAAATCTTGTTTCAGTTGATATTTGTTCTCTGTGTCATAAAAACGCCGACTGCATTGACCACCGTTGTGTTTGCCAGCCAAACTACGTCGGTGACGGAAAGAACTGTCAACGTAGGTACATTGTTTATAAAGAAGTTAAATAGTTTTCTATTTTTAACTTACAAGTAGTTGATATTAGTACTCGTGAGATAAATGGCCAACTGTTTCGTTGTTTTTGACCACCTTTACGGCAACTTTGTCGACTGCATTATCAAGCTTCTGCTCTGCATGAAGTTTTTCGCCTATTGCGGGTTTCCAAACATCTTTTTGATGTGTGTAACTTTGTGGTGTGAAGGCCGCTTTGGTGTTATGATGCACAGACGACGCTCAGGCCCTAGTCCAGACTCCTCCCACACTTAAAGCTTGGCTACTAAGCACTTGTTCGTTTTGTTTCAATGGCGAAGGAATTTCATCTTTATGGCGTGTTTCGAAGTGATTATCTTAAAAAATCAGATCAAAAGAGCATTTTAAGTTAAAGAT
>OZ026604.1:16595857-16650857 GCA_964020085.1 Micromussa lordhowensis
TTCGATTGAATTTTCGTTCGATTCCATACCTCGGGTTGTCCTCAAATGGATCTCATAATCAAAATGCGAGAATAATTCGAAATATTATATAATTGCCATTGGTTGCTAGGTTGTTTTCTTCAGCTCAATTTTTCGCAAACAGTGTTGATGTGAGATGTTACATACTATTATATTTCTTTTCTGTTCCCATAGGTACCCTCCCTAATTTATGTGATCCAAATCCTTGCCAAAATGGCGGAAAATGCAAGTTTCTGGAGGACAAAAATGACTATATTTGCGAAGACTGTTTCGGAAAGTTTACTGGAAAGGATTGTTCAGGTAAACCAAGGATTTATCCATCCATTTGTATTTCAATGCCGCGGATCTCCAAAAATAGATCCGCTCAACTTTTTGCATTTCAAGTTTCTTTTTCTGTGAGAATATCACGTCTCACGACTGAGTTTGTTCTATTGTTATTGAGTATTATATCCCTGTGGTTCACATGTCTGGCTTTAATGCATTTTGGATTAGTCAAGTTTACCTTTGTATACCTGTATGCATTTACCTAGGAGGCTTTTGCTGTTATAGAGCAGCGAATAAAACATGTGTCAATAAAACATCTCTGGTTCCGACTCGACCAGCGCGTCCATTCAGTATAGATACTCAGTTAGGTATTGAATTCGAAATGTGGCACTCTCTTGTCTTCATTATTCTGTTTACAGATTGCAACTGTCCTAAGGCCAAACCACGATCCGATGGAAAAATTGTTGTAGACGCCATTTGTGACAAAATTGGAGAATGTATGTGCCCAACTATTGCTGATGCAGGCGAGGTCACTTTGACAGATAGCGGTTGTGTGGCTGGTGGTATGTTGCTATCGTCTAAGATGTTCATGTTTCGAAATGACCTGTTTAAGGGTGGAAGGCTATTTTGAAAACGACTTATAGGAATAGTGTCCCTGTTGTCCAGGTCTATAACATCAAGAATGACAAGTTGAGAAGTTATAATGTTATTCACACGGTTTCTTCGTACATAAGGGCTTCGTTTACGACCTTTCAGTGTATTTGTGATTACTCAGATATAACTGATGGGAAATGGGGAGCCTGAAAACCAATGGATTGAAAACCAATGGATTGAAAATCAAGACTAATACTAAACTTTTGCTTACTGATTATAGCGGCTAATCCGTGCGCCAGTAAGCCGTGTGTACACGGCACGTGCATTGTTGACTCGGGTTTTTCATTCAGCTGTATTGACTGCCCCCCTCCATACTATGGAACTCGATGTGAATGTAAGTACGTTGATCATCAGATTTCGTGTCCTCATGTATGTCTTAACAAGGAGAAAACACTTCTTTCATATAGCATCAAGTACATTAGAGAAAGTTGTTTCTGCATTCGAGACATTTCAGCGTATTTCAATATATCTGAAATGTACTAAAATCAATCTCGTCTTCTAAATCAATCGATCAATCAATCAACCAACCAACCAATTGAGCAACGAATCAAAAGTACATAACTAAACATGTGGTCTCAGAGAAAGAGACAAATAGAAAATGGACAGCACATGAATATTAACAACTGCCGCTGTAAACATGTAGTTATGGTTTTTAATTACACTACTGATATAGCCACCTATTGGTAGATTGTATGCAGATTGACGAAAGAACTATGCGAAGTTTCTCTATTCTCTTCACGAGCAATAGAAAATTAACTGTTTTCATTAACGAATTATGTCCAAGTATTAATAACAGCATTTTGTGGTCACGGATTCTAGGCACTTCATGCACCTGTGACAAACCATGCAAAAATGGCGCCACTTGTATCGACACTGGAACCCGGCAGTACACGTGTACCTGTCCCCCCGGTTATACAGGCCCTGACTGTTCAGGTGTGTTAATAAGGACCTTAAGCAAACCACGACAGCAACGGCAACAGCAACAAGAACGCCACGAAACAGGTTTAATGAGCAGAACAATGGCTGTGCACGTACGTTATAAATCTCTGCAAAGCAGCAACGTGAAATAACCAAGTTCTGCGTATTTTGAAGAACGTGAACGACGGACGGAGGCTAATTTTTCGTATTTTCTTTTGGAATTGAACACAGGCTTTACATATTAAGCTTGAGCAAGTTCTGAGACCGATAGACGTACTGAACAGATCTGGGCATCCGCGAAATTCGGCGGTAAAATTTAAATTCATTTTTCTAGGCGTCGTCCTTAGCGTCGCCGTCGGGTTCATTTGAACACGCACAGCAAGGGGTTTTAGGCGCAATAAGAACTTGATTTTAAAGCTGGGAAGCTTCTTATCTCTAACACGTCTCCACCGTATTTTGTGTTACTATTGCAAACCAAGGATTAAGGTTTAATAAATTTTCTCGTGACATTTGTTGTCCCGTCAAGATGAATCCCCGAAACTGACTTGATTTTTCTTTCCTGGAAGCTCTTTCACTAAGCGTCTCTTTACACCAGTGAAATAATGAAAATTGGGAGAACAAAACTACATCTGAACTTTGGGCGAAAGATAATATTATATATAAAAAATGATTCTTTCATTAAAAGATCTTGGCATCTTTTTCTACATAACCCTTCTCATCTTTAAGTATACCTTTTGTCAAAGGCTATCCGGTATTTTCAAGCTTACTTTCTTTTTCAGCCAAAGTGACACCAGAAGTTATTATTGGAGGCCATTGTCTGAACCAGAAATGTGAGCACGGTGGCACGTGTGTAGAGCAGCCTCATGGCTACGATTGTATATGTACGCCACAGTACACTGGACCACACTGCGGAGGTAATTAACAAGTTACTTTAAAATTCCCTTAAAAAGGAAATTTCGACAATATACCCTTTTCCACTGAAATGACCTACCCAAATTTCAAATGAAATGAAATTTCAAAAAAACATATCACTTCTCCCAATTACAAATTTGTATGCCATTCGAAAATCCTCAGGCTGGATAATGAATAACTGAGTTTTACGACTATGTTTAATGAGTTTTACCGCATGGTATTACTTATTGTATGGACAACACTTTTTACACGTAATATTATTTCTAATACGAACCCAATTGTTTTCCAAACGCAAAAAGTATAAGCCAATCTAAAAAAATCTAAAAGAAAAACAAATAGAAGCTCTAGGCTATAGAAATCTAATTCACGAATGAGTTTGCAGATCACCAACCAGTAGTTCAGGGTATAACAGTGACAATAGCTTGGGCGGATATAGGGGTATGTGTGACAATCAAGAAACACGATTTGAACGACCTACACTCCGGACGAATGCAAATAAACACTCAACATTAATTTTATTTATAGTTGACAAGTGCGCCAATTGCCACATCAATGCGGAATGTATTTATGGACGTTGTCGCTGTATGAAAGGCTATATTGGAACTGGATATGTGTGCGAGAAAGGTAAGTTAAAGTTCTGTATCGTAGGTTTACTGTATGCATTAATATCCGACTGTATAAGTTACAGGAGCTCACAACGGTCTGATTAAGTTTTAAGGTTTTTATCATATCCCTGAAAATAGTCAAATTTATAAGTACCGTATGCCAATTAGTGTACCTAATGCCTATTCTACAAGTGTCCCCAGTTAGTCTATCTAGGCCAAACACATAGACACTTAAATAAAGGTTTTACTTTTACTTACTTGCTTTTTTTTCTACGTTGCTGCTAGTTTTCGCTTTCTTCAGCAGAAAAATCTCAACTTCTGTTTCCCAGCAGAGACCCAATTTACACACGTTGATTTCACACAGGGGTGTGCTTCTAGAGCCATAACGACACCTTCAGTTGGGGAAGGGGAAAGATGGATTGATGCCTGTGGCTCCGAGGCCGAATCCGTACACCTTCATTGGGAAGTTGGGGGAATATAAAAAAACTCTAACGAAATTTAAACAGCCGCCAAATACAACTCGAAGGTCATACCCAAACTCCGCTGTTTGACTGACCAGCAAGATATAGGCTGGGGAAAAAATATTCCAAGAAACAGTTCCGTTGTGTGCTTACCAGAAACTGAACCTTATATTTTGTGTTATTTTGTTGTTTTCCTGTCTAAACTCTCTTTCAACAAGGTAAATCTAATATCGTTCTATCACGATTGTCGTTCTCTTAGTGGCTAAGCCACCCACTATCTATTGTGTTGTAGATAGTGAGTAGTCTAGCAGCTGAAGTGTACGGTTGTTCAGTGAGAATGGCTGTCGCTTCATTGCGTTTTCAAAGTGTCTGTGAAGAGGATTTAGCTAAACTTTTGAACGACTAGTAGACTACTAAAGCGATTAAATTATTCGCACGCGATTTCGACGCGATACAGTAAGTTCGAGCTGCGACCTCATCAACTGTCTCGCGATAAAAATCGAGAGCGAGTCATCTATTAAACTATGAAATATTGAGTGTACACTCTAGTCTACTCTGGTGAAAATATTGATTTGGTTTTGATCTTATTTTTGGCTTTGATTGCTATCTTGTTTTAGTTGATAAAGAGACAGAGTGTGGTGTTTGTCCTTTTCATCATCACTGCGTTCAGGGATTGTGTGTTTGTATTCCCGGATTCATTTGCCAAGGTTAAGGTTAAATTACATTACTAAAGGTAATTACAAAAATCAGAGTACCAACTACATTTTTGTTATAGAAAAGGCCAGGATGTATTTTCAAAATGGATAGAGAATTATCAGATAGACTTTAAAAGGTTTTAAATGACAAATGACTTTAAAAGCATGTTCGGATATTTGTCAGGGGCAATTTCTGTTTGAGGTTGAGAAGCGAATAGTTTTCCGAGGTTGGGACGGAGAAGAAATTCTATTTTTAACCGTCTTGCACTGGTTTATTTTCAGATATGACGACGTCTATGGGCTAACAAATCAACTGATGAAGACCAGGGAAACGTTTCTTAGGTTTTCCCTAAAAACTCTGGATTCCACGTATTTACATCAGTCATAAGATGTCGACAAAGTGAAGAGATAGAGTCATTACATTTTTCTTTCAGGAGTTTCCTTTTGTACAGAGATATATTTTATTATTATATTATAAACTGATGTCATGTACAACTTTTCAGTTACTAGCTGACAAAATCAAATTATACTGTATGGTAAAAGTCTGTATATGCTTCTATTACAAGGAAGAAAATATACTGCTAAATATTTTTGTATAACTGACACTTCTGCGTACCATCAGCACGTTATCAATCATAGCAAACCTAAGATGATCTCCTGATAACAACAGCACACGTCATTTATGAATAGAACACTTGAGGTGTGCAATTCATAATAGGCTCCATGGCCAGAAGTAAAAAAACAGATAAAATTATTTTACTATGCTATATTCTATTATTAGTAATCTGCTGAGATATGTATACAAAAAATATGACTACTTTTCTACGGGAAAATGTTGACCTTAGAACAAAGTGCAATGAAGCCTAAACGTTCTTGCTTTACAGCTGATCAGAGCAAATAAGTGAGTCTCCTAAAGCTTAAGACTAGCTGGTGTATGTGGAACGAGATGGACTAGCAGCTTGCGCCAATCCGCAATCCGGCGCTGGTAAGATCTTGAGCTGTTTTATGTAAAATGGTGCCTGCAGAGTCGCAGAGTAACATTACAATAAAAAGTACTGACTAAAATGCAGTTTTGAAGTAATTCCTGTCATATACTCTAAGGCCAGCCCATTTCAGACGTCGTGCTTTTGCCGTGCCGAACTGAATTAAAAAATTAAGCTCGACAAAAGCACGGTAGACGCACGGCCTCTGAATCAAACTTTTGAATTAAGCTCGGCAGCAATTATGGCTGGTTTCCACTAGCGCATAAGCATAATCATAAGCCGACACACGCAGGCGCAGTTAGATGTTTATAATTACCGCCTTTTGTTGGAAATTTTCCTGACAAAAGGCGCTAATTATCAATATCTTAATGCGTCTGCGTATGTCGGCTTATGATTATGCTTATGCGCTAGTGAAAACCAGCCTTTAAGTTCGACAAGCTCTGCCGTGCTACACCACTCTGGCATGGCAGCAATAGCTGTTATCGGAGTTGAGCCCGCTGTCAAATATTCCTTTGTTTAGAGCGGCACACAAACGAGGCTAAAGGGTCAATGCAATGCAGTATTGACCATTCGCCTCGTTTGCATGTCAAACCGCTGATAACTGCGATAAGAGCTATTCAAACGTCGTGCTTCTGCCGCGCTAAACAAAATTCAAAAATTATATTGATATATTTTGGCGAGATTGCGTTCCCACGAGTTAGGAAGAAACCTTTACGAGGCATCAGTAAATCCTGAATTTGGTTCGACTCTGGCACGACGTCTGAGTTGTTTTCCCGCCGTGCTACAGTCGAACTAAATTGCAATCAAGTTCGGCACGGCAGAAGCACGACGTCTGAACTGGGCCTTAGTCATCAAAACCATTATCTAATTAGTTTTCAAAAAAACAAAACAAATCATACTGACCAAGATATTTTTCACCTTAAATATGCGAGGAAGACAGGCAATGGCAAGACCCGTTATTACGCTGCATACTTGTCATAACCTAGAATATTTCTTTTTCATGAAACTTTTGCTATTTTCAGATCATACTTAAAAGTCTATATTCATGGGGACAAAAATACGGCAAAGTAGTGTTTTTGCTATAACTGCTTGCGAATGACCTCTTCATGCTGTCGGACTCTTCTGGAATTTAATGAATTCTAGGATACATTTACAGGCTTCGCCATTAGATATTTTTGTCGATTGCCAGAATGCTTGGAGAACACGCCTGCAAAGTTGGGACAAGACAAGCCAGCGGTTAACATGCTTGGAGCAGCTTGTGGCGGGGGGGGGGGGGGGGCACTCATATTCTCATATATGTGCAGCCCCTGAGCTCCATGCAGGCTAATTTCCGCAGGCTATGCCACTTGTAAGACTTGAAACGAAATGTATGCCACCCTCACGGGACGGGACAACCATTACAAATGTTGACACCTAACATCAAACACCTCTACAACCTCAAGTTCATGTGATTATCATCGCTCTCGTGCTCACTTTCGCGCGCTCACTGCTCTTGCGCGATCGACCAAGAAAACTCACAGTAAAGAAAAACTTCTGTGGACAGACTAATCAAGTAAGTAAGTGAGTGTTTGTTTGGCAGACAAACAATTCGCACGTTTTCTCTATTTCATTTCGTTACACGCAGGTAAAGAAAGCGACCGTGAAAAGAAACTTCGAGAGGGGTTATAATAGAAACTGTTTCTAGAAATTGTCTAGACTTCAGTGCAGGCTAGACAGTAGAAGATCATGAACACTATTTATTTGCAATTTGTTTGGCCACCATCTTGATTTTTTTAAGCAGAGGAGGGAAATTTCCTCCAAGGGGGTGGGCGATAGGCGGGAGTTACGAGGTCAACCAAATCAAGCATGGCGGCTCGGTGTATTGTCGCAAGGTTGTAACGTTGACGGGTTCTCTCGAACGAGACTGCATCGTGAGCTAGAAATTGGAAGTTTGCATAATTTCTTGGTAAGTGTACCAGTCTTTTTAAAAAACAATGAATGTGAAAACAACTGATATTTTGTTCCAAAAATAACCGATAAATTAAGCTTAAACTTGAACGATATATATATTATATAGAAGCGTAATACGGTCAAACATCTATTGAACGGTCACCCTCAGGAAATAGCCAGGTGACCGCTTAATAGAGGTTGATCGTTTAAAAGAGGTGAACAAAATTTAGCGCGATATGCAGCAAATGTTGAACAAGGAAACAAAAGTAAGCGCGCAGTCTACATTTATTGTTCGTAACGCGAAATATAAGTGGTTGCATGTTCTAAAGAGTCACGCACTATAGCCAACAGGTTTTATATTAATGTTGTTCGTAAGGCTAGCGTCGAGCGCCTTTGCCTTAAATTGACAGTTTTGACATCTCATTTTTAACATAAACTGAAAAACATCAGTTCGTCTGTGATTTGGGGCTATGTAACTTAATTTGGTGAAGCATGTCACTGACTTCTCTTCAGCGCCAGCGTAAGTTCCTTGTGACCATAAAACTGTGCTCCGGTTGACCACCTGTAGTAAGGTGACCGTTTAACAGAGGTAAATTACAATATAATTTACCAATTGGGAAGTTTAAATGGTGACCTCGTCCGCTTAATAGAGGTGACCGCTTTATGGAGGTCAAATAGACACTAAAAATGTGAAGAGAAATTCCGGAATTTGAATAGTGACCGCTTAATAGGAGGTTACCGCTTAACACAGGGATCGCTTCATATAGGTTTGATTGTATGTAGCCTCAGTCGTCAGTCAAAAGATGTTTAGAAAGTTCCGTACAGTGACGATTAATCACTGCAAATAAATAAGGAAGTACTTGGGACAGTAACTATCGCTGAAGTTGCACATGGATTGTTTTGGCAGATCCATTGGGAGTCGCCACGACAAAAGGCAAATTTTGTTAATTTTGCACTGGTAGTCCTTTAATCCAACACAAAAATGAAAAAAAGCTCTCCTATTACAGCACATAGTAATATTCTCAATTACTGTACAAACGGCTAATTTAGGAACGGCAAAGTTGCATATATTTTCGCCGTTTGCCGTGAACGTTATTCTAAACCTCTATCTCTGTCTCTTAATTTGCTTTTCCCTCGCTGACTTGAAAACACAGGTTTTAAAAGTCCTCTGGATCCATAATTAAAAACCATCTTTTAAGTCCATTCAAATTCTGGAGCATCCGCAGGTGACCGAATTATACCTTTCTTTTAAATTAAAAGAAAAAAAAAACATGAAATAAATCATCTTTAACTAACGTACCTCGCCACGAATTTTACATGTTCATCTCAACTTTGCGGAAAACGCCAAAATGATCCTACATTACATGCTTAGATGTATTGCGTTGATTTCTATCATTGGCGGAAAAACTTGGCAAGTTCACGTTTCAAAACTAAAAACGCAGGCTGAGACAAAACGTACAAGTGGTGAAAAGAAAGCGCATTTACTTTCCGCGGAAGGGACTCACTCGGCAGAGCCCAAATCTCTACATCCGTGCTGTACTCCTGTACATACCGCTGATCTACACGAGCTGCATGTACATATCCACGAAGGTAGGCCAGTCTAATTCAACTTCCATCATCTTTAAAGGTGATTATTTTGATTAATGGACTACAATAACTGAAAACACAGAGAATATTTGTCAAAATATTTCAATACTATGTATCCTGTTTAGTTGTCCTGGCGCTAGATTTTAGTGTTGTTAACTCTGAAATGTCTCCCTTTCTATCATATGTTCTCGGTAGTATTAGGGCTGCTTTTGTTAAGCTATTGCTTTGCTTTCATGATCTGTTATATCACGAGTTATTTAGAGATTATCCTCATTTTGTATTAAGCCGGCCACGTGATAACGTTCAATTGAACAAGGAAAACATGGCTTAAAAGCTTGTTATCTCTTAGTTTTTTTCTGTAAACCATTCATTGTGTATTTTAACTGCACATCAGGGCATAGAAACCAAACAATATTTTCTGCTTTCTATTAATAATAGAGAAGGTGTTGTCTCTGTTCCTTTCTGGTTGATTTGCTTTATAACGCCGTCGTTTTCTAACACAAACTTTATTTTACAAAAATGATTGTCGGTTGTATAGGATCGGTGGGTGATAGGATCCCTATTGCATACCGTGTCGTGTTTAACCGGGTCGTGTTGAACGCATTTTTCACGCTTTAAATTACAGACGCTTGTAAACAGGTACCCATTTTACGGCTGTAGAAGTTTCAGCAGTTTTTGTCAGGTCATGAACATCCTTTGGGAGGGGGACTGGTTGGTGATCTAGATTTCGATAGTGAATGTGCAGCACAAAAGACATCAAGTGCTCACTAGTGCTCGGTAGATTCATGTTTTTGTTGTTCAGCTGAATTCTTATTGGCAGTTTTTTTAAATTACTTTTTTACATTTTATCACGACCGATAATCAATCTAACATAATCAGAATGGTAGAAAACAATACTGAGAACTAGTGAGAACGATTGATAGAGGGCACATTACTATTTAACCAATAGTCAGCCATTGGATTCAGATGATAGTTTTAATCTTTAAAAATGTCCATTGTGAGACTCTTCATGGACCAGTTACCATAAGCAAATACTAAAGAGTTTATACCCAGTTTGGCAATTATATTGTAGTAATGTTCACGGTACAATTAGGTTTAGGACTTATCGAAACGTCCATCACAATATTTTAGCCAGTGTCAACTCTTTTTTTTATATATCTTTTATCGAATCTTTTAATATGCCTGGCTACACACCAAACATTTTTATCAACTGTTTATTTGCATGATTTAGGAAATCAGTGCAAGAATGGTGGCATTATGACCATGGGTAAGAATGATGTGTTCAAATGTCTGTGTCCTCCAAAGTTTGGTGGTCCGCTTTGCGAAGGTAAGCCGCTTTTTTTTACAAAATCACCCTGCTATGAGAGTGAGTTCAGTTAGTAAAGTAGTTAAAATACGCCCTGTGGTAGACCAAACTAAGTTATATTTTTGTACTTTTGTTTTGCATTTTGAACAGTGAGATACTGTAGGTGCATTGTGTTATTTGCTGTGGAGTTAAAATTCTCATTACATGCTCTACTTTTTCCTGAACTCCAGACACCTTATTTTGTTACTATAACCCTTGTCAAAATGGCGGAAGTTGTGAAGAGCTTCACCTCGGCTTTAAATGCAATTGTGCTAAAGGATTTACGGGAAAAACTTGCCAAGGTAGGTAATCTCCGGTAATTGTTAGCATATTGCAGCTTAATTATATTTGCCATTAAACTAACTTTGCAACTGATTAGCGCGCTGGACTCCTGTTCGGTCTGAGTTTGATTCACGGTTGCGGTCATTTTGTTGTGTTCTTAGGCGAGACACTGTACTGTCTCACTGCCTCTCTCAGCCCAAGTGGTATAGAAAAGTAGTGGTATGATTTAATGTTAGGGGTAGCCCTAAGATGGACTGTCATGCATGCTATCCAGGTTGTTTAATACATCTTTGACGAGATTTGCGTGAGGAAAGCTGCCAACTGTAAACTGCAATGCTGTTCACCTGGCCCCACTTTTATAAAATAAATGATTCAGCTTTTTTAGAAGCTTTTTTCAAAAGGGCTTAAGGTGGCTCGGAACTGTTTCCAGCACTTTCCAAGACGAAGACTTTGATGGGTCATTATAACTACTCTATATCGATTGATGCCAAAATCATGGTATCAAAAAAACTGCCCAATCATTGTTGAAGATGGTGCTGTCAGATTTGTGGCCCAATAGGTTACCATAGCAACAATATGACCTGCTAAAAACACAAATAATTTTGGCTTTAAGCGCTAATAACTCAAAAACGAGCCCGGTGACCCCTATTTTTTTATCATCGAATTATGATAAGCATGATAAGATGCAACTTTTTGGAAAGTTTAAAAAATTTCTGTGGAGTGGGTTCAGAGCCAGCTTAAATTTACGAAAATTTAAGGTGTTAACCTGTTATGTAAAATAGATGATTGCAACTACAATAGTTTACCAATGTTTGGGAATTTGTATGATACCATTATTGTAGCATCACTTGTTAAACAGTGGCAGTATTCGTCCTTCAAAGTATAGCTGTTAGAAAAGTACTGGAAACTGTTGCCAGCCTCCTTAATTTAAGATGTGTTCTTCAATTTTTCAGACCAAAATTTCTGCAAACCCAATCCTTGCTCCCATCATGCCACCTGCGTTGAGACACTAAATAGCTTCAAATGCATCTGTGAAGAAGGATACAAAGGCGAGAGATGTAAAGGTAATATTAGCTAATATTGTTTTTGCAACAGTATGAAAGAAAAAGACTTGTGACATTGTGTAACACTTTTGTTGTTGTTGAAGAGAAGTAGTAAGTGATGCGTTTGAGTGGTACGTATATCGCCAAAACAAATCCAACAAATAAAACTAAAAACAGTAGGAAAAATGGTAAAAGGCTACAGAATGCATATTCACAGCCTGACAATCTACCCTATATATGTATTTATTATATGGCTGTGTCTCACAAGGACTGGGAACTACCGAATTCACGAATTTGATTGGCTGAAATCGATATTGGAAGCGGTCTAGATTTTCCCATCTAGACCAGCATCTAGACCAGTAAAAAAGTTACGGTGAAAAAGTTGCAAACTGAAATGCAAAAATGTTGACGATTTTCTTCTAACAATATTTATTTACGGAAGTGCCAAAAAGCCTGAGGAGAAAAAAAAGTAAAGAGGGCGAGCAAACTTTGGCAGAAGTTTGTTCAGCTCATCGCTGTTCGCAAGCCACACGTCAGTTAGTACAAACCAGTTATATCAAACGAATCAAATTGTTCTTGTCTGCCATATAATAAACATCTTATTAACCGAGCTTAGTCGGTCTTTATGGGAGAATCTTGACCTCGGTCGTGTGTACAGGCCTCACTGCGTTCGGTCTGTACTCACGACCTCGGTCAAGATTCTCCCATACAGACCGACTAAGCTCGGTTAATCAGAGCTAAATATTATTCCAATCTCGTTCCTCAAGTCTTACTGCTTACTAGCTGCGCAGGCTTGACGAGGCCAGCGACTCTCGAGAGACGGTTCCGTTAAAGGCTCGATTTTGATTGGTTTTAAAAACAATAAATGGAAACAGGCGGAAATAAACTACCGGTATCTCGATTGAGCCACGTGTTTGTCAGCTCGGCACTCGTATTTCAACCGGAAGTCCGATACTTTTGGACCTCAAATCGGATCTTCCCAGGGTCGCTCGTTTCCTGGCCGCTGCTCAAGGGGAACAAAGACTCTGGGTACGAAGTTGATATCACCATTACCCATTTTGGTGGTTTTGTATCACAACCGTATGTCATGAAACTTTAACTTAACAAGGTACCAAACAATTCTATTATTTCCACTTCAGACCTGGATATTTGTTTTCCAAATCCCTGCAAAAACAACGGTGTTTGTAAAGATGTTCAAGGAACTGCTAAGTGTGATTGTCCACCTCCTCATAAAGGACTCTTTTGCACAGGTTTGACCCTTAATATGCGGTTGAAAGCACAATTCTGGCATTTAGTCTGGAATAAAATATGTTTCACTCGAGTACGGCAAGGACCAATTCGATTGTATTTGACTAACACCTGAATAACAACAGATTGGACGAATTGACTAGTAATTGATCCAAGCTATCTAGAAAATGCAGTTGGAATTTTTGTTTACCTATCGTTTGATTTATTGTAGTTGTTTGAAAAGCGGCTTAGCTACTTACGTTTTTAACTTAAGAAGTACAAACGTTTTTAAAAATTAGAATGTATGTACACAGAAGCAACTACTAGAGTACTCGCCTCCAGGACATTTTTAACGAGTTCTTGTCTACATATGGAAATGACAGCTGAACGGGTTTTTTTTTACCATGTTTCTCTAGAAACCTTAATTTGTTATCATAACCCATGCCATCATGGTGGAAAATGCGTGGAGAATCCAACTGCACCTTGCGTTTGTGAAAAGGGATACATCGGTACCTACTGCGAAAGTAAGTTAAAAGGAAAACGGGCTAAAATTGATTACGGATTGTGATTAAATACACAATTAATACGACAGTAACTAACTTTTACGGTTAACGTAATGGTTGATACCAAGAGACGTTGACCATAGTCTCTTGTTATTACAAGTAATTAGCAATTACATGACAGTAGACTACAGAGTTTTCCTTGATTTGCATGATATTGACAAATTGGAAAGTTAAGGAATAATCTCATTATGCCATCAGTTTCTATTTGTGATATCATTAGCTCTTTTCACGTCCAAATGACAGGGTTTCTGGATTTGTATCAGTTTATAAGAACCATGTCTATTGTTGTATGTGTTTTGAGCTACCTCGCCTGCAAGACAAATAATACTTGATAATTACGAACAAATTTAACTGTACAGCTAAAGACCATGACTAACATCCCATTTATTTATAAAATGACTTGTCACTGTATAGATCACGTGTGCAATCCAAGTCCTTGTGTCAATGGAGGAATATGCACTGTACAAAAAAGCTTTGGACATCGCCGATGGACTTTCAAGTGCACTTGTCCACATGGGTTTAAAGGAAAATTATGTCATAGTAAGTGGTCAAAAAAGTCATATTGGACACTATAGCTTGTAAAATCTATGCAATCGAATTGGTCATTAGGCCATTCCGAAATTGCGCAGGGAACTGGGACGAGTTTCAAATTTTAACTAATCGATAAACTGATACAACCATATGAAAGATCGCGTTGAGAGAAGTCATTTGACCAAGTTTGATTGTTTTTAGAGTCCTGCGATGGACAAGCATCCTATCCAGGGGGGAGTAGAAATACTCCTAGTCTTTTCATGGGCTGAAATCGGGATAAGCTCCTGCCTTATGGGCCACTTGGCTCGTATACAGACTTCCCTTAACCTACCCTCTTATATTTAACCCTTTTCTCGGAGTGTGGAAATGTGGTAAAACGCATTTCTCGTGTTTGATATATTACTTCCTTTTGTTAATTAAGTAAATGAAACGTTTTGCAGTTCCGGACCCGTGCTTGGATTTTATCTGTTTGAATGGAGGAACTTGTATCGATGAACAAACCCCAGAAGAAGTTAATGAAAAGGACATCGTTCCACACGTGTTGAATTTCTACTGTCGGTGTTTACCTGGATTTACAGGACACAGATGTGAAAGTAAATATTTTTTTCCTTTGTCATTAGCAAATAGGCAAAGTGATTACAATCCACCACGGTAGGAAAAAAGATGGCGACTGGTACATTTACCCATAGTTCTTAGCGCACGAAAGCTTTAACAACGCTCTTAAATACGTACAAAAAATCTTTAAAATTTTAAAACACAGCATACACAATGTCGTTAGCACATGGACAAATATTGCAAAAATATGGCTTTTCTTGTACTTTATGAGCTGTGTAAGGTTCGCGTTTTATTGTGGTAAAATGTACAGGCGCAATCCTTTTTCCTACGGAGGATCTAAAAGAGTCCCAATGATTGTACACAAGATTCGGAGTAAATCAAAAATGACTTCACTTTACTTTCGCGTCACAAGACTAAATATCACAAGCTTAACTTGGGATTTTGACTATGAACAGGATGTTAAGCGTTCTTTTTTTTATCTTTAGGCAAAATATGCGACATGTGCGATGTAAATGCTGAATGTATCAACAATCATTGCGTGTGCAAACAGAACTACATTGGAGATGGCTATCATTGTACAGGTGACTATAACTGCTACACATTCAGTCTGGCCTGGATGAGGTTTGTACAAGACGTGTCTTAGGGAAGCCCGGGCGCGGACCTTGTAATCTGAAGTTTCCTGATTCAAATTTGTCTCCATGCCTCTAGATGGACTTGTGTTTGGTCATGGTGGCCTTGAATTTATCTTCTCTACCCTTTCAAATAGCCTTCTGCTTTGCTTGCCTGATATACACGGCCTTGCATGCTTCCAACTGTAGAAGCAAATAAAATAGATAAATATAAATAAAGTTGTTTTCCATTTCCATTTTTTATCTTTAACTAAAACTAAATAGTCTATAAGATAACTATAAATCATGTGTCATATATTTAGATTATTATTATTATTATTATTATTATTATTATAAAGATTGGAATTATCAGATTGAGTCAAGTGTCAATCTAATGAGAGAATAGTTTATTTTAATTTCAGCAATTGAAGACCCCTGCAAGCCAAACCCCTGTAAGAACAAAGGCGTGTGTGTTTTGGGTCCGGACAGATCATACTCTTGTCAATGCGAAAAAGGATATTGTGGGGCACATTGCGAATGTAAGGTGATGGAAATGTTGATTTTAAGCAATGCAACGCAATCATTCGCTCCTTTCTTGGGCACAGACTGTCCAATCCAAACTAACCTGATCCTATTGACATCTGCTAACTCTTTTAGACTTTCGTTCCAAGAATCGTCACAGGTGTTTAAACCCGAAATCATTGTGTTTCTTTTCTTTTAATCACACTCCTTGTCGTTTTCAACGTATGTTATCCGTAGAGCAGAAATGAATGATTTCGCATATATATAGCAATGAGAGCTGTAGAAAATTACTCTTCTGTTTTCAACAGCTCTTTGCAGTCCTTGTGTCAGCTTCCCATGCAAGAACAACGGTACTTGTACTGCCTATGGCAATTCTTATGTTTGTACTTGTCCCCCGGGCTTCACTGGAACTAACTGCGAACGTAAGTAGTATTTGTGTTGTATTTTTATTTTTTTATTTCTCCACATGGCAATTTGATTACAATACTAGTTAAAAAAGCGAAGTGGAAAGTGGAAAGGGCAAGATATAGTAAACTGAACTAGTAAACTATGCTTTTCAATTAAATACATTTATTACGCGGGATGACGTAGTCAGCCAGCGTCTTAAATTCGGGAGCGCATTCCTTTGGATTTCTTGGGAGTCAAAAATTGCCTTGTTTTTTTAAACTTTCCCGTATCCCGAGCCCGTCTCGAAAAAATTGTGTGATTTTTATTGGCTGCAACTACGAATCACGTGCAAGTCAGGTTGGATTGCACCATTCAAGCAACCTTTCAAGCAGGAAAAAGTTGTTTCGTCAAACATGACAATAAAACGCATTTTGGAAAACAAAATTCATTAACTTGACGTTTCGTATGTTTCAACATACATCTTCAGAAGTACTAGTGACCGTTTGTAACAGAAGTAGCAACTAAATTCAAATTATAGATAAGTAACTAATTAACAATAACGATGACAGAAACTGAGAAACAAATTTGCATATCCGAAGCTGCAAACTAATAAAGATAAAGCTTTTCGCTGCTTACCTTATCGTTTAGGGTAGGTTTTAATTCCCTGATAAGTAGAGTCTCCTTTATCTTACAGTGTGTGTCTGACCGTCCTTTTGCCAGTATATCAAAGTGGTCCCATTTAATGTAATGTGGTCTGCGATAGCAGACGCATGACAGTTGCTCGTGATCGCCTTAAAATGTTCAGTTTTTCTGTCATGCAATCTACGTTTTGTTTTCCCAATGTAAAAATCCTGGCAGTCCCAACAACTAGCCTTATACACAACTTTTGACATTTGAGAACGGTTGATCCTATCCTTATAGGGAAAAAAAGACTTGATGCGATGAGCGCTTTGGAAAATAACCCTAAGATTAATGCAACCATAAAATCTATTAATGCAGGTCGTTAGTTGTTTAGCAAAAATTTTGCTCTGTGACCCTAAATAAGGTAGAACTAAGATAATATCCTTTTTGGGGACCGTGGTGATTGGATTCTTCGCTCTGTTTTGCTGTCTGTTCAGAACATCATTAATGTTGTAATTGATAATACCAGCAGGGTATCCGTTTTGTAACAGCAACTTCCTCAGTTCATTCAAACCAGAGCGCAACAGGGAAGGTGATGAACAGATGCGGAAACAACGAAAAGTGAGAGTGCGGATGAGATTAACTTTGTATTTCCTAGGTGTGAAGGAGTCCCATCTTGTGTACAGGCCGGTAAAGGTCTTCTTCCGGTACATAGATGTTGAGAAAGTGTGACTGTGACGTTTGATGAGAATGTCCAAGAAAGGGATTGTGTTGTTCTCTTCAAATTCAACAGTGAATTTAATGTTTGCGTGACAGTTATTGAGATAGTGCAGAAACTGAGTTGCAGTGTTTTTACATTGGGAAAACAAAACGTAGATTGCATGACAGAAAAACTGAACATTTTAAGGCGATCACGAGCAACTGTCATGCGTCTGCTATCGCAGACCACATTACGTCAACTGGTCACAACTTAAAATGGGACCACTTTGATATACTGGCAAAAGGACGGTCAGACACACACTGTAAGATAAAGGAGACTCTACTTATCAGGGAATTAAAACCTACCCTAAACGATAAGGTTAGCAGCGAAAAGCTTTATCTTTATTAGTTTGCAGCTTCGGATATGCAAATTTGTTTCTCAGTTTCTGTCATCGTTATTGTTAATTAGTTACTTATCTATAATTTGAATTTAGTTGCTACTTCTGTTACAAACGGTCACTAGTACTTCTGAAGATGTATGTTGAAACATACGAAACGTCAAGTTAATGAATTTTGTTTTCCAAAATGCGTTTTATTGTCATGTTTGTCACCGCAGTTTGTGTGTTATTTCTTATTAAGCTACGATGGCCAAAGAAAAAGAGTCTTTACGATATTGTTTCGTCAGCTAATAAAGCCAGGTAACTGCGTAGAGTGATTGTTTGACATTTACATCGGATAATTGGTTTGTTACGCTTCGAAATTCTGTGGTTAAACGTGAGTAGCTGCGCAGAGTGTGGTTTTTGAAACTGTGGTTAATAATTTGTCACCGAACCAACGAGTTCAAGTCGAACCAACGAGTTCATAAACGAGTTCACAGTCGTCGAACCAACAGGTTCACCATATCTAATCAAACCAACGAGTTCATCGATCCTCACCATGTTGCTTTTACTGTATGTGATATCCATTTTGACATTACATATTAACCAGAGTACTGATTTCGCTAATGTTAAAATTTCTAATCGATGCGCGTACGATTTCCAATGTTTTCCTATTCACATTGAGAGATACAGGGGAAAGTATTTGTTGAGAAGAATACCTGATGCTTCACATGGAAGCTTTAATCCTTACGTCATTACTAACAAAGAAGCGCACATTATAAATGGCAACATGTTCGGTAACGTAACTAAAGATAAGACCAGAGCTATCAGTGAACTGTGAACAGTCACAACAGACAACTAAAGATCGAAGACATTTCATGAACTATTGTTTTACTCATGCAGGAAAGTTCTCATGCGCAGTAGACTGTTTTCTTGAACTTACATTTGCCGTTTTTAAAGTCTCTTTAAACTGTATTGAACGTAATGAGTTTTTTCAAAAATTATCAGATAGATGTCACGCGTTCCTCCCCACGAGAGGAGAGGAACGCGTGACAAGCCTAAGAACGTCTGCCTGGGAGGCCAGGTATACAGTAGTTACAAGGAGTTGCACCATATTTTTCCCTCATATCTACGTCAATCTTTCTCAACAGGACAAATACCCGCCGAGCAATGGCTACATTTTCACACTGTGAGCTACCTTACGAAAAGTAGCCTCTCCCAACAACCTTCAATGCCCGCAATTCGTCACGCAATTCCTAAGCAAAATCGTCAGTTCTGTCGTCAAATGGCGCGACTTTTGCGCGAATAAAAAAATTGCCACAACTCTGATCTCCTAGTACACAACGCTCACACAATACTCTGATCTTCTAGTACACAACGCTCACACAATACTCAACCAATGCGGTCAAGAACACGAAAAAATCCTTTGTCCGCAGAGGCTACTGTTTCGCACCACAGCTCACCACCAACATGAGGCCGCTTCTTCCAAGTTTATATCGTGCAAAGAAACCCGTTTAAAAAAATGGCGGTTTCATGTTGAAGTAAATGAAAGCCTCAGTGCCTTTTCTCCCTTACCTATGGATATTTCCCATAGTAAATTAGTCTCATGAACGGTCCGGACACACACACCACGCTCATTTCTCCCATTTCTTTGTAATATTCTCCCTGCAACCGTAACTATTATTGAAGGTCTTCACGCTCACTTCGATCTCATCATGTCTTCTTGGCTTTTATATCTTTCACAGTTGGAGTACTCAACATCTCCGTCTCTCCTGCACACATTTGTTGTTGATACACTACTCAACCTTCCAACGCCATTCAACATAATTCTTACCTTACTAAACCAATACATCCCGCGTAAACACCTTAAGGCGTCTTCTTGTTACAGGATAAAACGAAAACCAGTTTAACAAGTGAGGAAAGAGTAAACACGTGCACTTAAACAAAACCGGTTAAGTGGTTAAGTGCCTCTTTAAATAGCTTTCTTGTCGGCCTGTTATGTATAGATAAAGGAAAAGATAAAGGATGTCATTCCAATAATCAGCAGCCAATAATAGTTGAGAGTAAGTAGTAAAAATAAGAGGCAATGACCAAAACTCTCTGCCCATTCACTACAAAATGAAAATAATTTTAGCAATGGTCGTTGAACAAGGAGTAAGTTACTCAAGTAGCATTGTTTATTACACTGTGATAAAACACGACGGGCATTTGAGAACTCGAGGGAAATTAAACACGAGCCGCAGGCGAGTGTTTTCTACATTTCTCGAGTGTTCTCAAATGTCCGGAGTGTTTTATCACGGTGTAATACACGGCTTAGGCTTCATTATTTGCTTTATGATATAGATATTACGCGCGCAAAACAATGAAACACGCCGTTTTCTATGTTTTATACTCTGATAAAACATGGTGGCCAATCAGAGCGCGCGCAGTTTCCTATCTATGTTATAAATTGTTTTGAATAAGGAGCAGTTTACTGAAGTAATATTGTTTATATTGTTTTGTAGTTCCTTTGCCTGATCCGTGCGATTCACAACCTTGTGCTAATGGAGGGACGTGCAGTTTTGACCCCATAAAAAATGATTATCACTGTCGCTGCTTAGGGAAATATACTGGAAAAAACTGTGAAGGTATTCAACTCAAATATACGTACATAAAAACCCACGAGCGTGTTCATTGCTGATGTCACATCTATTCTATGTAAGTAGAAACCGACTACTAGAACAAACTGCAGCCCTACAGCCCGCGCGACTTGTTGACAGTCAGCTGGGAAACTGACCGGTCGAGAGCTTGGAAATTTAAATCCAGGGCAACCAAAGATTGCTACAGAATATAGAAAAAAATGTTTTAAGCGTTGATGACATTAGTATTTTTTTTATTTGAGTGTACTCTTCTCTTACGTGTAGTATTGTACTTCAAAAAACATGCTCCGTTGCATTTGGGGACACAGCGTGTTGCTATTGCGAGCTCAAACAGTTTCGTAACAAACATTTGACACCTCTATAAGGTTACAATTGAAACCCTTTTATCCTAACCCTAACCCTTTTATCGCTTTGAAGCAATTTGCGAAGCCATTGATTGTCATTTGAAGCGGCTGTCACAAGTGTTCCTTCCCATTTACTCAAGATGTAAACATCATGAGTTTTAAATCTGTCTTAAGCCATAAGAGCCATAAGAGCGATTATAATTAGTGTGAATGTTTGTTTGAGTGATCATGTCACGCAATCTCTTTTGTTAGTGTGTGACTGCCCTAAAGCTCGACCACTTACCAATAAAGTAACTTTGGACCAAAGGTGTGACGCAGTGGGAGAGTGCTACTGTCCAATGTACAACGGACGGGACACTATTTATGAAGAAGGATCAGGCTGCATCCTTCCTGGTAAGTTACATTTTTATTTAGTAAATGGTTTGAACCCAGGAGTATCAGTAGTTCGTATAGTATGATCGTCCGGGCGAGTGTAGTTCTGAGAAGAACTGTTGCTGGTGACTGACGTTTCGACAACCTGAGCGAAATGGACATAAGATAAATTTGAAAGCTTTAGAACATAGAGACAGTGTAATACGGCTGTGCTCGCGTTTTCTTCTTTGCTTTTGCGCTACATGAGCTGCCAGCTGACCTTAATTAGACAGCTTTCGCCGGGAAAAATTGAAGATGACTTCTTTTCGAAAATGCTCTGAATTTTCAACTTGGATAGAGTGCTGAAGTTCATACAGTTAACAAGTCATATCAGTATCGAACAATTCTGACATCCATTGATAAATTAGAGCCTTTGGAAAATTGAAAACAAAATATGTGCCGTACCCTCTTCTTGTTCAGTTAAAAAGGCACAACATGCCAGAATCCTTGAGTAGCCGCAATAATATATATATGACGAGCAAAGAACATACCTCTCTCGATCGGAGCGAAGCCGCACCTGGGGCCCGTTTCTCGAAAGCCCCGGACACTTTTCGGGCCCGTAAAGCCATTTTTAGTTCATCTGTATCTAAAAACGGATAAGTATATACGCCTGAAACTTCTTTTGTGAAGAGAACCTCTGTTAATGTTAAGAATACCTGAATAAAACAGCTCTGAAATCATAAGCTTCTAATTGTGCTTTCCTAAATTCCTGAGTAGGCATAACTTTTATTTCCTTGGGGAAATTAATTTCAAAATCATTTTGGAAAAATAAAAATTACTGGTAGTGGCTCTGCAGTATAGGGTTGTACATACGTACTCGCACAGCTCAGATTTTAATTTCAATGCGCTTCAAGCACACTTAAAATGCATTTCATTGGTTTAAAAACCAAGGAAGTTATGGTATATCAAAGGGATCATTGCGTTGCCACTTACAACCAATTACAACCGTCCAACTTGAAGTTAGGGATCTCTCTGATTATCAGAGTCACTCCATATTTTTAAAACAGGCGTTGACACGGTCGTAATAGTTGGTATTCTTTTTATCACTTCCTTTTTTAGGCCGGAATCCGTGTGCTTCCGATCCATGTCAAAACAATGGCGAATGTAGACGAATCGAGGGCGACAAATATTATTGCCAATGCCATGAAAAATATTACGGAACGAACTGTGAATGTAAGTCAAATACACACCCTGACAGAAACCACCTTTAATCGAGGACGCAGACATTTTCTTGATAGAGAGTTTTATATTTTACGTATGAATCAAGTGATAGAAGACTTTGTCAACTTAACTCTATTCTGTTTGGGCGTGAATTTTCGGGGAACAAACGGGTTCCTCAGGCTGATTTCAATCCTATCTCTATTTACTCAACCATCCAAAAAATACTTTTGCAGCTGTTTTATACCGTACAAATGTGCAATCTAAAGCATTCAAGCACTTACTTTCGCCTACGTGCAGCTCAAAGCACATTAAAGAACTGTTGCATAAGTAAACTGAGAATAAACACAAATTCGCAAAAGGAAAATCTAAAACATCTGTGGTACTATTAGGAAATGCCACGTGATACAACACAAACAGATATAAACAAACCCGGAAACGAAGCGGTAGGCACTATTTCTCACAATGATCATCGTCATTCAGAACATTCTTTTAAAACAGAGCCATGTGTACAGCTTAAATTTAAGAAATCAAAGTTGTAGTCTCTCAAAAATAACTACTTCTTTACGTATTTAGGCACTGAATGTACATGCAACAACCCTTGTTTAAACAATGGAGTGTGCATAGACATTGGAACCCACGTGTTCAAATGTGAATGTGCTGCTGGCTTCACTGGGACTATCTGCGGAGGTCAGTAACACGCTTTAAAGACGAGGTCAAGAACAAAATCCCCATGTTATTCTGTATTACCTTCACACTCGTGTAACATGGTAACACTGTTTCATTATTATAATTATAATTATTATTATTATTATTATGCAAGCAAATTAAATTTAACGGAAGCATTTCTACTCAAGGGCTAAAGTGTCTAACGTACGGATTTATTGCCACCTTTTATCTAGACAATTGTGATTGACTGAGTTTTCAAAGATATAATTTCAACTTTTTATGGTGTAACCTTAATTTTATCCAATTTCTCAAATAAAAAAAAAAATATTTAGAAGTTATTCCAACGATTGGTCCAGGACCCTGTCTTTCAAGGCCATGCTTAAATGGTGGAACCTGTCTTGACAGAGCACCCGGATCTTATGACTGCATTTGTCCCTTGCAGTACACTGGACCTCATTGTGATGGTATGTGATCCGAGTTAGTTCTTATCATCCATGGGAGACATTTTTAATTGGCAATTAAAATTGCCAATTAAATTCTTAGTTCTCACAAAGCTATCTAAAAACGACTCAACTCTTGTAATTGGACTGCAAAATATGAGTACCTTAGAATTTCTGCAATTGTCTACAATGGTTTCTAGAAATATGGTTAAAAGTTTAAAGAAATATGACATGCCAGAACAGTCTAAAATGGCTGGAAAATAACAAGTAAAAACACATCGATAGTAGATTTCATGGCTTTTTTCTGACGTCCTTTAGTTGATAAATGTGCAAACTGCGATGTTAATGCCGATTGCATCAATGGTAGATGTCGGTGCAGGATTGGATATGTCGGAACTGGATACGCTTGTGTCAAAGGTAAATGTGATCAAGTCTAATTAAGTAGTTGTCGTGGTCTTTTTATTGATGCTTCCTTGCCTCTTAGCTATTTTTGGGCAGACAAGTTATACTTTTAACCACACTACTTAAAAGAGATATATGTAAAGGAAAACAAAGGAAAACGGACAAATTAAGAAACGCAGCCTCCTGTGACCGTTGCTTCCTTCAGAATGATCGCACGCTTTACTTTCAGCTACTGGCCTTTTAAAGCAGCTGAAAATGGAAGAAAGGTATACCTCCTGATCAGAACTCCTCTGCCTCCTAAGGACAGGTTGTAAGCTAACAGTTTATACTGTTTAATTGCAGATGACAAAGGTAAAGGATGCGGAGAAGTAGTTTGCCCCATCAATCAGCATTGCGTTCAAGGTTTCTGCATCTGTTTGCCAGGATTTCATTGTTAGGTACGATTTACGTTTGACCCTCATTGAATCTAAACCATAAATATATTATAACTGAGTAGTTCAAGTCTTGTGTAACCCTGTTATACAACACTTTAGTTATTTATTCCACCAAATTAATCTTGAGGAATGCGGAGTACAGTCGTGTGCAGCTTGTGTTTTTAATAGTGTATCACAAGGCCTTGGCATCTTTGTAGTGCAATTGTGTATTACTGTCCATTTGGTATCGTGCTTGTAAATTTGTTTCCAGTTTCATTGTCTGTACTCAAATCAAACGCGACCATATCAAAACTACATTCCTGTCGCGGGAAAAGATAAAAATAAAACAGGGTGTACAGATATGTGTAGACAACATTCTTTCCGCTAGCATTGCGCATCATTATGTATGATATTTAATCACAACAAGAGCTTTTTCAAAAACACATTAACAAGTCATAATTATTTTTTTTAGTTATATTGCGGCATGGGCGTCATTAAGAAGATGGACCTGGTGGAAGAGAGTGAAATAACTTCAACTAGGAAATTTGTAGCATTGTGAAAGTAAAGAAATAAAGATACGTTTGCCACTTTTTTTTAGCTTCACGTTATAACTTCATAGTGGACCAACACTCTGATGATAGATGAAAACTGGAAAAGGCCAGTTGCTAGTATTTTGTTTCCAAGTGCTGACTGAGAAAGCAATTCCTTGTTTTAGCAATCGTAAAAACGAGCTGGTAACAACTGTCACTGCAGAATTCTTAGGTATGACCGGTTCATTCGGTCTTTTATAATGTCTCTCTACGCAGACGCAGTAAGATGCTGTTAATTAGCGTTTTTTGTGAGGAAAATGTCCAACAAAAGGCGCTAATTATCAGCATCTTACTGCGTCTGCGTACGTCGGTTTATGCTGATGCTTTAGTGAGAACCAGCCTTTAGGCGGCGGTGGCCTTGTGCGAAGGACAAGCCGACTCTGAGGGGCAGGTGTTTTTTTTTTGGGGGGGGAGGTGGGGGGGGCGAGAATGGCGATATCTACGTGACAAGAACAGAAACGTTCACACGTAACCGTGAAAAGGACTCAAAGAAAGTGACTGGACCCTGCTCTTGAGCTGATACTCTCTAAACAACAAGACGTGTAGGTCCATTGAAACTGAGTTGTAAGCCAAGATTTCCTCAGTAAATTACTGATTGGTCAAAAGTTGGATAGGCATTAACGTGTATGAAAGCTACTCCTGCAACTAATATGGAAACCAATTCCCAGTAATTCCTGATATTGACAAGGTGTTTTATTAAATAGAAAAATAATTATAATACTAGGATTACTCTTCCAAAACGCCGCTTTATACCCTTATTTGGCTGAAGCTTTAGGTTTCAGCCCTGCGTTCAACAGTCGGACATTAAATAATTCTAGTTATGGCGAAAGTAGTAAAGATCTGAGACGTATGTAGCTTGTTTGATCATCGCCCCATATCTTGGTATGGAGCCAAAAGAGAATATATCGCTCTTTCCTTTGTCGGACTAAATAAAAAAGGACACCGTCATATGCATATCTAGTTTTCCTTCTTATCATCACATCCGTCATTGCAGTACAGTTGCTTCAGTTTGCAGCTAAAAGACAAAAAAAAAAAGAGAGAACAGCGAAATTAAAGGAAATATCCTTTTTACATCACAAACTGATTTTAAGACTTACCTATTATCTTGCAAGTGTTATCGATGAAGTAGAATCCTGAAATACAAGAACATTCACCATCCACACAAACAGCATTCAGCGGACAAGTGTTGCACTCAGACTCTGTAAAGAGAAAAGGGTTAAGTGTTATCGGTGATCATGTCGTTCATCGGAACGAAATGGAACTTAAAGCCCAGGATCGAGACGAGTAGAGTAGAACTGTGAATTCCCACTGCTGCTGATAGCGGAGCGAAGGGAATGACACGTGATAAGAGCTCACATGTGAACTACAGATTGAGCATTCTATGAACATCTTGTGAGCCGCGCAGTTTCACGGAAGCCTTGAATTTGTTAAGGTGTCAATTAATGAAATTGCTTAAATCGCAAACAACTGTGATAATCATTTCTTTACATTTATGCAACCTGGAGCACTTGTAAAACACTAGAGAAGAGTCAAGTATTCTACCGTTCACAGTTCCCATACTTTTATGACATTCTGGCGGCCATTTGTAACAGACCCAAAGAAATATCCCACCAGGTGGGGCACTGGGCTCGATCTCCAGCCGTTTTGGGAGACCGGGTGTCATCCTCCTCCCAACTGTGGTGCAAGGAACGTGAGCCCACAAAACGGCCGGAAATCGAGCCTAGCAGGGTACATGACAATCAATCTAACTGAGGTCTTTCCCGCCATACACACCAAGCCAAAGTACCTGGTTTGCAATCTCCTTTTAGTCCACTGCCCTTGAAACCCAGTCTACACTTGCAATGACCGTTGTAGCATATCGCGTGCACGTCACAATCGATGCATTTGTCTCCTGAGGAAAGGGGAATAACAAGGAAGAGAGAAAATATACTGACCAATGAGTAGTAGCTGAGTGGTTCCCGTCTAAGCGAGGCCAGGTTATACCTTACTTCATGAATAAAAATACGAAATGAAACTTAACGGAAAAGATCCCGTCCAAAAAAGAGACACTTGAATGAATTTTGTCTCACGCCTTTTATCATCGAATTTAGTTTACTCAATTTGAAATATGTTTGATTCATTATAACAAACAATAATATGAAAAAGGAACATATTTTAGTTTTTGTTTTCATTTCCAAGTATCCGGCCTCACATGGGTCCTTCCCTGATCCGTAAAAGAAAGTTTCTCGGTGATAAAAATTGATAAACTGACTCACAGAAACTTAGGGTAAAAGGTTTAAGTCTGGGTACCTCCGGTATTTGTGCGGCAGCGCTGATCGTGGCTATCAGCCTGGGCCAATTATCCAAGCGACAACCAGACAAAATTTCAACTAAACACTGACAAACAAATGAAGCTAAATGTCCCTTTAGTTTACCTGAAAAATCGTTTCTCTATCAAAGCATCCTTACTGATTACTGACAAACTACATGCATACAAATTTAATCTGACCGCTTTCCTGAATACTTACGTTCGCAGTATTTTCCACCATACTGCTTGGGACAGCTGCATTCACGAGAGCCAGACCCTACTACCCTGCATGTACCTCCATTCTGACAAGGGTTGGGGTGGCAAAGATTACGTTTAATTGGATCTGCGTAAAATACGTTAGGCAAAAGAGTAGACCATAAGGTAAAACATACGTTAATACAGACGAGCTTAATTTTCACAAAAATTCCCTTCCTCCAAGTATTGCAAGAATCAATTTTCAACTGTCAGTTTGTAAATTACAAGACTGTCACCAAATTTAAATCTCATAATCATGTACCCGTGGTATGGTGACTGCAGTCAGGCGGTAGATAACCCGGCGGACATTTACAGAAAGGTTTTGTGCCCACAGCTATACAGGTGCCGCCATTTTTACAATATCCAGGCTTGCAAATCTTGTTTTCTAAATAGTTAGGAACAAAACAGATAGAAAAGGTATTAAAATATGGCATTTGGAAAAGCAGAGAAGGCTTTTTAAAGGTAATTTAACTTAATAAACATAAAGTGAATACTAAACTTTCTACTATTACAAAATGTTTCATGCTCTATCAATTTACCCAATGTTTGTAATTAAGAGTGTGTCCATGAGAAAACCAGGCAGAACCAGGCAGGAGGTGATACAGCTCAAACCACCAATTTTGCTCAAACTTGGCATGAATGTTGGGTTTGGTGAGCAAATGATTATGCCAAGAACTTAGGTTAAAATATTTTATTCCCTTCAAGTTAGGGGGACCCCTCCAATAATGGCCCTTTGCCACTAATTTATGCATATTTAATTAGTTGTCTTTGATTTAGCACTTCTACAACAAAAAAGGCCATGTGAAAATGAAATCCACTGGATCATGTTCTACTATTATTAGTCTCAAAGCACAGATATTCATTTGAACCAGACAATTCGATTTCTCTCTGTGGCTCTATCTTAAGTAAGGTACATATTTTGTAGTGTTGTGAATAGCCTTTAAGTAGTGGCAAATATCTGCACTGGGCAACAGCAAATACGCATTATTCTAACATGGATAGTGAGAGCAATCACTAAAGTTCTCAAAAGAGCCATAAAATGTTTGGGGACCTCAACATTTTTTCTGTGCTGGCATACTCTTTACATAGGATTTCACGATTTTTGGCCATTTAATGGACATTCACTAGAACAGGGAAGCTATTTTTTGTGTTAACCTAACTTGAAATCAACAAAAAAATATCTACCTAAGTATTTTCCTATCAATATCCAGTATAAATTCGGCGAAAAGAAGCACTTGAGACATTTCTGCCAAATATTTTCAGAGCTACTTCTCACGGTTATCGATAAAACGCGGCAGAAGAAGATTCAACGTAGAAGCTCCTTACACTTAGGTTTTCAGGCGTAAAGTACAATGGAAACATGAAATACCTACTACATACATGTCACTTGGATGCAATTTTTGTGACTCTCGCTGATTCTTGGACCGCGAAATGTCCAGTTTTGTTGCATCTGTTTCGGCGAGGGTTGCTTCGACCCGAGGTTTAAAGAGAATGTCCTTTGCCATCCCGCTTTCGTCATCAGAGATATCAACATTTGTCGAAACAGCTACTCACAAGGCCGTTAAAAATCCAGGAAGAGCTATCACTGCTGTGAGTGTTATAGGATACAAATTTCTTACAAAACACACCACAAAACATTCCGCCATCTTTGTCGATATTAAGCGGTACAATTCGTGAAACCATACATGACGTAGTTATAGGATTACAAGGCGTAACCGCTGAGTTTTCAATGTCTAAGTGGACTTTTGTGATGGGATTTAAAAAGCAAACTGTATGTTAAAGTGATCACTCTCCCTGGATTTTAAACGGCCCTTTTAGTAGCCTTTTCGACAGCTGTTGATATCTCTGATGAAGGCGGGATGGCAATGGATATTCTCTTTAAACTTCGGGTCGAAGCAACGGAACAGATGGCACAAAACTGCATGGACATTTCTTCAATCCAAGAATCAAAGAGAGCGCAAAATCGCGTCCAAGTGACATGTGTAATCGCTGTATGTAGTAGGTGTTTCTTGTTTCAATTTTATTTTACGCCTGAAAACCCAAGTTGAGGGAACTTATGCGTTGAATCTTCTTCTTCCGCATTTTTTCGATATCGAGAGAATGTCACAAATGTACTTCAGTCTCAAGTGCTCTTTTTCGCCGAATTTATACTGCATATTGATAGGAAAATACTAAGGTAGATATTTCTTGCTAGTTTCGTGTTAGGTTAAGACAGAAAAATGGTTTTTGTGTTTTAGTGAATGCTCATAAAGTGGCCAAAATTCGTGAAGTCCTATTTAAAAAGTATGCCAGCACATAAAAAATGTTGAGGTCCCCAAACATTTTATGGCTTTTTTGAGAACTTTAGTGATTGCTCTCACTATCCATGTTAGAATAATGCATATTTGCTGTTGCCCAGTGCAGATATTGGCCATTAATTAAAGGCTATTCACAACACTACAAAATATGCACCTTACTTAAGATGGAGCCGCAGAGTGAAATCAAGTTGTCTGGTTCAAATGAATATCTGTGCTTTGAGACTAATAATAGTAGAACATGATCCAGTTTATTTCATTTTCACATGGCCTTTCTTGTTATAGAAATGCTAAATCAAAGACAGCTAATTAAATATGCATAAATTAGTGACAAAGGGCCATTTTTGGAGGTAGTCCCCCTAACTTGAAGGGAATATAATATTTTAACCTAAGTTTTTGCCATAATCATTTACTCACCAAAACCAACATTTAGGCCAAGTTTGAGCAAAATCGGTGATTTGAGCTGTATCACCTCCTGCCTGGTTTTCTCATGGACACACTCTTAATTCTTTGTCTTATACACAATGAAAACTGAAAAAAAATGAACTAAAAAAATTGTATTAATTTACGAGGCTACTGGCTCCAAACATCATCTTCCATGTTTCCCTTCACCGCTTCTGGGTAAGATGCGAACCCATCGCAGACCGACGGCAGGCTTCTGCTCACATTACAGCTCACGACTAAATTTTCTCCAATTCATATTAGTTTCAATTGATCACGTGACACGATAAGTGTTCATTGGCGGAGACACACTATCTGACCAAAGTGCCCGCCGAGGAAAATTCCCGGATGGACAGTACACGTTCATGAAAATTTTCTGTAAACAAGGAGGCTTATGTAAAAAAAATTGAAAAACGCATTTTGTTATTTTTCTTGTTCAAATTTTACATTTTGCTTCACGCCTTTCATCTAAAAAAATGAAAGTAATGCAATATGATTTTTGAACTGGCGCGCGGAATAGAGTGTTTCTTTCTCGAAATTATCGGTCTGATAGTTCCCCCTTGGAAATTTTATGCTCCTAAAACTAGCATATTAGATTTAAGAACATCAAATTTCGCGGGGAAACTATCAGCCGATAGCTCCTCGACAGCAACACTATTGTTTAAATAGACCTATGTGTAGGGGAGGCACGACTCTAGACAACTTCATCGAAAGCCCAGCGCACTAACCATTTTGTCCCTGTCTCTTATCTAGTTTACATAGTAATTCATGTACATGCATATTGACTTAACAGCAATAAAGAGATTCGCATGCAAATGGTTCAAACATCATTAGTGTTACTTACGATCACAGTTTTGACAAAGATCTCCTGTGCATTGCTCGGGGCATTGACAGAAAAACGACAGCCTATCGGCACTCGGGAAGCATTTTCCACCATTTTGACATGGATTACTGTCGCAAGGATTCCCTCCTGGAGAGAGTAAAAGCTGGTAATGAAGACATAACTAAGAGGGAGGCATACTCATATTTTTCTCTCCTGTCAGTTATTGTGTAGATCAATTGCCATTGAAGAAGTGTAACCTGATTCACAATTTGTTTTTAACATTATAAAATGGCCGTTTTTATGCTAGAGACATTTAAGTTGTCTAGACATCTTTAACGTCTAAGACGTCTAAGACGTCTGGTATAAAAACGAGACGTATTTAAGCACACGATGACACGGCCTAACAGAAAAAAAAGACTGGGTTCTATACTCGGAGGACACTGGAAACTAGCAACCTTTAAGCGCCTGGTAGATTTGTTCGAAAATGGCGCGAATTTACGAACAAAACATGGCAGGTCTTTTGAAGTCTTTCTATCGGCGTAAGGGCGTCACGTTTTTATACTAGACAGGTTTAACGTCTCGAACGTTAAAGGCGACTGATAAGAGCGTCGTTTAGACGCTCTTAAAAGAAGACGTTAAAGTAGACAGACGTTAAAAGCGTCTTCCTTATTTTCCGTTTTTATACTAGACGTTAAAGTCGTCTCGGGACAGCTTTAACGTCTGAGACGACATTAACGTCCCTAGCATAAAAACGGCCATTGTTTATAATGTTCTTATTGACTTTATTATGCATAGAGATCATTTTGCCAAACCGTGTCAAAACAGTTTCAGAAAAGAAGACGTTTCAGAAAAGAAGACGTTTGCTTTCATCATATATTCTGTTAAACGAACCAGTATTAAAAGTAGATCTCGTAAGCAGTCATTAGCAAGAGTGCCATCGGTGATCCCTTAATGCAGTTTTCACTGTATGAAGAAAAACTTTAGGTACAGCAATTTATAGAATAGCGACAACAATAAGAACGAAAGGTCATTTAAGGTTATTTAAAACAACACCATCTGATTTTACCCCTGAGTTGAACTGAAATGCGTTTCAGTGAAAGGATGCGTACACTAATGCAATGAACTTCATTATAAATGCATCATTACCATACACATAAAACGAAAACGCCGGATTGGACGTAAAAGATGATGATATTCGGCAGTCCGTCTCTAAAGAAACTCTATGAATAACATTGTCCACGAGTTTCGTCACAACTCGTCTACACCTAGAGATCTTATAACAATTGTCATGAAAAAACTTTCTTACTTGCTTCCTCGCAACCTTTTTCTGTCAACGTATAGGTTTTTCCATTGTAACTAGGACAGTAGCAGGCTCCGTTTTCTTTGCATTGTTGTGAAAGAATTGGAGGAACCCAATGAGGATCACCTTTTGGACAGTCACATGCTGCTCATGAAGGAAAACGATAAGTCAATAAAGCTGTACCTATTAAGATAACGATTCTGTTTGTTAAAGTCTACAAGTTCTTCTTTTTTATAATAGTACAATTAAGATTGAAGAGTAGGTGTATAAATTGTAAGGAAGTAAATCTACTCCGAAAATTAAGGCCTTGCTCATGTCTGGAGACGCATACATTTCCATTTATCTTTGCCTATTGTCCAAGTTGAGATGGTGAAAACCTCTCATCACTTTCACCGAGACAAATTCTTTCAGAATCGATTGTAAAAGAGGTGCCTTTCAAAAACTTCATTTTGTAAGGTGTTCGGAGACTAGGCTGGCAAGGAGATCGTGCAACCAAGTTACATTGTTACATTCTTGTCTTCCGTGTAGGGTCTAATTTTATTCAGGTGTTTCCAAACCGGAGTCGGGGACCATATCTAGTACTATAATGATTATCAAAAGAGTGATATTTAGCTACTTACTACAAAGAGGAGGTTTGAAACTGCCTTTGCAGTTGCAGGTAAAACTCTTTTTATCTTTTGACACCTGACAAGTGGCACCGTTCTGACAGGGATTAGGAACACATGGATGTGCTGTCTCTACGTGATAAAAGATGCATCAGCGTTAAAGAGTGGAAAGATGTTCCACAGTTGTGTTCATAAAGGCTGCCGGATGCATATTGGTAGAAAATTCGCAAAGGAGTCAGAAAGGCGTTGATCCTGAAGAACTTCCCAGCACTTTTCCAAAAGCTATACTTTGAACGATGAGTGCTAAACTTCAGAGCCACCTTACATTTTCGAAAATTTAAGTTGGCTCTGAACCCACTCCACAGCAGTTCTTTAGCTTTGCAAAACGTTGCATCTTATTACGCTTATCACAATTCGATAATAAAAAATAGGGGTCGCCGAGCTCGTGTTTGAGTTATAAGCGTTTAAAGCTAAAATTGAGGGTGTTTTAACCAGGTCATATTGTTGCTATGGCGATCTATTCTGCCACAAAATTGACAGCAACATGTTCACCAATGATTGGGCAGTTTTTTGATATCATGAGTGGATATATATAGAGTGGATATAACGACCCATCAAAGTGTACCCCTTGGAAAGTGCTGGAAACTGTTTCGATCCACCGGCGGGGATTAACATAAAGGCCGTATTTTGCATTTGGCTGGGTATTATGGTTTTAACACAAATATCTCCTTCACGTTTAAAGCAGTCAAAAATATCTCTGCCCGTCCCACATATCTACGTTTTGGGCTGTTTTGTAAATTTTTGGTGATTTTTGGGTATATTTGGGAACATTTTAAAGATTTGATGTTGTTTTCAAATTATAATTTGAAGTTAAAAATTGGTAGACATACACCAAACAGTTGTCCACTAATCTGGGGTGCTCTTTCGGGGGCGTTCAACTGTCAGGTACGTGGAGTTTCAAAACTTTTTTTCCTTTTAATCCCTTTTTCAACTTCCTAAAATTTCACTTCATGTTAACCCCCCCCCCCCCACCCTTCCCCCGTTAAGGCTCACGGCATTTATGACTCATTTCAGACATGCTAAGGTAGAGTAAGCCCCTTTTCTACTGAGAGGCGGTCAAATCATAGTACAAAAAAAAAAAAATAAAAATAGTATTGGATCCATCATCTAAGATCATCTACAGTAACTACCTAAGATTTTTGCGATAACGTTTTAACATCGTAAAAATTGATTTTGAAAAACTAAAAACTGTGCCCAAAAAAACTATTCCAGCGACAAGTCCCTCCCATTCCCCACTATAAGCTTTCCTTTACTTTGTGTGTGTGTGTTCCGGCCACTATATGCCATTATCCGGAAACGTAAATGCAACGACCTGCCTTATGTTTCTTGTTCCCAAGAACATAAAACAATACTTCTGGATGTTGCTTATAAGATCCCGAGACTTGTAACCTGAATCCCACGGCATTCCCAACACTGCTAGCCTGTTCAGAGCCGTGACTTATATCCATTGCCTGTAGATACGACCCCACCTTAAACGGGCTATACAAAGTGACACCTGCTTTGTAATTTGACGCGAAAATATTATGTTCTTGCCCTAGATCCATTACTTAGACAGAGATTAGTGGAAGAACTCCGCATAAACTCAACAACCGAAATTTACTGTTTACTTACTGTTTGCACAGTCAGGTGGTAGAAAGTTATCCGGGCAGATGCAGTGATGTTTATCGACGCCGTCTTTAACGCAGATTCCATTATTTTTACAAGGATTGGGGGTGCATACATCTACAGCTGCGACAAGGAGCGAAAGAAGCAATTATTAAGAGGAGATGACAGGATAGAAGAAAAGAGAGTGGTAGAAGAGATGGAGGAAACAAAAAGAAAAGAAACAAGAGCAACGTCGAGTCACCACGGTCCTTCTTCTCAAGTGGCGACTTTAGAAGCTGATACTGGGCAGCCATTTTGCCAATGCGGCCGAGTATTAGCTCAGGGCAACGTTTTGCTGAGTTAATAATCGCCGTATCATGAACATTGGGAATTCTTACATAGTGCTACTATCAAGACAGTTTAAATGTGTCAAAATTCTAACAACCCCGAGGGTTAGGAGAATAGAACAAAATAAATAACATTTTAGCTACGGCTTAAGCAATTTCTTTTGTTTTAGTCCGCTATGCCTCGGCGCTACTTTAGAAATCGAAATTGACCTATTAAGGCTATTAAGTTGATTGTCTTAAGTCACTTTTATTATATTTATTGCGAGGGCTATTTGATTGATGAATGCCAAGTAAGTGATAAGTAATAATCCAAGTACATTTTAATGGTTAGCAGGCTTTTTCACTCTAACCGGCAATCTAATGAATTTTTTATATCTGTTATATCGATCTTGGAAGCTAAAATTATTTTGAAAGCAAGCGAAACCATAAAACCTCTAAGGTGAGATTAGAAAACGAGCAAAAGTGACATTCCCAGTACAATAACTCACAAAAAAGCATGCATGCAGAACCTATACCTTCTGCAACTCAATGCTAATAAAACTTGAAAAACTGGCCGTGACTTAATAAAAATCAATTGACCACCTTGCCAATATTGTGGCACTAATTTGAAATAATCAACTCATTCGATTATCGAACGTAAGCTAAGTTGCGGGACCAATCCAAAAAGAGCCTATTGGATAAGCCGTTTTAGCATGGATTCCATTGGATTCGAACGAATTCGATTAGCAAGAGGTCGATTTCATTCGATTAAAATTGCCTGCAATATTTAAATGCACTTACTTTTGACCAGCTGTACTCCACTAGCTGCGGTAGCCGCTGGGTATGCTGCCAAGATATTTGACCTTTTCAGTTGGAATCTTCAGTGGCAGTTACATAATTTATTTTCCCGCGCAGCTGATCACAAGAGCATCTTGAGCTGTGTGTTTTCTTTCCGGTGAAGGGCATGCCAAATTAACAATCAAGAACTTTGCGAAAGGTTTAGCGTGTTTGTGTTTCTAAGACAATTAAGCTTTCTTGCATGTTTACTTTGTCGCCCGGGCAGCAGCGGGATAAATTTGAAAAATGATAAACAGTTGAGCCGAATAAACGGTCAGTCTGAACGGTCCAATAAGCGAATTGATTACAAATTATCGTTAATGAACCGAGAGGTCCTATTGAGAAGGCGCCGTTTCTTAAACTGGACACGTAAATAACGGAATATTTCAAAACGGCCAAGCCAGTTGTCGAGGCAACTTTGCGAACTTCGTTCCGTCAAAATGCGTCAAGTGAGCTTTGCAGTTATTTTTGTCCTCCTGGGTTTATGTCTTGCAAGGCCCGGGAATATTGGAGAAGAAATCAACGAACTATATTCAGGTATGTTTACAAGGCGACAATTCTTTGGCAGCAAGGCATGATAAATGAGAATTGTACAAATGAGAAGAATTGACCGTTTGCTTTCTTCGAAAATGTAACTTTTATGCTCTACTTTAGCTTGTGCACAGTCAAAAAGGAACGGTTCACATTTGAACCTCTTGACATCCATATCAATTTTATATGCGTACAAGGCGCTCATGCATGAAGATTAGTTCGACTTGAGGCCGCAGAGTCTACTAGTCTGAATTTCTCGCTGGAGAGAGAAAAAGCATTTCCTCTTGGTCTGGTCTTCTCGTTAGAGAAAAAAACATTCCCCATACGTAAATAATAGAGCTGAGGACAAGATAGACGATAAATTGGGCAAAACGAAACTTTATATCCAAAGTATGTGCACTAAAAATAAAAATACTGACTGTAGTTCGTCTGTCTGCATACGGACTTGGACCGTTATTGAGAAGATTGGAAAACGAGAGCAGAACTATTACACAAGCGTCAGATCTGCAAAGATTGACTCAGAACAGACAACATGCTTGTAAAATACGTTTCTAACGAGCGCATTTTCACAATCTCTCCATATAAATGCAATAGGCGGGCTTTCACTCGCCAGCATGTTCTGAAATCAGATACTTATGCCCGGAGGTGATGCGCGCATGGAACGAGACGCGGAAAATTCATTCATGATTATACTTAATCAGAGATTTAATCTTGTTTTGGTATGTCAAATTCAAGTGCTGTCAAATTCATTTCAAAAGAACTTTAATCAATGACCGTATGCATGAATATTTAAGAAAGGCAAACAGATTACATAAAAGAATGAATAATCCCGGGTGAATAATAAGCGTGGTAGTAGGTTTCTCTTGTATGTGAAACGCCTCCAGGCATTTGGAAATTTTTTTGGGTTAGTGAACTTTGAAATAAATTTAATAATTTAATGAAAAATACATGTTTAACTAATAACTTCGTACGCTAGAAGCCGGGTAACATGGGCACTTCGTACTGACTGTATCCAAAGCTGAGATTTTTAAGTTGAAGTTTAGGAAACCTGCAACAATGACTGGAGGTCATTTGCGGGCAACAAATGTCCATCGCACGATAAAGATATGCGATTAACTGATTTCAAGGATAAATATTTACTCAACTTAATTTTAAACGTACTCGTTCCAGCTCGTTACTCGTCATGTGTTAAATGACTCAACTCGTGATGCTGCATAAAAAAGCTAAGATGTTGAAGTTTCTCGAATTAGAACGAACACTCCGGGTCCTCGGCCAAGTCAGAGAGAATAAAATATAAGAAATACATGAACAACTTCATTGTGTTGCTAGCGCTCGCATGCATACACTGAATGTTGGATGCTATTGGTCTTTGTTTGCACTCACCATGGTGGTCACGGTCCTGTCCACAATACGCGGTGGCTCATTTACCGTGCGCGTTACGATGCGTTTTCGACCTGGCTTGTCAGCTCGGTTGTTTACTATTCGCTATTATTAAAAACTGGATCATCGAATAATGCAATTCGAGAGTTTTCATTGGCTTAGCCATCATGAGCTATGAGCCATTATAATACCATGCTCTACGAATATGGTAAGCGTACGCGTTTTTTTTTTTTTTTGAGGCGTTTTTATTTTTTAAAGTTTAGTTTGCTGTATTTTTGGGGCGTTTTTAATAAAACAATGATTCCACTCGCCCTTGTTGGATATGAGATGATTATAGCCAACTCGTCGCTATGCGCCTCGTTGGCTATCTACCGTCTTATATCCAACGCGCGCTCGTGGAATAATTGTCAAATAAACAACAATCGCGCGAGCGCTGCTCTTAGGACTCGCCCTCGTTTTCAATAAGCGATAGTCAACTCGGCTACGCCGCGTTGAATACGCTCATAGAATACTCTAGCCTGCGAATAGGCTCCCGGCCAGGACAGAAAAAAATTCGGCGAACAAAGCGAGCCGAAGATCACTAAAGTGAGAAATTCGGAGAGTGAAGCGATCGTTCGCGCTTTCCGGGAGCCTGTTCGCAGGCTATAAGAATACTCGGGCTCGTGTCTAATTGTCAAATATTATTCGAAGAGCAAATGAACTCTGATTTCAAATGAATTCCTGGGAATTTTTTTTTCAATTTATATCTGAAAAATAGCGGGGTACATTCATTCGGCTTTGGTTTCAGTAACTGCAAGCGTTGATCTGCTGTGCACATTCAACTCTCGTAACGGGTGCCTCTGCAAGGCGGTTAAAAAGTACTTCAAGAGAATAATTTAAGCATTTGACATAATTATGTTATTGGGAGACAGCATATGTGTTAGCTGAGTGTAGCAAATACGTGACCACTGACTATCAGATGTTTGCGTCATTGGAAGCACTTGAGTTTTACTTGAACAATCCAGTGGACCTTTCTATTTTTAACAATCTTGCTGCAATTTGGAACCTGAATTGATTTGTATTTAACAACCATACCTTCCGTATACTGACTCAGACACATGAGACCGTGTTTATGGACCGAGACGGAGTCGAGGTCAATAAACACGCAAAAAAAGAACGAGGCCAATATCAAGCCATCTTGACCGAACAAGCCTGGTCAATAAAGGATTTATTATATGGCTTTTGGGGAAATTTTTCTTGCGGGACAAGGCGGGTAGTCCCGAGCGGGCAAGATGGCTCCATCTTGCCCGCTCGGGTAGCCAATCACAGCGCAGGATTTGATTCATCTTGCCCGCTCGCGGAGCTAGCCATATAATAAATAGGGGTTATTGACGAGGCGTGAGGTCAAGACGCCATCTTGCCCGCTTACAGAGGTAGGCCATATAACAGTTATTGCCGGTCCGGACGCTGTACGTGAATGGAGAGATCTAGAGTTAACTGTATAGAACTACTGCATCCAAAGGCAATCCCAAAATCACCTGATCCCAAACCAAAGTAGATGAATATTAGAGGGATCAATAAACTACAAAATGAACACGGTTTAAAATGATGAAGATTTTAAAAGCCTAATTGCAAAAAAGTAAATTATGAATTGCACCACTCGTGAGGTAACTCCTGTAAGATTTTGATGTCTCGTTCGTTCAATCTTTATCTTTCCATTCCATTTCAGAAATAAGTTCTCTGTCCAACGATGACAATGCGGAACAAAGCCAAGAGAAACTTAACGGTAATGAAAAATAATCAAAAGACGATGATCAACAATTATAGTATTTTTCTTCTCCTGTAATCTTCTCTTTTGGTACCTTTAAGTATTTTATATTAGCCCTACCGAATCTGGATTCTAATAGCATAGCACTTCAGAAAACAGACACTAAAATACAAAGCAATACTATAACAACAAAAGTATCTCTATCTTTTTTCTTGAGATGTGCAGTGCACTACGCCTAATACCTCATCATGTACCAGTAAATATTACATTATCTTTGCTGCAGACTCGCTTGGAGAAATGGATGATGATGACCGAATGGAATTTGAAGGTAAATTATCACTTATTAGTTGCTAATTTTCCACAGTAGCGAGAAGTTGTTATGACGATAAACGACCCATTCGTAATTACAGCCTATTCCTCTTGTCTGTCGTATCTACTACTTTGTAGATGCTCGTTATTGCAGAAGGTTGTGTTTTTCTTCTCTGTATGGATGTACGTAGTACGGTTATTGGTATTAAGTCAGTTAGCTTAGTAATTGTTAAATACTTTGTACTTAGTTGTTCTGAGTTGTTGCGTGTTTTCCCCATGAATTTCCCTAGCTCTTTGGAAATTTAAGAATTGTCACTGTTATAAAATCATGTGTCAGTCTATAAAATTGTCGTAATGGTTTTCAATCAATCACAGGGCAGTTTATTAAAAAAAAAACAAACCATATTCTACTTACTTGTACAAAGAGGTGGAAAATAACCTTTTGGACACGCGCAATCAAAGCTTTCGTCAGGTCCCTTGCTGCATGTTCCATTGTTGCGACATGGATTTGGAATGCATGGATTCTTATTGGCTGCAAGTGAACAACAAACACGCGATGACAGTGACAGCCATCAATTCCAGTTCACCGAAAATTCTGGTTTGAATTTCCGGAAACTTCCAGTGGGGAATGAAAGAGCATATTTTGGAATTTCCGAATGCTCAAATTTTCGAAAATGGCAACCGGATTTTTTGATTAATTTGATTTTCTTCCTAGAATTTCTTATATCCCTTCAGTCAGTTAAACATATTTAACACGCATGGTTCGCATCAATTGGAAATGCCAGATTTTTCGGATACCCTCTAGGAAATTTCTGTATGTCTTGATTGAATGGAAAGTGCCTCACCAATACTCCAATATACGGAAAATGGTTTCTGCGAATTGCAGAGGACATCTCTAAATATTTATTCAGTCTGGAAGAATAAAGGCATTTGATGACTGTAAACTAGGATAATTATAGACCGCTTACCAGTGCATTTGAAGCCATCTCCTCTGAATCCGTCCTTACAAACGCACCGCCCATATCTACAAGCTGCATTCACGTCGCACTTTTCACATAAATTTTCTGTTTGATTGGATTGTAAAAAAAAAAATGAGTTACTAACAAACCAATCAGTTTGCTAAAAATTTATTTTTCATAGAGTAATCTTATAGGTTAAGCTATTAGATTATAGCCATTTGAGAAGCTACGTAATAACTATTTATCGCTCTTCGTTACCTGTTTTTTTTCAAATATTGCTTGTCTTCAGTTCTATCGTAATTACTTAGCAACTAACAAAACACACCTTCGCATTTTTGTCCTGAATATTCCTGTGGACACATACAATAATAATGCAGATAGCCTATGTCCCAGTCCCTTGGAAAGCCTGTGTATTTGCTAAAAGTGTCGATGCAGGTGCCGCCGTGCAGGCATGGGTTTGTTACACAAGGATTTGGAACTGATGAGACAGAGAATAACACTATTAGGAATGAAACAAACTAAGCAAGGTAACAAGCAAAGTGTGAAATTACATGGACGCCCATGGAACAGACGACAATGTCCAGTGTGATCACCATGAGTACAAAACAGCGCGTCCATATTAGTCATATTATACTTCACTACCGATATTTAAAGGGCCATTGTCGCGAAAAAGCGCATATGCGGTCTTGATTGACACAATTTTTTTGGCCAATAGAAATCGTAATACTATCACTCGCGCCACGAATTCGCCGCGAGTCAGCTTGGAGTTTCATGTGCTTTTTGAAAATCTTTTTATCCCCGGCTTTTGACCTTTTGTTTGTAAAGAATATATATCATTTTTATGTTGTGTGAAGGTCATGTCCGTTGATTACAAGCACATACACTTTACTTTCGTCCAACTTGCATGCACATCTGCAGCTATAGAAAGTTTCCGGTGTTCGTCCTCCCATCTACTTTTCTTTGTTCTTTTTTCTTTCGAAACAAGTCGGTTACGAGGCGAAAGTAGCTTTCGTCTCTAGCTGCATCGAAACCCCCTCTCGACGGTATTCAACTCAAAAAAAAAAATATGCCACTTAAATCTTTAATGACTAGATAGCTCTTAAATATCGGTATCACTATTTTCACACGCCTCACAAGGTCGATGGACAAGGAGTTTTCGCACAAAATATCAACTTTGAAAACTATTCCGACGGATAAGGAATCAAATTGCCGTACATGCATACATAGGGGTGTCAAATGCCCTCTAACTTACCATAACAATAAACCGGGTTTTGTTTTAATCTGTACTGACGCAAAAAAGCACCGAAGAACTGAACTGATCCAGCAAAAGGGCATGAGGAGGCCACTTGCTAATCAGTTGATCTTTTTTATGTTTGCATTACGTTTGGACAGAACGCCAAGCGTAGCTACGTCTGCCTGTTGTGCACTTTTATAGGTTAGATCGACGGGCTGTCATTGGTTTGCCAGACAGGTTGTAAGGACGAATAGAGAATCTAGAGCATTCAGACAATGTGTAGTCTGTTTGCCATACCCATCTTTGCATCGTTACAATCTGTTCACCTTACACATCGCCAAAACAAAGTCAATAAAATAACTTACTCTCGCAATTCTCTCCTTTGAAAAGGAAGGAGCAAATGCATTGATAAGTCCAGGAAAATCCTGCTCTCCTCGGAACACATCTGCCGTCATTGAGGCAAGGGTTGGAATCACATACATGCACTGAAAGACGAATGAATCGTGCAGCAAAGCACAGTCTGAAAATATTCCATCTGTGTAATACGTGTAATGACCACCAAAAACCACTAAAAAATAGCACATATTATCACTTCCACAATATGGATGACTACATAAGTAATAATATACGGAGAAGCGTTCTCAAGTCGAAATTGCTCAGGAAATATTTTTTCTGAGTTCCCCAACGGGAGTCGAACCCATGACCTTCCAGAATACCGGTTGGACGCTCTTACCACTGAGCTATGGAGGACTCATGGCGAGCAAGGTCGTAAACTAGGTTCTTATGTGTGACACAGTCCTGCCGTACTGCAAGGCTCGATATGTCGAAATGATAAATGGGGATAGATGTCCAAGTCACCATTTCACTTATCACAAGTAATAAGCTTACCGCTATAGTATGGAGGAGTACATCAGTAAATAAGCTTACCGTTACAGTATGGAGGGCTATATCCCCGTGGACAGACACAGGGAAATCTTGAGTCGTCCTCAACACATTCCCCGCCATTTTTACAGGGATTGGAGAAACATGCTCTTCTTTCTAAATAGAACATGATTGTGGAAAGAATTAACAATAAAGCAATCTTCAATCACTAATAGTTGGTTTCGACATATTCATTTACTTTACTTCATTTACTTTCACGCCATCTAATCTCTCGGTAATGGGAAATATCGAGAAATAAGAGCTGATAAAACGATTGCTTTAAGGATACCATATACTCTCAGACAAAGTTTAAAACACTTGTATTTGTTAATCTCACTTTCACAAACTTTTCCTTTGAATTCTTCCCTGCAAATGCATTCGTGAAAGCCGTGTCTCTGTTGGCACGAACCGCCATGTTGACAGGGGTTTGGTTCACAATAATCTAGGTCTATAGCAGAAAAATAAGGAAATGACAATTATCATACTAGCTGTATAACCGTGCTGTCACTGTTCATCGACATTAGTGACTGAGTCAGACACGTTTACCATTTACCGGTGTAGAAAATTAAAATGAGAAAAAAGATTACACTAGACAGTAATTAAGCCAATAAACTAGTCAGATGGCCATAGAAAAAATGAATAAATCAACGACAACAACGAAATGTAAAATGCATTTCTGTGGTTTTCTTATGAATAAACTGCTCCGTTTCAATCTTTAGTTTATGAGTTAATTATTTGCCTTTGCTTTATGGAATACAACAGAAACAGTTTAGAGGACCGTTTGTAACTGAAAGTGAAGCAGACCTTCCAGATGAATATTTGTAATAACGGAAGGACACACAGGTTGTAGCTATCGTTAGCTTGTTTTAATACCGTATTAACGTGCATTTCAAGCACATTAAATACGATACAATAAAATGCGAAAAACACCACAAAATTCACTGAGACGAAATCTAAACACGGTGATACCCTGGAGAAATGTCATGTGATAGAACACAAAGCGGATATAACTAAAACCGGGAACGCCGGAAACGGTAGCAACACCAGTAGTTCCGCAGTTTATCACTGACCTTCGCAGTGTTTGCCTATGAATCCTGGTCTACAATAACACTTGTAATTATTTTCAGTCTCCACGCATTCTCCATCATTCTTGCACGGGCTTGGTTTGCAAGCGTTCTTTTCTAAACCGAAGGGAATCAACGCTTAGTAACCAACGTTAAAGGTTATTACTTCAGTCCTGGGGATCAAAGAAACCAGGTGGCCTTATGATAGTTCTAAGTGCTTTGGGATACGTGAGCCCATTTCTATCTAAACAAAAATAATAGAGGCGTGGAGGGGAGATAGGAAACCAAAAGTTCGTGTTATGGGCTTGGCTCAAATACACTTTGTCCCCAGCCTAAAGAGATAACTATTCCAAATTTAAGTAATGAAAAATTTTCTAATTGTTTTAAATGCAGTCACGAAATGTTAGAAACACATACACTTTTATTTTTGATCATGCACGAATAGCACAGGCTGGAAATTTTGCCTTTACCCTCTAAAAAGTTTGCCTATTGGTTCCTTTTATTTATTTTAAACAAAGTTGAATTTGTACAAAAAGGTATTTATACCCTGACGCAAATATAAAAAGATATCATTATTGCTTAATTTTGAAAATGCGTTATCTAATTAGCTTAAACGACATGCCATTATTTTTAAGAGATATCAAAATACTTTAATAAAATTAAATTTAGTTATGTAAAGCATATTACCTTCACAGTTGTAACCCATGTATCCAGTTTTGCATTGGCACTGGTAATTGTTTTCAATTTCCTCGCACGTTCCTCCGTTTTCGCACGGGCTTGATGTACAGTACAACTTTGCTGTCAACACAATGTCAATTTGAAATATGATAGGACATAATTGATCAACATTTAAATATTATTAATTAAGCAAATATTATGAAAGCAGATTAGCCTGTTGCAGGCTCTCGGTCAGTGGGGACGATGGAAAAAGGTGACGGGCGACGAGCGGGGTCTGGTAGAGAAAAAGGAGAGGTCCGCCCTCTCCTTTTCTCTCCCGGATCCCGCTCGTCGCTGATCCCGCTGATCCCGTTCGTCGCCCGCCCCCGTTTTCCGGCGATTGTCCCCTCTAACCGAGAGCCTGCAACAGTCTAAAAGCAAATGGGCTGAAATGTCAGAAACCTTCCTGTTCCTTAACACTGGCCTTTCAGGCTACAGAAGAATGATTGTACCTGTCATGAAAGTTTGCAATCAACCGACATTTTTCTCCTGCAATCATACTATGCAATATAATGAAGTGCAATGTAATTTAATTTGGATGTCATACCGTGCCATTCCATAGTAACATGCTATGCAACCAATGCAATTTTGTGTCACGTAATGTAACGTACGCGTATACTGTGGTGATTTGTAGAGTTGTAATTGAGCTATATAGTTTTGTGCTGAATCAGTGTTTTCAAAGAAGAAAGACATTGCAAGTTTCATACCATCACAAAACCTTCCATGATAATCTCTCGAACACAGGCAATGATAACCAAATTGACTGGATACTGCGATGCCGCCATTTCTGCATGGATTTCCTAAAACCAAGAAAACGTCTCCTCACTGCAAACATTATATTTTGCTTTTCAACCGTTACAACCATTACAATACACATGCTTTGAAAGTTTTAAATGAAGACATATAAAAAACTATTTCGTCACGTCTTCCTTCTTTTTAAGACTAAATATAGTTCTTAGGATTATTTCCATTTATTCAGATTATTTACCATTTTATCTTTTCCTAATATATTCCTGTTACCGTTTCAGTTTCAAATTCAAAGCATTTTGAAGAATGCACAGACAATTCAAAGAAATTGTATGAATCAACTAGCTCGAAAAATCACTAGGGCAAGTACTCAACATAATCGACAAAGGCTATAATTAAGATACTTGTAAAAGATTATTTCATAAAACGTCGTTATACGAACCTGGGTTGAAAACATCCACATGAGTCACCGAGTAATCGGGTGAAGGTTTATAAGGAACGTAATACGGTTCAGGAACGTGTTCATATTTTCGCACACGAATGGCTACTGGTACTTTCCTATAATGATGCACTGAAATCGGATTTGGAATAATTTCCACGGGTCCCATGCAAGGGTTCCAAGGGACATGGTGTAACGGATGAAAAGGATACGGACGAGGAAGTCTCAACGCGTTACCAGCATTTGGATCTAAAATAACCTGTCTGTAGGATGGTGCTTCATCCGTGTTCTTATCATCGAATTCATCCGTGGCTTGATTGTCGTAGAAGGTCTCTAAGTTTGAATCATCGCTATCATCCACATTGTGTGATTGTGTCTGTCGCTTTGTCGGAAGGTCAGATAAACTTATAACGCTGTTTTTATGTATCCAAGGTGCGGAGTTGTTCAGTTTCAGCAATTGATTCTTTAGCACTTTGGTGTTTTTCGATGTGATTCTTAATCCAGCGCTCGCCACCGTGCGGTACCCGCATGTCATAATGATCAAAACATGTAAATATTGTAGCCACAACATCCTTAAAAACAAATATGTTTCACGTAATATTCAACATTGTGAAATTTGTGGCTTGCAAGTGATCATAAATGTAAATAGCATATTCACAATCTTTCAAGAGGAAAATAGATTTGTGATATATATTATTTATGTGTGGTCTGGTTTCTCTAAACGGTGTCTTAATATCCTTAACCTGACATTACAGGGATCGTAAAGTTTTTTTTCACAGGTGTCTAATACAGCGGGTTAGGGTCAGATGAACAAAGAAAAAACCTCATTGCTTGTTTGAGCACCTTGTATTAACTTGATTTAAAGTCGTTCACGGCGTTTTTTCGTCTTTCGAGGCGTTGATAAACTTACTCACAAATAAGCACCGAGGATGAAGTTTTACTTCAAGAAAGTGGTCTATACTTTCTTCCACCTGCTTCTTGTTAAAAACCAATTTAAAAAAATGAAAAATCACCTGACGAGAATTTAGCTGTACTTGAGAAATAACGGAGTAGTGAAATGATGAATTATCTGACCGACCATGTCAATACGTTTATCAATCTACACGGAACAAGCTCGGCAGTTTTTGAATTTTTTGAAAATTCCTCCCCTCCCCCCCGCTTTTCCTTTTCCTTTGAAACAAAAGCAATATCTATATTTATATCTTTACATTTTTCTCAGATGAAAAGTGTGAATGATTCTTTCCTAGGTTAACTTAAATTTAACCAAGCATTACTTTTCGAATCTGATAATACCCTTCTCTTGTTAGTTCCCATAGGTCATACATGTAGATATAACTACGAACTCTTGCGCACAGATTGCCAAGGAACCAATACAAATTTACTCTTAAAATAAAATAACATAAATAAAACATAATAACGGCTTATTCTTGTTTTGGATGCAATTTTGTTTTTTATTTGTTTTTGTTTGCGCTTTGCTGGTTTTACACCGTTTCTGCAGACCCAGTGCCTCTAAGTACCTGGATACTTTCCCACTCTGTTAGTGCCAATTTGGCGACACATTTTTGAAAATGCGGTGAACATCATGACTTTCCCATTAGGGAACAGATCACCTTTGCTTGGCCAAACGCTTAAAAGATTGTTTAGCAATATCAGTTCATTTTGAACTGAATATCAAGCGGCTTTGGGTTTTGCCGCTAACCAGTTAGCTCCACTCGATCTTCTTGACACTGAATTGCCTCCTGTTATGTTCCTTTACTTCGCTTTATTGAATTTGTTGCATGTTCAGAATTTATAATAAAATAAAGGAAGAGTAGGAAAGAAAAATAACATCAGCAACTGGAGCAGGAAACAGGACGATGTCCCAACTGATATTCAACCCAATAAATTCCGTGGAAGATCCGGGCTCTCGAATCTGGAATCAAGGGAATGCTAGCTTAAATAAATACTGGCTTTAATTTAGTGATAGTTTGTTTCCTAAACCCTTGAATGATGGACTGTTACTAGACGGACGACGTATCCCTTTGTTATGTTATGCTACAGTTCACAATAGATGCTTTCTTCACTGCAGGGCGGGCTCCAGGAGACATAAATTTGGTCAATGATCCTGAGATAAAAGAGATAGCAGAGCAAGGTTAGTTCAATCAGATCCTCAGTCATTTTAATTGTGATGTTGGTCGGTAGATATCACATATAAGGAAATATCCCAGTCGTTCTGTATTTCTCCCTCTCTAACTGATAACAAACATCATATGAAGACTGGTCAAGCTCTTCATTACGATTGGCTGAAATCAGACAAATTTATCTTTAATTTTTTAAATAAATTGGACAGCAATGAAATTAATGTGCGCGTTCTAAGTGAAAGGTCGATCAATTAAGTTCCGCATGAAAGCCAACATCGTGTTGTGTTCTTGGACAGGACGCTATACTCCACATTGCCCATCTTCACCCTGGTGTATAGGTACCGGCGAATTTAACGCTTGGGGGAGGGGGAGGGGTAACTCTGCGATGTCATCCATGCCTTTCATGCGGAGTAGGGATAATCCTAGTCGTTACCGCTACGGAAACCGGGATAATATAAGCTCCGGCGTTATGGACCACTTGGTCCGACGGAGACTTTATCTTTTAATGAAATCAAGAATTTTTTTTTTCCAACCACGTCTGTATTGATAAACCTAACTAACAAGTCTTATCATACTTTGGTTCTTGGATATTTTCACCTCTTAGTTCTTATTCCGTATTGAAGTTTGTTCGAAGCGCCTTTTCGACACCGTAAAACGAGTCCCCGAAATTTGTTCGGAGCTTCTGGGGGTAGTTCATGAACGTAGTATACCCCTCCTCCTCTCACCGAGAAAAACCTCTGTCAATATATAGATAGCTAAATACAGTTAGGTGATAATCCCCAGTGTTAACTCTAATGTCTGGTGTTAAGTAAATCGTTCATTCATTATCCATGCTGATAGATTATGACAATGCGATGGGACGGATAATCGCGGTCAATCTTGCACACTGGCGAAAGGATCAACAGAAGAGAACGAAACAGTCACAGAACAAACGAGAATATCACGAAAATGTCCAGGAAGTAATTGAAACAACTAATGAAGGTACTATTAGAGACATACTGTTTTTGTCGCATGTTTTCGCTGTTGTTTGAAATGAAGCTCTTTCTTTCAAGACCTGACATCTTGTTATTAGAAGGTGTTCTTTCAGAAAGATCATCAGAGAGAGATACTGTCCTAAAATAATCAACCGTTACAGAATTCACGGTGACCCAGCGTCCTTGTAAATGTTCGATAAAGTTTAACATAGCATTAAAAAACCTGAACACGATATCAGGTAATTATTTGATGATCATTTTGAATTTGTTTTTAACAGTTCAGAAGTTTACCAAAATAAATCAAACTAAAACTTATCACTGAACTAAATTGTCGTTCAGGATCTGGTGTTTTGGTTTCCACGTATGGCAAATGGTCACATAAAGAACAATTGGATATTTTCGATATAAAATAAGCTCTCTTTTGTTTTTTAGACCGTGGGTTCTTTTTTGATCAAGGAGACATGATACTCGATTGCGAACTTTATGAAGAACTTCATCCCGGAAAGAGTTGTAAGAGGGGTCAGTCCAGGAAGAAGAGAAATGCTATTAGAGCTCGTAAACGACTCTGGACATCAAGGGTAGTGCCATATAAAATTCCACAGTACATGAGTAAGTACCGTACACGGTGTCCTACACTAATTTATTTATTCCAATCACCACCAAAACGTTCGAGTTAATTTAAACAAAGAATTTTCACTCTAGTTAAAGCCATTCAACACAAGTAGTGTCCCACGCCACAGTAGCGGCCCTCCTTCGCCTGTCTTGGAAAAAGGCAATGCATACGTTTAGCCAAGCCTAAAAGCGGATCCTAAAAGCCTAGCCTAAAAGCGGATCCTGGGTCGCATTGTTCCAAGCCCGATTAAGCTAACAAAGGATAAGCAAGAAGTTTGATTTGAGTTTTGTAACTTTGCAGTGAGTTTTCTGTTTTGAGTTTGAATAATCTCAAACTACAAAAAATATAAAAGTAAAAAACATTTTTATACAAGAAAAAATTATACTTCGGTTAGCTTTAAATCCTGGGTTAGCGTTACCGAACTTTCGAACAACCTTCAAATTTTCAGAATTGCTTGGTCTCACTGGGTTAATTGATATTAATGAGGGATTTGCTATATAATCCTTAAGATTGAAGTTATCAAAATAAAGGTTTCACAGTTTAGATTGCGCAGCTTTAGATGGTTGTCAGAGGTCCTCATTTTCAAATTTTGCAAAATCCCTCATTGATATCAGCTGGTCATTGGTTTACTTAAGAATACAAGTAAAAAGACATTTTCCTTTACATTGTACATAAAAAATTATTTAGCAAGTGCATAGGGGTCATGCACAACATGTGATACTTTGAATACAATCGACACATCATTGAAATATACATTTTTCTAATTTACGGGCAGTTAGCTTTTCAGCGATATATAGTTTGTTAGGGTTTTGATGAAAATCAGGTTTGCGACAACTGTGCAGAAAAAGAGCATATTTCATGTAGAGCCCCGCCCTAATGGCGAACTCAAAGAAATAATGAAAAGCGACGTAATTTCATTGTTCGTGGTAACTTTTAGGGGTCGAGTAAGACTCGAGCCACGCCTAGATTGGTCTCCTTTACATGTTTAATTCAAAGATTCGGACAAGCATCCCCGACCTTTTCATACGGGAGTGCCCCGCATGCGCAGCTTATTCCTCTAACAAACAATGTACTTCTTTTTTAACAGGTCACATCACAGCAAACCTTAACAAAGTTATTCAGACTTTCCACCGAGAAACATGTATAAGATTTGTGCCATACAGGGGACACAAGAATTATATCTACTTTGCAAATGACAAAGGGTAAATTCAAACAGTTCTTCTTCATCTATTGACGTGCTGGCAGTTGAAAATATTCTTAATGATCGTACAACATGACGAAACTAGACAAATGTTATTTATTCCAGTCGGTGAAGATTATTTGTCCGAATGGAGAAAGAGTTCGAGTTAGCCTTTCTGCTCTTTTTAAGGGAATACAAACTTACTTTCGCATTAACTCCTTCAAATCTAACAATATTAGCAAACCACCACGGCGATGCCAACGAGAAAACCACCAAACAAAACGTATAATGAACAAAAGAATGGTTCTGCACATGCGTTTTGAATTTTGATTGATTTATTTCTCGTTTTCTGTAAACCAACAACGTAGAATGGCCAAGTTCTACGCATTTTGGAGACCGTTAACCGCAATGGTTAATTTTTCTTATTTGTATGGAATTGAACGATGTCATTACGCATTTAGACCGATGGGCGTATTCAACAGATCTACACAGTTGCGACATCCCAGGGTATAATATAACTCCTTTTTTGCGGTTGCGCCGTCTTTTTTCTAACGCTCCCTTTAGTCGTGTTGAGGAACGGGTCAGTCCTGTATTCAAGGGATTAAACATTGTAAATATAAGACAGAAGGTATTGGTAAGTCACCTGTTAAGGAACAGCACAACGACTTTCGCAAACTTTCGTTAACATTTTAAGAAACAAATTCACTGTGCTATCACAATTTAATATTCAATCATGCTTTAAAAAATCCGATAAGATGAGATTTTTTAATTTCTGAATTTACTTGACAATGAATATTATTTTGGAGGAAAACGCGACTCAACTTTGTCTTTGTGATCAGATAGTTCTGTACATAATAATGTAATAATAATAATAATAATAATAATAATAATTTATTTACTTAATATAGCGCCTTTTAACATTAAAATGATCAAAAGCGCTTCACATGAATTATAAAATATATATAAAAATACATCAACTTTAAGAATAATAAGAAATATCAATAAAACCTAATACCAAAAATACGCAATAGACCACCCCGCCTAGTGCCATTGCTAAGAATTACTTGCTGGAAGGCTGTTCCACAGTGTGGGGGAAGCAGCACAAAAAGAACTAGTTCCTAATGTGGAAAGCATACGCCCCTTGGGATGGTCCAAAAATAATGAAGACCTTGATCTAAGGGAATAAAGTGAAGGTTGTATAAAACTGGTGTGATATGATCATACTTTTTAGTGTTCACTACTAATCTAGCTGCAGCGTTCTGCACTCGTTGAAGTCTACTTATATGATCATTGGGAAGGCCGTAAAGTAGACTATTACAATAGTCGAGTCTGGACCTAACGAAAGCTAACGAAAGCATGAATTCCTGTGAAAAATATTTAGAAATTCTACGGATATTGTGAATATGAAAAAGGGGTCTGGCAAACTTGATTTATGTGAGAATCCATGCTAATAGCCCTTTTCGCGGTTAGTTTTTCTTATTTGCATTACAATGTAATCCAACGTGTGTGCGAGGCAATTTCGGGCTAAAACTACAAAACAGCCCGAAATTGCCTCACATACATGCTAGATTATATTGTGATGCAAATGAGAGACGTTAACCGTGAAAAGGGCTATTGAACTGTCAAATATCGTTCGCAAATTCCTTACGTTAACCGAAGGATCAATCGTATGATCGCCAACATGAAGTACTGATGGAATTAATTTATTTAACTGCTGACGAGTTCCAATAACTAAAAAATAATCAGTTTTATCAACATTGAGTAAAAGCCGATCTTCAATAAGCCAGTTCCTTATATCTTTAATGCAATCCTCCATTGCGCGAATGGCCTCATCCTCGGAGTTAACATCATCAGGCTTGGAACAAACGTATAGCTGGGTCTCATCAGCGTGTACAATTACGATTGCTGGTTTACTGTTAAATCATTCCAGGTGTTCCTCTAAGGTTGGAAAGAAGTACGCTGAGCTTGGTGGTCAAAAATTATCTCTTGGGGACGGGTGCAATTTTGAGGGGACTATTGCACACGAGCTTCTACACGCTTTAGGTAAGAAAACAAATGTATCCAAAGGTAAACCTGCGTACTTTTAACTTTAATAAACACAGATTTTGCTTTTTACGTATTCTAGTTAGTTTCCTTTATATATAATTTACACTATGTAAACGAACCGTAAGTGTGGAAAGCTCTTCTAGTAGACCTTTCATGTCTTTTATGTGTGTTGCACCTGAAAATACGTGAAGCTACGTGAATTCAAGGATGAAATCTGTACTAAGGAAAACACCCCCATGACTCTCTCAAATGGCCGCTTAATAGAGCTGTCCGCTTAAAACGGTTTAGTTCCAGAAAATATGCGAAGGAAACTTTGTTAAGTCCGCTAACTGAGGAGTAATATTACAGGTTTTACTTATGAACTGAGGTCCTTACTTTACGTATAATTATGTTTAACCGTTAATGTGTGGTAAACAGACCTCAGTGCAATTAGTTTGTTTTCTTTATATCCGTCTTCCATGTTCTGCTCACTCACAGTCTTAGTTTATCATGCCAGTAATGCCATTAATGATCAACACGTTGATCTATTCTTGGACCTCGCTCTCTCAGGATTTTTCCATGAACAAGCTCGAGATGATAGAGACAGATTTGTAGAAGTAAAATGGGAAAACATTCTCGATGGTGAGTGAGTGGGTTGGGCTCATATTTACGTATAGAATGCAAGGCTTGATGTTATTTTCCATACTATATCAGATAGACGTCATCTTTCCACTGAAAATCCAAACTGCGCATACTGCAGTCATTATCGCTTTGGGGAAATAAAAATTGACTTGGAGTCCTCAAAACATAAGGATAAAATCATAATTATGTGTTGGCTACTGACACTACAGAAAGGGTCATCAAGTGAATAACTACGTCTTTGATTCAGTGATATCTAGGAAACAAATCCATGTGCAAAAATCCTTTAGGTCTGAGTTTGTGCGGAAAACGTAGACAATCTAAACGCGACTTTGAGCGGGCTAACGTAAATGTAGTATTACATAGATTCATTTCCTTGTTTTACAGGATTTTCAGACCAGTTTGACAAGTATAGCTACAGCACTATTGATAAGGTTGGAAAAGACTACGATTTCAAATCCATCATGCACTATGATAGAAAAGCCTTTACCAAGAATGGGCTAGACACTATTATTAGGATAGACAAGCCAAACGAGGACTTTGGAATGCCCCAAAAAACCATGAGCAGCCAGGATATTGTTGAGCTAAACACCTTGTACGACTGCCAAAGTACGTAATGTATATAGCATAATAAACGGCTGTAGTGTAGCTTCTGATAGTTTAATAAGTAGACATTATAAATTATCTAAAACGAAACAAGCTCACACGTATACCAGTGTTCAAAATATTACAAAACAACTGCCCGACATGACTATTAAAATATTTTTTTGATTAATTGATTGATTTTTTTAATGGTAGTGTCACACGCATTAGTGACAATACGAATACAGTTACTTACACTACTTGTAAGGCATGCACAGTTACTTACACTACATAAAAGGCATATGCAAGCTAGTTACACTACATACAATACTTCTTATTCAATATGATTATTTCCGCCAATTTAGAATACTAAGACTTACACTACATATATTACTTACAATACAGCACATACACTAGTTCCTAGTTCCTGTCCCCTGGCGCCAAGGTGGCGCATAGGGCCTCACAGCACATACACTACTTACCATAAAATACGATCACTTGCACTACTGACAATACTAATACTTACATCACTTACATCACTTACAGTACACTACATACACTACTTCTTATTCAATAGGATCACTTCCACCACTTACAATACTATGACGTACACTACCTATTTTACTTACAATACAACACAATTACTACAATACAATAGACCACTGATGCAACTTACAATATTGATACGTACACTACTTACAGTACAATATGATAACTTGTGTTGCTTACTACGGTAATATTAGCACTTAAACTACTTACACTGCAATACGATTACTCATGCGGCTTGCAATACTAATACTTACACTACTAAATGTAATTTGATTACTTATTCTACTTACTATTGAAATGTTTCAATTTCGATACCTGCCGATAAACTGAAACATACTTCAAACCAAGTATCCCCCTCATCTTCATTTTGCTTGAATGGCCTTTTGATTCGTTGTGACGCAAACCCGGGTGACGCAAATTATCGGTTCTACTGAAAAGGTAACTAAAAGGCCGCTATACGATTGTAAGAAAGGGAAAGCAAAGAGTTAATCTGAAAAAGGTTCCAAAGGATGATATTGAAACAAAATTGGAGAGATTATTTAAAGTACTATTATTTGAAGCGCCTGTCACAATAGTTTTACCATTCAAAGATCAGAGATCGGCCAA
>OZ026604.1:16655857-16663357 GCA_964020085.1 Micromussa lordhowensis
TAGAAGGGAAAGGAATTTCGAAGGAATTGACATGACGCATCGTCTTAGCGATGACGTTTATCACGTTAAACCATTCAAATACAGTAATGACTCATACATTAGACGGATCGAAACTTACCACAGCAGGCCAGTCATTGACGGACCAACCACTGTTGACACTCTCATTACATTAGAATCACCAGGAGTCTCGCCGTGCCAAGTGGTTAGAGTGACCAACCGGTATCTGCCATCGTGTCACGAATCCCGTCTGAGATCTTTCATAAGTCTTACGGCTTATAACTTCATGGCCAAACTGACCAATCAGTCTCAACGAACCAGTCTTAAACGACTGGCGAACACTTCTCATTACTTAAGAACTACTCTCCCCTGCACGGCTGCTCCAGATGAACCAAAGCGACTAAGACTGGACATGGCGAAGTAGTGTAGTGTCTTTGATAGACAGACAGGACTGTAACCTGCATTTTACAGCGGGTTTATTTTTGGTAGGGTGGAAACGCAAGTCTTAATTGAATGGTAACCTAGAAAGATTGGGGGTATTATATTTTAATAGCTAATGCTGTTTATACATTCACATCTGTCCAGGTTACTATCTATACGTGGAGTCATCTGGACCCGCCCAAGCAAGAGATCTCGCCATTCTTGAGAGCCCGCGTTGGTTGACTGCTCCTAGAGGGGGTCAGTGCATGAAGTTCTTTTATACCATGTATGGTAAAACAATGGGCTCACTTTCAGTAACGCTGCAGCAACGTTGGGGAAAAGTTACAACCATTTTTAGCCGGTCGGGAAATCAAGGTGTTCATTGGATTGGGGCCAAAGTCAGCCTAGATGTTCCACAGGGATCCAAATTTCAGGTAGTATGAGAAAACAATGGAATCATCATGGGTTTAAACAAGCCAACAAATAAGTAAGATTTAAATTTTGAATTGAAAATTAAGTCCTTGAGTTTTGGATTTATCACCGGATACTTTATACCTTTGGCTGGGGCTGTCGGAATTTCAGATTGTTAATTAATTTTTTTTTTATAACAGATCAAAATCATTGCCCAGATAGGCCAGCCAGGATACTCCGACTTTGCTATTGATGACGTATACATCGATCCGGGACTTTGCTGTAAGGTTTGACGACGACACATAAAAAAGAACAAACAATTAAACGATAAGCATCTGTGAAAATTTTGTTAGGTGCATTGGTAATGACATGATGCTTGATATTCAGACGTTTATAACTGCCATATTTGTTCGTGATATTTTCCGGTAGTCGAGGAAAATGCCAAAACAACATGCTTTCCGCTGAAATGTCAAATATTCTATGGATGTCCCACCCCCCCCCCCTTACTTTCCCCCTCTTGGACCCTTGTGTACTTCTTCGGAAAATGTACCATGTTCATATGGAAGGTATTAATTTAATGGGAACGGCTGATATATATGCGTGTGTCGATTATTTATTAAAACGTTTCCATTTATTTACTTTATAAGTATGGCTATCACACTGGTTGGTAGTAGAAATCGTAATTTTATTTGTCTTTTTTAAACTTCATTTTTCTAGCATGTCAGGATGACTACGTGTCCTGTTCAAAATGGAAGGCAGAGGGGTATTGTAAGAAAGATGTCAAGTTTATGAGCAAGCGTTGTGCCAGAAGTTGCGACACATGTGGTAGGCCCGATTGTCTGCCCGGACTCCATAGAGTAGTTATGTTTAGTCTCTCATATACTAGCCAAAATAAATTACATTTTTTGCAATTGCAATACCGCCATAGATTTTACAGTGTTTCTTGACAGTTTGATATCAACGAGTTCTTTTGAAACGAATGAAACCATTCTTAACATATTACTGCAGAATTTATTGCATTTTCGTTTTTATGAACGCCTTTCGCCTCCTTTAATATTGACTGAATAACTGATTTCAGTTTACCACAAGACACTAAGCATTTTCTTTTACTTCTGTTTGGCATCACAGAATGTAAAGATGACAATACTAACTGTCCAGCTTGGGCTGCTCAACGAAACGGCTGCTCAAAAAATACTGCCTACATGCGTGTAAACTGCAAGAAGAGCTGTCAAGTTTGTCGTAAGTATTCACACAGAGTTAATTATGCAAATATATTGCTATGCTGAAAATTACTGTAAAGATTTAAACAAAGACCTTCCATTCTAAGTCTATAATAATTAATGAAGTTAATGGATTGCTTTTTTTGCATCACTGGCAGACCTAGTTTAATGGGAAGGTGAGGTTCAGGTTTGTTAGCCTGGCAGGCAGTAATGATCGAGTTCATATTATCTTTACATGCCAATAACTCAATAAATGATGTCATGTTTTTAGGGATCTTCCCTTGTTCACAATAATTGAAAAACAAACACGACTTTAAAAATCATAGCAAATTGCACTTGCTAACTAACTCAGTTATCTTTCCCACGTGTAGATCCACCTACCGGTTTGGTGATCTCTCAAGTGAATTCAGCAGGTAATAGAGATACGTATCGTTTTCTGAAATTTGGACTAATATTGGAACCCTCTTCCACCAATGCGACACAGAGGGGAGAAAGTCGAGATGCCCGCCCTGCAGCGCACGACTGAACAGTCCGCAATGAAGTGTCACTAATTGGAAAACGATTAAGTTTGACAGTAGCGAAACAAGATTGGATCATAACTCAGTTTCAGTTTAAAAGAATAACAATGACTTAAAAGTTCTTTATTTTTAATTTGGTGATTTATCAATATTGTAATTTATGCACTATAGTTAACTTAACTGAGTTAGTAAAATATCGTGATTAGTCAGTGGCGAGCAGAACAAATAACTGATCCGCGAGAAGCTTTCAAATAGCGATAATTTTATGACTATGCCAAGGAACCGTCTTTAAACACGGAGCGAGCCTATAAAAGGTCAGCGGTTTGCACTTTGTTTGCTAAAACACGGCATTTGCGTTGAGTAAACAACTCGAAAACAATCGATATGATTTCACAAGTGAAACAACAGAAATAAGAAGTTAAAATGCATGGATATGAAGTGCGATACCTGTCTAAGTTCTTCTTCTGTAGATGCCATTCTTGTTGTTTTCGCTGACCTTTTTACAAAGAAGGCAAACAAACGAAAAACCTTCCCTGGTGCTGTCGCTAGAAATATTACTTCGTGCGAATTTCGCGGGAGTCGACACGCTTTGGTGAATAAGCCAATCAAAGCAGAGTATTCCAATTTGTGATGGACGGGCTGAGCCTCTCAGCCTCCATTTATAGGCTCGCTCCGTGTTTAAACATCTGTCTAAATATAAACTAACAGTAACCAGTAATAAACTTGATGCAGATGAAATTAAAGCGCGGGTTAATGTCAACAAAACTGCAAATCATTTTGCATCGCTCTAAATCAAAATGTACAGGTCAGAATACTCGGCTAATCGGCCGTGACGTTTTACATGTGTTAACCTTCGAAGATTTTGTGCGCCATTCGGCTGCCGAATTTCTTTTTGAAAGAAAGTCTATATTTTGGAGACCACAGAAATAATGTAGCATTCTTCATCGCCAAAATTTTACTTCAAACCCCGAGAAAGCGGGTAGTTGTTATTGTTGCTCGAGGATTTGAATCCCACAAATCGACACAAAGTTTATAACAGCCACAATCAAAGTACTCTACCACCTCTCCCGCCCAACCAACTTTTTTACCACCCAGATTCTGGGTGGTCACATGACCAGCCGCAACCAGCAGTCAGGGAACGAAGTTTCATTGATTTGGGATATCAATATGGCTGCCATGATGTCATGTGAAAACGCTCTATACTGCACTGTCGTGATAGGTAAAAGCAAGAAACAGGCAACTAGAGGGCTTTGATTTACACAAATGAAAAGTGTGGAAAACCTAATGGAATTGAATTCTTAAAACGTAAACCAACGTCATCAATTGATGATTGTGGTTGGCTTTGCAATTTCTTGTTGCATGTAATAGAGCGGTTTTCAATTGAGTGTCTTAGCACCAAAACCAAAGTTATCACTCCAATCGCAATGAAGACAGACAATCCAACACTCCAAGTAATTACATGCAGCTGACATGAAGCAGAGGAAAACGTGTGCGAACGAGTTACGATTGGTTTTGGTTTCACTTCTGATTGGACGAAAAAGTGGCGCGAGTTTTTTGAGCCAATCCTGTAGCGTAGTTGATTTAAGACCAATTTCTTTTCGACACTCAAGTGAAAACCGTTCTAATATTGCCCTGATTGGTTAACAAAATTTGTCGCACGCATTATAATCTCTGCATTTTTCTGTAACACAGAACCACCTATGTGCAAGGATAGCGAGGAATGGCAGTGTCCCATTTGGAAGAAGAATGGCGAGTGCTCGAAGAATCCATCCTATATGTCCAATAATTGTGCTATGACCTGCGGAGTTTGTGGTAATAAAACTCACCGTAAATTGCAAACAAGCCCTTAATCCTCTAAACTATTTCCTGTACTATTTTCCGGCATTCTGATTCATACATTAGCTTTTCCTTAACATTTGAGATAAATAACCTCAGTTTAGTTTTCCGGGAGAACTTTCTAAAGTACTAACAGGTTTGAGTGTGGCAAATGCATGTATTGTTTTGTTTATTCGGGCTTTAACATTCCAAAGTTCATCCACTAACCGCTTCCTCGCTCGTGGGACGTTGGGTAACAGTGGAGGATGGGATTGCCTTTCCATGGGAGTAAATTGGGGTTGAAGTCCCGGGGCAGCTTTTGTAGCTGTGTAGGCCTAACAGAAATCCTGGACAAGCTGGCTAATAGGGGCTCTGAAAGTCTTCAGTGGGCTGGTCACTACCTCTGTATAATTTTTTACTACAGAAACAAACGCAGTAAAACTGAAGTGGAACGTGAGGGTGAATAGCAGGGAAACTGTTCTAGAAACCAAAGCTGCGAATTCATCTCATTTGCTCATAACTCTGTTGTGATTTATCAGTAAATAAGATCATGAGTATTAGAAACCAACTAGTATTTTAATGAAAATTTTGCACCTTTGTCGGTTGAGCTTTCATTCCGATCTATCAGCGATTAACGTACGAGATCCTGAAAATGCAGCAGATTTGTTAAATCTTGTTTCCTCTTCACGCCTAGTGATCTCAGAGACTTGTTATTGTAAAAAGCTAAACCAGAAAAAGAAAAGAAATGCATATAAACGATGTTTCTAGCTTCAATGGATGATTTAGCGTGCGCAGTTTGTAGGATTGACGCAGGCTTTGTGGCCGGAAACATATTGCACGTTTCCTCGCCCAATAAAACATAATTCGCTGTTTTCGTCTCCTGTCGAATTCTTTGACGTGACAGTTGATTTGGCCTGAGACTTCATCAGCTCTTATCTCGCACAATAATCTAATTGTTAATTACCTTCCGAGTGTTGGGTGATATAGTTTCTTCTGCACATAAAATGCAACGAGCACAAATAATTATTTGGTCAAAGGAAAAAAGGATGCTTCCATAATAACTTATGCCACGAATAAATGAATTTACACGGCACACTTCTATTTTCCAGTCTGTAAGGACAATTTACCGAAGTGTCCGGAATGGGCGCGCAAAGAAGAATGTATCAAAAACAAGGACTGGATGTTGGAAAACTGTCAGAAAAGCTGCCATGTTTGTGGTAAGTTAATTCGTGTTCTTGCGGGTACTGCACCTTCAGATAGTCATTATGAAAATTTGGCTTCTTCCTTTCCCCTTTCTTACCGCGTTTATTATACTTCCTTTCTTTATCCCTCCCTCTCCCTTCTCCCTTCCTTCTCTCGTGTAGCATGAGCAAGAATCCGCGACACATTACTGTCAGCATGTACAGTCACTTTGTCAGTTTTCAAAGTACCCCAAAATTAAGTCCCTAAATTTTAGGTGGGAGGTAAATATGTGTAGGTTGTGGATCATCAGATTTGGAATACAGGTTCAGAATTCTAATTTCATCAACAATGTACGGATTTCTTTAAACATTTCCAAGGAATTTCAGTGACTCGATCCGCGCGAAGCCATTTACTTAATTTTTTCTATTTTTATATCGTTTCTATCGCCTTAGCGTTTTCTTTATCAATCATGCCTCAATTTTCTTGTATTGTTTTCATGTAAATATTTTAGAGTTTTGGTCAGTATCTCATTAGCATTCTTGTAATCGATTGTATATATTTAAGCGCGTACAAAATTTTACTTTTCAACTTGAAAATGACCATCGAACGGTCAAAGCGTCATTGCTTTTTAACGTTAACTTTAATAGTGAAATTGGTTTCTAAACATTTGTTGATTGGAATTTTTTATTCTTATTTAACGGCTCCTTTTTACGTTGTTCGTTGAAGAATCTCCTGAAAAAAATAGCTCAAAAACAGCTTTGTGGGGGAATGGATTAGGCGATTAACAGATTTTATAACTAATGTTTAATGCCATATAACAACAAGAAAGTAAACTTATGTTTACGGACATAAAAGGCGCTTCTAGGAGCAAAAGCAATGATCAATGCATACTCTGGTAAAGTTTAATGAAGGTGTTATTTGTTTGCTATACAGAGTTACAATTCCTCTATGAAAAGTGTTAATTTATGCACCTTTTCGGCATGTTATCCAGATTTTCTCGCAGACAAGCCGCATCCCCGATTTCATACGAAAATTGTTGCGGGTTATTGATCCACCGACGTTTACGGCAATCGGTGGTCTAACTTGAAAGGAGGGGAGTCAGGTCCTAGCTAGGTCTTAACAAAACGAAATAATGATTAGTTTGAAAGCGTACTGCAAATAAGAAATTGACCCAGAACTGTTTTTTTTCGTTCTTTTCTTAAACCCTACGATGGATGTAGATCTGTTATAATGAGTGCAAAATGGAATATTTTCTCTAAGCATGCACTAACTATGCACGCCCTCTGAAAGATTATATAAGTACAAAGATACTACTACAACGTTACGGTACCCAGGCATGTCAAGGGTTTTGGCATTTTTACACACCCTCATTCGTCCATTATAAAAATCGTTTAAGGTGCATCCATATCAAATCTGTTGTCGTCAGTTTAGGGAGACGCTAGCTGGATAATGATCCACGAGGGGTTTGATCATATCAAGTTCTAAGTTGGTAACAAAATGTCACCATGCGATGGTTAACAAAAATGTCCTTGCTCCAAACGAGAATTCAAAAACCTTCAGAAGACCACGCCGTATATGAATACGCTGACTTTTCTTTCATTTGCTTTATTTGAAGTTTGTGGGGACAACCATGCAAAGTGTGGACTGTGGGCGCAGCTTGGAGAGTGCGACAAGAACAGAGATTTCATGCGGGAACAGTGTAAAAAGAGCTGCAATAAATGTTAAACTCGCCGACTATGCCTCATATGGAGCTCGACCTGTCGTGATCATCTAGCCTCACTTTAGACCGTTAGAGCAACATCGCTGCATTTCATAGTTTCTGTGTTACTACTAATTAATGGATAACACAGTCTGATGTTAACTTTTACAGGTGCATTATGGATTTTTTTCCAATAATGATGAGGGTTAAATCAGTTCGTGCGAATAACGCCTTACTC
>OZ026604.1:16668357-16720857 GCA_964020085.1 Micromussa lordhowensis
AATAGACACAGAGCTAGGTTAGAAAAGCTTTAGTCAAATATTTCAATATTACCATTTTATAGGGTTGTCGTTTAGATTATTGTGTTTTACATTTTTGTTTTATAGTGGTTTGAGTAACGAGTTGTTTACAAAACACAAAAGAGTCATTTTGCATAATTATAACATAAAGTCGCTCTATTGGTAAATTTGTCCCAAGTCCATAGTTGTGGCTGACCCCATGGCAAGGTACGCATGCATCCCTATCGACTTTTAACACAGCGGTACTGCATAAATAACAAATTGAGTCACAATCAAAATGATATCCTAACAAGGAATTATTTATGTTAATAGATCCAGTTTAAGATGTTTTGGTACCTCTCAGGGTGTTGAGCCTTTTAGGGTATCGAGCCGAAAAAAATATGAGATGAGATAATGATTTGTTTTAGAATTGGTTCCTCTTAGGGCTGAAACAAATGTCGAGTCTCGCCCACAAAACAGGATCTGGGTACAGTACCTCTCAGGGGTTCTTCTCAAAATTTCCGACCAGAAGCCCTGTCCTTTTTATATAGGAGGTACCCCCCCCCCCGCCGGGAGTGAACAGTGCATGTTCAACAAGTTTGCGTCGAGTTGGACGAAAGATAGGCAACGCATCATCATCTAACTGAGAAGATCGCTTAGGAGTAATAAGCAGTGGGCCAATACGATTGAAACAGTTCCATGTGGCGCTAATAAAGAAAACAAAAATTGATTCGAAACATTTCCTACTTGCCAATATCAAATGGTATAAACTAAATGTGTATCGGAAATCAGTCCCTAGTCAGTCCAGAGAATGATTAATGCTATTCATTAGTTAAATCACCATCCGGTGGATGGTATAGTTTGTTTTGCTTTCACTTGACGGATTGCATTATCCATTCTTTAATAAATTGGGCCCAGCCGAGCTATTGCATGTTGAGTGATCATGAAAATCGTTTGTTGGCACACATCCTGTTCCTCGGTTTGGCCTCATCTTTATATCTCCTTACCGGGGGGAATTTGAAGCCATTGACTCATTAACACGTTCAATGCAATTTCAAACGCGCCATATACAATAAGAAGCTTTCTCCCGCCTTCATCTTTGTAAAATTTGCAGTTATAGTGAAAATTTTCCAAAAATATCATATGATTAAAATGTGGCATAGCGTATGTTGTAACAGTGTAATTATAAATAATCATATAATCTCCCACATTGTCATAATAGCACTGCGCCGCTTTAATAAACAAATGGAAAGTTTCCGAGAAATATATTAAACTAAACATTGTCCAACAATTAACACTGGTTAATACAAATTTAAATTAAAAAAAAAACGGTTTACAAAAGCCGAAGGATCTCAGATATTAAAAGTGTTTACTGCCTATTGTTTTCACGAGGAGTGCTTCAGAGGCCTCGTTAACTGGTTGGTTACGATACGAAAAAAACATCTTGATCTGAATTTCACTTCGCAGACAAAAGCTATCAGAAGGTGGTATTAGTACAATTTTAGAAATGTCCTCATCACAGCCACACTTAACTGTTTAGTCAGGAGTGTTCAAACTCAAATGCATTAAGCAGGAAGGGTAGAAGGGCAATAATCACATTTATTATCCAACTCTGCTTCCTAGAGTACAAATAACGCGCGAAACGAGTACAAATATCAGATATCAGATATTTGTACGTCTCATTCCTCCCGGCCGCGTGAAGTTCAAAACCTTGCCAAGTCAGAATTTTGGGAAAAGAAATCGTTGGAAAATAAATCTGTTATTAGACGTTTTGGTGTGTAGTATCGCTGTATATTTTTATTTGTCGTTTGTATTTTGACTCGCCCTACGGGCTCGTCAAAATACTGCACAACTCGTAAACATATATAGCGACGTCCAATAAGACATATTTATTATTTAGTGGTAAATCCGAGCATTTTTATTGTTTCTTTCTTGGTTTGTTTGTCATACGTTTTCCATCTAAACGGGCATAAGCCGTGTAGTTTCTGTTTTCGAAATCGGGTAAATTCAAGGCCCGAATGCCATATATAGCGGAGCTCTGGCGGCGGAGCACCATAATTATAGAAACAGAATTACACGCATGCATAGAAATAGAAAACCATTTAAGAAATAGAAAACATGTACCGTGTTTCTATCGAGTTATAGAAACACGAGTGAAAGTTTGGGAGAACGAGAAATGCCGTGGGAACACTAGCCGCAGGCGAGTGTTTCCACAGCTTTTTCGATTTCTCCCAAACTTTCACGAGTGTTTCTATAACTCGATAGGAACACGGAGAACATGTTTTCTATTTCTTTTAGAAAATACCGCGACGAAGAAAACGAAAAACAACTTGTTTACTTCGATCATCAAAATTTCGCACCATTATTACGTCAAAAGCTCGTGCTAGTTCTGTGTTTCTATCGAGTTTTATATAATAACCCAAGTTATTCTCGTATTTTGATTGGTTCTCGCCTATGATCATTTAGAGGACAGATGCACGATTGACGTCATCATTAAAAAGCTCTTCACTCTGTGTTTTAAAATGGCGGAAAGTTTTGAGAATTTAGACAATATTTTAAATGATTGAGCAAACGATATGTACAAAAAAGTATTGTAGGGGCATTGAACAGGTACGAGAAGCATAGTCTAGCAGGAAGAAGAAAGATAAAGCCGTTTCACTTTTAGAAAATGGCTCAGAAAAAATACTCGAGCAGTCGGCAGTCAAGCGAGACTAAGCCAAAGTTACACAAAATTGGTCTTGGTAAGCCGAAAACCTTTGCTTTTTCTCGAATTTAACAAACCCGATAAACAAAACGTTCACGAGATTTATTCATTTAATAAATTCAACTTTTCTCAGTCTCGAAATAATTGTTGACACTGATCGATGTCGGGAATTGCGAAACATCAAACATCAAAATAAGACGTAACCTTGTTTTCCGATGCGAATGTTCAGTCCGTTTCAGGGCACAGCAGTGAGCAAAGTACAGCTCACTACAGCTCACGGCCAATTGTATCGCAGCTAAAAGGTGTCACCGACACTGGGACACTATTTCAAACTGATTTGAGAATCACCGACCACAGAGGACACAAATTTCCCCGTCCCTGGCGCTCTTTTCCGTTCAAAACTTGAATCGAATGGCCTCCGGGTTGACCGCAATCGCAAGTTTTCCGAGCGTAGTTTTTCAACTCCCGCAATATTCAAGGCAACATCCAAGCTCTTCGGCTCACTGGGCTGCTCTGTTTGACAAAAGCTGACTAGACGTATCCAGCATTTTCTTTAATATTTGTAGATTTTCGTAGTTCAATTCTGCTTTCGCTGTAAGTTTTCATTCCACGAGAAGCGACGCTCGAGTCAAGTTTGACAGTGGCGTGATTTTCCTGGACCAATCACAATACTTTGCTACGCATGGCAACCAATGAGATTGCGTTATTTTGTGTACACAACAGATTGCGTCAAATGGTTTTCTTCGTGTTCGCCGAAAAGTTGGCAAAGGCCGGCTTTAATTTCGCTGAAAGATTTGAAATAAAACTGAAAGGTTTATCTGTAGTAATATGTTTTGTTATTATATAAAAGTGACACACTCGGCTATCGCCTCGTGTGCCACTTTTTTGTTCTTACCACATTTTGACGTCATCTGTGATCTATTATTGAACAGACGCACGGCAACATGGAATCTATTTGTTACGATAGAAACACGGTTTTAAACCAATCAGCGTGCGCTTTGGGTTATTTTCTAAATACAAACATTACATACATTACTTTTTATAAAATAACTGAGCCACTACGCGCGCTCTCATGCATTGGAAGATTAGGTGTGTTTAGATGAGAGTATGTTAACACGGTTGTGAAGTTTTAGATTCGCGCGTATTTTTAGGAATTATCTTATAAGCATATCTCTAATTATCTTATGAGCTTATCTTCAAGCATTTAACTATCAGATAAGAGATAGACCATCACACCGAGAACTACGTCCCCTCTTCTTTTCGAACAGTGTGGGTTCTTTTATGTCCCACAGAATTAATTATGAAGAGTTGTGAGACGGGGCCTACGGTTTATCATCCTTATCTGAGAAGTTTAACAAAAGCATGTAATCTCTTTTCATGATTAACATGGCTAGCGGCATGTATCGCGCAACATGGCGGTCATGTTCCAGCTAATATTAATATTAATAATAATAATAATAATAATAATAATAATAATAATAAAAATAATAATAATAATAATAATAACAATAATAATGATAAATGGGTTCTTAAAAACGCAAAGTCTCAGTGCTTTGTTGTACAATCCTTTCACATAATAACCCAAATTAAAAAGCCCTCCTCTGGGAACGCTCTCTTAAAAAGAAAGGCTCTTAATCTTGACTTAAAGCAGTCCACAGTGAAAGACTGTTTAAGGACATTTGGCAAGTCGTTCCAAAGAGAAGTCGTTCCGAGAAAGATCTGTCGCCGTAGGAGGCCATGTTAGTCTTAAGACAGCAAATTTGAACCACTTGACCATAGTGGACGCTGAGGCGTGTAACGAAGCTAATCAGATCGACCGAGGCTTACAGCATACATCTTTAATTTTAGACAACCTGTCATAACAAGGTATCCGCTGATCAGTATACGTCACCATATCGCGGGCTTGGCTTTAGACCTCATGTTTGGTTTGGACCTTTAGTTGACCGCTGACCACGTATTGGTATTCGATTGGATCGCAGGCTCCAGCAAGGTTGATTTCTTGTAATCGGGATCTCCGTTTTTAGGCTTGGCTAAATCTATATGTTAAGGGGAGGGGGGAGGGGGCGGGGCTTTACCTAAAATTATGTAAAAAATTAGAATTTTTGTATTTACTGGAATTTGAATCTTAAGGTATTAGAGTTTTAGTTTTAGAAACATTTCTCCCTGTAAGTTCAACGCCCGTTTTCTCAAAACGAGTGAATTTTGCCTTTGAGAAAAGATATCTCAAGAAGGATTTAAGCTTTTGACCTCAAATTTTTAGGATTGCTAGGTCTCACTGGGTTAATTGATATGAATTAGGGAATTTGCTATAGAATTCTTAGGATAGAAGGTATCAAAATAAATGTTTCACAATTTAGATTAAGCACTTTAAGATGGTTGTCAGAGCTCTGCATTTTCAAATTTTGCAAAGGCATTGATTTCAGCTGGTCATTTGTTTACTTTAGGATACAAGTAAAAATACATTTTTCCTTTAAATTGTACATAAAAAAAATATTTTTAAGTGTACAGGGGTCATGCACAGCATGAGATGCAATTAGCTTTTCAGAGATATATAGTTGGCTAGGGTTATTTTGAAAATCAGGGTTGTGACAATTGTGCAAAAAGAGCATATTTCAGTTAGAGGCCAGCCTTTAACAATTAAACTGCCGCGATCTTGGACCAATATTCCCCAGTGCGACCCTCGCGCCCGGTTGGTAAAGGGATATACTATGTCTATCCGTTGCTGAACGAGAACCTGAAGGAATGTCTAAGTAGTTCTTGCTTCAAACAACGCTTCAGATGGAATTGTTTACATATTCTGAGTAGAACGATTTTACAATGTCTGTAAACGGATTCTTGACAGCAATACAACTGTACGCGACTTACACCAGTATACTCTGTCAAACCAAACTGGTGTCTTACGGGATGAACAGTTGTTTAAATGAGTATGGTCCTTCACACATAATTTCAGTGATTTCATAAATCAGAATGCAGTTGGCTTAATACAGCTTCGTTCTTTCTTTCGTCTATCATTTTTTTTAATTTTAAAGTTTCATGATTTATTCTTGAATATCCCACAGAATACTACATAGCTGACTACTCTTATGCTCTCAAACAGGAAACCATGTACGTGTAGATAGTACATATTTCCGTATTCTTATAAATGTTATAATAATACAGCAGGTTATAATACACTCAACAAAATATGCAGCTTTCGATTTGTTAATGAGGACTGGCATAAATAGGTTATAGAGTGAATAACGAGGAGATACGGTGCAATAAAAATTACAACGGCTGCCACTCGCGCTCGTGTTTTGAAACATCAAAAGGAACATCACAAAGGCTATGCAAACAAGAATAGACGAATGTAGGAAAAGTGCGGGAAGAAGTTTTTCACATGCAGTGAGTAGCGTAATGGGTGAGCCAAATTTCGTTGGGAATATCATAAACAAAGACCCATATGATTTGCTCGTACATTTCGTGATTTGTGGTTTACAAAAGTTCTTAAACTGTGCTCAAAGTTTGTGCTCATTTATGAACTTTTAAATCATCACTCGCAAAATGTACTGGCGCTCACATGATTTCCTATATGTATATCAATAGCAACACCCAGCCCAATGTGTCTTTAACACACAGCACAGCTTTTTTTGCAGTTATTAAGCATGTAAGCAGAGTTTGAATCACAGTTACCAAGGGACGCCCATGCATCACAGTTTTCAGTCTTGTCCCAATTCTCGCATCCTTTTAAAAAAAGAAGAAGAAATTGTTCAGTAACGATGTTGCCAAACCGCTCATCATAAACTGACTCATACCTCTTTGTCAATAGCATGTCTATTCCCCCCACTGATTCCCTTGTATTTCTGGCTACATAAACGTTTAACGAGTTCCTCAGACTACTTTCTTCTCTTTTGTGACTGACGATGCAATGGTCACGAATGTCAGGAGTCTTAGTAGCAGCGAGGTGATAACCATTCAGGTAACAGTCGTTAAATGAGCTTTTAACCAAAACGTCACGTTAATGGTAGGGTGCGGTAGCAAGATAACGCAAATGTATTCAAATAATGTTTGTTAAGCTCAAACATTAAATTTACCTCATTTTTGGGAAATAACGTTAATGTTATCATTAAAAAGAGGATATACTTACGGCAAGAATGGCAACAGCTTTCCAACATAAAAGAAGGATTTTTGCCGCACTCCCCAAATTGCGCCCACGAAGGGCACGAAGAGTCGAGGTCCTTGCAACCTGGAAGTTGAAAATAAAGAAAACTCCGAGCTATCATTAAACACGATCAAAGCGAAACTGTGACGCTCAATCACTACAGTAGCGGGGACTTAAATTACTAACACAAATAAAATCAGTCCACTGTTCTATGAAAAACAATCAGGGTAATAGCCGAGCTCCGGCGGCCCGAAGGGCTGAGGGGACGGAGCACCACACTCATAGAAACCCGTGAATCGCTTTTTCTCCCGGTAAAAGTGGCTAGCGGTATTGCTCGTGGACGACGACGACGACAACGTGGCACGACATGGCGGCCATACTCCAGCTAATAGGACATGCGGCATTGGTTTACAACGTACATTTTTGATATTGGACATCCATTTTATCGTCAATTGACACCTTTCAAATCAAAGTATCCGCGACCATATTGCGGGCTGAAGTTTTGAACTGGCTTTTGATTGGATCGCGGGCTCAAACCAGTCTTACCTTCTGCAATCAAGGCCGGGTTGTTCGGAATTGAGCTTGTTAACGCTAACCCAGCATTAAAAGTTTACCAAAGTACACATTTTTCTTGTGTATATAATGGTAATTGAACTGAGTGGAGGGCAATCTGGTCTGAAATCGTACGCGTGATTTCAAAATCGAACGAGCGCGCAGCGCGAGTTCGATTTGAAATCACAAGTAGGATTTCAGACCAAAATTGCACGACCCGAAGTTCCATTTTTAAATCCCACAATTTAATAGCCTAAATACAGGAACAAGATTTTGGTCAGGACCAATATTTGTTGAACCATGTTGCCAACATTTGCCAAACAATGGCTTTTTAGTCTTTTATTTTCCTGCAATGTGATTGGAAAGTTTAAAAAAGCCTTAAAATCTGATTGTTTTTTTTTTTACTGTCCCATTCTCATTGGCTGAGAAAAAGATGTGATTTAGAGCAAAAGATAGTGCGATTCGTGAATAAATCGCATTGCTGAGAACCAGTGATTTCAATGTGGATTTAATAAAAATGTTTATCACTGCTTATGTTTCGTGTAATTTGAGATTATTCAAACTCAGAAGACCAAACAATATAAACAGAAAACCTCACCGCCCACTTTTAAAAAAGAATCACATCAAAACTCTCACTTATCCTGCGGTTAGCTTAATCAGGCTCTGAACAACCCGGCAGGAGCTCCGCTTTTAGGCTAGGCTAAATCTATATATTACACTTTATAGGGCCAGCTAACACACGAGATATCATGCAATATATACTGCCAAACGAACTTGTTTATATCCCCCGCCGGGAAACTAACAAAAGGTTTGAGCCAGAACAACAGACAACTCAAAAAGCCTTTTTTGTATAACTGTGAAAATCTACAGCGAAAGATCTACATATGTACATGTAGACAGGATTTTAGGAAATCCTCTTCCCTCGTGAATGAGCCTAATAGCTTACTGGTTCCCTTTGTTCCCTCTACAGATCATCTCTCGTTTCTGGTATTTTTGCTTGTACTGTGAGATTCTCCAGGCGAGTGTAGCTCTGAAAAGAACTGTTGTTTGTGATTGACGGACGTTTTGATAAACTGAACAAAAGTCATCCTTAGGGCCTTGACTCTGAAATGAGTTCTGCATGGGTTTTGAAAGGAGCGTCCCCTCTCGAGAAATCTGTTTTAGTGAACATTTATTTAACGCTTATTTATTTCAAACATACTACTCAATACCTGGAGGCCTGTGATATCATTAATATATTATTTGTCATCGACTGTGTTGTAAATAATAAATATTAGTCAACATACCGCATACTTTACAGCTTAACTGGCAGTTCGCCAACATGAAGTCAGGGTTCGTGTGGCAATAACCACCTGTGGACCATGCAGGACAACTGGTTGACTCGTCTTTGCATCCTAAAATATACATTAAATTCACGAGTTTAAAAGGTAGTAAAAACAAAATCGCTGTGATAGAGACATGAGTAGGTGGTCGCTAAGGCGGTTTTTTTGAAATGATATATCTATGCAGGCTCTAGTTCCATCGATGTAAATCATATTTACCGCAGACTCCACAGCTCTTTGCACAGTTATCTATCATCCATGAGTTTGTTTGACATTCACCATTCATGGCCCACTTAGGACAGTTGATGAGGTCAATGTCCTTACAGCTGACGGCTAAACAAACAAAAAATTATTATGTTCGATAAAATATCAAGGCCTGCTCGCAACTCTATGTTCAATCTTCCCGTAAGGTGGGAAACCAGGAATAAAACAGCGTGAAGTGAAAGGATAAGATGACCACTTGTGAAAAAGTTTAAACATTTAAGTCAATATTATGCATGGGGCATAATATGCAATATCAAGCGTCAGTGGTCCAGAATTGGAATTATTACTATTAATGCGTTAATCGCGTTTGTCCAAGTTTTTTCCAGAATCATTTTTAACATAGACATATCATATTTCTTTTATGTACAAACAAAGACACGCAATATGATTTTTATTTCGCTATACATACGACACGAGTCGCAGCTTCTTGGGCAAAAGTCATTCATCCATTGGTCGTTGGTTTGGCACTCGCCCTGTGAGGCCCATGTTGGACAGCCACTGTAATAGGTATCCTGACAATCTAATTAAAACACTGTGATAAGTGAGGACAAAAGAAACAGACTCTGGCCGTTTTCAGCAGTTCTAAAAATAACCTTCGTGGAATAAACATTTCCATGGCCTGTCTGGGAGTTTCCTTATCCATCCCCTCGATGTCTCATGATGAAAAAAGCAACCTCTTACGCCTGGGCCCTCATGTGGCTGCAAATCAATTTTTGGGAAAGTGGCTGGGATAATTTATGCGTTGGCACACGAAGAATTCAATAAACAGTAAATGCTTCATGTATACTAATGGAACTACAACAACTGGGAACGTTGAATGCTTAAAACCTGTTTCACTGAAACAGAACTCTATTTCAAAAGCTGTCACTCAACTTCGGCATTTGTAATTAGTCAGGGTGTGTATAAGCTAACTGACCCACTTTCCTAATATCATCAACCTGCTGACATGCATGTCAGCTACCTACCGTCTTATGGACAAAGGGAAAACTTACCTAGAAACATGCCGGCTGACCCCCTGTAGCCTGCTCCCTTCCACCCTGCCCTCCTTTCCCCCCTGCCCCACTGCCCGCCTACCTGTCAAACCTACCTACCTTCCTACCAACCTACCTGTCTGTCTGCCCCAACCTAATTGTCAAACGCTTCCCTCCTTTTGTCGTTCATTGAATAAGAAATAAACATGTACCCATAAGGGAACACTATACTAACCGCAATTTCCAGGGTCAATAAACACGTCATCAATAGCAACATCAGAGTAACCTGTATTACCAATACGGGCTTCAAATGTCAACTAAAATGAAAGCAAAATTGTTTATTGTTTAATAATATAATCTAATACACTATACCTTTGTTTACACTCGGCAGTTTATTGAGTTTGTTGAACATAGTAAGTCCCTCCCCCGACATACATGAAACTGAGCTCAGCCCTGAAACGCCGTCCAAGGAGCGTAGCGTGACGGAGGGGGGGGGGGGGGGGGAGGGGAAGGAAGCTAGCTCTTTTAGCCTCCTGTTGCTTCCATGAGAGCTATGAGATGAACTACTAGACGTTTTAAAAACTTTTAAAAGGACTAATTATAGGTTTTCTGAGGATAGCATAGACTACAACTACGTCGATGGGACTTGTTTCATTTTTTAAATTTTCTATGAACTGACTAAATCGCGTGCTAAGGTCTTTCTTCGATGTAAAAAGGAAAAGAAATCGAAATAAATATAAGCTTATAACCTTTAACATTAACCAAATTTATTTATTTCATGTTTTTCTTTTTACCGACTCTCACCACTGAAATCACCAAATTCCTTAAATGTACCTTTACTTAACTTAGATTTATCTATTTTCACCATTAAATCAAACCCACAGACTGGAAAAGAACATCCAATAACAACTTTTTATCGTTCCTTCAGTGGACATATACATACCCTGTATCTAACATAGGTATCAATAGTTTTGGTTGCACTTTTCCAGCCGATGCCTTTATCTCCATTCTCGTAGAATAAGAGGTATGATGTCTTTCCTTCCAGTTCAATTTGCACCATCAGCTCTCCCATGGTACCCCCATACATGGAGTAGAAGAACTTTAGGCACTGGCCGTCAGGGTTTGGGTTTAGCCACGGACTCCTTAGCTTAGCGTTGTTATTCGCCGATGCTGGGGCTGATGATTCGACATACAGGTAATACCCATTGCTGTTTCCTTTAGTGAGAAAATAGGGAATAAAAGAAGTTAATGTAAGAATTACTGTACTGACAGATCCCTCGATTGCAAGCATTTAACCTATGGTAATAGCTGGTAATGTATCAACAATACAACAATTACTATTAGGTATTATAAAACTAGTAGTAATCAAAGATTAGGAGTGCGTTCTCCGCCTGTGATAATAGTTGTCTGTTGCTGAAATCATTATCTTTATGTGAACGGCTGAAGTTTTACTGACAAAGTCCACTATTTTTGTTCTGTGGTTTTGATTTCCTCGTTATTGATTTTCCTTGCTAATGCGATTTTGATATGACCTTTGATGACACGTTGCGCGACGGCTCCAGTTTCAGTAAACTCACAATTTCATGGCATCAACACGTCTCATTCTCACTTTTACTGGTAATGTTTAGGCCTAAAGGCTAATTTTTGAAAAGGATAGTTTTGTTACTTCTAGTATTCTGAGCTGGAAGCACTAATATCAGCTAACATCTGTAACATTTGCTCTCGCGTTTCCGGTTATTCGTGGTTTATCGTAAACAAACTCCTGGACAAACTCCGTGCGACTGTCAATAATTATTAGATCCCACAGTTAACATCCCAAAGCCAAGGCGATGAAAAGTCGTATTCGTGAACAGAAAAAATACGGGCGTCCGTCCCAGCTATGTAACAAAAGCACGTTATCTCGCATCCTGACCAAACAGGCCTCGCTCGGTCCAGAATCAAAACTTCTAGAAATGAGCGATCGCGAACAAATCGTCTCGTATACACGTGCTTTGCAATGATGTAATTTGTTTTCGCCCGGCCAAAAAATCTCACGCCGTCTGCATTGGGACTGCATTCTCTTTTTTGTCGAATGCAATCAGAGTGAAAAACCTGTTCAAAGAAAACCTCAAAAAAACCACAAGGGATAACAAGCATGACGTAGCAGATCAACACAAAAACGAGGCTCAAAACCCCTGAAAAAACTTAGAGGGGCGGCCAATTTGCAGTCTTCACAAAAAATCTCGATTTCTCGCGCCTGCGAGACAAAATTAGGATGCGTTCTCTCGTTCCTCGAGAACGCAATAACTGACATACTACGCGCGCTCTGATTGGTCAATAGAGTTGCAAAACCTATGTTCTATTGTACCGGTAAACACATAGAAAAGTGTAAAGGGGGCAAGTTTCTAAAGAAACTGTGGTGCTGCGTCGGTGGGAGTATTACAAGATAATTTGGTTTTATCAACTGGGTTGATAATATGAATTGGCCACCGTAAAGAGATTCGGAAGCTGACGTTTCGAGCGTTAGCCCTTCGTCGGAGCGAATACGATTCGCTCCGACGAAGGGCTAACGCTCGAAACGTCAGCTTCCGAATCTCTTTACGGTGGCCAATTCACATTATCAACCCAGTTGATAAAACCAAATTACATGGAAAAGTGGTTACATCACTGGTCCCGTAATGGCCGAAGAGAGTCATGAAAATTCCTTCAACTTCGACCCGGCTTTTGTTCTGGAAAGGTCAGAGGGCGAAAATCAAAATAAACCAAAATCTAAACCAACGAATGAAAACAATAGTGCAGAGGAAGACGGGTCCAGCGAGAAGAGACGATTTGCCGTGATCGAAAGCAAAGATCGATCTTGAGAGCTCTACGGGAACGCAGAACACTAGCGACAAAAAACGGATTTCGCTGGCTGTGATGTCAATAATACGAATATTTTTCATTCACCATATACATATACAAGTTATTCGTTGACTTTGTTTCCGGCCCCGACTCTGTGCTTTCATTCTGTCAGTCGCTGTGATTGGTTTGTCGTGTCAATCTCATGATTTTGATGAGAATAAGCAACTTGATCACGAAAGTACAATACATTTTCCTCTCTTTGACAAACGTCTTCCATAGTTATTTCATAAAAGCAATAGAGCACTCTTTCTACTACTGGCGCAGTAAGCCACTTGGGATGTTGGGAGAACACTCGAAAAGCTTGTAAATCACTCGCCTAACGGCTGGTGATTTAAGCTTTTCTCGTGTTCTCCCAACATCCCGCGTGGTTTATTGCGCCGGTAAACTCATAGAAAGAGTGGTCTAGTGCTTAACTACCAGTTACCTTCAGTTATCTATCAGTTATCCCCTCCTTATAAGCCCACCTATGTGTAAACACAAACAAATTCTCCGGCTATGAGCACTCCTCTACGTTTTCTTCCTTCGTAAAACGTGTAGCGTGTGAAAAAATATTTTATTTTCTATTTTATCAAATACCATTTAAGAGACTCTATAAGCGTACATTTACTAAAATTCGAGCAACTAAAATGTACTTTATTTAGGTGTAATTCCGAGAAGCGCCATTATTAGGAGGCTTTGCACAATGTTGCCGGTGTTTCGCGCATGTCTTTTCGGTGTTACTTGCATAATGTTCATAGAAAAACGTTCCAGATGTTACTCTCAAGTTATCTTTTGTTGCCTCATTTTGAAAGGTTTTAAACATACACTTGTAAGGTCTCCTTGTCAAGAAATAAACCCCATATTACGAGCCCTCCCCAAACTGTTTATGACGTTTTTTTTAAACGATTTATAGACGGAATTTCACGGTTTGTAGTTTAAGTGAAAAAACGTCACAGTTTTACAAGTGAAAAAGTTGTCTTTTAGTTACACGTCTGTAAACATATGTTAAATTCGAAAGATTAAATCGTATTACCAAGCGTGTGGTCAGAGTCTGGCCCAGTGTCCACGGTGGAAGTGAAGCCCTGATGCCTTTCCCAGTTAAGGATGTCGTCCCAGTATTCGTTTGCCCACATTCCCATGCTGGATTCAAAATCGGTATCATCAAAGCCTGGAAAGGAACAGAAAAAAAAAACTCTAAAGGTTGGCAACCTCGTGTAGATGAGGAATTCATGATTCTTGCTTTTCTGAAAAGATTCCGCTGCAATGTGAATAACATGTGAATAACATACTTGGAGGTGGTCCACCAAGAAAATGACGCAAGAAAAAATGTCATATTTTTTTTAACCCAATTCGGTTGTTTTTGCATTAGCCTACTTTACTCAATGTTTTATTCTAGCGAACATCAAGCTGTCTAGAAATCATTTGTGCACTGAAGTAATTGCTGCCGCAGCGAATGAGCCTGAAACGAACGAGCGAGGCAGCTCTCTAATCGGCATAGGATAACATTATAGGGGCTTGCAATCACTTTTTGTTACTAAACGCAAGGAATTGTGGTTATGAGCGAATGGAAGATTTAGGATGCGCAGTGGAAAATGCGCGACTGGACGATTTAGCATGCCCAGTGGACTTCCATTTGCTTTCTTGGCACTGTTTCAGGGAAGCAAGAAGAAGGTGAGTTCTTCGGTGTGTAAATTGCTCTTTTGTTCGCTTCTTGGTGTTTTTTTTTACGCTTCTTTTATCCTTTAGATGGGAGGTGCGGTGGCCTCATGGTTAGTGCGCGCGACTCCGGAGCGAGCGGCCCGGGTTCGAGCCCTGGCCAGGGACAGTGTGTTGTGTTCTTGGGCAAGACACTTTACTCTCACAGTGCCTCTCTCCACCCAGGTGTATAAATGGGTACCTGCTATTTGTTGGGGAAACCTAACAAAATTGCGGGGAAGTGACCTGCGATGGACTAGCATCCCGTCCAGGGGAAGTAGAAATACTTCTAGCCGCTTAATGCTACAGAAACCGGGAGAAGCTTCGGCAGCTATGAGCCAGCCTTGGCTCCAAGGCTTCACTTTATCCTTTAGATCCTTATTAACTTTGTTTATGTAAAATTTGCCTTTTCTTTATTTCAGGACCAAATTGCTGTTTGGAAAGCATCTAAGCTCGAGGTGTTAAGCTTACATCTCCTGGTACTGCGCGCTTCACCGAGGTGAGTTTTTCGGTGTCTTCTTTGGGGTAAAAATTGTTTTTTCTTTCGCGCGTTGCTGTTTTATACGCGTCGTGATATGGTTCATTTAATACTGTACCCTACACTACACAATATTGCTCAATGGACCTTTACAGTAAGTGCTAAACCGTTAACTGTTTTGCAGTATACCCGATGTCACGGCAATGCCTAACTTATAACTTTAAGAATTTGTATTGAAGAGAAATTGCTTAAGTTTGTACTTTACACTTTACCCTGCACTGCACAATATAGCTTAACAAACGTTAAGACTGTTAACTGTTTTGCAGGGTACATGACGTCACTGCAATGTTAAATTCATAATAGATAGTTTATACTAGATATATTGCTGTTGAAGAGTAATCTGGTTTTTATAGTCTATATTATATCTACAACAAAATGTTGCTGTTAGAATGTAGAGTTTGTGATAAAAATTAACTGTTGGTAGGGTACATGATGTATCTGCAATGTCAAATCCATAATGATAGTTTATAGCTGATTTAACAGCATATTTTATAGTTGCTGTTCAAGACGCATCTGATTTTTACAGTCTATATCATTTCAACATCAAAATGCTGCTGTTGAACGCATAAAGTTTGTGATAACAATCAACTGTTTAGCAGGGTACACGTTACTGCAATGACAAATTCATAATGATAGTTTATAGTTGATTTTACAACATATTTTATAGTCGCTGTTGAAGAGTAATCTGATTTTTACAGTATATAATTACTATTTCAGCAGCAAAATGTTACCGTGTTAGAACGCATAGTTGAGAAAATCCGGTGAAGAGAAGGGCTCTTGTACTTTGCACGCACTATCTATTAATTCCCACTAAACACCCTACCCCTCAAGAATTTAAATTGATTTCCCTTCATAACGATTCAAATATGGCTTCTTGTAGAAATTAATACTTGACCATTCCGAGCAGACGACGTAGTACAGTTCATAAGGTTACTGTTCATATAATTCATATCGTCTTCCCCTTCGGCAGCATTATACTAGTATATTCTATTAATGATGACGATCGTCTAGTGTTCAGTGAAGCGATGAAAAAAATATTCGCTGGTTTTTAAGGAGAAGCTATCATACATTCTCAGTTTTGAATATTATCCTCACCGAGGACACATCTCTTCATAACACAGCCATCTGATTTGGTTGACGATCCTGGGCAGTACAGACCTCCACGCATAGGTTTTGGATCGTTGCATTTTCTAAATCTCGTTCTATAACCGTCGCCACATGTGACACTGCATTCCGACCAATCTGACCAGCGGCCCCAATGTCCATCGATAGCTGAACCGATCGACAAAAGAGAAAGATTAACTTAGGAATGTGCTCACATATAAGTTGTACAATAAGATGCAGATTTATTGCCTACAGTACAGGGCCATGTTCTACATGTGTTAAGAATCAACAGTAATGTTCGCCTGTATACCAACACTCCATCACAAGAAGTGACACGTTGGCGTTTAAGACTGAAGGGGCAGGCGTTGATAACTAATGAGACTGCTTTAGAGCTAAATCTCTTCTAAAAAGCTTTATTTCTTACAGCTACTGAGCCAAAAATTAGAAGGGAAAATGATTAAGCTCTGGGTGTTTAAGTTTAGTTTTTTGCGTGTTTTACTGATAGAGATGGAAATTCAAAAGACGAATCGAACAGTAAAGAAGCAAAAAAAAAAAAAAACAAAAAGAAAAAGGAAAGGATGACATATCTAGTGCGGACGGACTGCAAATAAGCTGCTATACACGTTTAGAGTACCTGGACAGTCACTGACTGAGCATGAGATATTTTGCTTCTCGATGCCATAGGGATTAGGCGATCCAGCACATGACTGCGGGTTCCCTGCATTGTAACAGTATCGTTGTCTGCTTTTGTAACAATACGCGTCACAGGGAGTGAAGTGTGACCAGGATGACCAGCCAAGCTGGGTAGCTGAAAGAAATACATTAAAGAGAGTGACATCTTGGAATTAGGGTGGAATATATCAGCGATGTTAAAGTAATCTAGAAAAAAAGTTATGTTGTGAAAGAATTAACTTAGTACCAGCCCAAACACATCAGGAATTCCGACGTACCCAATTCCTTCACGATTACATGTCTTCCCAAAGCCTCCGCATGGTTTTTGCACTTTCTGTGTTTTACCCTGGGCTAGATTCGTGACGGCCATTTAGATTAAGGTTTCTCGTAAGTAGTGTTCCAATACGAAGGGTTCTTGGAAAGACACAATAGGATATGCATCTTAGTCTAGGAGAGATTCCTAAAGTCAGCCCCAGGGCACCCTGAGGCCGCGCAAAGAAGATCTCTGTCAACAAGATTAGGAAAGGATCAGGTGACTGAAATGTAGAAAAAAAATTTAACGTAAAGCTATTGCGAGAGGATGAGACGTTCGCGTATAGGACTGACATACAATTCGTAGCATCATCGCTACATGAAGCCAAAGTTATTACCAAATGCGCTGAAAATTTTAGATTGGGGACACCCTTAAACGTGTACAATCCCAGCTGTAGTATTTAAATGGTTTTGCATATGTATGGCTCTCAGATCGAGCTTGATAGATATCAAAAGTTCGAATTTTCCTACGCTTTTAACTCAGTAGAAATCATTAGAAAAGAAAAAATAAATTATATTAATTACTTGAAAAACAGTCGTAGAGAGCATTTATTTCAATGATATCTTTTTGACTCAGCTTTTTGTCGTTCGTTCCAAACTCCAGAGCCTCGTTGTATATGTTCACAATTGTTGGTAAGCCATTCTTAGTAAACGCCCTTCGATCGTAATGCATGATTGATTCATAGTCGTAATCCTTGCCCAAGTCATCAATTGTCAGCCAGCTGTACTTATCAAATTGATCCGAAAATCCTGCGGAAAAAATGAATTGAACATCGATCAGCTAATAAGAATGAGCACACAAACTACGTCTTTAAAATGCCGTGGCCTCCGACGCGTGGCACATTGAAATAACTCATAGAGTGGCATCCATAACCTGCAGTCAAGTCTTGCTCATTTTTCCGTTTACTCCTTGGCTGGTTTAATTTGTAGGGGCATCAAACATCGAGACAGTGTTTTTAACCACTGTCTTTTTTTTGTGTGTGTTTTTATACAGTGCCTTGAAAAAGATCGATCATTTTTTAACTTCCTTAACCCCCTTATTGACGATTCGAAGAAAGTTCTCAAACCGTTAATAATTCATCAAGTTTAATAATAAAAGGAAATGCCAGATCTTTATTTCTCCACTTACTCCTTAGTTTTAGTTCTAAATGAGATAATTCACAAAACACTTGAAATTTCCAAACACCTTGACCTTCGCCAAAAAAGGTCGTCTGTGTGTCCTATTTCCAACTCTGCTCTTATGATTAACATTGTTCTCTCGGTTTTGATACTTTGCATGAAACACTGCTAGCAACAAAAAAATTAAGGGACATTTATAATTCATCAAGTTTAATGAAAGGAAGTATCAGATATTTATTTCTAAATAAGTATTTGTAATATTATTGAACCTTTTATAAATATTTTATTAATTAAAACTGGAGTTTGATGTTATAAAATTTGGTCTAACCGTCGAGAATATTTTCCCAGTTTATCTTCACAAATGAGTTTCTATCTCCGCGGGATTGTTCATGGAAAAACCCTTTAAAAAGAAGAACACAAACATCTATAAAGAAACATTCATAAAAATAATTAACTTAACGTTAAAGTTATAGCATTTTAATGTGCTACTTGATTCTAAAAGTCGTGATCATCATCATCATCATCATCAAAATCCTTGGTTGACTGTCATCACACAGGTCAGGTACAATGATCAGGAGAAAAACAAAGCTGATTATAGTTTGCTAATTCTGTTATTGCAACTATAAACCAACTTACCTATAGCGTGCATGAGCTCATGAATTATGGTACCCACAAAGTTACAGCCCTCCCCTATCGATACCTTCTGTGACCCTGGCTCAGCGTATTTCTTTCCAACTTTGCTAGAACATCTAATGGAAAAAAGCACATTTATCTCAAGTAAGCGTGAGTGAAATAATAGTTTGGTTGGTTTTGATCAGAATAGCATATGACTCAACTCAACTTCTTTATTGCGTACTATTTCCAGTGCTTAGATTAGTTACTATTATAGCACACGTAAATCATGATGACGTGGTTTTACGTGGAACCTTTTTTTTATCAGTGGAGAGACCACTATGTCTCTTATCAATAAAAAAACTTTGTACAAACAGTACTGGCTCATGCGTATTACCTTTATTGTCGTGCTAGTTACTGCAATTTATTTTCTGCTCTTAGATACTGTCCAACTTGAGTAAGACAACACAAAAACAAAGGCATTCCGTGTTATCTTTCAGCAAGAGACTTACCCGTAGTCGTTGCCGAAGAGAATGTAGTTCTCATATGAATAGTAGTCATGTGTCACAAATCTCAAACAGGTGTTGTCGTGAAAATTTTTAATCGCTTCATTGAGGTTTGGTATGATGTGACCTAAAACACAAAAGTTTAAGATTTCAGACTGTTGGCTTTTAAATCAAGGTTCAAGTAATTAATTGTATTAGTAATTAATACATACTCATGTAACTAGGAACAACATAAGGAATGATCCTTGATGTCCACAGCCTTTTCTTCCCCCTCGTAGCGTTTCTCTTTTTTCTTTTCTTCTTTCCACGAATTAGTTCCTCCAAATCAGAATCCAAGATAATATCTCCTTGGTAAAGTTTCATCCGTTTTCCTGAAAAGATTCGTTGGAATTCGTTAATCTTCCTTATTAATTCCTTTCATTTGCCTTTTTAAGGTGTTTCTTTTTTCACTCCTTCTCTCATTTGGTCAGTAGCATTACCTTCAGCATTCAAATTTTACTAACTAGGATTATTGGAGTGTAAGTGACGACTACCTATGATGTGAACTTGAACATGAACATGACTCTCTGATTTAACACAAGATGCAATCCTTCTTTACAAGTTTCACTGAGTGGAATACACAAAAAGAAAACGAGAAACGAGTAATATTTCAACTTGAAATTTGTGCTAAAGGCAACTTGTTGAATTCGTTATCGTATTGAACTGGTTTTCGGTTAGAAGTTCGCCGGATAGAAAGTTTTGTGTCTATTACATGTACTAGTATACTTTCTCTCTGATCCATTGCTTTCTAAGTTGTGAAAAATACAGCGATACTACACTCAAACAAGGTAATTACATGTGACTTGTTAGGTTATGCAGCGAGATACCTTGATTAGTTTTTACAATTTTCTCAAACATGGTGTCCCTCTTCTCTCTTGCTTCTCGTCGTTTCATGTGAGCCATATTTACAGCAATGATACGCCCAAATGCTGTTTCGTATTCTAAAATAAATGTCGTATGTCATCAGCAAATTTCCATTATTTGAGGCAAGAATGGCCTTACTGCGTTTGATGGAAGAATGGCCTTACTATTTTGTTATTCATTTTTAGCTTGTCATTACTGCCTCGCTTTATTTCTTAAATTTATAACTCTTAGTTATAGCTATAACCGTTACTTCTGAAGATGTGCGTTGTAACACACAATACAATTAAGTTTTTAGATCACGCGTTGTCTATTTCTAATGTTTGTAACCGCTGTTTGCTTTCTTTTCCTTTTGAATTTGAAATGGCCGAAGAACAAGAATATTTATGATGGTCTTACTGTGTTTGATGGAAGAATGGCCTGACTGTGTTTCATGAAAGAATGGTCTTACTGTGTTTGATGGCAGAATGGTCTTACTGTGTTTGATGGCAGAATGGTCTTACTGTGTTTGATGGCAGAATGGTCTTACTGTGTTTGATGGAAGAATGGTCTTACTGTGTTTGATGGCAGAATGGTCTTACTGTGTTTGATGGAAGAATGGTCTTACTGTGTTTGATGGCAGAATGGTCTTACTGTGTTTGATGGCAGAATGGTCTTACTGTGTTTGATGGAAGAATGGTCTTACTGTGTTTCATGAAAGAATGGTCTTACTGTGTTTGATGAAGAATGGTCTTACTGTGTTTGATGAAGAATGGTCTTACTGTGTTTGATGGCAGAATGGTCTTACTGTGTTTGATGGAAGAATAGCCCTTTTCACGGTTAATTTTTCTCATTTGCATTACAATGTAATCCAACGTGGATGCGAGGCAATTTCGGGTTAAAACAGCAAAATAGCCCGAAATTGCCTTACATGCATGCTAGATTTTATTGTAATGCAAATAAGCAAAGTTAACCGTGAAAAGGGCTATTGTCTGACTGTGTTTGATGGCAGAATGGTGACACTGTGGTTCAGATTGCGCGTGACTCATCAAAAAAGCAGTCTTCTATTCCTTGAAACAAATAATGTCAACGCTATCTTGTGGCATACCAGAGAATATCCCACCAGTCACTTGAAAGGTGAAAAGTGGGATATTCCATGGTGTACCACGAGATAGGGTTGCCTAACTATTTTATACTTTGCCGTAGACTAGATCACAGTGGTTTACACATACGCACATGTACAGCATACGACGGAAATAATGGGTTTAATACCGTCGAATCCTGTATTGTGCTTGGCTGTGATTTCTATGGCATGGTATAAATAGTAGAAATAGGTTGAAAAAGACGATTTTAGTGCAAGATAATTTTAACCCTATTTCTCTAACATTTAATTTCGGTTAAATGCGTAGTCTTGGAGATCCCAGCGCTTGGCTGGTATGTCCAGGATAGTTTGTGATCTATTTCAAGACCTAAAAATTTTCGCAACCTCGGTCGAGAAATTTGTGGACTATTAACTTACGCCGGTTAATCGCAGATTTTATTGCTAAAGGGAGTTTATTATACAGAAGTTGGACGAAAAAATACCTCTGTTAGCGATGTCGCTGATGTTTTCTGCTTTCCGTGTGTCATCTTCGTCAAACTGGTCTCCTGTTTAGTGCATTTTCATTATAGAAAAGGAAGAAATAGAGAAAGAACATAGAATATACATGTCTGTGCAAGTATACTAAGTGAGCAAGGCTCGTGTACAGCATATCAAGTTGCATGTCTGGTTTTATTTACGGTCGATTCGAAAGTAATACGTTTGAACCCTGTTAAAGCTGACACCAAATGGGTGTCCGAACTTTACTGATGTCATGATAAACGCGAAGCGTGCCACTCGAGTCACAGAGCAAGTGGCACTTAATGTGAAAAACTAAGTCAGGGCTAGTGGATGAAAAAACATGTGAGCGTCGAGTCGTAGGGACAAATACAATTGTCCGTCAGAAGTAGGTTTTCGTATTAAGCAGGGGTCCGTTAAGCAACGTTCAAGTCTTAAGAAAGAAGAGCAATCCAGTAAAAGCACTTTGCTACCGATGATGTGCGCGGGTTTGCAATACCCATCTGACGTGTTTAAGTAAAAGGAAAGAAACTTTGATCAATGAAAAAGAACTGCAATCAGTTTCGATCCCTAACATATTAATAAGTTCCTAAATTAAAACAAGGGTAGGCTGAATATTTTTTCTATTATGCATTGTAAGCAAAACAAAAAAAGAAACACTTACAAGTGTGCGATGAAGCTCAAGTGGTACACTTTTTTGTGAAATTCGTTAGTGGGAAGTAGTGGGAATTTTAAGGGAAAGGTAGTGTCGGGGAGGGCGGAATGTAGAGAGCACCTTTAATCGTCCCAAAATTCTCAATATCCAATTTCTCCGGTAGACAAACCCTCATTTCCAGTGCTGTCACGGTCTTTTACTCACACCAGTTCTGACACAAATTTCCAAAGAATAATCACAAAGCAAAAACCACTAAGGATTCAAATTACGAAGCGCTCACGGCTAAAATGGTTACCGTTTCAAGGATGAAACATGTATCTCATGCAACGTAGAGGGAAGAACACTACATCCAGTGATGGAAGGTTTATCGATGAGGGGTAAACTAGTAAATTAGCTAACATTTTTGTCCTAAAACATTCATGTTTCGTCACTCTCCATCTTCTCATTGCTATTGAATTGGTTTTTTTGAGGGACTTGTCCTGCTATTTTCAAATCTTTCTATGACAGGATTAACAGCTATTTTTTTTATTATGTATTTTTGGAAACTCATTTCCTTTATCTCGTTTCGCTTTGATTTCATATTTATTTTGTGACTTTAACAACCCTTTCGCATTGATAATTGTTTCTTTGACCGACCAATATCAATTAAAGCCGACATCTGTCATTGCAAACAATTCAACTTGATAGTGAATGTGACATATTTCCTCATATGTGATCAGCATATCTTACATTCACGAATAACAACCCATACAGAAGAAAAAACAAAAATTGGTTTAAATGCTTATCTTGTACTTCAATCGTCTGTGTTGTCGTTATCAACCTTGAACGTGTCGTAAAATCTCTTCAGTGCTGTCGCTACTCCGCAAGATTTTAATACAATCTTCATATTGTTAATATATTGATGGATTTCGTTTACATCAAATTTCTGGTTCAGTGTGTCTGAATCTTTAACAGGCTTATATAGAACAGCCGAATTAAGATAGGTAAGTGATAAACTCAAGCTGTTCTTGTTATTTCCTTTTTTGGCAGAATAACTGTTGACTAGCGTTTGACTGGCCGGGTTTCCAATACCTACAATAGTCCTACGATGTCATCTAAAAAGTTAGGTTTCACTTGTGAGTTGTGCAAATTTTTATCATTTCCATCACTGTAACTATCACTACTTTGTTTTTTTGGAAATTTTCCATTCTTTATAAAACATAAATGTAGAAAATTTTGTGTTACCCTTGTCTGGTTTTTCCTTGACTAAGACGCGTGAATTGACTGCAGTTGCAAAGAGAAGAGAACATAACACCACCAACACAAGCCTCCCCATGACACTTGTTATCAGAAGCTTCACACAGAGCTACTGCTAAAAACAATATCCCCTCAATACATATGTAATGCCACAAACATTTAAAAAAAACATACAATGTAAAAAAGCAATAACTACAGAATAAAGCAAATATGACATAAATACAAAATACTATATTTTGAAGAATAACATTTCTATAATTGTTTTCGTCTTTATGACAGTCTTTCAATTTACAAACTGGAATTTTTCAAAATATCCATATAAGGAAAATAAGTGCAGCTGTCAAAACTTTAAAATATTTTTTCCACGTTTCTTAGATTAACACCATGACCTACCCGCCTTAAGGCACGAGATATTGACTTTTAGAAGTCTTGTGTATATTTAATGACATCTGAAACATATGTTTCTTTCTCAAGTCCCCAGTCGGTTTAAAAATAAGCAAAATGCAAATTTGTATTTAAGTTATATGACACTTAAGTACTAGTCTCACCGTTTTTTTTTTCTTTTTTTCTTTTTAGGACCTGACAAGTTTTGATTACACACTCGGAAATGTCTCCACAATAAATTCTAATATATGACGTATCTCAAAAACTTAAACCCAGTTTTTCAATTCCGTGGTTCTCAGTAGAAAGTAAATAAAACGGTATGGTAAATATTGAGGGCAATATTAATCATACCAGTTTTTTTTTCACTTTCTGCTGTTTTCTCTTTCATGTTATAAATTTCAGAACTATTTGTACAGGCAGAGCTAGAATACAAATAATTTTCGGTACTTTTTGCTGTTAATAGGTTTTAAAATATATGCTTTTTTTCTTTGAGAGAAAAATTTAATTTTCATTCACCCTGTATTAAATACTAAGTGTGTTCTTAACATAATTTAGTCAGTGTAACATTTTTTCAGATCTAGACTGGCTGCTGTCCTGTTGAGAGGAAAGAAAAGCTTAAAATCCTTAACTTCATGTACGATTCTTGCCGGAAGCCACCAAACTATAGGCTAAGTTTACGATATTTGATATTTACACAGGATTTGTAATTAAGTTATTTGAAGAAAAAGGCGTCAATTTCGTTTTTAATTTTCCCTCATCTTTCCCCTTCTTATCGGATGCTTCTGCCACATGTGAAATAGCCAACAGCACACTCTGTACACCACTGAGTGGCAAATAGTCAATGGTTTCTTAACTGAGGCATGTATTATTAGCTTATCTTCTTCATATTTCTGTTATATGTATACAATTCAGTGGATACTAGGCTGTTCGAAATTATAAACTGAAATACCCTTGTTAATAACGCCTGGCTGCAATTAAAACCGAGCCAGGTTTATAGAGCGTTTTCACATGACGTCACGGCAATCATATTGGTGTTTCGAAACAATGCAACGGCGGCAATGTTGGTGTACCAAACCAATCATGTAGGAGTTAAACTCTTTTAGTTCTTATGTAAGCACCTTCTTTTGTTTCAGCAAATTTGCATGTGGACTGACCACGTGAGAGAAAACGTTCTATACGCGGCCTTGAAAGAACTCCCAGGTGCTTTAGTGAGAAATGATCATACTTTCTCTTACAAAGGAGAATATGTTCTGAATATACAATCAACCACTTTTAATTTCTTTTCCTGACTGTCAATACATATTATAAGTAAGCTATTCAGCTCCAGAATGGTTAAGGCGGGGGTAAACATGAATAGGCGTGAAATTTGAAGTGATATAAAAAAGGAAATTGTTAGGATTAAGATGGGTTGGAAACACTACCAGACAGTTGACTCCCGCAAAAGAGAGCCCCAGGTTGCTAGGGGACTGTTTGGTATCCGTCTACTAATTCTTCACCTCAAATTTCAATTTTCCAGATCAATCAAATCTTCAACATTTCATATTTTCCTCAATTTAACCTATCCTTTGAGAAAAAATATCTCTTTCCCAAAATGCCCAAAAATCACCCAAAAATTTACATAAAACCGCCAAACAGTGGTTAATGAGATAAGCATAGAGATTTAGTGTCGCTTGAAACGTGATCGAGATATAGGCAGAAAGGCCGTGTTAAGCGACCTCAAAACAGCGGCTTTCACGTTTACCCCCGCCTTAAGAGGAAAATTGAAAGCCGGAAAGCTACAATTATTTAATTAATTAATTAAAAAATTCGAGATATATTTTTGTAAAAATGTCAAGCCTTTTTAGCGTTTTTCTCGCTGTGAGTTCTCGCTTTTTCACTTTGTGATTGTTTAACTACGAAGTCTTTAATTTTTCTTTCTTACGTACCTTTAAATTCATCCAAAAACATTCAGGTATTGCATTCTCAACTTAGTGATATTTTAGGCGCCTTTAGTTTAGTTCAAGCTATTCGACCGAGTGGTGTGCAACTCAGGAAGTAATCGCATGGGTAATTTTGAATCCAAAGAATGCGCAGCGGGAGGTTTTATACGATTATTTCCTAAATTGTAAGACACGAAGTTCAATTAGCTACACGCATCAACATTAAAGTACTTTTTTGAGAATGCGCTTAGCTACACCTAACCAGTTTACAGGCATGCCACTTACACTGAATGAAGCAAATATATCAACAAAACGTTATACGCTTCAAAGTCCTAACTGGCGGGATGTGAGACCAGTTGGCTATTTACAAGCATGACAGAGGACTTGAACCAGGATCTAACGAGAAACAACTACAGCTAAGCGGTCAGAGCGAGACTTGAACCTTCAAGTCCTGCGTTCTAACCACTCGGCCATGCTGTCTCCGCGCCCCATTTCACTTGTAAATTGTAAATTCAAGGGTTCTATTGAATCAATGTAAATCGATACTTACAGGAGCCCGATACTTAGCGATAAAATGGCCAATTACCTAGAGGGAGTTGTCCATTTTAAAATAACTGCTGAGCCATTTTCAAGAGATTGTTTTTTAAAAAAGCTCTCAAAATCGAAAATTCCTTGAATTATAGAGTAGTAGTTTTAGAATCACAAAGAAGGAAACCAAGAAATCTTTCATGACATGAAAACATAGCTTCAAGAGATATTTTCGAGAAAAGTTGAAGCCATTTCATCAGTACAGCGCTCATCTGTCGGTTCAATTGCTATTGTTGTGCAAAAAGTATGGTCTGAAATGTCTTTGTGATTTATTCCAGATCAGACATACAGTGCGCGAAAAATTGAATGTTTACTGATTTTCATTTTTTAAATTCTCGTTTACAGGGAAATATCAATTACCTTAAAAATACATTAAAACAAGCTTCAACGTATTTCCAATAACTGATGTAACTTTCACTTCGATCGGATTAGGGGAAGGCTGGAAGTAGTATAGATGAAAATGTTAGTGATGGTCCAGAAATTAGTGTATATACACTGTGTGTGCGCGGGACGAGAGTTAAACGGCATGAGGACGAATACACGAATTTTCGACAAAAGGACTCAGGATGAGTCATAAAACAAGGAACAAGGAACCTAATTCGACGGTTTGACATAAGACTCGCTCTTAGCATTTTTCTTGCGGAGGTAACTGCTTTCTGAATTGTTGGTTTTAAAACTTTTCTACCAAACATGAAATAATATATTAAAACCGGGCCACAGGGCCGGGTTGTTCAAAGACCGTTGCGTTTAAGCTAACCGCCTGAGCTAGGATAAGCGAGAATTTCGATTTGGGTTTTCTAACTTTGCGGTGTTTTCTGTTTATATTGTTGGGCCCGCTATTTTGAGTCTGAATAATCTCAAACTACACAAATGCAAAACAAATGCAGCGAAAAAAATTTAATCCTTGGTTAACTTTAATCGGCTTCCGAGCAACCCGGCCCTGATTACAACAAGTTAACCTGACACGAGCCTGTGATCTAATAAAAACCAGTACTTGATCAGCGGTCAACTTTAAAGAAACACGAGACCTCAATGAGCTTTAAACCTAAGCCCGCGATATGGTCACGTGATACTAGTAGGTCAGCAGATACCTTGTTTTGACAGGTGTCAATTGACCATAATATGGATGTCAAAGATGTACGCTGTAAACCAAGACTGCATGACTTGGTATTAGCTGGAGTATGGCCCCATGTTGTGCGACGTCGTCATTGGGCGCACGCGCCAGCAATCCATGCCCCTAGCCATGTTGACCATGACAAAGAGTTGCATGGGTTTCTATTTCTATGCACTCACGTGGTTCTGTTCCTATAGTTACTGTGCCCTTCGGGCCGCCGGAGCTCCACTACGAAAATAAATGAGCATTACGACAACAGACTCAGATTTTACAAATTTATTTTCTTCGAGCTAGTTGAGGCTGAAGGCAAAATTTCATCTTTAGCAGTTCTGGCAGCTCTTCTTACAGTGGTTCATCATCCAGTTGGCATTCTTCTTGCACTCGCCGACTGATGCCCAATATTCACAGTTTTTGTCTGTGTCTTTGCACTCTATAAGTAAATAGATTAAAAGTGTAATGAAACAAACTTACTTTCAAAACCTCTACATAACTGCCTATTCCACTATCGCGGGTAACTCTCGAAAGTTGAGTGTATCTAGAAGTCTTGTTGGCTAATCAAGCCAGTGCTCAAATTTCCAACTGAAAAAAGCGACTAGGAAGATAGTTTCTGCCATTGCCCGGGGAGGTTCTAAACAACAGCCTCCATTTAGCACGAAAATACGCACGCACATTGTCCGTTTCGAGATACCAGCAGTTTCCTGAGAGCGTAAGTTCGAAGAAAACTGTAAGCTTTGAGGAACAGATCATGTCCGAGGACAAATATCAGAGCATATTTTAGCGCCAAATGAAGGCTATTTTGTTTATTATCCTTCAAATATTTTTCTCAACACACACAGTTTTGAAAATTGAGAAAAACCACTCGGCAAGAGATTATCAAGGTAAGATATTCCGGATTTCTCCCAATCACATCATAATAATCATAATCCCAAATCCACACTGGTTCCATTGGAATTGAATTGACTTTAAGAATATGACCGCGATAGTGATAGAGTTTCTAGAAAATAGCAAGTCTGGCTTATAGTTTACTCGTGAGTAGTCTGACTACAATAGGGGTGGAAAACACAAAGGAATCCAGAATCCAGAATCCTAGCGGCAACTCCCGTCCAGAAGATATGGAGCATTCCCCCCAGGGTGTAGAGAGGTTTTGTGGGAGTTAAGAGTGTCTCCAGAAAAAACGAGGCTCGGTTACCCAGGTCAATATACTAGAACCTCTACCGCCCAACGCGTCAGGCATTATAGTTGTACTTGGAGAGAAAGTTTGCTAACTGCGTTCTTTTGTCGTGGTTCGATACTTGTACTTTTGATAACTCCATCACCATGAAATTTTTTTTATAAAGGTAAACTCGAGTTTATTTAACCCTCTGCAAGAACGAGGATTCGCCACTAGCCCTCTATAATATTCTCTTTAAGTAATCAGGTTATAATTACCTTGAAGCAATTAGAACTCGTTGAATTTCAAGCAATTTTTTTTAAATTAGGGGCTATTACCTAGCTTACCTGAACAAATATTACAACTCTTCAGGCAATTTTTCAACATATAGTCCGGATTCTTTTTGCATTCATCAATAGACGCCCAGTATTCACAGTGCTCGTGGTCATCTTGACAACCTAATAGTTCAAGTAAAACAAAAATGTGCACCTTCTAAATTTGAATCAACCAATCAGCATACACAAGGCATGAAAGCTGTCCTGTTCTGATTTTACATGTGTGTTAACAGAAACGCATTGAAGAGGGACCACTTTTCTCATCGAGTATCTACAAAAAAGGATTAAATTGACAGGAACCATAATATATTGTTACGAGTATTACATTTAACGCGAAACCTCGGTCGACCTCTCGTTAGGAAAGTAGCTATACTATTTATTCTGAACAAAATATTTTGTTCATTGTTGAATTAAACACGGGATTCTTGAGCATTGCCTTTATGTGTATTAGCTACGAAAAACAAGGCTTTTGTGTCGTCTCAGTAGGACAGGACGCTTTTGACTGCTGCTCGTTCAGCGGGCGCAGCCGCTGCATCAGTATTGGTAATCGTGTGTATGCGAGTGGAATTAAGGATCTACACTGCGGGTGATATTTGAAAATTCTCTTAAAGCTGCTCGAGCCTTTAAGGCGAGTGCGATTTGAAAGAATTTTAAGACATCACGAGTAGTGTAAAACCTTAATTGTATGAGCGTTCATGCCACTACTCAGTTATTATATGATTAGGAAATCACAGACGCGCGCGCGTTAATGTGCACTAAATTTGCACTTAAATTTGTTAATTTGCGCGTTAATTTGCATGCTTTCAGCCTATCACAGCGAAGTCGTTTTTTGAGTTATTTAATATGTAATGGTAATAGGACTGAGTGGAGTCCAATTCGGTCTGTAATCAAACAAGTGATAACAAAATCGGACGATTACCAATTAATCGTTAAAATTACAATTTCCGAGAAAAGAATAACTAAGTTATGAAAGAAAGGGAAATTTGCATTAAAATACTGACAAAGGTGGCGTAAATTGTTTCATGTCGCTCTGAAATTGAGAATGGCTGATTCAAACCACAACTTTGAATGTGATTGGTTGATTTAAGCTACAACTTTAAATGTGATTGGCTTATTGAACTGTCCGATAACAAACTATCCAATAACAAATGAATTATATAAAGGGGGTAAGTTTCTAAAGAAATTGTGGTGCAGCGTCGGTGGGGAGTATTACAAGATAAATTGGTTTTATCAACTGAGTTGATAATGTGAATTAGCCACCGTAAAGAGATTCGAAAACTTTTCGCGTTTTCCATATCTTCATAATTCACTTGTATGCAGGTAGATCTAAAGTCTTTTATTTTCTCTTTCAAAACTGACATCACAGCACAATTTGCTGTGGCTGAGAGAAGAGTAGTAGTGTAGATACGCCAGCTATAAATAACATAGTACAAATCATTTTATATTTATCCGCTGGTAATTGAAACCTTCTACTACAAATTAAGCCCTCCTTCTAATTTTTGACGTCCAACTTGTCGCTCATACAAGCTGTAAAGAATTTCCGTGTGATATGCCGATCAATTTTTTTTGAACGGTTGTCGTTGTCATGGAAATTTAAAGTACTTGTAGCGATGACTCGCCTAGAATTTCTGAAATGAACGATAACAACTCTCTACTGAGGTCTTTGGTCCCTCAAGCTAGCGTTATGTTACCTTTAAAACGCTTGGAACTCCATGAATCAAATACTAACCCTGATTTCCACCAGTTGTTCCGCCACTGCATTTATACAAAAGGTTCATTTGTTTTGCGTCCATGCCACTGATTCCATCCCGCTGGCCAATTTTAACCTAACAATCGATCGATCAATCAGTCAATCAATCAATTCATCAAATGAATAGAGGGGGTGAGTTTCGAAACCATGGTGCTGCGGTGGTGGGAAGTATTTAACAATTATCCTGCGAAATCGCGCGGAATATCGTCTGATACTTAGCCGACGAGGCCGTAGGCCGAGTCGACTAAAATCAGACGATATTCCGCGAGATTGAGCAGGATAATTGTTTTATTATTCAACAAATTGATAACAAAACAGCCTAAATCCTTGTAAATCTCTCTGTCGACATTTTCTGACTTCACTTTTTCTTCCCACGTACGAAGCTACGTATACCGCCGGATATCTGTTACCTACGGATGACAGATATCGAGAGCATCATGACCATATTTGGATAGTGTTACAATTTGTTGAATAATAAAGCAAGATAATTTGGCTTTATCAACTAGGTTGATACTGTAAATTGGCCACCGTAAAGAGATTCGAAAGATGACGTTTCGAGCGTTAGCCCTTCGTCGGAGCGGAATTCACATTATCAACCCAGTTGATGAAACCAAATTATAATGAATTCATCAGTCGATGAGCGGTTCTCAATTGAGTGTCCTAAAATCAATCAATGAATCGTTCTGGTTGGTTCCAATGGACACAGACAATCGAGTGAGGCATCAAACTCGAATAAAATGTATGGGGAGGCAAGTGGACGAAATGAAAAAACGCGCGAGAGAAACACGATGGGTGTGACTTTTTAAGGCCACTCCGTTAGCCTTGTAATGCAAAACGAAAACAAATGAGTATTACTTTCTACACTCAGGTGGAAACCTCTTTAAATGAATCGTTCGATTTATGGTCAGTCGTCCGTGGATCTACTATCTTACAAGACATACCAGAAACCATACATCTGGTATTCAAAACAAATAAACAAAAGCACTTATTGTACACCGGTTACCCCTTGTTTGTTGGGAAGGATTGTTGGCCGTCCATTAGCACTGAAGGCATAGGCATCATAATGCATCACGCTTGTGTAATCGTACGGTGTACCAAGTGAGTCTATGGTATTCCTTCCGTACTTATTAAAGTTGTAAGCCATACCTCAAGAAACAGAACAGAAATTTAAAAACATCTTTGACATACTAAAATGAACAAATTACCTCTTAATTCTATTATTAAATTAATTTAGTTAATTTTCGCTTAATTTGTTATTAAATTGATTTTGTTTTCGTGACGTATTGTCTTTCTAAAAATTTCAAAGATATCTTATTGCAGGGTTAAATACAGTGACTCTCAGTGGTATACGAAATATATCGGCATGAAAAGGGCATAAGGTAAGTGTTATCTCTGAATAACGACGAATGGAAAACCAACGACAGTAGAAAGAATAATTTGAACCCTGAAACTAAGTTCTTCTATCATTTATCCGTGGCTAACTACAGTGAACTTTGAACGTAATTCGCAGCGCCGTCAAGTGAACATTCTGTCCTCCCTAGGGAGTTACTTAATGATAATTTAGAGACAAGTAATTATAATGTAACCAGGACTTGTGTCCGTTTTGAGAGAGTTGACTACAGTTCAAATGATAATTGTGCGTGTTAGGATTTTCGCAATTTGTTATTATTTGTTACCATAACCATAAGATTACCATATGGAAAGATTACCATGTGGAAGAGTGATGTAAGTGTACATTTTCCTACCTTGCATAATATTTTGCTTGTATATAGTGACGTAGTTGTCTCTATCTGGACGAGATTGCTCATGGTAAAATCCCAAAGCATGTCCTAATCAAATATAAACAAAGCAGCCCGCGATTTGGTCACGTTATAGTTTTCAGCGGGATACCCTGTTTTGACAGGCGTTAATTGACAATACCATGGATGTCAAATATCCATAACAAATTTACTTCGTCCTCGTCGTCGTGCATACGCGTCCACGATCAATACCGTTAGCTATGACAAACATTAGAAAGGGGTGAAACATGGGTTCCCATGAGTATAGTGCTCCACCAGAGCTCCGCTGTTAATGCAACATTGATGACACAAACTTGAGCAATTCTTAGTTGAGATGTGACGTCACTATTTTCAAAAATTAAAAACTACCATTTCTTCTGAAGTTTTAGTTTCATCAGATATAAGAACGTCTAAAAACTTGACGTTTTACAACGTTCAAGCTCGACAGGGTTCTTCGTTTTGTCATTGAGAACGTTTGAATTTCCAAGCTTATGCGTTGCGTGACATTAGAATGGCAGCCCGACAAGGCTCTCGCGTAGGTCAAAAGAGGAGTTATCGCTCAAGATTTTACTAACTGAACAGTTCTTGCACAAGAAGAATTATTAGCGGAGCTCCGGCGGCCGAAGGCCGCCAAGCGGAGCCCCATACCCATATTAGGAAACTGAAGGGAACTCATGAACTGATTTTCTCATGTGTATCATGGCTAGCGGTATTGCTCGTGGGCGCGTACGCACGACGACGACGACGACGACGACGACGACGGTGGTGGAGTCGCGCAACATGGCGGCCACAATTGACACGTAAACCAAAACGAGGCTTCAGTTTTCGCGGGCTTTCCTTGTAGGTTGACAGAGCACATGTACCCTTGGTTTAAACACGGAGCGAGCCTATAAATGGGGGCTGAGCGGCTCAGCCCGTCCATCACAAATTGGAATACTCTGCTTTGATTGGCTTATTCACCCAGGCGTGTCGCACTCCCGCGATTTTCGCACGAAGTAACATTTCAGGCGACCGCACAAGGGAAGGTTTTTCGTTTGTTTGCTTTCTTTGTAAAAAGGTCAACGAAACAACAAGAATGGCATCTACAGAAGAAGAATTTAGACAGTTATCGTACTTTTAATACATGCATTTTAGCTTCTTATTTTTGTTGTTTCACTTGTGAAAGCATATCGATTGTTTTCGAGTTGTTTACTCAACGTAAATGCCGTGTTTTAGTCAACAAAGTGCAAACCGCTGACCTTTTATAGGCTCGCTCCGTGTTTAAAGCGTCCTTTGGACATCCATGTTGCAGTCAATTGACACCTGTCAAAACAAGGAATCCGCTGACCAGTATCATGTGACCATATCGCGGGCTCAAGTTCAGGGCTCATCGAGGTCACGTGTTTTTTTCAAGTTGACCGCTGTCCAAGTGCTGCTTTTTTCGATTAGATCGCGGGCTCATGTCAGGATTAACTTGCTGTAAACAGCGTAGGGTTGGTAGGAAGCCGGTTAACACTAACCCAGGATTAAAATTTAACCGAATTATAACCTTTTCTTTTGTACAAAGTTTTTTCACTGCTTTTGCTTTGCGTATTTTGCTTTCATTAAAATTCAAAACACAAAAACAATATACAGAAAATCTCACCGCAAAGTTACAAAACTCAAATCAAAATTCTACTTTATCCTCGGCTAGTTTGATCGGGCTCTGAACAACCCGGCCCAGGAGCTAGGCTTTTAGGCTGGCCTAAATCTATATATTACTTTCAATGTATCGGAAGAGTAATAATTTTTCATTTTAATAGCAAAACTCAATGACAGATGTTTCTGTTACTTTACGGTCGCCATGTTGGTGTCCCTTGGAAGGGCACCAACATGGCGTCTCCTTACAAAGCTCTATAAATTTTTATAATAACTTCACTTATTTCCGAACAACGCGCGAATGAAAAACCTCGTAGACCGTAGACAACCTTGGCAAGGTTGTTTTTACATCAATCATCTATCATATCTCAGATTATTGACTTAATTTATTGAATGGTTACGATTTTTATTTTTGATTGCGTGGCAGTGCAAACCAGCCATTGAGCGGTGTTCGTGTACTGAAAGATTAAGCATAACTAGGCTTTAGTATCTACGTCTTGAATCAGAAACCCCTCAAAGGTGTAAAGCTAGGAACTTACCAATCTCATGGGCTGCTGTACCTACATACCAGCAGCCTTGGCCAAGTGAAATATACTGCAATCGACCTTGGTAACCCACCTCTGAAGAGCATCTGTAAAACATATGCATACATCGAACTGTGTAAATCCCATGCTCTCATTTTGAGTGGCATGTCAGTAATATATCACATATGTGTACATGTACATGCTAGTAATGCAACGCTTCCTCTTTGTTTACCGTGGAATATTCCACGAGTCACTTGTATTTTCTTGCGCACGATGGGAAGGTTGAGTTTAATACCGTTGAGTGTACAACGTCTTTCCAATATTCTGATTGGCTGTATTTTCTATGGCATCGATATATAAAAGCTTACGCGAAGAAGCAAAGTCACATTTAATCTAGAAGCAAATGTTCAATCGCATATATTTAGGAATCGCCTTCATACTATGGATTGATTTAGTTTAATCCTTGAATCACAAGTCCCAGTTTAGGAATGGTTTATCTATTCATAATGGGATAACTAGTTACGCCATACCCTTGCCCAATATGAAAGTAGGCATATCCATTTTCATATTTTCGCTGTTGGAATCGAATACAGGTTTGACTAGTCCACTGTTCCATAGCTTGGTTCAGAATTTTCATCATTCCAGCGTTTGAAGCTGCAAAGTGGAATATATATATGTTATTTGCCGGCTTAGGGTCGGTCCGTATGGTGAAAAACTGTGGCCGAGGTCTTGAAAATGCTGCCCGAGGTCAGAGGGCTACATTGCGGTAAATTGGCTTATTACATGGCCAGCTCCGTGAGCGGGCAAGATGAATCGAATCCTGCGCTGTGATTGGCTACCCGGGCGGGCAAGATTGAGCTATCTTGCCCGCCCGGGACTACCCGCAAGAAATTTTCCCCGAAAGCCATATAATAAATCCTTTATTGACCAAGCTTTTTCGGTCAAGATGGCTTGATATTGGCCTTGTTCTTTTTTTGCGTGTTTAGGGACCTCGACTCCGCCTCGGTCCATAAACACATAAAAAAGAACTCGGCCAATATCCAGCCATCTTGACCTCACACTTGGTCAATAACCCATCTTTACAAGTGGGTTTGTTTACGCAACTTTGTCATTCAATCGGCTTACGTGCGGCCGGTCTACCGAACCCTTAATAAAAAAATCTAACGAGCAAACGAGCAAGTAACTCAGATACTAGACAAGAACATGTTTATTACGAACTACTTTATGCTAGTTGCATTTAGTGCACCAGTTAAGCTCTCCAAAATTGTTTTTCCGGTATCAAATTTCAAATTTCCGGTATCAAAGTTCGAATTGTATACTGCCAAAACAATTTCTGTCCGTCGTTGCGAATCACTCGAAACCGTAAATTAAGTAGCAGATCTAGAAGGCGAGGATTTTCGTGAAGTGTATTCCACAGAAATTATCTTAAATAAAGCAAGGATCACTGACTGAGAGATGTAAACTCCACTGAAATGGACTCATTTTCTACTTAAAATTTTACTGCGAAAGAAACACAGGATTACGCGCTATTACAGTGCCGAGGTACAAACAACCAAACAAACTCTTACAACTTCAAAACACTCAATTGAATTTACTTACAGTGAGTTTCCTTGCTATTTCAAAGTGACTATAGATAAACTTGCGTTGATTAATCGTCGATGGAAGTGTAAAAAGGCAAAAGATTGACGATTACCGCTAAATTTTAGGAAATTTAGGAGCGGTCCATAACTCGGGGTCCAGATGGGAAAATCCGGACCGCTGGAGAGCGCGCGATTAGCTAATCAGACTCAAGGATTTAGGATTCCGGACCGCCGAGAAGCTGGAGGAAAAGTAAATTGTTGTATCTACAGCATATGATATTTCCAAATTTGCGAACAAGAAGCAGACATGAGAAACACACACTTTTCAGTTTACAAAACATGTTTCGGATGAACAACATCCATCATCAGTTGCGAAATTTCAACTAAAAATCAAGGAGACCTTACACATCGGGTGGGAAAACCCCTCACTAAACAAGCAAGTTAATCATGTTAATTTAAAGGCCTACTCTGGGGTCTGAAGTCGCCTAAAGTCGCCTAAAGTCGCCTTAAGTCGCCTAAAGTCGCCTTAAGTCGCCTTAAGTCGCCTTAAGTCGCCTTAAGTCGCTTAAGTCGCCCTAAGTCACCTTAAGTTGGTATCAGTTATGCAATGTTAAAAAGGTTACCCCTATTCAAATTACCCCTGTAGAAGGTTATTGGAGTTAACAACTGTCATGCAAAGTAAACTCCACTCCAACCTAGAGGACGAGGAGGCATGGTAACCCAATGGTTGGTGCAGTGAACCCCTATTGGGGATCATTACATTGTGTTCGTACTCCACAGTGCCTCTCCTCATCCAGATGGGTACTGGGCGCTACTACTCAGCCACACCTTTCTTTTTGTTTATATATGAGAGTTTGGCTTTGCCCCATGGGCTATTGGCTCATAGCCCTTAAGGGCAAAGGGTCTAATAATTGCTTTAGTTGGGTGATACTAATTAACAATTATTCTACAAGCGCGCGTTGGATATAAGATGGTAGATAGCCAACGAGGCACATAGCGCCGAGTTGGCTATAATCATCTCATATCCAACAAGGGCGAGTGGAATAATTGTCTTATTAAAAACGCCCATAGCAAACTAAACTTAAAAAAAAAATAAAAACGCCTCAAAAAAAAACATGCGTACGCTTACCATATTTGTAGAGCATGGTATAATGGCTCATAGCCCATGATGGCTGAGCCAATGAAAACTCTCGAATTGCATTATCCAATAATCTAGTTTTTAATAATATAGTTTATTCGGAGGATGTCTAAGCAAATGAAATCACTGTGAAACTACTAAAGATAAAGGGACATACTTTCAGGAACACAACTTACAGTAAAGCGATAAGACTTCACTTCAACATGCAATGTCAATAATTTTGATGGCATTGAAAATGGGGCTGACTAGGGCCCTTTAAAAAGCTGAGGACCCAGCAATTACTGTATTATGCTGGTTTCTTATACATGAAAAAGCTAATATTATAATTATCCTGCACCTGTCGAGCCCCCATGTTGGCAGGAATAATTTCTACATTTAGACTTAAACAGGAATGACAATCTGATGTATACTCTCTGACAGATGGCTTTTTATTTCTACTAAGTTTTAATTTTTTTTCTTGTATTTAATTGTAAAAGAGTTAACAAAAAAGATGACACTCTATGTTATCAACAGGAAATAATTATATTGAATATGGAAAGAGATAACAAAGAACTATACTGCAACAATTTCATTTATTACTTTTTGTAATAGCGGAGCTCCGGCGGCCGAAGGCCGCCAAGCGGAGCCCCATACCCATATTAGGAAACTGAAGGGAACCCATGAACTGATTTTCTCATGTGTATCATGGCTAGCGGTATTGCTCGTGGGCGCGTACGCACGACGACGACGACGACGACGGTGGTGGAGTCGCGCAACATGGCGGCCACAATTGACACGTAAACCAAAACGAGGCTTCAGTTTTCGCGGGCTTTCCTTGTAGGTTGACAGAGCACATGTACCCTTGGTTTAAAGCGTCCTTTGGACATCCATGTTGCAGTCAATTGACACCTGTCAAAACAAGGAATCCGCTGACCAGTATCACGTGACCATATCGCGGGCTCAAGTTCAGGGCTCATCGAGGTCACGTGTTTTTTTAAAGTTGACCGCTGCCCAAGTGCTGCTTTTTTCGATTAGATCGCGGGCTCATGTCAGGATTAACTTGCTGTAAACAGCGTAGGGTTGGTAGGAAGCCGGTTAACGCTAACCCAGGATATATTATAACCTTTTCTTTTGTACAAAGTTTTTTCACTGCTTTTGTTTTGCGTATTTTGCTTTCATTAAAATTCAAAACACAAAAACAATATACAGAAAATCTCACCGCAAAGTTAGAAAACTCAAATCAAAATAATTCTACTTTATCCTCGGCTAGTTTGATCGGGCTCTGAACAACCCGGCCCAGGAGCTACGCTTTTAGGCAGGCCTAAATCTATATATTATGTTACCGAATCAGATTTTCGAAGACCTACAGTGTATAAACAGCACAGTGAGAGGTGTTCCAGATCATCAAGATAAAAAAAGAAAAAAAGACAGACATTCTGGGTTGAGGCTCAATTCTTTCTAGTCACTTTTACACTGGGCAGAAAAACATTGAAACATAATATGGTAATTCAAAGTCAATTGAACCGAACTGAGGCTACCCTTTAAATACTCTACTTACCCAGTGTAAACGAGTGACGAAAGTTGGCCTTTTCTCCAGCATAAGTCATTATCTGCATTTCACTTCCACATTCGACCAAATCGACTGACCAACTGCAAACGTTTGAATTTCGTAAACTGGACGAACCAACTTGCAGCATAATAATTGTCTCTCTTGCCCATTAAATTCTGTTCGTACATTTGATGAAGCCAGGTATTCACATCATCTTATACACTTTACGTGGACTGCGCTTCTGTTACTATCGAAAGCTAAGTTTTATTTTTGTTACTAGTAAACATGGCCGCCAGGTTTTGGAACACGTGACGTAGTTAAAGCGCACGTGAGTTAGTCACGCACATGCTAGTATGATTACTCCGACGGACGCTTACAAAAAAAAAAAAAAAAAAAAAAAAAGAGAAAGAAAACAAAACGGGAAACTAATTCTCACTTAAAGTTGAAATGGTTGATTTGAAATAAATCTACAATCGGGAACATTGAGCAGGAGAATTTTGAGGCCGAAAACACGCGTGATGTCTTGTCTCTTTGAAGCATGGAAACCAGTTAGCGGCGCAAGGGTTACGCACCTGTCAATTGAAACCCCCATCCCCCCCACCCCGGGGAAGTATGGGGCATTAGCCTTGGAGTAGAAAAAAATGTGATAATGCCCCATATACATGGGCCCTGTTTTCTTTCTAAACCCCAAGTAAAGGGAAAAATTTCCCCAATTCAGTTGATAACGAGTTGGAATATTAAACATGAAATCGGCGCTCGACTTCGAACAAGCAAAAATCATTGAAATATCCACTGAAAATCAACGCAAGAAACATACCATCAATCTTTAGAATATTTACTTCATCTTAATCGATTTTAAAACTATAATAAATAACTCTTGAGCTCTCAGTTTAATTGGAAAAAATATAAATCAACACAATACCTTAATGTCGTCCATCTTGAAACCGCCTTCGGGGATGAGAAAGCACATGAATACGACTCACTCGCCTCAGTCCTCGCTCGTCCACGAATGTCAAAACCTTACTAATCCCCCACCCCACGGGCAAAACTGATGCAACAAAAAAAAAAAACAAATCCCCCACCCCCTCGGACACAAATAGGTGCCAAAAACCTTAGTAACCCCCATCAATGCCCCATACTTCCCCGGGGTAGGGGGGGTGGGGGTTTCAATTGACAGGTGCATTACTGGGATAATCAAAATGGCGGAGACCAGTGTGTATCTATCAATTTCAAGTATTTCGTTGTGAAAATGTCGTTCTGGACATTTGTAATGTGCCAGGTGAAAAGCAGTGAAAACTTGGAAGGCATGTCTCCTGGTGGTCTGCTCAACCGTGGTAAAAAAAAACCTCGATTCACTATATAAACTGGGTCGTCAAAGTTTTCTGGCGCCACACAAATAGTTGGTGAAATTCGAAAGGAAGTGTTCTTACAAAGGACCTTAGCATGCGGTACTCATTATGGTATTGGAATGCTTTGTCTGACTGAGGCAGGAGAGCAGCAAATTGACTAGGTCCCTGAAAGGGACAGAGCAACTTTGGAAAGGCATGCATTTGCCAAACTCCCATGCCAAAATTGACAGTGGAGATGCCAAAAACATGGCAGATAAGTCTACCAAAATAACCATTTTTATAATTTGGGAAGCATTGTAAAATAAATGCATGTAAATAAGATTAATTTATTTTAATTTACTTGTTGTTTCAATCACGGAAAATGTATAAATATTTGTAACTAAACCGAAGCTAAATCATGTCTCTTTTCTTAAATTTTAAATCTTTGTCACTGTGAATGTATATTTAGGCTAGATTGCAGAATACCTGGCCCACTTATTTGCATCTCATAAAATAAGAGTAGCAACTATTGTTATATACCTGGTTCTTCAAAGCACACCGACACATGTAAATGGCTGGGCTGGGTATTCTGCAATCACTCCTATATTTTTATATTTTTGTTTAATGTTGGTTTTTATTGTGATATCTTCACTAATATTCATGCTACCTTGCTTGTATTTATTGTTATTATTATTCTTATAATAGTAACTGTTCAGTGTTGGTGGTAATTCTATCTTAAATAGCATTTAAAAAAATGGTTTGAAATCTGGATATTTGAGTATATGATGACTTGTGTGAATACAAAAGTAAACAGATGACTGGTACAATATTGGTTTATTGCAAGAAACTTTGTTGAAAATTTTAAAGTGTATGGAGAAACTGTTGCTAAGTTTAGGTTTGTATCACTCTAGTGAAACAAAGTCGCCTAAAATTGCCTTAAGTCGCCTTAAGTCGCCTAAAGTCGCCTAAAGTCGCAATGTTTTTTTGGCCAATTTCGCTTAAGTCGCCTTAAGTCGCCTTAAATCGCCCAAAGTCGCCTTAAGTTACGGCGACTTAAGGTCCCAGAGTAGGCCTATTTAACACTTGCATTTTAAATTCTCCAGGGCTTAAAATACCCATTGTTTTCTATCATTGTATGGCTCATTTTCACGTTGTTATTTATTATTCATATATTCTATTCAGTTCTTTTTATATCACACCTACTAGCGGTTCATTTGTATTTCGCAAGTGTGTGTTTCTTCCTCAAAGCATATGATAAAAGTGGATGGGAAGGTTGTTTTTTGGTGTATTTTTTAATTTGAAGTAAACGAACGCCATGTATGAGACTTTTTACTATCCCTTCTTCGCCTCACATCAGTGTTGAAGTTCTAGTGAACCATACGGTGTAACGACATCTTTGGAATTCCACGACATTGACAAGGATGGGAGTGGAGAACGAACTAGATAAACTTCCAAACACTTTAGTCACAGGTTGTAACTTCTCACTCTTATATTTTAGACAGACTTTTTACAGGTGTAGCAAAGCATTACAAAATCATATTCAATTCTATTCAGTAGGCAATTATTGAAACCATGAAGTTCATCGAATCGAACATTATCAGCCTTAAAACCCTGCTCATCCTGTTAAAAATCAGGGCCATCCTTATCGAATAGGTCATTTCCGAGTTGCCTTTGGCCTGCCTGTGTCAAACGGGTTACGTGCGAAACCATTCATATGAAAATGAGTTCCGCCTACAGGTTCATTTTCATGCAAATCAAACTCATTTTCATCTGAAAGGTTTTCGACGAAGACTCGTTTTGAAACAGAGACACAACTGGTAACTTCATTTCTAGTCCTTAGCTTAAGTCGTGACTTTTTGCGGGAACTTGTGAAACCAGAGTCGTTATCAAGAGCAGTCTTGTTTCATGGTTTGACCCGTGTAAGCTAGGCCTGTGTGATGGAATGGAGGTGTTAACAAATCATGCAGTCACGTTTTTTTTTTTATAGATTTATCCTAAAATTTCCAAATTACTCTTCAAATTCACATTTTGTGTTGTGATTTATTCAATATTTTATTTCGAATATGTAAGAAACATTAGTTTAAAAAACTGAGTAATGCCACCTTCTTAACTGGCATTTCACTCGCTTCCTTACCTATCTGCGGATCAACAGCGTAAATCATCACTCCACCCGGCCATTGCTTGTTTAGAATTGAGCCCCTCGTATTTCCCATCGCTTTATCAACGTCTAAACCTTTCAAAGCAGCCAGCCGTTGAACGGAGTTCAAAACCATGTCTCCTTCGAATAATTTGGTATCCTTTATTCCGAGGTTTTCTGTTGAAAGAGACAAAAAAAACTCTAGAGAGACAAAAAAAATGATAGTTTACTACACTGTAATTACAACTGCAGTCAAGCCTCTTCTTTCCATCGCCTCCATATTACCCACCCCACGTACAATGTTCAAAACTAGTACCTGCAATTTCCGCTGATTTTCAACATGGTAGTGGGTGGGGAAAGGATAGCAGCGCTTTTTTTCGAACTTCAGTGGTAAACAAAGATAGTTCATTACATTACATAGGTGTCTCAATGGCTTTTGTCCACGATTGTAGCACTTCTCATAAACCAATACTTCTCACTTCACTCAATATTTCTCTGTAATAATATTGAAAATGCAGACACAGGAATCCGTGACTGCCCAGTTTTGTAGAAATCAAGAACCCTGGACACGCCTGGTAAAAAGTGGTCTTATATTTCAGCGGTACCTTTGAATGTAACAATTGAGTAAAGACCTGTTCAGCAGGTTTATCGGTTTAAAAATTTGCTCAGGTTTATATGTGTTGACACCGTGCAATTCCAAAAGAAGTCGATATGAAAAATTAGTCTCTCCAAAATTAATACACAGAACTTGACCATTTCACGTTGTTCATTAGACGTCTCAGAAACGCACCAAGATCCAAAACACAATTTTAAAGCGACATTTACTAAGAAACAGACATTTCTGAATCTAGAGACAGAAAATTGAAAACGCAAGTTTCATTGGACACAGCCTGTTAGATATTCTGGCAGGCAAAGTCTTTCACAAGACTGTCAAGGCAAACAATGGAGGGGAGAAAAGCGAAGAATTAGCGAGGAAAGCTACAAGGAGATCTTGAGGCGAGATTTGAACAGCGGCCCCTGATGTATTGCGCTAGACGCCTTACGTACCCACACCTGTGCCAAGAAGAATTCCCGAATACTCTACTATTACCTAAAAAAGATCTAACTGAAAGTGAGTTGATTATGGACGGATTGATTATAGTTTCTTGAAACGAAAGTCTAAATGAAATGATAAGTACTCCGATGCAAACCGATACCAGAGACAGGACAACTGAGCTTGTGAGACTGAGTCTGACGATGGCAGTAATAGTTGAAACAAAACCACGAGTCATGCCTTCCTAACATTTACGTTTAAATGTAAAACATTTAAATATGTTGCTTGTTCTTTGTCTTGACCAAGTATGATTATTAGTAGCTCTAATAGTGTGATTCAAAATGAGTGGATTAGAAGATCCAATATTCATCTTCTCACAGTGGATAATGTATAACTATTTTTAGATAGGGAATTTTCGTGTATTGCTCCCTTTCATATGGCAATGCAAGCTCTTGGGAAATCATAGGTATCAGCGACAAAACCGACAACTGATGAAGAAATTCCTAACTTAAAGAATACTCAAAGAGGTAATTGGGAGGGACAAAATTCAGTCAACACAAAAAAAAAAGAGAAAAGGAAACCATTGTCCCTATTATTTCTTAAAAGAGGTAAAATAATAAGAAACCATTAAATGTGAAAAATTACACCAACCTTCCGGATTGCCGAAAACTGCAGCAATCATGAAAAACGCAACGAACCACATTTTCATCTTACACAAACTTGTTGTAGTCAATACTACTTAGGATAAACATTTTAAGATCCATAGCTTTATAGTTAAACCTTGTTCATTCCATATATCAGATGGTCGTTTGAATAAACACAGCGATTTGCCTGAGACAAACACACAGCAAAGAACATAAGTTGTTGGTCGTTATGAACAAACGTATAATATTCAAATTTAATCACAAAGTCTGCAAACATTTGTTGAACGATCTGAGAGAGAGCAGCTGTGTCACTTTGTGGCCGTGTGACATTATTAAATATAAATATAGAAAATGAAACTAAGAGTGAAAAGAAAAAAAAATAACAACGTTATTGTCTAAGGTGGCTGTTATTGCAATTCCAGCATCTACATCTATTACTTGTTCTTTTGCTGTAATTTTGTTGCTGTTTCTGCTATACTTGCTTCGTATTCCATATTGTTGCCCCTGAGTTACTTAAAACTACCGAGTTACTTGTTATTGGAACTTGTCGCCAGCATATTCAGGATCTAACGAAGCAATATAAATATTTGAGTGAAGAGCAAAGGGTATTAAAACCAAAACTACTGTGTTCATATTCACATCTAGTGAGCATATATACCAGCAGCTGAACAGCAGCTGCGTAATTTTGCAATAGTGTAACATTATTAAATACAAATATTGGCATTATTTCCTGCCAGTAGGATGTTATGTTTTTGTAAAAAGCTGGGAGGTGATCGCCTTATTTCAAGTACTTAACATCGTAATGACAAACGAAAAAGACGTCGGCACCCTAATTGGAGAATAGCGATATTAACATCGTAATGTCAAACGAAAGAGACGAGCGGCAACCTTTTTGGAGAGTAGAGATATCGTGGACATCATTTTGCAGGGCGACGTTATATGAGAAAACATTAAGTGTAATACATTACTACATTGCACAATCTTTCGGATTGCCGGAAATTCAGCAATCGTGAAAAATAGGTCCGCAATGCGTACACGTGGGGGCTTTAAGTATAAGGGCTAATTAGAATCACTGAAGTGGAAGGTCTTCTTGCAAGCACTCTTGTAACCGACCACGTTTGTGAAATCCAGTTTAAATTGTGTGTTAAACGGTTGTAATGAAAAGCTGTTGCGAGGGACCGGTCTCGTAAGTATCGGCAATCAGTTTGTGGACTATTCTACAAAAAAAGCTACAGAAGCTGCTGCAACGTCACTTTGGCGTCAGGAAAACAGTTAATCGTAATGTAGTGTGTTATAGGCGTGAAATCTCAAAAAGAAATTTCTACGGGGGTGTGCTCGTTTCATTTCCACGGTTTCTTTCCGGAAGATAGGATCAAAGGTGATCCAAGCCGAAATACCTAAAAGCAGTAAAAACTAGCAAATGGGACGCACATTTTTGGGCTATTTTTCAAGAAATCCCGTTTTCCCGATAAAATTTCCATTCGGGGAGTCGACAAAATTCATCTTTCCATTTACATTCCATCCGAATTTTCCGCATGTTTTGGCTGAATGGTAAATAACCTTAGTCTCGCCGTCTCGCAAAGTCTCTCGCGGTGAGGATCGAAAAGCACCAATCAGAAGGACGAGACGCCTTTGAACTTTGGTCAAGTTTAGGTTAGCCAATGAAAGATGAGTAAATGTCGATCCTTGGATTTTCGATCCGGTCACACCATCTGATATAAATACAGCGTCGGCAGGGCATGGATCAAAACAGCCACGATGGCGAATAGATATTTCAGGTCCCCGTCAACTAGTAGGAGCGCAGGAAATTCAAGGAGCTCAGCAAGTTCAATGAGGAGGACAGCAAGTTCAACGAAAAGCACAGAAAGTACAACGAGAAGCACAGTAAGTTTAACGAAAAGTACGGCAAGTTCAAATATGGAGACCACGGTCAGTTCAGTGAAGGCCACGGGAAGGTTCAAGGTAATGTAGTATCCAATCATATGAATGTTGTGCCGCGTAGCACTGAGAACACAAATGATGACACAGAGAATTAACTCTGAAGTATAAATTTAAGTGCTAAATAAACCCGTGAAAAACCCACTGGGCGTTAGCCCTAGTAAAGGGAATCAGGGAACCACACGAGGTAAAGAAAAAATCTTTTACCTCGGTGGGAATCGAACCCACGACCTCCGGATTAGAGCTACCGTTACTCTGCCGACTGAGCTACGAGGTCGGACAGAGAAAGTCGGGGACGATTTAGCACTTAAATTTACACTTCAGAGTTAATTCTCTGTGTCATCATTAGTATCCAATCAGTGTGTTTAATATTCAAGGACTACTCGCTCAGTTAAAGAACATCAAGCATGCTAGATTTCATTGACAATAACAAAGACTGTTTCTTTCAGATAGATTGCATGAATGTGCAGTCGTAATGCAATAGTCCAGTCACTCAATTTCCAAGTGTTTGAATCCGCAGTTTCGGGATGCAACATGACTGTAGTCATACTCATCAACGTAAGGAAAGTTGCAAATATTTGAGTCCAGTGGTTTGCTTGGATTTCTATGCAGTGGCACATTGAATTCTGTGAAATGTGAAAGCTTTTCTTCTCCTTCATACTATGATGATTCCATTCATGGCCATGGCCTCCCTGCATCTGTGTTTGGAGAGAAAATATTACCAATTAAGTGACTTTGCATATATTTTTCACACAACATTACGTTTAACTAAGACGCAAAAGAGTTTGGTAACAATTAGGTTTTCATTTCCTACTTGGGTACGTTGTTGTCACAGGCAGCTGGCTTAGTCTCATTTGTAACTTGTCAACCTTTGACATCACTGGCAGCAAAGTGCATCAGATTGTAAGCCACAATAATTGTTACCATTGGAAACAAGGAAACAAAGTTGCCTGTGGCAACAATGTGCAGGTGAACCTTGTCAACCTTTGACATCACTGGCAGCAAAGTGCATCAGATTGTAGGCCAGAATAATTGTTACCATTGGAAACAAGGAAACAAAGTTGCCTGTGGCAACAATGTGCAGGTGAACCTTGAAGGTCATTTTAATAGGGAAAGGGGTGGTGAGGGGTGGAGGTCACTTACCTGTTGATTGAGGAAGTGTCAGTGACAGATTGTTTGAATTTTCTAAATCAATGTTTCTTCAGTCCTTGCTATCACCCATTGTTTTCATTAAGCATTCAGATTCAAGTTGTTCTCTTTACCAGGAAACTACATGTATTTATCATTCTTAGTGGCATAAAATGAGGCCCAGACTGCTTTATGATCTGTGAAATATGTTTCTAAAACACCCTGTGAGCGGTGAATAGTTTTGGCAGCTGCAGGACGTAATGGACTGTTTTCTTACAACTTGAGCTGCTTTATTTCTTCCGACTGCAAATTGTGTATAGTAACAGGTTTTATTGGAGTCCATGCCTGGTCAATTCCTCGAACATAGAGATGTCTGTTTTCAATTCTAGTTTTATGACCAACATCTCAGTGATGAAACTGGACCCATACAATATATGTCTGACGGTTTGCTTCCTTGAAATAACTGGACTAATTTAATAACATTGCCAGCACCATTTGTCATGCCATCTTCAGTTCGTATATTCATTACAAGCTCAGTTCTTTCACCTTCAGCAAGTCGAAGGTTCAATGCTAACTGTTTTGTTTTCCTTGGATCATTAGGTATCTGAGTTAATCTTCTCTCTTAGTTCGGAAGAGTTAGCTCCAATAACGCTATCTTGAGCTTTAATTTGGTACTTGTTTCCAGTAGCTGCATTATGAACTCTTTCATTAAATTCGTCAACCTTTTCATTTTGTATAAGTGTGGTGCATTAATTGGGTTCTTGATGTCTTCATTTACAACTCTCCCTTTCAGTTTTGCAATGTCGCTAGCAGTGTGTTAAACTTCACGTAATCTATTAAGCAGTTCAGCAAACAACTTGCTGTCTCTTTGCCGCATGATTTCATCAACTTCAAACATTGTAAAGTGTTTGTACCATAAACTGGGGGCGGGAACTGCATAATCTAAACTTTGGGCATCTTTAAGAATATAACTATCCATAACAGGTTCTAACTGGAAAAAATCACCAATGGCAACACTTACATATGACTGGGAGCTAGTAGGGAAATACGGTTGCCCGGGTCGCGCTCATCCCAGGGCTCATCTGATGAGGTCACTGAGTCCCAACTGGGATAACAGCTGGCTTTTTTCTTTTGGAGAACAGGTGTTTTGAAAAACGTGTTGCGTGACGGCTTTTTAATAGGCCACGTTCGATATATCAATATTCTAACATGGCTCCGAGACTTTCGGGTCAAACTTCTATATTTGGTGTTGTTTTCTTTGTATCCAAGTCTCTTTTGGGAATTGAGAAACTTTAAAAATTCACAATTTTGACCCGAAAGCCTCGGAGCCATGTTAGAATATTGATATATCGAACGTGGCCTATTTACCAACTATAAAACTGCGTGTGAAAAGTAATTCGATATAATGTTTTGACGGCATAAATTAAAACTTCGTCTTGGTTATTCCAAAGAGCTTACATTTTCAGTACTTTCTTGGATTCTTATATGAAAACTTCTTTGAATGAAGAAAATCGAAAGAAAAAGGCCAGCTGTTATCCCAGTTGGGACTCAGTGACCTCATCAGATGAGCCCTGGGATGAGCCCGACCCGGGCAACCCTATTTCCCTACTAGCTCCCAGTCAGAGCTGGTTACTCATGAGATGTTTCGATACCTTTTTTTGCTGTGAACTGATACCAGAAATAAGATAACATATTTACCTTTCTGATGGAGCCCTGTTCCTTCTCTTCCCTGTCTTCGCCCGCCATTGCTGCTGCCATATTGCCTGCAGGCCTGCTTTTCAGTGTACGTGAGCCCGCAGTCTTAACGCACGCGGCAAAAAAGAAAGTCGCGAATCAAAAAAAAAAAGAACCGCGGACGAAAAAGCGCGAATTAAAAAAAAAGTCGCGGATAAAAAAAAAGGCGCAGATAAAAAAAAAAAGAGTCGCCGATCAAAAAAAAGTCGCGGATAAAAAAAAAGTCGCGGAGAAATTATAAAAGTCGCGGATAAAAAAAAAGGCGCGGATAAAAAAAGTCGATGTCCCTTCCAGGCCACCGTATTAATCTGGTGCAAAATATGATAAAAATTTTTTTTCTGCTCTTTATTTAACAAATAAAGAAGCCTCGACTGTGCTCTATTCTGTTGTAAAGCACGCAGGAAGCGGTAGAGCACGAAAGAAGTGTAGGGGAAAACACGAGACGTAGTCGAGTGTTTTTCCCTACTTCTTGAGTGCTCTACCGCTTCCTAAGTGCTTTACAACAGAACAGAGCACAGTCGAGGCTTCTTTAATCGTTTCATGATAAAGAATCCAACAAATTCTCCACGCATTCGGCTGAATTTTCAAGCCAAACTTTATTTTTCCAAACGGGCGAAAGTGGCGTCAGCCGTTCTCTGTTCTCTGATAGAGCACGCTAAAATAAGTCAATCACAATCCTTCGTAGAACTGTTCAAAAACTTTGATTGGCTAACGAGACGACAGCTGTCAGTCCAGGAGAAGAACGATGCCTTTAAGTTCGTCTTTTAGTTTAATCCTTAAATAAGGATCTAAAGGTTTCTACTACAAAGGAATCCGGCCGCATTGTGGCTCATAAAAACGTGCATCGTTTCAAATGGAAATTAAGAAACAAGGAGCTCAAAACTAGCGAATGCTGAGTTGTATTTGAAAGGAGCTGCCAAGGAGCGCAGTACAGTTGTTTACGGCTTGCAGCTGCTTGCAGCAAGATTGCACGAACTGGGGTCAAAGTTGGAAAGACTACGAGTAAAGGAGAATATCAGTGCCAGCTTTCAACTGATCACTCGTGGAGTGAGCGATGATACGAAATTGTTGAGGTTCACTTCGCCGAGATGACCGGAGATCGCCAGTTAGCAAACGAGCATTACTACACTGCATGTAAGTGTTGTTTGAACATTTTTACAAAAATAAAGCTTCTCATCCTAAACAAACAGCTCAGTTGGTGTTTTCTGTCGTTATTGTACTTCTTAAGTTTAATTTCTGCCTTCGTAATGTCTTTAATCGAAGCATTCGCTAGGTTGAGAATGAGAAGTTGTTTATTTCGTTGCGTGTTTTGTCGGAATCTAGCAAAACTTGTCATTTTAGTACAGTTTTAGCACTTCTGTTAATTTGTTAACAATGGTCTAAATGCAGCTTTATTTACTACAGACAAATAGCTCGTTTCCACTGCATTTGTCTGAGCCACAAGGCATGTTTAATTTGGGTCAAATTTGTCAAAATTCCGAAGCAAAACTTTGAAGAAGCCAGCTTACCGTCATCAACCCGTGCTCTGTTCTCTGATAAAGCACGCTGTTTCAGCCAATCAAAACGCGCGTTATATGGAAACTTTATTATAATTAAAAGTTTGAACCATTTGACGATAATCTGGCAATTCATTTAGTATCAGTGGTTCATTGTTTAATGATGTTGATGGAATAGCAAGGTCATCTGACAGATCATAGTTCATTGAGATCTGGATGTAAATCCTCAGTACCTTCAGCTTCATCTTGCAGTTCAATATTTTGTGTGTTTGGTGCTGTGAAGTCAAACAGGTTCTCATTGCAGTCAGTAGTGTTTAAATGTTGTTCAATCTCATTAAGATCAACGGGTGCCCCTTCATGGTGATGATGACTACGGCTTAACTTTGTTCAATCGTCGCCTACAGGACATTGCCATATTAATTTTTAAAGCTCTAAATGGTATGTTACCGGGATATATAAGTGATTTGTTCGTCGTACGTAATAATGTGAAGTGCCTGAGAGGTACCAACAAGTTAGTCGTCCCACGTAAAAAAACTTCAAACTTTGGCCTAAAATCTACAACTTTTATAGGTGCCAAAGTGTGGAATTCTTTACCGGATAAATTGCGTTCAACGAAAATCCTTAAGGAATTTACAGACTGTAAGAAGGCTGTGAGAGAACTACATTTATAACGTATAGATTTATATGATTCATTGTAATAATTTTAAGATTTAGGATTGTATAATTATCGTTATATTTAGATTGTTAGTTACTAATTGATCAAGTATGTATGCATTTTTATTTTATTATTATTATTATTTTTTTCCTTATTTTACTTATCTCGGCATATTAGCATGTATTTGCTAGGGGCCTAATCAGCCTCATAAACCCGAGTTGAAATAAAGTTACTTACTTTACTTACTTACTTACTTACTTACTAATGAGAGACTGATGGATGAGAATGATGCTTTGATTGATGACCAAGCAGCTTTGGAGCATGAATATTTTTCAACTGTTGAACACATGCGTACAATAACAAACAATATTGCAGGTGTAGCTGCAAAAGTTAAACATGAAAGGGATGCCTTTGAGCAAGATCTGAAAGGTTTGCAAGAGCAGTTCAATGAGCAATCAGAAAAGCTGAATGAGATTCAAGAGAAACTAGCATCATATACGCCTAGAAATGTGAACAAGAGGCAGAAAAGGGCACATTCAAAGATTAATAATCTTAAATCAAGAATTTCTGAACTTGAAGTGGAAAAGTGCAGTATCTCAAATGAGTTTCAGAAGTCAAGGAAAAATGTGAACAAGCCAAAAGTGAAGGCCAATGAAATTGATTTGCTAAAGGAGCATAATGCTGCCAACATATTAAAGCTTCAATCATGTGCTAAAGAGTTAAAAGAAAAAAAACAAAGAATTAGAACAGCTTACTTGCTTGCTGAAGGATGAGACAATCAGCACATTTAAAGATGACAAGTATGTTGACGAAGTGCGAGAAGTAATAATGGCCCTGCTAGCCATGAATGTTTCAATGAGCAAGGTCAATGAAGTAATACGAACTGTTTTGAAAATATTGGCCGGGAAGAGTTTGTCAAGACTTCCAAGCAAGGTCGTCCACTCTCGCCTACTTGTTGAGGCTAAGCGCCTTGCTGATGTTCAGCTAGGGAGGGCTATGCTAGAAGAAGCTGACCCTTCCTAGGTAGTTGGAAACACCCTCCACGGAGATGGCACTACTAAATATCATCGACATTACCAAGATTTTGAAATAACAACTCCCTCTTGTCAGACATACTCAAAGGGCCTTCTTGAGTTGGGAAAGTCAGACACAGAAGCCATAATGGACTCATTTAAATACAGAGTTAAGGAAATTGCTCAAGCATTGAGCAGTGGTGAGAATCAAACGTTAAGGATAAAGTTGCAGAGTTGGTCACATAAGACCGATCAAG
>OZ026604.1:16725857-16728357 GCA_964020085.1 Micromussa lordhowensis
GATCAAAATTTGCCCATTTCCTTGATAAGCTGACATATAATACCAAATAAGGTGGTTGCCATGGAAACAGAACCCTTAAGAGCTACTGTCTGTAAATATGAAGAATCCTCCGACAGAACCGAAATTTCGGATTGTTTTTTATTTCACCAAAAACACCCCTTTGGCGAACCATTATCGAAAATCGTATTGAAAAGTTCTATCGCCCTTTTTGTTCTTTCGAAAATAGAAAAGTTGAAAATTAGGGCAGGTATCTTTTGCAGGTTGCAGGTTGCAGGTTGCAGGTTGAAAAATGGACTTTTAAGTCTGAGTGAGTCTACTTAGCATTTCGGTTAGCCTGAATAGCACTCCGGTTAGCCTAAATTAGCTTAGGTTGCTTGCGGTTAGCCTTTATACTGGGGTTTATTCGACTTTAACTCAAATAAACAAGTCGTTTCAACCTGCAACCTGCAACCTGCAACCTGCAAAAGTTACCTGCCGTGAAAATTAGGGGTGAACGGCCGGTTGACCCCCCGGGAAATGATGAAAATCTGTGCAATTTCAAGTAGCTCGTACATAAAAACGGAAAGCCACCCGGATTTGCCGCTTCGCTAGGTAAATGACAATCTTCAGAGCTACACTGACGTAAAAAAATTATGCTATACTTCTAATTTTAAGCCTACATTTTGATCCGTTGAAAAAAGTGACCTTCCGGTCATTTAGGTGAAGCTAATATTAAGGTCAACTTCTAAAGCCTATAAAACTCCTAGAATACGAATTTATAAATAAGTTTATACGTAAAATCAGAGCTTTATCTTTGTACTTCACCGTCCTAAAGTATCGTTTTTGGCCCGCTAAAAGAAACGTATTCAGAGCAAAAAATCTCGTGGCTATTTTGATTGATTCCATACGAATTGCCTCCCCTAACGATTGTCACGCAAACACAATGGTTTGAAAGTTTCAAACCGCTTATGACTGACAATTTTAAAAAGCAAACATTTACCATAACTGTTCTAGTACCATTTCGACTCCTAAATTATAAATCAAGTACAATACTTTTCAAAGATACCAGTTACGTTCACTTCATGACAAGTTAATTACAGCGACACCGTCAATTACAAGCGCTTGATTCCCGATCACGTACCAGCGTAAATAACATCTTCGAACAATATTTTTTCAAGCTTCACCTGAAAGAAGTGTTTTCTGATCGTTTTTACGCAGGGTGTAAGGTCAGTTACTCTCTCATTAAACATTTTCGCCAAATACGTGTGTTGCGAGTGCTTCGACCTCACATCAAGTGGAATAATTAAACAGTTGAAATTTGAGGCCGCTGAAAATATGAAGCGTGACATAGACACAGTCACGTTCAAAAATAGCATTTAGATAGTTCGAGAAAACGAGGTTAGCATAATAATTTTTACTATTCTCCGTATTGCTATTGATGGCATCGTGTAGTTATTCCTCTATTCTTAAAGAGAAGTCTTCTTTTCCTTGTGGATCCAACTGGAAAAACCCTGAGGACATTTCGTGTGTCACCCTCAGAGATTGTAACTTGGATGTCGCATCTCACTTGACATCATGTAAGGTAGCGGACGACAGAATTGAAAACGAAGCTCAATTATTGCTTGCTAGGGCAGGTACTGTTCTTCTTTTTATTATCGTATTTTCTGACCTTTGAACCATCACTGTACCTTGCTTACCATGCTGTTTTACTTTATTTTCTCTTTGTAGGGGTGTTTATTATTGAGGAGTTCCACACATTGCTGACAGTGTGTCCAAGACATCGGGAAAAATGTGGGGTTGGCTGGCGAACTGGAAAGGTCCGATGTTTCATTTCAAGTGAGATTGCGGGACACAAGTCCTCGTCAGCCAAAGGGGATCGTGGAATCAGCAGCAAAGAGTCGGCTTTCGTATTGATTGCGGGGGAAACGTTTCTTCCCGTCGGAACACGTAAGAAAATAAATGAATATGGCTCTACTGTAGTGATCTGCAGTGATGGCTCTTCTGTAGAGCCTGCGAACGCCGACAATTCCCCACCTCAAATTTTATTCAGCCGAAAACTACCGTGGAAGTGTTTCTGCAGGGATCGTATGCGTTCGCTGGTTACTTCTTCCCTTAGGGGATACGTAATTACGTAAGCTTCATTTATACTCTGTGGCACTATAGAAGTGTACGGTTTTTAAAGCTGTTCCGGTCGAACATTTTTGTCTGTAGCAAGTCACGCATTCTGGCCACAATTTGGTGAGTTGTTTAGAAAAAAAAATGCTTTTTCCTCTAAAGGGGGGTCGCACTAGAGCGATTTTTTTTTTTTTTTCGGTCGGTCCGAAAGATCCAAATATATTAACCTGAGTATCAGGCTTATCTTTCTCGCGGGGTAGGAGAAGGAAGCAACCGGCAAAGAAAAGCCTGACACAAGGTTCTTTACTGCAGTCTTCCACCTCCTCATAGCGTGACAAACGTCAGTGTACGCATTAGCCAATCAGAATTTTCCGGCTGTCATGTCTATTTTGCATAAATTTTGCGT
>OZ026604.1:16738357-16765857 GCA_964020085.1 Micromussa lordhowensis
GTCAGGGTGCATTGTAAATTACCCAATCAGCCCAACGTCCAGAATCTGGACGTACGACATGAGCCGATAAAAACGTTTGTGTCAGGCCTTTCTCTGCAATTCCTCCCTACCCCTACCCTCTTGCTAAGAAAAGCCTGATACTCAGGTTACAAATATATCGGTGTTAAGATTGTCTTTTTTATTTCTTTTCGTTCACGTTTTTTGTTTACTTTCTTTCTTTCACAATGCTCGCTAAGGCTTGTGGTATTGCGCAACTTAGGTCACGCCGTCTTGGCCAAAGTTCAGTCGGCTTCTTGTGTAGAATAAGTAAGAAGTGTAAAACCACGCGTTCAAGTCAAGTCGCCTTTTTTGCGTTCTTCTCCTCGAGTATTTCTACTGTGTGGGTCAGATATGTAAGTGATTTTGTCTCTTTGTTATGTTAATGTAATTCTTGTCGATTTTATTGTTGCACGATTCGATTTTGGTTCAAATCCATTGTTATTGTTTTCCCTCGTGCATATGCAAATAAGTAGTCTGTTCGAAGCATTATAAATGGAACCTGTACTTTCGTGTTTATTTCTTAATTACCATTTGCATTGTTTCAAGCATGTTTTGGTTCCTTAAGTTTATCAATATTTCATTTTCAGTTAGTTGATTACCTTTCATGTGCGGAACATTATTATTTCAATGTAGAATTGTTATTATGCGAATTGGGGTTCCGCCCCCAAATTGTTAACAGAGTAGTTTGCTTCGCGACCTTTGTATTTAGTTTATTTTAGCCCTATATTTAGTTGTATTTTGTAAACATTGTTTTCAGTTTACGAGCATCATCGAACCCTCCTCGTTGACCCGAAATAAACCCAATTTCACCGTCTTCAAGTTGGAGTCTTTGTCTCAGTAAACTACGCCCCCCATTGACTCGCGACACGTCTTGATCTTGCGTTGCAATCCTCGATAGTCGCTGTCGTAACAATCGGCACTGACCAATTTGTTTGGGTTCGTTTTCCGGTCGCACATGAAGCAACACTGATAAAATGCTTTTGTAAACAATGATGAAATGTTTTGTTGCATCAATTTGTTGACTAGCTTGTTTAACGAATTTTTGTTTTCTTTGGGCGATTGTGGAAAAATCTGCTTGCCCCACCCATACATTACGGCGTATTTGATCTTTTTGGACCCCTGACAAATTTTTCCAACTGATTTTGTTTGTAGGGGTCGCATCAGGAAAAACTCCGATTTTGACCCAATTTTTGGTAAAACAAACGTAATTCGCTGTAGTGCGACTAATTCTAATGTTTACGCAATGTTATGAGCTAGCCCCCCCCCCCCCAACACACACACACATAGAGAGTACTAATTTTAGAGATGTGAAAAGGTACCTTTCTAAGGCGAGTATTGGGGTATCTGGTTACAGAAACGAGACCCCAGCCGCACCCAATTAGGGGTAAAGAGGCGTCGGCGGGAAGAGAAGACCATAGGAAGAAAGTTTCTCCATGCATCCCGGTGTATTGCGTTTCATCGCGGGAGCTCACGGGATCACTCATGAGAACTGAGGGAACACTTCTGTCTGGTATTGAACGTTTTTGCTGCACTGATAGCAAACCGACTCTAACCTGTTACTCCCTCACCCATTCAATCTCCTCACTTAATGACAGTAATCTTAACGGTTTGCTATGAAGGCTATAAGATGCAATAGGATACCACTGGCCTGACTGAAATTTGAGGTAGTTTGTTTCTTTCTTTTTGTACAGCAATTTGTAAAAGGTGCAAAGAACACCTAGTTGAACTCATGAAGGACTTTTCTGTGAAGTCGAGTCAGGAAAATACTCCTTGCTTAGAGGAAGCTCCATCCGGTTCAGTTGTTTCAGAGACAGTTTCGCCCACGGAGATACAAAGCTCAGAATGTAGTGAACAAGAGATGGAAGAATGGGTAAACCTTCTAAAATGATCGCATTTTAACAAAGAATGTTAAGACCACTGACCCCTCTTCTCGTAAATGTTTTTGAACAAATCGATGTGTCAGTACGGGAGCTCTTGAAACTCAGACGTTCTCACATGAACTCGTACTCTTATCATGATACAGAGGGTTTGGCACCCGCATAGAACCTCGCACTCAACCACCGCCCCCCCCTCCTTACCTAATTTAGTTTTCGTTCTAATAAGACATATCAAACTTGTCTGCGTGTTATAGACAATCCTCAGCTAGCTCTAAAAGATGAAGTATTCTTTTTAGTTTCCGCACTTTGTTCTTTAATGTGTGTATGAGTAAGCTCTCCATATTGAATTCCACTGTTTTGTAAGAAAGTCAGAAATAATGCAAACTGAAAACTTAAAATTCTGCAATACTACTCGAGAAAACTGGATAAATTGTCAAAAGAAAAAGAAATTTCGCTTGACCTTCATGTTGAAACGCAGTTGTTATGACAATGTCAAATGACATGGTGACACTTGACACATCTAAATTTTCGCGAGGGATGAAAGAAGAGCTACTGAAAGCTCTAGCATCACAGCGGAATAAATCCCCTTTCAGAGTGCTGAGAAAACCATTTAGTGTGTGGATCGGGGTGGAACCCTTTCCTCCTCCTTGTACGCGCAACGTTTAAGGATCCATGAAACCTACAAATAACTTTTTTTGCTTCTAATAATAGTCACAACAAATCACATTGTTTGCTGTTTTATTCAAGGAACTGAGAAAAGTACAAGCTCCGAGGGGCTGGTAGCAGACATGGAAAAACTACAAATAGGAGACGAAAGTTTTCTCCCGTCTTCCGAGACTGCAAGTACATCATCATCCAGTGGAGGGGATAGAAAATATCAGCTCCAGAAAGCAAAATTAAATTCTTTTTTAGAAGAATGCGACATCGAGCCACTAGGAAGACGCTGGATGGATTGGCACCAAGTGAACGAAAGAACCCAAGAGCAATATATCAAGCGCTCCTCAGAGATAGCAGTCATGTCCAATACACCCGCATTGTAACGATCCGCTAAAGGCAAATTCAGTTCGTTCGATCCGTACGGATCGTTAAGAGCCCTTGCGGTCCGTTCAGTTCGTCCGATCCGTACGGATCGTTAAGGGCCCTTGCGATCCGTAGAGCAGAGTTTACGGATGGTATGTTGCATCTCATTAGAGAGACTTAGAAAAATTCAAACTTACCCGCAAGAGGCCATGTGTGTTAACGGATCGTTCGATTCGCAATTCGTGCATCTCATTAAGTCAACAGTAAACATTTTTGGAGCACAGTCGAGTGCGATTTGTAATTCTTGCTTGAAGAGGACAATGTATGTGAAAAAGACAAGATGTATGTGTACATTCTTCGTTTTCGTGGAAAAACACCAGAAATGTTTTCTATAAAACGCGTGCCGCTCGTAATACTGGCTCGAAAGGAAATATAGATCGTAGCAAGTGTGCGCTGGCAGCAACAGATGCAATGCGTGCGGCTCGTAATTCTTGTTCGAAAGGAAATATCGATCATAGCAATAGTGCGCTGGCAGCAACAGACAAGATATATGTGTATATTCTTCGTTCTAAATGTGGAAAAACACAAGTAATGGTTTCTATAAAAAGCGTGCGGTTCGTAACGAACTCGAAGGGAATTAATATCGATCGTAGCAAAAGTGCGCTGGCAGCAACAGACAAGATGTGTATATTCTTCGTTCTAAATGTGGAAAAACACCAGAAATGTTTTCTATAAAACGCGTGCGGTTCGTAATACTTACTCGAAAGGGAATATCGATCATAGCAATAGCGCGCTGGCAGCAACAGACAAAATATATGTGTTTATAACCCACCCATTAATTTTTGATTGATTTTATTGGCTATTTTACGTCACGTGGTATAAATCTCTGGACAGTTATCACGCAATAACCCCCGCCCGAGTCGATATTTGTCCTCCGATTTTTCCCGTCGAAGAGAAACATAGTCAGCACAAGAATTTCAACTTTTCTTTTCTCTTATTTAATATGGAAGGAAACCAAACTAGTGTTACTGAGTCTAGCGATGGTGACATTAAAAAGCTGATCAAGTGCTGTTCCGGAAAGTACATAAAAGTCTCCAAAATACGCTGTCAAAGTCTTTGAAGGTGTAGTCCTACGTAAATTTAAACCGATTCATTTTATATTACAAAATAAAGATTTAATACTATGTACTTATTGACTGAGTGGGAGGGACGGACGGGAAAATATTTGGCTCGAGGTCGGGGCGTACGGACCGAGCGCAGCGAGGTCCGTACGTCCTGACCGAGAGCGAAATATTTTCCCGTCCGGCCCGACCTTACTCAGTCAATAAGCATTTTATCATATGACCACTTACTGTTGAAAATTTTGAAAATTCTGTTCGAGCCTAAATACGACCGATTACATAAGATCAGACGGCTGCGCGCGCGGAACAATTATATGAAAGTTTCTACAACAAAACTTTGTCATTTATCAGTTTCTTCGCGTCGAACAAGAAACTCACAATTCATCGAAAAACACAATTCACGTTCTCATTTTTGTTTGTGCTAAAAAGCCAACCGAAAGTTGACATAAAGCTGTCAAAAATGTGTCAAGCCATCAAAAACTTTGCGAGTTCACGCTTCACTGAAATTGTTTACAAATCTTCATCTGAAGACTCACGAAAATGTCGGCGTCGTTTCAAGCTATTTGTCGACCTCTTGGATTCTCTAAAACAAGGGACAACCGGGCAACTGAATATTTATGACGCATGTTGGCTCCTGCAAACAGTGCCTTGGTTTGCTGACTTTGCTGGTGTAGTGGAAATTACACGGTTAAACACAAGCGAGTTTTTATATTTATCTGGATGAAGCGTGCGGTAATGAACCTGTATTCGCATTCAGTTTCGTCTCTTCAAATAACACTGACGTAGAAACTAGAGAGCAGTTTATCCTACTGCACACAAGGTATGTTTGTGATTTTTCTACCAGTCAACCAACTTCTCCCAGAAACTCTGAAACTCGAAGAAAACATTTATATCGTACTTTGTTTACTTCTTCGGTTTTCTTTCTTTTGACCCATGATGAATTATTTGATGCCATTGAAGGAAAGAAGTTTCGCCGACTGTTTGCTTATTTGAAAGGTTAATTATTGGACAGTTTATCCCGCGGAAAAGTTGTTTCCTTGACCGCCTGTTTGCTTGTTGGTTTCCGAGAAAGTTGTGAGCTTCTTCATTTGCGAGGAGTGTTAAATTTCTTTCTTTGATTTCGGAATGAGTTAGTTCGCGACTGAAGTAGTTCTGCATGGGACAATTCGCCTGGATAGTAAAATTCGCTCTCAGAATGTTCAATTTCATGACTCATTGTGGAGAGAACAAACTTTGGCAGCAACAAAATATTGTTTTTGCCACACGCATCGATTTTTTCCGCACTCGTTTCTAGTAGGGCCGTACGCATTTCTAGTAGGTCCGGCCCTATCACTTCGAGGCGTACGGCCCTCATACGGGACCTTTTCTCTTATGGTTTTGCAAGGAAATTGCGCGCGGGGCCGTACGGGTCATATGATAAAATGTAATAACTAACTATAAAATAAACCAACCTTTTACGTCTGACTTTAGCGTGGAGGGAGGAGAGAAAAATTCCAGTCGCACTTGAAATCATGGAGCCAGCAGAATTGTCAACCATGTTGAAACCTTTTTTACGCAGGAGCCAGAAAATTCAGTGGAAGGAAAACCATACAGTTGCAACACTGTGAAAGCCAATTCGTTCCGGGCTGGACAGATTTTTTTCCGGTTCCCTTCAAAGAAAGCCGTTTGCCATATATTATTTGGGATAAGTATTCAAGCCGGCAAACGAATCCATCACTGAAAGATCTTGTGCGACAGGGGTTCATTTCTTTCACAAAGCACCAGCGTCCAATTTCCGGCGAAGACCTTGAAGTCCTCTATGCAGCAAATCAGCTTGGCCTCAATGCTCCAGAAAGTTTTGCAAATTCATTCTCTACTTCGGAAAGAGAGGCTGTGAAAACCAACGCGAGATGAAACCCGGTGACCTTTAGCTCAAAACAACAACAACCGGCTGAAGTACTTCATCTCAAGCGAGAGAGCGACGAAAAATCTGTCCACCTTCAAGTGCTACAGATTTTACACATTCTGTGTTTCACAGATGTATAAATTTTGAGACTGAAATACATTTCTTTCTAGTCAAGTTTATGAACAGTACGTCGGAAAATATGAACCAAAAGCGCCAAGTTTTCGAGTTTTCGATCCAAGGGGCGTTACGAAGAGTTAATTTCACATGACAGCTTGTCAAATTTGGTCCAATCACAGTGGAGATAAGGTTAGTTAAACCAATCAAATTTACGTTGCTCCCTCACGTCAATCACGCGCATTCGCCATCAGATCACCAATGGCTTTTTTACCAAGTTTACGAGCGGTTTTTTGCGAACTGAAAATTAATGGGAGGGTTATAAAATAAATAAACCTTTCTGGTTTGCTGGTATGTCGACTGATAATGTCCTTGGCAAAATTTCACATTTGCCCTCTAAGCTTCGCTTCTCGGCCAAATGTTCATTTTTCGGACAATCTCTCAGCCGCGGACATTATCAGCCGACATACCAGCCGCCTGAAAGGGTTTATTTACTAAATATTCTTCGTTCTAAATGTGGAAAAACACCAGAAATGTTTTCTATAAAACGCGTGCGGTTCGTGATACTTACTCGAAAGGGAATATCGTAGCAATAGCGCGCTGGCAGCAACAGACAAGATATGTGTATATTCTTCGTTCTAAACGCGGAAAAACGCCAGAAATGTTTTCTATAAAACGCGTGCCGCTCTTCCCTGCTAGCAGAGGTCTCGCATGACGTGAACGACGGGAGAGAGACCTCTGCCGGCTTCCGACGAGTTATCTATCCCGCATGCGCTCGCGTTTCCTTAACAACCAGTGACGTTTTTGTCACGTGCGACACAACCCAGATAACCGGTTTGCGTGTTTCCAATTAAAGTTTCCGGGCTCACGTAGACAATTTCAATGCCTTCTAAGGACGGCAACTCGGAACCTTCAATCTTGGTAGCCTTTATCCCCAGCTTCTCACAAGATGACAACTGGTCCTTGATAAGGGCATTCAACGGAGAAACAACTAAACCCACAGGTTCTGTAGGGAAGAGATCCTTAGAAACCACAGACAACTCGGCGGCCACTCGTACTGCGAGTTGGAAGATCAACGATTTTCCGTAGCCCGTTGGGAGGCACGCAAACGTATCACGTCCTTTCAGAAAACCAAGTATGACTTGTCTTTGTAACGACGTTATCTCTTTAATATCTTGATCGCCAAGCGCTGAAAGGGACGACTTAATGGCTCGATCAAAGTGAGCAATTTCGAAAGAAGATCTTGTGGAAGCCATGATCCACCGTGGGCTCTATAATTGTCAGCGAACAGTCTAACCAGGCACGCGCATTACACATTAAACGAAACCGGTTTTGAAAACCGGTAAGTTTCGACCAGAAATTTGGTCGGCGGCTTCATCAAACAACTCGTCGGAAGCCGGCAGAGGTCTCTCTCCCGTCGTTCACGTCATGCGAGACCTCTGCTAGCAGGGAAGTGCCGCTCGTAATATGAACTCGAAAGGAAATATCGATCGTAGCAAAAGTGCGCTGGCAGCAACAGACAAGATATATGTGTATATTCTTCGTTCTAAACGTGGAAAAACACCAGAGCTGTTTTCTATAAAAGAAGTGGCGTTCGTAATACCTACTTGAAAGGGAATATCGATCATAGCAAAAGTGCCCTGGCAGAATGCGGAAAAACACCAGAACTGTTTTCTACAAAAGGAGTGCGGTTCGTAATACCTACTTGAAGGGGAATATCGATCATAGCAAAAGTACCCTGGCAGCAACAGACAAGATATATGTGTATATTCTTCGTTTTAAATGTGGAGAAACACTAGAAACGTTTTCTATAAAACGCTTGCCGCTCTAATACGAACTCGAAAATCTCTACCCATTTATATGCCCGAAACCTGAAAAGGTACTCCTTCTGGGCGGATCCTCCCCGTATAGGCCATTATAGAGAGCACCCTCCCCTCTCCCGGGTTTTTTCCCCTGTCCAAGACTACACGTAATAGACCAATTTCGATATATTAAAATTCAGTGTTAAACAAAGGAGACGTGAACCACTGTCCTCCCTGATTTATCCTCGTGAATGCGGAATCTTATCACGACCTCATTACGAGGCTCCGGGGAATAAATACGGAGTTTGTGTTGTTTATTCCCCAGAGCCTCGTTCTGAGGTCTATTGTTTGAGACTGAATTTTAATATATCGAAATTGGTCTCTATTAAGTTAATAGGGAGAGCGAAAGATGAATTTTCATACATAAAAGTCTTTATCATATGACCCGTACGGCCCCGCGCGCAATTTCCTTGCAAAACCATAAGAGAAAAGGTCCCGTATGAGGGCCGTACGGGTCTAAGTGATAGGGCCGGAAAAACACGTACGGCCCTACTAGAAATGCGTACGGCCCTACTAGAAACGAGTGCGGCAAAATCGATGCGTGTTAATGGCAAAAACAATATTTTGTTGCTGTCAAAGTTTGTTCTCTCCACAATGAGTCATGAAATTGAACATTCTGAGAGCTAATTTTACTATCCAGGCGAATTGTCTCATGCAGAACTACTTCTTCAGTCGCCAACTCACTCCGAAAGCAAAGAAAGAAATTTAACACTCCTCGCAAATGAAGAAGCTCACACCTCTCTCAGAAACCAACAAGCAAACAGGCGGTCAAGGAAACAACTTTTCCGGATAAACTGTCCAATAATTAACCTTTCCAATAAGCAAACAGTCGGCGAAAAAATCTTTCCTTCAAAGGCATCAAAGAATTAATCGTGGGTCAAAAGAAAGAAAACCGAAGAAGTAAACAAAGTACGATATAAGCTTAAATGTTTTCTTCGAGTTTCAGAGTTTCTGGGAGAAGTTGGTTGAACCAGAAAAATCACAAACATACCTTGTGTGCAGTAGGATAAACTGCTCTGTAGTTTCTACGTCAGTTTTATTTGAAGAGACAAAACTGAATGCGAATACAAGTTCATCCAGATAAGTATAAAAACTCGCTTGTGTTTAACCGTGTAATTTTCACTACACCAGCAAAGTCGGCAAACCCAGGCACTGTTTGCAGGAGCCAACATGTGTCATAAATATTCAGTTGCTCGGTTGTCCCTTGTTTTAGAGAATCCAAGAGGTCGACAAATAGCTTGAAACGACGCCGACATTTTCACGAGTCTTCAGATGAAGATTTGTAAACAATTTCAGTGAAGCGTGAAGCGACCTTTTGTCACTCGCTAAGTTTTTGATGGCTTGACATATTTTTGACAGCTTTATGTCAACTTTCTGTTGGCTTTTTAGCATGAACAAAAATGAGAACGTGAATTGTGTTTTTCGATGAATTGTGAGATTCTTGTTTGACGCGAAGAAACTGATAATGACAAACTTTTGTTGTAGAAACTTTCATGTAATTGTTCCGCGCGTGCAGCCGTCTGATCTTATGTAATCGCGTCCTATTTAGGCTCGAACAGAATTTTCAAAATTTTCAACATTAAGTGGTCATATGATAAAATGCTTATTGACTGAGTAAGGTCGGGCCGGACGGGAAAATATTTGGCTCTCGGTCAGGACGTACGGACCTCGCTGCGCTCGGTCCGTACGCCCTGACCTCGAGCCAAATATTTTCCCGTCCGGCCCTCCCACTCAGTCAATAAGTACATATTATTTCAGGTATGTTACCAATCGCAATGTTTTAAATGCTCTTAACACCAAATGGAGGCTAGAGACTAAGTAAAACAACGATTTGTTTTTATAGCAATAGCCTTTAATTAATTGACTGCGAGCAGTCTCTTTCTTTTCCTAGCGTTTTCTTCCGTTTCTAAGTGCTAGTTTGAACTATGGACTCCTCGTTTCTTTCCTTAGTTTGCATAATTTTAACTGAGTTCTGCGCGCGGAGGATTTCAGGAACAAAAACCGACTACTCGCAGTCAATAAATTAGGAACGTGCGTGTTTGTTATTTATGTTTGAAAATATTGTTGTCAACATACAAAATACTGTGTTCGAAAATCTGGTCTTATTTTATATGACTTTCAGGGAGTATTCCGAACTGTACAGACAAGAAGATTGCTTGTTACCATTACTTTACCAAAATACGAGGAAAGATACCAATATTTTACTAGTAAAGCCTGTTAAATTTTCATACGTTATTTGTAATTGTAATTGACTTCAAGTTATCAAAAAACTACTTTGTACTGGGATTTTGGTTATAATAAACTCTGTTATTATCATACAGACCAAAACATATATCAATTTATTTCAAAAGCAATAAATTTCTATTTAGAAATTTCTAACATGGATCACAAATTTGTTTAGTACACAAAAAAGTAGTTTTTCGCAACACGAAACAAAACAGATAAAAGAGGTAAACAAGAGTAGACCAGGCACAATAAAATGATTTTAAGGTCTTCATTAATGTGATATGCTTTGTGATCGGTTGTTTTTAACTTGAACATTAAGTACAAAAGGTGAAGTGTTTTTTTAACTTTACATAACGTTTAAAAGTTCGCTCCTCTATTTACGTCTTCATTGTGGTTGTCCATAACAAATAATATAATGAAAAGGAATCGCCATCGATTCATGTGCTTTGTTATGTGAGAAAACTTGGACAACCATGAGAACAGCTGTTCACAGACTTCTGTGTTGACATCCTGTAATTAAGAAGGAAAGAAATGGTTATGAACTCTTTATTTGGATAATTTTCAGTCTTAATATCTGCCATTGCGTATCAAGGTTTTTTTATCTGATACTAAAATTTAATAGGCCATTTCCGAATTACCTTAAGCATCTTTTTCAAACCGGTCTTCGTGCCCATCCTTTCATATGAAAATGAGTTTAATTTGCATTTTCATATGAAAGGATGAGCTCCAAGACTCGGTTTTAAAAAGGAGGCTAAAGGTAATTTGGAATTTGCTTATTAGAATGGACTGTGTGTATTTACACCTGTATGATATTGTTTACTTCTGTACTCAGTGTATTGCATACCATGTGTCTCCCAAATCATTTGACAATGAAAGCCATTGGGCTGTGACTTTTCTTATAAGCCAATCATAATTGAAACAAATTTGTATTTGTTTCCCTCAGTTTCATTACTGCATATGGTTCAGAACCCAGGTATATAATACAACCAAGGAAGGCAGGTGACAGGCTAAAAATGTACTCCTGCCAAGCTGTTATTAAAGCCTGCTTTTCATATTGGGCAAGGTTACCTGGATTAAGTTTGGGATAACAGTTTGACGGCTGATAAGTGAACAATAAGTATGACAATCTGTACTGAGCATTTACCCTCAGTTCAGAAACTTGTTAGTGCCTAAACATTTTAGTAATAATTTATAACATGTCAGTTACCTGGAGTTGATTGCTTTTGTGTGGATTACAATTTGCTTTACACCATCCATCTACATGGTTTCGAAAGTGAAACCTATCCACCACCATTTCCATTGTTGCCATGCGCTTGGATGTTGCAGTCATGTTACTTCGCACTGGATTTTGCGAAAACTTTTTCAAATGACAAGCATCATCATAACAAATGCTTTCTGGAATAGAAGATATAAAAATTAATTTCCTAATTTTTAACTCAGGAGTTAGTGTACTATGGGCCCGATTACATGGCAAATTTCAGCCCAGGCTGTAATTTAACTCCAGCAAGGTGGGGTTGAATTTCAGCCTGGGTTCTGAAACAAACTTTCTTAAAATCAAATTGTGGATTACATGGAGGGGGGTTTGGGCTGTAATTTCCATGTAATATGACCTTTTTTATTTTAGTTGTGGTACTTTAAGTGGAACAGGCCAAATTCTCAAAGCAGTAGGAAGGTTTCACATCATTCAACCTTGCTAATGGATTATTGTTTTCTGTTGTTAATTGTTACAAATTGAACCAGTATATAATTTGTCCAATTTTAAAATAATGGTGAAATGACCCTTCTAATGGCTGTATTTAGGTTTCATTGGGATCACCAATGGCAGCAGTAGTGGTACAGAAAAATTGTTAGTTGAATGTGAGACTGTCTGGTTTGCTGCTATATAAATTGTGTTTTTTAAAGAATTTTTGGTGTTTCAAGGAGATGGTTTTTTGTAAGCTCCAGTTCTTATCTTATGGGAATTTCTTGTTTACCAATATTATATCTGCATAGGACATGTGGTTATTTTCTATACTCATAATATATAAGACACTGAAGCTGTTAAAAGGTTAACTGTAGTCCAAATATTATTACTCCACTGTAATATTCCTAACAAGTTGTAACAAAGAATATCTTTACCCCAAAGTGCATTATTATTGTTAGGTTAATGTATGTGTGTTTAGAACATACCTATGTTGGCTTTATCTGAGTGCTGAAGCAGCTCATGAAGTAATGATAACTTCGTGCCATTTCGCAAGAGTACCACACTGACCTGGACGAATAATTAGCCAATCAAAACAGAGTCTTCCAATTTCTGATTGACGGGCTGAGCCGCTCAGCCTCAATTTATGGGCTCGCTCAGTGTTTAACAATAGTTAGTATAGGATTTACCAAGAATAACAACGATTATGTATACTTGTAACCATGCATTTCTGAATATAAATAAGAATAAAACCTAATATAGCAAAATCATTGATTTCCATTAGCAAACAATAATAAATGAATGTTAAAACCACCCAGAAGAAATTTTTGGCATCACCTAACTTCCTATCCACACTCCCCCATAAATATCTAGGGATAAATATAACTTCAATTACCCCCACCAGAAAGTTGCCACTACCTGTATTTAAATTACAGTGATATCAAACAAAACATTGCCATCCAACAATCCGAAAAGATATAATACATTATTTTGAAGTTAACCAATAAGAAATTATTTTGTTTTAATTAGAGTATCATAAAAACAAACTTGCTAAAAATTGCACTTAATGTGATTCCCACCAAACTTCACCTTTCAAAATTATTATGACCTTCTATTTCTTAGAACAACAAAACCACAATGAACTACAACTTTCCCACAACTTTATGCAATACTCTTTTCATGCCAAAGCAAAATAGTCCATTTAGCATGGAGTTTTATTCATGCAACACATACCACTTATTGAAAAACATTATAAATTTTGGTGGAACGCTCTTATTTCAATGTAACTACGATCTTAAATTACTCGACCTCCAAAACCTCTCTGTTTTTTATAAAGATGTTTTAGCAGTATGGCAAGAGCTCAATTCTAAAGATCCACGTAATGCAAATGAATATAAACAAGAAATCACTTGGAACAATCGGTTCATAAAGATAGACGAAAAATCATTTTATTATAGATCATGGGCTAATAAAGGCATATTGAAAATAAGTGACCTCCTAAACACCCATAGCTAGTTCCTTTCGTTCGAAAACTTCAAACGCAAATATGGCGTTCGCTCTTAACTTTTCTCGATTATGCTGGTGTTCTTGCGGCAATCCCTAAAATTTGAAAAAGCGAAATCGTAGGTAATTAATGGCAATAACAAACTAGTTCCATCCCTTGACATCTCCTGTACTAAAAAAGCCCGTGTGATGCTCGCAGAAAGATCATTTTCTCCCCCCATCGTTGAAATCAATCTTAGAAAACCATAGGTAACCCAGGCTCACTGTGTGTGACACGTGACATAATATAGGAAAATATAGAGAACATATGAGGTGAAGTTTAGGTCTGAAAATTTGCTAGAAAATGGAAATAAAAATCGATGAAACTTACCATGTGGCGAGTTGTTGTTGTCCTTAATACGTACACGTAGTTTTGGGGAAAAGGAGTCTTCATCATCTTTCCTTCATAGTAAAGTGGAAAGCGCCACTTTACTATGAAGACGTAGTTTTGGGGAAAAGGAGTCTTCATCATCTTTCCTTCATAGTAAAGTGGAAAGTGCCACTTTACTATGAAGGAAAGATGATGAAGACTCCATTTCCCCAAAACTACGTGTACGTATTAAGGACAACAACAACTCGCCACATGGTAAGTTTCATCGATTTTTATTTCCATTTTCTAGCAAATTTTCAGACCTAAACTTCACCTCATATGTTCTCTATATTTTCCTATATTATGTCACGTGTCACACACAGTGAGCCTGGGTTACCTATGAGAAAACAAGTGTTGAATGTAAAGGCAGTATACGAGCTTCCTTTTAAAGTTACAGTCGAAAACAAACTGAGGAGCTTCCAATTTAAACTTATTCATAACATCATACCCACTAATCACTCTCTTTATAAAATGAATATAAAGGCTTCACCAGAATGCGAACGCTGCCTCTTTCCGAACGAAACCATGCTTCGCGAATGCCCAGACGTTAAAATCTTTTGAAAAGACATAATGATGTGGTGGAATGCTAAGTGCTCTGACAACATCAGTCCTAGTAATACTGAAATCCTGTACGGTTACAAACCTGAAACTACCACCTTCTACGCGTTAAACCATTATCTTCTTATTGCTAAATATCATGTTTTTCTTGCAAGAAACCGGTCTGAGACTCCGAATTTAGAGGTCTTTCTTGCCTTACTAGACAGCAAAATCAAATGTGAAAGACAAATAGCCATTAAAAATTCTAATTACGAAAAATATAGAGCTAAGTTGACCACTCTCAGCAACTACGATGCGTGAAGCACATTAAGTGTGAAAGTTTGAGTAAGGGAATCTTTTATTATCTCTTGTATGTATGGGCGGGGTGCGTGCGTGTGTGTTGTGTTAGCTTTGCACCGTATGCAGTGTAATGTAGCACGTGTATTTATTTCGTAATTAATTTAAAAGAATAACAACAATGTAAGTACAATTTCTGTAAGTAGGTTTAGCAGTGTAATGTAATGTAGTAATAGCAGCGCAGCTCAAATAGTCATGTAACGTAGTATTGTCTGTATGTGTCGTTGCAATGAATTAAATTAAAAAAAAAAAACATTAAATTATATGTCCATACACCGAATGCAAATATGGCGGTCCACTCGGTCGCCGCCCGGGACGAGTTGTATGAAAGCGAGGCTAGTGAGGCCTCTGTATTTTGTTCTGTTAATGCTTCCCCAGAAAAGTCTTGCATCGTTGTCAATATCTGGTCTTTTTTATTTCGCTATGCCTACGAGCTGTTGTGTTTCTGAATGCCACCAGAAGAGAGCGATAATATTACATCGTTCCCCTGTAAGGGAAAATAGTGGATCCATGTGATTCGTTGAGACGAAGGAAGTGAGTTCACGATCACCGCGGGAACGGAAGTTTGTTGGTTACATTTCAGGTAAGAAGATCCTAGAAAATCGTTTAAATGACGAGCTTATGTGGTGTCTAGTGGTGTTCCACACGTACCTTTCCCAACGTAAAGAAAAGCTCATCTTGAAATACATCCTCTCTCTCAAAAGAAGAAGTCGTTTACGTCCGCGTCCACTCGCACGGAATTGCACAAGACAAATATTACAGTGGAATCACCAAGCGAATGAACTTCAACTGCCCTATTCGTTGAAACCAGTGAAAGCAAATGTCAACGACTTGTAGCTAAATGGGATCTGTTACATATTTGCTTAGATCTTCCAGCCTGAAATATAGCGAACAAACTTTTTCAGTTCCCTCGGCGATCGTGAACTCCTTTCCTCCGTCTGTTTTCCTCTCAGAGGTGAACGGGCAAACTAAAAGAAAACACTTTCTCTTCTGTGGAAGATTTCACTCCCTTCTGGTGGCATTCAGAAACACAAAACTCGCAGCCAGGGCGAAATGAAACAGACCAGATCGACGACGAAGCAAGACTTTTCTGGGGAAGCATTGCAAAAGCAAAACACAGAGGCCTCACTAGCCTCGCTTTCATACAACTCGTCCCGGGCGGCGACCGAGTGGTCCGCCATATTTGCATTCGGTGTATAACTCTAAAACACTAACATTACTAACAAAGAATTTTTGCTCCATCAACTTGATCGAGATATTTAATTTTTAGTGTATACATTGAAACACATTAATCTTTTAAAAAAAAATGCCAGTTTTGCAATAGCAATTATCTTGTCATTCTCATTACACAATGAATTTTTGCTGCATCAACTTGATCACAGAACTTGCAATGTTTGTGTTGTTCATGAAGATGGCAATATGGTCTCCCTGATCTCCATTTAATCTAATAGGATTTAACACCACATGTATTCAAATTGGAAATAAATTCCGAACAAGAACGTATGCAATGAATCAATGCAAGGAAAATTTGAAGTCAATCAATTAAATGCGTAATGCCCTTGTTTCCGCACATACATTTAAAAACGAGGTATATCATTGTATTCACAAATTAATCTCTTGTCTGCCTTTGTTATAACAGCGTAACGCCACCCAAAACATTACTACGCCATTTTGAGTTCTTATTCCAGTTATTTTCAGAGTTCCGCGATACAGCGTAAACGGCTAACCTAAAATTTCCTTACATGCCGGAATATTTTGCGGTTAAGCACAGGTCTTCTCTACGTAAAGTTTCATATTGAACAGCTTTGAACACTGCAATGGATTACCTCCAAAAACCGAATGAACACTCGAATGAAGCTCGAACGATAATATCCCTAAGCGAAAATTGAAGCAGATTATAACACATCCAGATATAAATATGACTCATTCTTACAGTAACAACACATGCTACGATCGATATTCCCAATCGACCAAGAATTACGCTTTTTCCACATTAAGAACGAGGAATATACACATACATAATGTTCCTTCGAGCAAGAATTGGTTCTGTTCAAGTGTACCGGTTTACAAGAGCCGCTACAAAAGACCAAACAATACACAACAACTAACCAAGAATGACTCCTAAACAAGGAAAGCACCATGGTTATTCCCTTGTAAACCGCTACTCCGGGACAGAACCTAACAATTACAGCCACACTAGAATACACTCCAAAGTTTTTTTTACTGATAACTTACTGAGATGCACGAATTGCGAATCGAACGATCCGCTAAGACACATCGCCTCTTGCGAATAAGTGTGAAGAATCCCTAATGAGATGCAATATACGATCCGTAAACTCTACTATACGGACCGCAAGGCACTTAACGATCCGTACGGATCGAACGGATCGTTAAATCTTCTGCCCGCTACTATCTGAATAGCAGTTTTTTTTCTAAGTGTCCCTAATGAAATGCAATATACCATCCGTGAACAGTACTCTACGGAGCGTAAGGCCACTTAACGATCCGTACGGATCGAACGGATCGTTAAGCCTTCTGACCCCCTCACTATATCTGTAAAGCAGTTTTTTTTCTAAGTGTCCCTAATGAGATGCAATATACCATCCGTGAACAGTACTCTACGGACCGTAAGACCACTTAACGATCCGTACGGATCGAACGGATTGTTAAGCCTTCTGACCCCCTCACTATCTGTAAAACAGTTTTTTCTCTAAGTGTCCCTAATGAGATGCAATATACCATCCGTGAACAGTACTCTACGGAGCGTAAGACCACTTAACGATCCGTACGGATCGAACGGATCGTTAAACCTTCTGACCCCCTAACTATCTGTAAAGCAAGATAATTTGGTTTTATCAACTGGGTTGATAATTTGAATTGTCCACCGTAAAGAGATTCGGAAGCTGACGTTTCGAGCGTTAGCCCTTCGTCGGAGCGAATCATTCGCTCCGACGAAGGGCTAACGCTCGAAACGTCAGCTTCCGAATCTCTTTACCGAATCTCTTTACGGTGGACAATTCAAATTATCAACCCAGTTGATAAAACCAAATTATCTTGTAATACTCCTACCGATGCAGCACCACAGTTTCTTTAGAAACTTGCCTCCTTTATTTATCTGTAAAGCAGTTTTTTTTTCTAAGTGTCCCTAATGAAATGCAATATACCATCCGTGAACAGTACTCTACGGAGCGTAAGGCCACTTAACGATCCGTACGGATCGAACGGATCGTTAAACCTTCTGACCCCTTAACTATCTGTAAAGCAGTTTTTTTTTTCTAAGTGTCCCTAAAGAAATGCAATATACCATCCGTGAACAGTACTCTACGGAGCGTAAGACCACTTAACGATCCGTACGGATCGAACGGATTGTTAAGCCTTCTGACCCCCTCACTATCTGTAAAACAGTTTTTTCTCTAAGTGTCCCTAATGAGATGCAATATACCATCCGTGAACAGTACTCTACGGAGCGTAAGACCACTTAACGATCCGTACGGATCGAACGGATCGTTAAACCTTCTGACCCCCTCACTATCTGTAAAGCAGTTTTTTTTTCTAAGTGTCCCTAATGAGATGCAATATACCAACCATGAACAGTACTCTACGGAGCGTAAGGCCACTTAACGATCCGTACAGATCAAACGAACTGAATAAGCCTTTAACGGATCGTTACAATGCGGGTGTATTGGACAACCCTCAGAGATAGTGAAGTCAGTTTTGTCAGTGGTATATCCCGATAACTATGCCCATTTGTGGAAAGAGTTGAAAGTCTCTCATTCAGTTGATAAGATCATGGGCTCAGAGTCCGTTCTCTCTTCTGACAACAGCTATCTGGAAGCCTTAGCAGAAGCATATAAGAATGCAGCAAGCTGGGACACCCGCCGGCAAGTCCTATCGATTATGACTGGAGTGGCAAGTTACAGAGAAATCTCACGGCATATACCTGGACTCACACAGTACAGATACACTATGGCAAATCTTCACCGTTTACAGTATGGTAGAGCGGCTCCGGTCCCAGTACATGTACGCCATGTGCCACGTTTACAGATTGATAAGGGGCAACTAGATCACTTCCTCGCTTACATCAGCAGCCCGCACATAGTACAGGACCTGCCATTTGGAGAAAAAACTCTCAAACTCTCCTCCGGTCGGGTAATTAGCCTCCCCAATGTCATCAGAACAATGGTGCCACAAAGAATTGCAAAGCAATACGTGGCATATTGTTCAGAGAGTGGTTTTGTGCCATTTAGCGAGAGGACAATGCATGCGCATCTTGTCCGAATGCCCTGCATCAGTGCGCAAGTCCCTTCAAGGTTTGGACTATATCGCCGCTGGAGGTGCAAAATCATTTGACGACCTGTCTGAGCTCATTAACCAGACAGTGAATACTGTGGACCCAGAGACAGCTTTACAAGAGAAACTCAAAGCCGCGAAGCTGTACCTGAAAGGCGATTACAAGGTAAATACAAATGTTGGTTTACCTCTTTATACGATGTGAAATCAAGTGAAAGCGAAACCTATATGTTATATTCATGTACATTAGTACTGAGTTTTATTTACCAGTTTTAAGGTATTAATTAATTATTGATTTATTAATTAATTAATTTGTTTATTTCTGTATTTATTTACTTGTTTAGCTATTTATTTATTTATTTATTTGTTTAGCTATTCATTTATTTATGTATTTATTTATGTATGTATTTATTTATGTATTTATTTATTTATTTATTTATTTATTTATTAGTAGAACCGCTACAGAAGTACCAATATACAAGACGTCGCGGCATGTTGTAATGCATTTTAACCGGTGCCAACTGATTAATGTCAACTGAACTAATAATTTAGGAATATAGATAAGAAATTAAAAAGGAAAATACGAGAGACCAGGCTGTTGGGCTCACCACATAAGGAGGCATTCAAAGCCACTTTCTTGCTTCCAATTTATCCCTAGGCGTTATCTATTGGCTAGGGTTAAATAGCTTACTTGAAGAAAACGAACCACAAATAGTTGAAATTAAAAATGTACTGCGATCAAACATTCAAATACAATATTTTTTTTATTTTTCTTAATTCTTAGGTTCATGTGAGTGAAAATTCCCATGTGAAGGAACACTGCAGCGTGTACGCGTTAAGTGACAAGACAGAAATTGAATTTAGGCAGCAGTGCGACCATGACCATGACGAGAGGTGCGAGGAGTGCGAGACGATAGAGTCAACAATGAAAGATATCGAGGAACTCTTGTCAAGGGCACCTTACCCTAGTGATGACGATCGTGATGAGGCACTTTACTTATTTCACACAGCACAGCGTGCCATCCATACCTGGAAATGCCACCAGTTGAGAAGTGTTCAACAAGACAAAGCAAGGCTGGATGTTATAGATCTCCTGAATGACGAGACTGTGCTTATTGTCAATGACTGGGCCATGCAATTCGTCCCTCAGATGTATCGTGAATCGCAAACAGATTGGTTCGAAAAGAGGGGAATTTCATGGCACATTTCAGTTGTCTATCGCCGAGTACTTGGTGAACTGGAATCTCAAGGATTCATCCACATTGTACAGTCGTGCAGCCAAGATAGCTCCGCCGTCATAACAATCATGCAGCATGTGCTTCACACCTTATCGACTGAAAACCCCAGTATCAGTAAGGCCTTCTTCCGACAAGATAACGCTGATTGTTATCACTCCTCGACGACGCTGCTTGCCTGTCCTTCAATTGAAGCATCAACTGGAATAAAAGTGGTAGGGGTGGATTTCAGTGACCCACAAGGAGGAAAGGGAGCAGCTGACAGAATGGCAGCATCAGCCAAGTCCCATATTCGCATGTATATTAACGAAGGCCATGATGTAACTAATGTTGAAGAAATGAAAGCTGCTCTACTCTCGTATGGAGGAGTTGAAGGTGTTCGTGAAGGTGAACGTCTCGAGGCGCACGTAGTCAGTGACACTCAACAGAAAATCACCGGCATCAGCAAATTAAACAATTTTCGATTCACCAACGGAAAGATTGTCGCTAGAAGAGCATATGGCATTGGTAGTGGGAAGGAAATTGCTATGAATCCCAGCACAATGGCGGGTATGCTTTTAAAGTACAAATAAATTAGACCGTATTTTAGTCTTGTCTGAATTTGTTATAGTGGCAGTGTAAACCGCAAGAATTTCAGTCAAAACAATACCAGGAGTGGGTTATTGTTTTGTTAGCTTCTGTAAACTATTGTAGAACTAAACTTAACAATGATTAATAGTTAATAAGTGCTTAAACCGAGGTCATCATCATCATCATTGTCGTCGTCATCATCGTCATCATCATTACCACTATCACAACAAAAGGCATATTCGTATTTTCGGCATTGGACTGGAACTAGCTTGCAATGGAGGCTAATGCGGGGGAATATCATTAAAAAAGAGATTTAAGTCACTTGCATATGAAAAGACTCCCCGCATTAGCCTCAGTTGTAAGCTAGTTCCAGGCCTCTACCAAGAATATGAATTTGACCTATTATCATTTTAAAGACGATGCAGAGTTGACTAGCTAAAAGAAACAGACGGTACTTAATTTAGCACCCCAGACAAAGAATGGTAAACTTATTCTCATCGTTCTCCCTTTTTTCCCCGTTTCTTTCTCGAGCCTTTCCTAGAGAGACAAAATACGTTCACGTAGAAGATAACAATCAATTCAATGTTTATACCAGCGAGTAAGGAATCGGTATCAGACGTTGTGAACCGACTCTTAATTATTTATAGACTTAGGGTTTCCTCGCTCGAAGCTACCATTCAGCCTCAAATAATGTCTCCAAAATATTGTTACTTTTCTTCTTTACACAACAGATGTTGGTTACAAATGGCTCAATGTCAACTTTTCTACTGGCGGATTCAAGCCTTTTACTACCAAGGCTCGACGCGAAAAGCCTCTTTCAGAAGAGGCTGAAGACACAGCCAGTCAAGCTAAACCCGCCATGGAGGCCTTTTCCTGCCCCAAGGAAGGTTGTGTTCGCGTCTTCCAGCGCTTTTCATCTCTTGAACGGCACCTTTCATTTGAACGGTATTCTAAATCTCTTGAGCGACAATCGCTGTTAGACCTTGCGAAAACACAATATGCGTCACGTCTAGAGGAGGGTGTGGGGAAGATGCCCACCTTAAAATCTGGAGAGCCACCGGGATGCAAAGAAACTGTCTTTATCGTCGAAGAGGGATGGGCTTTAAAAGAAACGAAGAAGTCGTACCGCTTCAATGAAACGCAAAAGGCATACCTGGAAGCCAAGTTTAACATTGGTCAAACAACGGGCCGAAAACTAGATGGCGAGACTGTAGCTCGGGAAATGAGAAGGTCCGCTGGACCAGATGGAAATCGTCTGTTTAGAGTCTCGGAATTCTTAAACGCACAGCAGGTTTCTTCATTCTTTTCACGTCTTGCGGCAAAATCTCGTAACAACATTCCAATGGATGATGGGATTCGTGCTTTTGAAGAGGAGAGCAATTTTAGCACCGCTCGCCAAGATATCATGTCACACTTTCAAATGGAACATCCCATTGTTTACGATCAGTACAACATCTGCGCCCTGGTGAGTAAAGGCACACTGAAGAACATGAAACTTGATTTACTTCAGTCACTCTGCGAAAGCTTTGAATTAGAAACACCTGCTAAGAGAGTTAGAAGCAAGGCACCTTACCTCACTCTACTCGAGCAAATGGTTTCAAGTTGCTCTTGCAGTGGCTCATCTGACAACTAACTTTTGTATGTACTCAGGTAGCTTGAAGGAGCTGCGTCACGGTTAAACAGTTTGAAAAATTTAGCCTACAGTTTTCAATTTCGTTGTTGGCATGGTAATCCGTGTCAATCGTCTCCATCCTAGCCTGCGTAGCAAGCATTTCCGTGTGGTTGGGGAGCAAAAAAAAAACAAGGAACGATATTTTGCTCGCGCTAAAATTGGGGCGAGAGCTTGGCCCAAAATCTTTGCCCCTGAACCCCCACCATCCTTAACCATCCTTGTTCCCTTATGGTTTATTATTTTGCCTATCTTTCTTAAGTATTATTTTCATGTTTCCTTCAATTTAAAGGTACTTTTGTCGTGACGTAGCCCCTTTAATCTAGTACCCTGGACTGGCGCATGAGGAAGAAATTTCCTCTTCAGTCTTCTCCTTGTTTTCGCAAGGTTCATACAAAGTTACTTGCGAGTGCTTTATTTATTTTAGTAATCAGAGCTTACCATAACTTGATTCGTGATTAGTAGCTTCAACGTAAGATCATTTTTTACTGCAACTTCAAATCAGTTCTTTAAAAAAGAAAATTCGCAAGTGGATTCGGCGCACGTCACCGTTTTACTTCCGTCACGCTATACTTGTAATATGATATTGTTTCATGTGTCACTAGACATTGCATAAATTTTCACACTCGTTTTAAAAACGCCTCTGGAACTATCGTTTATATATTATAACTTTAATCTTGACTGTTGTTCGAGCGAGTTACAAGTCTGCTAGGAGAAACCACTAGAACCGGGGATGTTCACATTTTGAGGTGAGACCAAATGAGAAAAACATATTTTATTGTTGTTGTTTTAATTAAGGGGTGACGGGTACAATGTCGCCATGCAGGGAAGTTTTGTTATTGCCGAAAAGCCAGCGTAAACAAAACATTTTCGAAGTGTAGAAAGGTCAAAAGGCTATTCTGAATTTTTAAATCAACGAAACCCTGAAAAAGGCGCGCTGTTCTTCGCGCTAGTTTTCTACAGGGTGAGGTCTTCACTTAATCCAAGCTGAAAGCCGCATCGTCGCTCAGAAAGTTGTAAATAATGTTCTTAGTATTCTGCGACAGTGTGTAGTTGATAGGCATCTCTTTATAGTCGATAACATAAAAATAAAACAGCAATAATCTCGTTATTACATTTTAATTTCGTACATTCGTTGTTTATCTGAATTTTTTGACAATTGAAGCTAATTGATGGTTGTTATTGTTTTGTCACTTGTTCGATCCTTTACATGTAATCGCTCCCGGTAGGCTTCTAAATAGATAGATTAAATTATAATTTAAACGTCACTGAAGACCATTGAGCCGTTTCTAGCAAATAGTTTGAGCTATAGCGAGAAAATAACATGTTTCATTCCTGACAAAGTCAAGATGATCAATAGATCGTTTTCACTGTCACGCAATAAAAAAATAAATCGAAAACTATCCAGTGGAAAAAGCTAAGAAATTGTCATGTTATAGAAGATAAAAAAATAAGACACTTCTCCAAGTTTTAGCCCTGTGCGTTTCCCCAAACTTCAGATATTCGTCGAAATGTTTCGCAGAAATTTACAGAGTCCAGTATGAAAACGCCATGTTGGTGTACCTCCATGGTACACCAATATGGCGGCCGGAAAATAGTGTAAACATCTGGAACTTACTTTGGCTTTCTAGGCGACTGATTATCAGTACTGAAAAAACAAGTATTTACATAAGCACTTTTCCTAATGCTCTAGCTTCTAACAGGGCTCAAAATCATGAGATAAGTATATATTTTTCAACAAATTTGATCGTAGCCTTGAGTCACGCACCTCCATAACCGGGAAATTCAAAATGCTCTGGTTTCCAAACAAAGCACGCTATTGAGTTGTAAGGTTGTAAACAGATATAAATGTGCCATCTCTCATGCCTGATGAGGATGAAAACTTTGGTGGATCTTTAGTTTTAGATTTTCGAAAGTGATGACGTCACGTGAAAACGATCTATTACCACCGTTTTCCTTGATACGCGACTTTCGAAATCAAAACACCCGCGGAAACGTTTCCAAAATTTCCGTCAGTCTTGCGTGTTATCGACAGATCGGATCGAAATCCACCAATCACAGCCCGCTAACATGACGTAAACAAGGTCTGAAGGTCACACTAGTGGCTGTGATTGGTGGATTTCGATCCGATCTGTCGATAACACGCAAGACTGACGGAAATTTTGGAAACGTTTCCGCGGGTGTTTTGATTTCGAAAGTCGCGTATCAAGGAAAACGGTGGTAATCTTGGGGTGAGACTAATCTGCGGAACTGCAGACCGCGGAACCTGCGGAACCTGCAGAACCGCCGGAACCTGCGGAACCTATATTTTTTGTAATAAAATTAAAAAAAAAATGAAAATAGTAATAATAAAAATGTCTAAGAGTGGTTAACGACAGCTAATATAGTTTTAGAACCAGTCTAAACCTTCAATTCAATCACCAATCTTACACGCACGTGGGTAAAAGACAACCGTAGTCAGTTCATACTGGGGTCAAACTGATAAAAAGACTTTTCTAACCTGTTAATTTTCTCAATGCTTGACATTGTAACATCACTGCATACAAAAGAAATGCAAAATTAATAAATGAAAATCACTTCTGAACATAAATAGCTCAGTGAAGATGCTGTCAACAATTCACATGCCATGTGCGTAACTTGAAGCAAAGCCCAAGTTCCCTACCTTTCCTTCGTTAGATCAATCACTTCAGGCTTCTTCATCCTGTTTCAAGCAAGGTCAGAGGCATTCAGTCTATTTGTGAAATGCAACCGATGTAACTCAGCAAACGACTGTTGTACTTACCTAGCATTGCGCTGCAAGCCCCAATCGGCCATTTTGGTGGCACTACAGTACCACGTGACTATGATACCGGAAATAAGAAATTGACCGGAAACTTAAACGGAACACTTGTTGCTAATGTTTGTTTGTTTGAATTTTACAATTTCTAGTAATTTCTCGCTTATCATTTTTTCTTTCCCTGTTGTTAAGAACTAAACCACTCTTAGACATTTTTGTTATTACTATTTTCATTTTTTTTTTAATTTTATTACAAAAAATATAGGTTCCGCAGGTTCCGGCGGTTCCGCAGGTTCCGCAGGTTCCGCGGTCTGCAGTTCCACAGATTAGTCTCACCCGTAATCTTGCGTGACATCGGTTCACGGGGAACGCAGGAACTAGTGTAAAATAGCCTGAACCTTTCTCATCATTGACGCGTCATTTTTATCAGGCCAAGAAAGACAGTTTAGGACAATGAACTAGAATGATAAAGCTTTAACTAGATCAACAGCTTTATGCTGAAGAACATATTCTAGGATTTTTATGGCCCTCTAAAGTTAACCCTTATTTCGCCCCAACCCAGAACACGCAAATTACTGCATTTTCGACAAGTTAATTTCCCAACTCTGACGAAGAAATATCACATGTTTTTTATATGTTTAGAAAGATAAAAGAACCTTTTACCATTTCACAAAATAGCAAATCCAAATTACTAATCGTTGCTGCGAACGAACTTGTTCAAGTTGCAAGATTTTACGTTGTTTTTCCGGGGGGTCAAGCGGCCTACAACACGTATTTTCAACTTTTCGATTTTTCGTTAAAATGAAAGCGCGATAGAAAGTTTTAACGCAATTTTCGAAAAAAGGTTCACCAAAGGGGTCCTTTAGGTGAAATAAAACAAAATCCGAAATTTTGCTTCTATCGCCGTATTCTTCATATTTATAGGCAGTGGCTCTTAAACTCTTGATAGTGGAACGGTTAGAAAATGCCAGGTTGTTTGTTTTTACTCAATACTTATTGTCTTCTGATCAAAATTTGCCCTATTTAATAGTATTTTCTGTATTAATTTATGATGTGACGTCATCAGGGTTGTCATGGCAACTTGATTGACATATAGGATAATAGCTCTGCAAAGTTCTACATGATGGCCAAGTTTCATGGCCATAGCTTACTTCGTTCCAAAGTTATAGCTGAAAACGTAAGTCATAGTGTTAATTCTGGTGCCATTGGATATTCATAAGATCCTTACAGGTACTTGCTCTTGTATTTAAATTTCCATAAAAAATGCTTATTAAATAACATTTAAAAATTCATAACTCTGCTTCTAAGAGGCCAATTTCCATCATTCAAAAAGCAAAATGTTCAGAAAAATTGGGAGAATGTTTTAGCAGTGATTTCAAGGGTGATGAAACTTAAGAAAAATTGAGCTAAAACCTCTGAGTGAATGAGGTTAACTGTAAACGAGGTAACAAAGGCAACCCCCAGTTTCAGTTGGAGCAATATAAGTGTTAAATTACCACCGGAGTAACCATTTCACAGCAAAATAACGGTACCCCTCGGGAAAATCCAGTCATCTCTTCATGTTTTAAGTAAAACTTTTCAAATACTCTTTGTCTTAGTCTTCCTTTAACTACTGATTTTTGTGAAGGTAAACATCGCCGATCGAACATGCTTTAAATGCCCGCTTTTGAAAAGTAAATGTATTTAGTCACTTCCATTACTTTGGAACTGACAGCAACCCAGGCAGCAAAGCTACAGTAAGCAAAGTAGTTATACCTTAAAAATCTTTCTTTAGTGTAAAAGTGAGTTTCAAACTTCAAAAGACATCTTTCGCTTCACTCAATTTAATCAATCGATTCGCTGAAGCGTTGAAAATTGAAATGTGATCCAACATGTCTTTGCTTGACAGCAATATTAAGCAATTTATTTAAACCATCCTCTTGCTTACATAAATTGTACCATTCGAACATTTTTGACAAAAAAAGAAATGTTTTTGATCGAGATTTGGCAAACACTACAGTCTGTATTTTTTGCGAACGCGAGCGACGGTAAATATTCGAACGAAAGGTCTGGAGCGAGTGTAAAAACGGCGAGGGAGAATGGGGAGAGACGCTAAAAAATACGACTGTCCGCCATGCATGTATCAAATTCGTTCAAAGTTACCCGTTCTTCCAGCAACGGGAAATTCCCATTGGTTTAATTCAGACACAACCTGTCATCAAATGTTAATCACACCTCATCAAGAAGAAATAAACGCTGTATCAAGGGGGCAAGTTTCTAAAGAAACTGTGGTGCTGCGTCGGTGGGAGTATGACAAGACAATTTGGTTTTATCAACTGGGTTGATAATG
>OZ026604.1:16770857-16780857 GCA_964020085.1 Micromussa lordhowensis
AACCGTATAACCCACAATGGAACCTTCACTGTTGATTGCCACACGTACGTGCCTCCCTGGGACATGAAGCCACTTCGACAAGAATGCAGGACGTTCAAAACCGAACACTGTGGTGTCGTACATGAACAGGGATTCCAGATTCACTTCTTCAGTGTCTTTGATTTCTACGGAGCATTTCTCCGATGCTTCAGAGAAACACGTTATAGCGGTTGGAAGGTGAAAGTCGATGCGTGCCCCATAGAACTTACTGCGAAATCCAATTCGGTTGTACAGTTCCTCCAAGTAAAGCAGCCCCGAAGCTGCAATGTTGCAAGACGGGGTTACACTTGCAACAGCGGCGTCATAAATCTTCCTGCCATATCCCTTTCCTCGGTATTCCTTGCTCACAATATAACAACTACCGTAAGCAAAGCTGCCACCATATTTTGTTAATGTAGCACAACATATAGGTTTCCCGTTCAACTCACCAACAAACGCCGAGCTTGGATCACAAGCTAGGAAGCATTCAGCATCTTTTAGACCTGGCCGCCAGCCCTCTTCCACCATCAACTGTGTTAGGGTGTTTTCGAACTCCACTTCTGTCTTTACAAGACGAATCTTGAACTGTTCCGTGACAGACGAGCACGCATAAGGCTTAATAGACTCGACCAGCAATCGGTTTTTTGGGGGTTGGTTAAGCCCGTGACGCAAATGATAGGTGAATGTGAAACGACTGAGCGACGAGCGAGCGGCTAAGCTGCGAGTTGCGATGCTAAACGCCATTCTTCGCTTCGGCGATAGCCTGCGTGGCAGGCCGTACGAGGGGTAGGAAAGGCCGCAGAGAGGCCCTAGAGAGTTTTGGAGAGAAGTCACGAAAGCGAGTTCAACGAAACAAAGGCCATCTGGTATTTGCAGAGGCGGTCCAGACGTTGAAACGATTAATATGTGACATAATGCTGTTGGTTTTAGCCGTTTATAAGACAGTGTATGAGAATGCTTCGAAAATTGCTCTAAATGCTACGTGGAGAAAATACTGAAATAAAAGTGGCTAAGATCCTAATCGCATTAAAAGAGCTGATAACGCATTTGTATCACAGCTAAATTATGACGGTATTGAGTTTCCCGTGACTGTCAAACAATACAACAAAATTAAAAAACAAAATAACATCACGTTTCAAAAGAAAAGTTCGACAATATGTCGAACTTGTTGATAATAATAGAAGGTGATAATGAACATTACATTCGCCGGTAAAATTATAAAATGGTAAAAGGTAAAAACTGTTAAAATGTCTGACTAAACGTTTTCGATCTTGCGATCGCAAGATCGAAAACGTTTAGTCAAAAATTTTAACTGTTTTTACCTTTTACCATTTTATAATGAACATTACGTTCTCAAAGATATTATGTTCAATCAAACTCTCCACAAAAATGCAAAACACTTCTACATGCATCGTCTGCAATGCTTTACCTCAGAAACAATTCTCAACAAACACAAAGCAAATTGCATCACAACCCAATGGTCAACAAGCCCCATCTGAATGTGAAAAGGTGATGTTTCAAAATTACTGATCATAGACAACTACCAGGACCATTCGTTATTTATGCAGATTTTCAATCAATAACAGAAAAACTTGTAGGATGTAATCCAAATAATAATGATTCATATACTGAAGCCTATCAAAAGCACACAGATTGTAGTTATGCATATAAAGTCGTATGCTGTTATGATGATAGATACACAAAACCTGTTGATGATGATGATGATGATGATGATGATGTTCGATCTTATAGAGGAGCTTATGCCCGGGGGGGGGGGGTACTTCCGTAAATTTCAGATAGGGGTGTGCCGCGAAGGGTCTTAAACCCTGACCCTATTCAAGGATAAAAGTTAAGCCCCAAACCCGACAAATGACACCCTATTGAAGGGAAAATCAAAAATTAAGAACACCGTGTACAGGGCAGCTTTATTTCGTTTGTGTAACGCTGGAAGTTAACCGAAGGTTCAGTTTTAACAGATCATTTCCTTTTCGTTTAGCTGGGCATCTGCCTACTGCAATTTTAGCTGGCAGAATTTAGGCACCCTATCTAAGGATCTCACTGGGAACACAATGCCAACAGGGGCAAAAATGATACCAAGAACCTCAAATACCCTCCCCTATCCCGCGGCACATGCCTATATAGCCCATATATGGAAGTACCCCCCCCCCCCCCCGGAGCATATGCTATCAAGGATGTTACATAAGGTTAGATAAAAATAATTCAATATGTCCGTCAGTGACAAAATGACAGATTATGATGAAATACGTTATCAAAAAGCTGATGCTTGCCATATTTGTGGTAAAAAATATTCAGCCGTGGATAAAATCTGTCCTTGTATGCATCAACTTCATGCATGATGAAGCATCGATGACGGGGTGTGACAAGGACTCATCACAAAAAAGCACTTAGTGATCTGAACTATGTTTGGACATAAAACGATTCCCATCAACCTCCCCTTATTCGGATCGCGAAAAGTGAAAGATGTGGAAATTGCAGGAGCAGAAATCTAACTTATAAATTCTGTACTGGTACGCATTAAATGTCTCTAGAATGTTGACAGACTGTGCCGAGGACGCGTCCCTCGCGATGTGTAAAAATGCTAACGCTCTATCATTCGGTTGATGGGTCAAAGGAGCAAAACCACGACAAAGGCTGGATTTTCAAGATTTAGTAAAACAATGCGGTAGAATGAAGTAATATGGTAAGCTGAAGCTAGAAATTGCGAAATGATACAAAATTAGTTGCAAATTGCACCCATGTCCAATACACCCGCACTGTAACGATCCGCTAAAGGCAAATTCAGTTCGTTCGTTTCATACGGATCGTTAAGGGCCCTTGCGGTCCGTAGAGTAGAGTTTACAGTTTGGGCGCTAGATTTCACGTGTAGTGTCACGTGACTTCGGATGTAAACAAACCGGAAAAGTTCGGACATTCTAGTCAACCACGCACTACGCGTGTACGAAGTTTTTCAACTTCGTCAAACTTCCTGTTACTACAACTATAATTTTCCCTCTGTTTTAAGTCTTTGAAAGGGAAATAGTTTTAGCTTCAAAATGGCCGAAAAAAAGAATAAAAGCGACTTCAACGCTATGAATGTGGCAGAACTTAAGAAATATTTGCAGGAACGTGGCGTTTCAGTAAGTGGACATTTGAAAACTACGCTCGTGGAAATCGCTTCCGCAGTCGAAAGAATGGTTTTGCCAGTGGATCCAAACTTCGAAAAAGATCAAACCAGTGATGATTGTAAATTAATAATTCATGACATGCTAATTCCCAATCCGTTTTCCCTGAAGACCGTGAACAACTTCAACTCGTCGCCACCGTTTGGGTTGTACGACATTTTTAACTATTTGATTTACCACTCCACCGATTACGACAAGCAAGGACTCGCCGCTTACAAGTCATTTGAAGATTATCGCTTATTCGACGATGGTTACGTGGAGTCTTTACTAACTGCTCAGTTGAATCAAGAGGGTGTCCATGTATATGTAGCCAAAGTGCGGCCTTTCATGAAGATGAAAACGGACGAAGGAAAGGAGCACTACGATCTTTGGTTCATTCTCGAGGCTAGAGGTACAAACCGAGGCAGCGTTCTTCAGGCACGATGTAAGTGTAAAGGTGGTAGAGATGGGGGTTGCAAGCACATCGCGGCCGCCATGTACGCCCTGGAAGATTTGTTAAACTCTCGAGGCAAAGACAGTGTAACGAGTGCCCCACGCATCTGGGTTAAAAGACCGAGGGCAAATACTCAAGCGTGCGAGGTTAAAAATTTGGTGATCCAAAAAGCTAGAAAGCCCTCCTATGAAAAAAGAAAACGCAAGAAAACTTTCTCCCAAAATATTGAAAAGATGTCCGCGCTCCTGAAGACACTAATCCTCCAAATGAGAAGTACCTAAGGACGATTTACCCAAAAGATGTGTCAATTAAAAACTGACACACCGGTTATCTTGCCCTTGTTCAAAAAACTTTATATTGTAATTCAGAAGTAGACACTGATCTCCACGAGGAACCTGCCGAATCCAGTGACAACACGGCTGAGACCGGTATTATGTATACAAAATTGAGAGAGGTCATGAGCAATCATCCCAATATTTCCACTGAAGTAGTAGTGAGTTTGTTGTCTTTCAGTGATGCAGAAAGAAACCATGTTGACACCAGCACTGCAAAGCAATGGCAATGTGAGGAATGGTATTTACACAAGGCAGGCTTCATAACAGCTTCAGAGTGCAAAAGAGTCTTCACCAGGCAGGAGACACTTGAAAAGAATAAAGAAGAAAATGTCATCAAGTTGGTACAAGATATTGCATTGCCCAAAACACCTCACGTGCAACAAAAAGTTGAACCACAAAATGCCAGGGAGTGGGGGTTATTCCATGAAGAGAGTGCTCGCAAGGCATATCAGCGTGTTGCTTGCCATACCCACCACAAATTGCAACTGGTCTCTAAAGGCTTTCTTATTTCAACTTCAAAACCCTTCCTTGGTGCTAGTCTGGATAATATTCAGCAATGTCAGTGTTCTGATGGTTGTCCAGACAAAGTTGTGGAATATAAATGCCCCTGGAAACACAGAGATCTGCACCCAAAAGAGGCTTTCCTAACCCCAGAAATTGGTGGGATCAAAAATGGAAAAGAGTTTGCTTTGAAGCCTACTTCAAAGTACTACTTCCAACTTCAGCTTCAGATGTTTGTCAGTGAATTGAGCTTCAACATATTGGTTCTGTGGACCACAAAAGGAATCTTTACTGTTGAGGTGCCCTACAACCCAAGCTTCATGTGTACTATATGCACACAACTGGAGAAGTTTTGGAACAGTCAGGTCCTCCCTTTTATGATGGCTGAAATTTCCAGGACAGTATTTCCAGGTATTTGTATAAGCTTTTTTCTCTAGCTTTCAAATGTCGATATTAATCTGACAGTATATTGTTCTGGTAACAAACAAACAGTGATCAAACAAGACAATGTTATAGCAAACTTTTGAGTTGCTGGAAATTTTGTTATTAATTTGTTTTGTGATATGTCATAGTTGTTTTATGTTTGGTAGTTCATGCGCTATGTCAACAATGACTTTCCTTTTTATAATTATTTTTTTAGATTCATCACATGCACAGGAGGTATGCTCCTCTCAAGATAACAGTTGTTTACAACAGACCACCAGCTCTGCTAAGCAGCCCAGCTGTTCTTCAGACATAAGTAATTATAATAGTTCACAAGCAACTGGGTTTGAAGCAAATACATGTCCAAACTCTTTCCAAGGCACCAGCCCTTCCAAGCATTCAGCTGTTCAAGACCATGAGGTTATAGATTTATCAGAGTACTGAATACCCCTTCCATGCCTCCAGACAGTGTTGAACTTTCTGGACTTCAAATCTACAAGACAGATGTGCAAACCGTCCAACCTAAGGAAATGATCACTGACACGATAGTTTTGTTTCTGTTCAAGTGAGTATGGTTTGATTGTGTTGGATTTCGGATTGCTGGTAGCATATAGCTCTATTTAATTTTTTATTGTCACTAAAATGTGCCTGGGCCAATTGTCATGACAAAGGTTTATTTTTATAATTTTGCATTGTATTGTGGTTTTTAGGCAACTACCTCAATGCACATATCCCATTGTCAGTACCTTTTTCTATACCACTTTATGTGGGGAACAAGATGTCGGTCAAAGATCCTCAAGGTACAGATTCAAGTTCAATTAATTTAAGGTTGTTTGCATACATGATTGACAACTGTTTTGTGAATTATAAATACACTTAAGCTATATTTACAATTGAGCATCAATATTTTTTAAGTCTATTACTTACTAGCATTTATTGTTTATGGTGACATATGTAACGTGTACCTTTTATTATTACTTTTAAAATGGTTCGGCTAACATCAGCAGCGAAATTTTTTAACAGAAACCTCCTGAACAGTGAATATGTGTTCATTCCAATCAATAGAAGCTAGGTCAGAAACATTATTTATAAAGTGCAAATTAAGTTGCATGCAATGAGATAGTCTTATGTTCAGAAGTGATTATTTTTTTGTTTTTTTCCAGCTTGAATTGGCTCTTGGTTGTCTTGACACCATGGTAAGCCTTGACTGTTCAACAGTGCAATGTACAGTTTTACAGTGTAGTATGAGTATCTGTTTGTTTAGTGGACAGCATCCTAGTTTCACAGTCTGTTAATACCTACAGTACTAGAGAAATGTTTCTTGTACACTTCGCATATATACATATATGTTTACAATCAATTGTAGTAAAAATGCTGGTTTTATTAATAATTAATAGGCACTTTCTGATACTGGACTCACTGACATGGGACATAAGAATAAGGCATGAAGAAATACACAATATAAACAGGTATTAGTCTCTATGCATAAATAATAGTTAAAAACACTAAACAACATTTAGCATTGTTCTTTTATTTGCTATAATGGCAGTAATCTCCTTTTTTGTTCTAATTAGTGTAAATATTTTTCTATTAGCTTCTTGGATCATCTATCCATGGCAAGTGGTATTCCCTCCAAGACAAGCCAGCAGTCAAATCATGTGCTTAAGGTAATGATTAGTTACCTATGTGCACACAGTACTGTTGGGGTTGTCAAATAATGCAAGCTAATACCAAAAAGCCCATGGTGTTCTACATCTATATCTACATTTAATAAAGTCGGTAAATGCCTAAGGGCTATCACACCAACTATAAAATAACATTTAACATAAAAATAGTAATATGGCTATAATATTTACATGCAAATAACTAAATACATAGGTGAAAATAAATAAATAAATTACTTAATAAATAAATGAATAACAAGCAATGACCTAATTAAGCATGACTAAGATGATCTGAGAGCTTAGATTGAAACTGTGATAGCGAGTTTGACTCGACTATATCGGCAGGTAGGTTGTTCCATTGCCTTAAAGTTCTCGGAAAAAAAGAATAAAAATATAAGTTCTTAGTGGCTTTATCCTGCCTAATGGTGTTAAGGACATTCCACTGATTACACACTGGGGTGGCATGGGCTGACACTTCATAATCATTTTCTGATTTTTAGGTACCACAACAGTTGAGAGGAAGCAACAACTGTGGATTTCACATGTTCATGTTTATCGACCATTTTTTAAAGGTAACTTTGGGTAACATGGTTACAACATGCAATTCAATCACACTACTGCTTTTAAGCAAATAATATCAAAAATGATAACAATTATGTGTTTCATAAATCCCAGTTCTTTCGATAATGTTTTCACCGATTGAAGTAATTGCATTCATGTTGTATTATTCCATAGGATCTAAAGGAGTATGAAAGTGATCCAAATGGATATGTCAATGCTGAACATCAGTGGTTTGATCCAAAAGATGCTGAAACCAGGAGAACATTGACCAGGGCCTTTTTAGAGGCTTTATTTGTAAATAAATAACAAAGGCAATTGTGGCTGCACAGGCAATGCACTGTAATCTGCTTGTCTTTTGTTTAATTAACATGTTTTAATTATTGGCGGCTGCAAATTTACAAGTATTGCACAGACAGTTACAGGGCAGCCAATGTATGGCTTAAATGTAAGTGGAATAACTCCCCTAATAAAATTAAAAGACTTCAATCGTTTTATAATACGCTCGATATGAACCCTTGCAGTTGCAACTGATCGTCTAGTTGCAGTTGATGCTCGCGCAGAAACATTATTTTTCCGCATGATTGGGGGTGCAATTAGCACAGTCTCATGTAATGCTAGATAATCCTGTATGTTAAAGCCTTCATCAGCCATTACAGCATCACCTGGCTGTAATTTTTCTAGAAAACCACTAACATTCACAATCTCCTTGTCACTGATACTTCCACTGTATAATTGCGACACAAAGTTGAAATGCAAAATAGGAGACATTGATTTAAATGTGTTTGCAGACTTGTATTGACTGTAGGTAGATCTTTGGCTGGATGGCTTACAAGGTTTTTCAACATAGAATTCAGTGCAATCTATTATTGCTCTTAAATTATTTAAGGACTTCTTTGTGAAGCAATTCGGTTTAGGCACCCCATTCAATTCCTCTTTAGTTGAGAAGGGTAAAAGAAAACTCAATTCCTTTTCTAGAAATAAAATCCATGTTATAAATATTTTACTCCCAGTTCCTGTGGTAATGCCAAATACATCACATAGCATTTCCAAACTAGGATATCTTCTTAGTCTCACTAGAGTAAAGACAAATTGCTCTTTGCTCGTCAACTTGGCCAGGTCTTGCCTTTGCTGGAAAAAAAAATATATATAGATATGTGTATGATATGTATACCACTGTTAATTTTGATTAAAATCAGGAGTACAGAAGGCTATAGGTTGAATCCCAACATCTTGTTGGAAGCCATTTCTGTTACAATACCTAATGGCAAAATCAGTAAACAGAAAATATAGATAAAACATTGTATGACAACCTACTAATAACCTTCAAGTACTTTTCCTGGATCTTTCCTGACTTGGATTTTCGTGAACCCTTCCACATGTTCATGCGTTGACTCTTTTCTTCAATTTCACTGAAAACCAGCTCAAGGCATTCTTTTGTCATACCTATAATATTAGTAAAAATATATTTGGTCTGAAAAAAAGGTGACAAAATAATTAAGCTGTACTATGATACAAAGGCTAGGGGGTATAGATGCTTAACTCAAGTCACTGCGCTTGATTGTGACTTGTTTACAATATAATTGCATACCTGCGTAGTGGTAGGTTTTCTTTGGGTCCATTACTTTCCCATGAATAACATCTTCATCAACTCATCCCTACCTGATGATGATGATGAACTTTAATAATTACTCCTATACAGGCTTTTCAGCAACTATTTACAATGGTGAACAGATGAAACAATTTACTATTAATAACAAATGAATAGATTACAAGAGGTAATAAATAAAAATAAAAAGAAATAAAAAAAAATACAAAAAATAAAAATATACGAGTACTGGGGAATGTATAAAGAGCAGAACTACGTGATTATTTTCATATTACTACTAGCTATTTACGAAAAAGGAAAAGTGGAAACAGCGAGGAGAATAAATATTCAGTTTTTAATAGCGTTTCACTGACTTGAGTGCTGCGATCTTCTACTTCGTTTTTATCAGTCTTTGTGTTGATTTGAGACTCGATCGGTTCCTCATCAGGAAACTCGTCGTGCTCTTCCGGTTCGAATTCTTGCATGCTTTCCTCATAAGGCTCTCCTGAACTCACAACTGGCTCTGAGCTCAGATCTAAAAGAGTCATGGCGGCGGAACGTTCTTCTTCAGATTTGCCAGTATGGCGATTAAGCGTCAGTAGGGTTTTAGCCACTGATCGTTCCAGACAAATTTTCTTGCTTCTCGCTTTGTGTGCCTCTCGACCTAGGCACGGTACAAAATATTACTACAAACGACAAATGGTATTATAAAAGCAAAATTAAATAAACCTACCCTTTCTTTACTAGCAACGGCTGATATAGGATCGGGATCCTCTTTTGTTGGACCATTTCCACCGACAAAATGTAGACTACAAATGTAACTGTCTTTCGTGCACACGAAAGAGTCGCCGCGGTGACATGCTTGTATCCACTTTTGCCTTCTCGCGTTTTGCCTAACTGCGCCAGGAAAATGGAAGAACTTCACTGGATCGCCGTTTGGGTTTCTTTTCCACGATTCAGGGTATCGGGAATCGTTTTTACAAGTACCAAAAGCACATCTTTTAGTCGTGACCATTCTGTCAGAACACTATTTATCGAACACGTGTGGTTGACTAGAATGTCCGAACTTTCCCGGTTTGTTTACGTCCGAAGTCACGTGACATTACACGTGAAATCTAGCGCCCAAACGCGCATCTCATTAAGTCAACAGTAAACAACTTTGGAGTGCAGTCGAGTGCGAGTGCGCTGGCAGAAACAGACAAGATATGTATATATTCTTCGTTGTGAATGTAGAAAACATCAGAAATGCTTTCTATAAAACTCGTGCAGTTCATAATTCTTTCTCGATAAGGAATATC
>OZ026604.1:16785857-16790857 GCA_964020085.1 Micromussa lordhowensis
TTCCTTATTCAATGGAATCCGTTGCTGTATGAACGCTCACAGTGAGCTTTATCCGCTTGTGATTTATTGAAGGTGAAAACATTTGCGGAATGTTCAATTTGATATATGTCGGCTAAGGCTATGGCCACATCTACCGATCTGCAAAACGAGCTTCAACTTAAATAGAAGTGTGTCGTTGGCGCTAAACATTAGGCGTGTATGTCTCCTAAGCCAAAGCGGTGATGCTAAACAACAGACAACAATTGCAAGTAGCTTTATTTTCATGACCATAAATTATTACAGTATTGCAATGCATGCAATTCAACAACCATAGAAATAACAATAATGCATTAAGCCAAGCTGCATCTGTCTGATTTTGACTATAGACTACTGCGTAAGTCTAAACTTGACAAACTGAACTTCGTCAGGTATGTTATATTGGAGGTAACTGGGTGATGTTCGGTATGTGTTTTTTTTTCCTTAAAAAAGCCCGTCCACAAGAATTGAGTATTTAGAACAGTAGAAAAGTATGTTAATTTCACTTTCACAATTTAAATATAATGTTGTGAGCCTCGCAATATGTAGTCATCTACCGTCTCATCATTTACCCTTACTTGGAATTGGTGTCATATTGGATCGAGATGTAAAACAGAAAAGCAGAAAATAAGTTGTACAAGGATTACGTTTTTACACTCAGCAATGACAAAAGGGTGAGTTAAAACGTTGAGTCAAGCCAGATGGAATACCTCCCAGTCATCAGGTGAAAATAAGCGCATCCCAGCCAGAATTGTGAGCTCGTTTTGTACGCCACTTGGAATAGAGTAGGAGTCGCCAAAGTTTGTGCGTGAATCCGTGTTATTGTTTGCATTGTTTTCTATGCAAATGTCACACCAGCCAAAAGATGGACCATTATCGGAATCCCTGTAAATTGCTGTGGATGGATCAGTCACTATGCTCTTGAATGGTCCCAATTCTTCTTTATTGCGTAAAGAAAAGATGAACGCCTTGATAGTGTGGTTGAATCCACCACTGGATTCTAGACTCGACAAGAAGAGAAATAGACATATCGATTACAGGAACTGTAGGACTCAACTTATGTATATTAGTTATATTTGTATTGAGAGAAATAAAGATATTGTTGTTGTTGTAAATCGGAACTGCATTGTGTTTATTCAAGGAAAGTTTAGGAAAAATAAAATACACCTTCGACAATTTACATGTTACAATTTCTGTTTCCTAGCTGTTCAGAGATCCATTGTTTGGTCCAACTTTATATGAGGGGCGAGGATACAGATAGCGCTGGATGAATAGTTTACTAACCATAATTAAATACAAACTACTATACAAACTACTATACTACTATACTTTGAATTATTTGTTTCAGCTGTTTGAGTGGCATGCCTGTAAACTAGCTTGGTGTAGCTAAGTGCATGTCCACTATAAACAAACATTTGACATTTGACAAAGAAATTACCCCAAGGAATGTCGGCAAATCCTCCAAACACATACTGTCCATTTTTAATGATGGTAACCGTGTTATTTTTACCATCACACCTGCTGTGAAAGGTACTGACAGCCCAGCCGTGAGTGGAAGCGCGGTAACACAGCATCCACTGAGAAGGCTCTCCTACAACAGGTGCAAGGAACTGGCCGAGATGACCGACATATACGTCATTGTCTGATATCAGTTCCGAGTTGATTGTAATACCTAGAAGTGAACAATGAATAATCAACGACCAAAAAAAAGGGTCCAATGAGATGTGAAAATTGTACTCTATCCTAGAAGTGGGGTTCTCTTAACCGATTTCTATTCACGCGGAACGGCTTAACATACATGACCCAATAGACTTAAAGCGTGACCGGAAATTGGCGTTACATCCGATTCTTTCCAAATTTAGACAGTGGGATGACGTTATTATTAACCAATTACAGGCCAATTTTCAGCTCTTTTTGTCACATCCCCCCCTCAGGAGAGATTTGACAAGTCACCTAATTAGTATGCATGAGGCGAAAATGGCGTCGAGTCGCGGGCGATGTTTATTTTGTCAAAATTTGTACAGAATATGGTTCAATATCTCTCTGAAATGGAAGTCAAGACATTTGTAAGGATAAAGAAAGTAATTTGGGACCAGCTGCTGGCTTCTAAGGCTGAAAATACTGGAAAATATCAAGGGTAAGCTGTATTTTCGTTTGCGTGTGAAAATCTAAAATGCTTCGTTTTTGAATAAATTACGGCTTGAATTACAAAGTGTCATTTTTTGTCGTTTTTAGCCCGCCGAGGTCATTTTTTCATCAAAAACACTTAAGAATAGTTCGAATAAGATTTTGCCATTCAAGTTTCAGCTCTCAGACAATAATTATGTGTTTATTTGACCAAAGCGTCGCTTCATGTTTTTCGGTTGCTATGGGCGACTATCGCGTTCTTTGCTGACGCAAGCGGCCACCAAGCACGAGGGTAAGGTGCGAAAAAAAAATCTAATTAATTTTGGTTTCGCTCGATTTTCCTGAAATTTTAACACGATGTAGCTGGATTGTTAAGGAATAGATTTTACTTTAGCCGATGTGTGTTAGCTTTTAACGCAAAAGCGCTGTATCGCTTTCAAGTCATATCTGATGAAGACATTCTGTGCATTCTATGGTTTCCGGTTTCCCTTGAAATCGGATAATTTTGTTTATTTTGAAGGCAAAAATAGCCCGGAAAAGGTCATTAAATAACCTTTCAAACGAATATAAATTTTTATATGTTCCGTGATGAGTTTGTAGTGAAAAATAGGATTTTCGACAAGCGCTAGGGATTTCAATTTTTTTCCCGCGAAAATAAGACCCTATAGAGTTAAAAGAAAGACGCACAAAGAAAGCAAAACGAGTCAATTTAAGGTGGCTCGTACCAGTTTTCTCGCTGAGGAGTAGATCACCATCGTGCGTCACGCGTGAGAAACACGAACGATAGAGACGCGAGATTTAAAACTCGAAAGACCAAAACAAATATGGCGGCGCGCGGCTTTTTTCGCCCAAGGTCACTTTTGTACTATTGGAAACGAAATTCGCATATAAAGGAGGCTTTACCTGCTGGGACAACTTAAGCCAATTCTGCGTATTTAAGAAAAATTGTTTCGGGAATCCAATGTTTCCCAAATTTCAAAGGAAACTCGATCCATCGTGCAGCCACAGAGAAAGTATTAAGGACTCGTAAAACATAGCAAATCTACCCAGAATTTGTGTAAAAATCCTACAGAGTAAGCCCAGGAGGTTGTCTTTAACGACAACTACAACTATAAATGATGTTTTAGCATCAAACGACAGCAAACAAAACAAAACGCCTGTTCGCGCGGGCACAGGAAGCAGTCAGCGGCAGTCAAAACAGCTCATGAGCAACTGCTGATCTTATAAAGTCTGGATATTTGAATGCGTGTCTACGACGCGCGTGGGAATAACGGAACTCGCTTTTTGCATGAAAACAATCCCGGTGACCCCGTCTTTTTATTGTTTTAATATAATGTTATCATTGAGAGCAAACGTCAGAAAAAAAAAAACTAAAAAAATCTACGGAAGGAAATTTGCACTCTGTGCAAATTGTCGTTTTCCAAGTTTACAAGAAATCGGCTAGGTAAACGTTTTTTATAATGTTTGTGCATTTCCCTTTTCAGATGCCAAAAGCTACGGTTTAAAAAGAACTTGGGGTCACCGGGTTAATTTTTTACTTATTAGTGACATAAGCGAAAAATCAGGTCTGAAAAATCCTTTTGGAATGTTTCCATGGTAACTGCTGACGACAAAATAACAGCTGTTTTAGCTAAAGTATAAATTATATAATCCAAATTTACAAAAATATTACAGTTGCCCTGGTCTGCCTTTTTGTTCTATTCTTACAAAGTTACGAGCCGTCAAAAACCTGAAAACTCGTACGAGCCACCTTAAAAAGTCGTTGTTAACTGACTCTTAAGTCGCTGGCAGATTTTAATACACAATTTCGGAAGTAAAAGAAAGTTTTAAACTTTTACTTGCTAAAAAAAGTTTAGAACACTTGGCGGTAAGTCAAGAAACATTTTGGCAATAAAAACAGCCTCAAATTTTAGCGGGCCGTACAGTAGAATACGGCCCGCTAAATTGACCAATCACAGCGCGCGTACTAACTGAGAGATATAATAATGAACATTCATGCCAGTAAATGCTTGCTTTTGATTTGCGGAGCAAAATAAATCAGATTTGGGAAAACTGCGACATATTGTTCTGGTACAGCGAGCTCTCTTTTTGACCACACTAACAGAATGGTGCTGTAATGGGACGTTCGTTATCAAGTAATTACCTTTGTGGCATATATTTTTGTGTCAATTTTATAGTTCTGTTCCGTGCCTAAATTAGGAGAGCAGTCGGACCAATAGCTTTGAAGAAGGACTTACAGTCAAACCAAGTGAAGCGTACCCCTCGAGATTGCATTAACGAATTGATTATTTGAATATTGAACCCGCTAGTCGTTTCAAGAATGCAAAAATGAATTGATTATTCAAATATTGAACTCGCTAGTCATTGCAAGAATACGACTAACGGGTTCAATATTCAAATAATCAATTCATTAATGTAATCTTGAGGGGTACGCTTCACTTGGTTTGACTGTTAACAGTTTCAGCAACACTCGCTTAGGAAGTGCTGCCGGTATGACACTCGTCTCGTAATCACTGCATGAGCCATTAGTACACAACACGTAGTCTGGTAAAGCTTCTGCTGAAACCAAGGTGCTCCTTATTCCCGCTATTCCCACTCTGTCTGCGACTTTACTGAGTTAGTATTAGTTTGGATTTCTGTGCATCAGTGTTTCCGCAGATTTTGAATTAGTCAGTAATTTAAATTTAACTCGAACGTCCGAAGGACGTGAGCTTCTAGGGTGGTACAAGGGCCCGGAAAATTTTGGAGATGCGATCTGAAACATTTTAGGGGCATCTGAGACAAGAAAAGATGTGTCCTTTTTGGTCAGTTTTTGCCCCGTTTTTATGCAAATTTGACAGTACTTACTAATTCAGATA
>OZ026604.1:16795857-16808357 GCA_964020085.1 Micromussa lordhowensis
CACACGAGTATTGATTATTCCTGTCTTGTTTACTGTCTTGTTTACTGTTATCTATGCCTGTTATTTCAGTATTCCTTCGGGAACTCTTGTTTTGTTTTTTTGGTGTGGGAATTTCAGTCAGTATTCATCAATCTATTTCAACCTTCGAGAAACTAGGTAGGTTGGTGAGTAAATTATTTTAAAATAAATGTTTAATTTTATCCTGTAGGTAAGATGTTTCATGATAGGGGTTGAACAGTATAAAGGATTAAGATCAAATAAACAAGTGACATGTCTTAACGTAACTACCGCATATTTCATTAACATCGAAAGGATCGAAAACACAGCATGCAGGTTTAAGAAGGTTCATGAATTATCATTTAGTTGTTTCAGTCAAGGTTTTTCTTCGAAGACGGAAAAAAGAAATTCCGGAATGAAGTATACAGTAATATGTTATATGAAGTGCATAGATATGTAGTGCAACAATTGACTTGTGCAGAGGGTCACCGAATAAACTTAATTCAAAAGCCATGTTGTTACTCTCACGGTTCATCTCTCCACCAAGCTGGTGCATAACATTCATAGGTTGATAACCCTGGAGAGTATCAGTAGTTCGTATAGTGTGATCGCCCGGGTGAGGGTAGTTCTGTTGTTGATGACTGACAACCTGAGCGGAAGTCATCTTCAGAGTCAAGTGCATAGTGTTTGTCAGTCGATGATGTTAATAGGTTGATACAGATCACTATAGACAACACAAACAGAACAAAATCGTTCCGTTTTACTTTTATGTAAATAGTAGGAAACGTCACAATCTCTGGCAAAGGTTAAGTTAAGAGCCACCAACAAACGAGGCGAAAACGAGTGATATCCGTTGTGCCAGTGGGCCCTGGTTGCTATTAAATTCTATCACTTAAAACGCATCATTTCGGTCCAAAACGCTTCATTCTAATTATTGTAGTTGGTCATGCTAAAAGAACCAGGTTTTGTGGGATGTTTGGTAGCTATATATAAATGTTTGTCAGGGCGCACTGCCGGCTGCAGCGTCGTTGAGTGCTTAAAGGACGAGGTATTCCTGTATATTTGGCTTTTGTGTTGTGGCAGTGGCCCCCGGTTTCTATTTTCCTTGCTTAAAACGCGCAACTTAGTCATTCACGCTTAAGAAGGCTCGAAAGGGTTTTTCGTTGCTATATTGCTTGGGAAACGATGGAAGATTACAAAGAAGGTTGTTTAATGGTGTGGGCAAACTATATGTCTCCTTGCAACTCTATTATTGGGCTATACTTTAAGGGTATTTGTGACGTCATATCAGTTACCATGGCAACGCACGAGGTCCACAAAAGCGTCCTCTAAATTTCAGTTTTTGTAAATTATCTGAGAAACTAATTCGGTGACCTACCATTTTTATCTCTTTGTTGGAAAGTTCCCTAAATTCTTTAACTTTTCAGACAGTATGGAAAAATTTTATCTAGTAGAATTAAATATATTTCAAGAAAACGCGTTTTTATGGCTTACAGAAAATTCCACTAGATAATTTTCCCCGAAACTTTTATATCTGACTGCCATCGCGAATGGTGCGTGTATGCAAAAAATCAAGATAGGTCACCGAGCGAACTTTTGAGCTATAAACAAACGTTTTCCACAGATTTTATTTCCGGTTCGCGCGATTTTACGCAGCATTAACTTCCGGTGTGCTGATTTTAATACTGATTCAGCTGACGCGTGCATCTTAGTTATTGCGTGTGTAGATTGCGCGCGCGCGTGCAGCTAAAAGCCCTTTCGAGCCTCCTTAAAGGTGTTATAACATAGCGCGCGCGCTGGTCCTATCTAATTCCTATTGCGTCATCATGGTAAAATTAACAAATTGACGTCAGTTTTTCATGCGTCTGTGCTGTTATTGATCATAAATTTCGTCATCACATTGTCAAAGTAGCTGTGGATCGCCGAGTGGATCCGCAGCTGAGACTACTTTGACAATGTGATTACGATGAGCGGTCAGCGGTCACTGAGTAAGATGGCCGCGAATTTTGAAGCTCCGAGCTAAAGCGGATAAAAGTAGCATTTTCCTATTTCTTTTTCATATTTATTCTACTACATGTAATATTTTTGTGTGTTAACATGGCATCAACTAAGAGAGGAAACAAGAAACAGCCAACTGATGCATCAGAAGAAGATTTCGAAGCTTTCGTTCGAGAGTCGCTGGCACGTCTGTGCTAAGGTCAAGAAAAGATTATGCAAGACATCTCGAAGCTGAAAGCCAAAGTACAACTGAATGAAGGGGCTTTGGACAAGATTTCCAAACAATTTACAAACCTCAACCAAAGTTTTGAAGAACGTAAGAGAGAACTCCATGATTCTAAATGCAAAGTCGATGAAATAGAAGTCTCAGTTCAAAACCATGTTACGCAAATTAGCCAAATGTATGAACGCCTTCTGTCACTCGAGCGCTATTCACGGGAATGCAATCTTCGCTTCCATAACATTGAATAATCCCCCGGCGAGGACTGCTTGCAGAAAATCCACGATATTCTGGCAAACCAGCTTAACCTGGAGCCAAAATTAGAGAATGCTCATCGAGCTGGACCAAGAAGCGATTCCAAACCACGAGCGATAATATGCAAATTTGTATATCGTCCAGAGAGGTACAAAGTCATTCGGAAGAAGGGCGACCTTAAAGATGGTGTTTGGATAACGGAGGATCTGATCTGGAAGGATCGGGAGAAGAAGAAGAAGAAGCTTAAAGATGCAATGAAGGAGGCGTTTGAGAGTGGAAAAAAGCCTAGATTCCATCGTAGAAAACTGTATATCGATGGAGCTTTATATAGAGATACATAGATGTTTATATCCATTGATCAGGTTAGTTAGAAGATGCAAATATTCCTATGTCTATGGACGTAGTTTTGTATGAAAATTTTAATTTTATTTGAGCTAGACCCATAGGCCCTTTTCTCTTTTTAATTTATATAAATGATTTTGAAAAAGCAACCAATTCTTTTTCCCTAAGACTATTTGCTGATGATACTTCTCTAACTACAACTGGGAAAGACCTAGATGTATTGCTTCAGAGGAACAACTCTGAATTGCCAGCTATTCATGACTGGTTATGCTCAAACAGATTAACTCTTAATTTAAGTAAGACAAAATACTTGGTTTTTCAAAATTAATAATTTCTATCTTCTAATTTATATCCTCCTCTCAAATTAGCAGATCAGTACCTAGAACAGTGTTATAGTGTTAAATATTTAGGGATCATTATTGATTGTTTCCTGTCGTGGCATGAGCATATTTATCATATTAGTAGTAAAATTAGTAAAAGTGTCAATATTATCGCTAAATTAAAACCGCATGTGACATCCCAATCTCTGATAAGTATAGTCTATTATGCACTTGTATACCCCTATCTTACCTATGGTTGCGTACTGTGGGGTAATAATTACGAGGCACCATTATCACAATTGGTAAGACTACAAAAAAGTTGTTAGAATTATCAACAATGTGCCACTTCGTGATCACATTACTCCCCATTATGTGAACCTTGGCCTCATTAAGTTTCCAGACTTTGTTAAATTATATACGTGTCAACTAATTTATGATCACCTAAATGATAAGTCTTCAAATCATAACTTGTCTCTAGTGTTTGAGCAACATAATTACGCTACTCGAAGTGCATCCTTACAACATCCAAATCCAGACTCTTTCAGAATAAATATAAGAAACTTTTGTCCAACTATTTTAGGATGCTATTACTGGAATGATATTTCCTTATCTATACGCAATAAGCCAACTAGAAAATTATTTAAAAAAGCACTTAACCAGTTTTATTTTGCTCAGTATTGATAATTCCAACCTTATATATTTTTTTACTATGCGTTTACTCTTTCCTCTCTAGTTTACTTTTTATCCTAAAATAAACAAAAAATTATGTCCTTTTCCGAAGAGACATTCAATTACTTAATTTTTTCCATGTCACGTCACGATCTGATTAGTTTGTTAAGCGTGGCGTGACTTTTTATTGTTATATTAATAAATACGTCACAATAGTGGCCAATTTTATCCAGCCATATGAGTACATTGTCTCTTCGTAAAACTAGTGCGACCCGGAGCTAATTACCCCTCGACTACCTAAGTTCGCGGGATTAGTAAATCCGCAATATATAACTTTCGGAAAGGTATTGTGATGTAAAAATGTATTTAATTTAAGGGCATATAATTAGTTTACTATATTTTGCCCTTTCCACTTCTTCTTTCACTGTACTTAGTTTTCTAAATATTTGTATTCATATTTGTTAAATGGAAGTGGAATAAAGAAATCAGATGACGAAATTCATTGTCAATAACAGGACACGATAACAAATGGTCGAATTGCCCGCTCTCGCTCGCTGACGCGTCGCGCGAATTTCAAATTCATGTGTCTGTCCGCATATTGACGATAAAAATTAGCCAATGAGCGCGCGAGAATTTCTGCAGTTATCGTAAAAATCTTTTTGTACGCACGGCCGTGCTCAATAATAAAATGACCTGTGCAATTTCATTTTAGCTGCAAAATTTCGTCGAGTGTAGCTGCTAGTTCCTTTTGCTAAAGCTTCGGCAACGTGAACATCATTTTGAACTATACAAACCCTACTTTGAGCCTTTGACTTTTGTCAAGCTAAGATGTTTACTAAAACGTCAGTATTTTGGCTCATTTTGCCTACATTTTCATCGAGTGTTTTGATTTTGTTTGCCTACATTTACATTAATTTTACAATCATGGTACTTTTAGGAACCAGATGAAGCGTTTTCGTTCAAGTGTTGCTCAGCTAATTGTGATATGTTTTTAACCAGGCAACAGGATCCTTAGGTTTTCTTTCGCCGTGAATTGTGAGAGCTTTGCAGTCATTCGCAAATAAAACATGTTTTAGCGCCCGAGTTGTTGTCGCCATGTAATAAAAGAATTGGTTCATGCTTTTAGCTGTGCGTATATCGAGTTATGGATGCACGCGGGAAGTTTGGAGAGCACTCAAGAAGCTATAGTTGCTCTCGGCTGCGGCTCGAGCAACTCTTACGTTTTCTCGCGCTCTCCAAACTTCCCGCGTGCATCCATAAATCGCGCTAAGCGTGAACCAATTCTTTAATATTTGCGTTGTTTGATGCGGCACCCGTTTGATATATAATTTGTGCTGAAAGCACTAGCTTACCTCAATAAATTGCTCTAGAACACATCCTCAGTCGAAGATCCAGGGCAGTTAGTTGGGGTGGAAGGAAATAAATTTGCCCGATTTATTTCCTTCTGCCCCAACTCACTGCCCCTGGGTCTTCAATGATGCCTAGAACAATAAACTTCGCTATTTCTATTTTATTTAAGGTACCACGAGACGCCGGTATTACTTATCGTCTTTGAGCTTGAAAGTCAGAGGATAAACTTAATTACCCACGGTTTAATTTCTTCACAATGCCATATAATTTTAAGAATTTCCATGAACTAGGCAGTGTTTGTAGCATGCGACCCAGACTTGATTCACGACACCGAGCATGCGCATTGAATACGGACTCCTGATCCTCTTGCGAGTTCCTCAGTGTATGTGTCACGACTTGACCGCTCAGCTATACAGGAACAAAAACTATATACCATACGTGTTTGGAGGCATTATATGTCCCATAGCGCAGCGAGGACAGATGATACGTACCGTTATATAAAACCTATCGTCCCTGTTTACTTGGAAAATCTAACTTTGGTTAACAGTTCTTTGCCTTTTTGTGGCTTTATGTTTCTACTGGTTTTGTTTTTACGCTCATTTTTCCAGCATAAATCAAGTACGTTATTAACCAATAGGGTCTGAATTGTAAAAACGCTACTTCCGCGCTTCATGTTGGGCCTATTACCTTACGATGAGATATTCGATGACAAAAGGTTAGATGCCACTGCAGAAGGAAGTGATAATACGTTAAAACTTCTGAAATAAAAATAACATGACCAGAATTTTGTTGCTTTGTTTATTTCATTGGTACCGCTTTCTTACCCTGCAGGTTTAAACGAACTATAATGGCTTTATCTATTAAATAAGATAAGGAAGCTATTTGGTCACACACACTATGCAGTGATGGTTTGAAAACATGATAAAATTTCCTTCAGTGCCAAGATCATTCACCAGGCACGTCCAAGCGAGACAAGCTAATTCCTGTCTGACTCAATCTCGGTTTTACTTAAAGCATAGAGGTCTGAACATTCAGTTTAATCAGCGAACACGTTCAACGATGGAGACCGTGAAACCTCGAAGTAACACATTCTTGACTGTTGCCGTGATTTTAAATATTTTGTTCAGTCTTATTTCCATTGGATGCCTCGTTTATAAAGTAAAAGTGTTAGAAGAGCAAGTTTCTCACTGCAAGAGTGACTCGTTGAGAGAACATCAACCTGAATCCGGGGAATACCGTGATGAAAATTACCGAAGTAAAAGGTCCGTTGAATCCCTCGGACGAACGAAAAGCTGCAGCAGTTGTCATAATGCTTGTGTCCAATTATTTGGACTGGGAGCCTCTGCAAAGGTAGATCTATCTAAAACATCTTATGTATGAATGCGTTTAATTTTAATCATTTTATCTAATCTGATAGTGAAAAGTTTAAACCGTTAGCTCTGGATCAACAAATTTTATCATGGAAGAAATTAACTTTGAAGACATATTTGACGTTAGTAGAGAGACGTTTGTATTATAAGATATACCCAAGATCAAGTAAGCAAACGTGGCTAAAACATAAGACAGTGCTTTGCAGTTTGATCAGTTGGCAAAGATGGAGGGTCAACTTCAGTGGAGCTTTGAACTGATCTCTTCGACGGAGAATGATTCCATCACTGAGTCGACGGGACTAAAAAAGAGATTAAGCAGTCCATCAGTTTAGTGGGAGCGTGCCCAGTAGATGACCAATCATATGCAAAATTACATTCCTCAAGATAGAAAGGAATTTAAGCCCTACCCGTTTAAGACATACTTCAGTGTTTGCTCTAGATTTCTTCATATTTCTGTTTTCCTTATCTAGGTCACTACCAAGATTAACAATGGCACAGATCAAGACGTCATCTGTATGAGAGGTGAGTCAAGACACTATCACGACCATTTTGTTCCATTTGATCGAAACAGTGCTAAATTTGCAAAGTAACTTCGCTTGTACACGAAATGCTTCTTAAACAATAAGACAAAGATATTCAATGACTCCTTGAAGGGAGACCAAATGGCGATGACTGTTTTATCAATTTTTCCAGGACACGATGATAGAATTTAAAGAAGTCTTCCAGACTTTTTTGCATTTCAACTCTTCCTTTTACAGCTTCAGCGCACTTCTTGGTCTGCTCAGGCAATATCACGTGATAACAAATACCTGTAACTAGATTGATAAATACTGATTGGAGATTTCAGTGTGCGTACATGCACATATTGAAAACGATACCATAATGCTGGCTAATGGCTCGGTTGTTCTGAATTAAGGTTCTCGTGGGTCCCAGGGCCCGGAAGGCCGCCGGGGGCGCCGTGGTCGCCCAGGATACATAGGAAAATCAGGAAAGAGGGGTCCCCCTGGAGAGAGAGGCCGGCAAGGACCACGCGGGAGGCCTGGAAAAGCTTTGGCAGGAAACACGTCGAAAATGATCGAAGATATAGGTAAGACTTGATGATTTTACTTTTTTATAGGTACGACACTTTTCGATTGGATTCCTTCATGAACTGTATCTGCGTACTTTAAATGATGTGCTTTCTGCTTAGTGAACATGCCCTCTTGTTGCATCATGTAAGTGACACGGAGCATCCTTGCAGGTACAGCTTTAGAAGTGCAGTTCTGTTGGACTGGCCACTGTAACTTAAATATAGAGGAGAGTCAGAGACTGATATTCGACAATGCAGCAACGAGCACAGTTTCGACTTGTCTCGTATAAAAAAAGAATAAAAGTTTAGAAAGATCAGTCTACCAAACGATCTGGAGCGTGAAAAAGCCAAAAGGGGAAACTATTATAGTTTTATGTTAGATGTGTTTGTTCCACGTGGTTTGTAGTAATAGCCTTGGTTGTTTGTTAGCATGCTTGGAGCACGACTTTTGGGCTTTTTATTACTGTAGCAGGGGATGCGCGGTGGCCTCATGGTTAGTGCGCTCGTCTCTGGATCGAGCGGTCCGGGTTCGAGAGAAGCATACAGTCATATAAAAACAAGTAACATTCCTGCCAAGTCAATCTACTTACTTCCGTCATTTATTTCCAAGATATACCAAGGATCAGAAAGGGACTTCCATCCAGCTTTACGACAAAAGAAGGAAGCAATGTCTCCTTTCCCTGCTCCTCCAAAGGCTACCCTAAGCCAGAGATCACATGGTACAAAAACGATCAAAAGCTTGACAGCAGCCTCTATAACGCAGTGACAGGAGAGTTGACATTTCCCAGTATCCAGTTCGGTGATCGAGGCTTGTACAGATGTGAGGCGAGGAACTTTTTGGGTTTCGACTCTACCACTGTCAAAATTGTAGTTGAAGGTATGGGAAACTAATTTTGAATTAAAATGAATTGTTCTTTAAGTCAGAGTTAATGTTGTTGAAATAGAACAATTTTTTTAAAGAAAAGTCCAACAAGAATTTTTTAGAAGAATTATGAATTGTCCCAGTATTAAAACGTCTAACCCTGTGTGGAAAGTTTTACTTTTGGAAACTGATTGTACAATTTGAAGTGGATTACAGCGGTTTTCAATTTGTTGTCCAAAGTAATCAGGCAATTACTTTGGTTGGGGTTCTGTCTGAGATTGGCTGAGTAGTCTAATTGCTAAGTAATTGGTTTGGTTTTGGTTTTACGAGACTCAATTGAAAAGCGCTCTATAAGAAAATGAACGCTTACTGGTTTTTGTTTTTACACATAGCATCAACAGTTTCACGATCTGCGAGATGCACTCATCGACTATAAAACAGTTCGGTAAAGACTGCTAAGGTGTTAAACTTTTGACTGATGTCTGCTTTAACATGACTTTAACATTTCTCACAGTCCCTCCAAGATTCGTTAAAGCACCTGAGATCTACCACATGGGTTACGAAACCTGGGAGACGACTTTGTCGTGCAAAATCTTCGCTTATCCCCAGCCAAAGATTGAATGGACTCGGTCATTCCGACCATTACCTATTGACCGTCACGTGATGGCTGGAAAAGATTTGGTGATCAAGGATACTCGACAGGAAGACAAAGGACCTTACATGTGCCGCGGAGAGAACAACTTGGGCAATGTCTATGCACTGATTGTGCTTGTCGTAAACCCTGTTCGTAAGTGGAGAAAGTGTTTTCAAAATGTTAAGGACCGTGTTTTGACTGTTTTCAAAGAGATTGTGATTGAGTTTGCATTTCCTGAGTTCTGCATAATTGATTTCCAAACTTTGTTTATGCGAGCGCTAGACAGTACGATAGAATATATTGCTTAATCAAGTGCAAAATCAAACCACAATGTCATGTCATACTTCAAGTAAAAGGCATCGATAGAGAACTAACCTGAGTATCAGGCCTTTCTTAGCAAGAGGGTAGGGGTAGGGAGGAATTGCAGAATAGAGAACACTTTGTTCAGTGTCGGTTGTCAGTCCATACGCCATGTCCCGAGGCCCAATAGTTTTCCATCCGGCACTCCAACACCGTCTGTGCGCCCGCAAAAGAGAGTTTGAGAGTCTCAAGCATGTAATACTAAAGTAGTAGTTTTCGGTTTTAAAATCAACTTAAAGCGACGAGTGATTAGTTGATTTGTGTGAAAATGAAAATAAATGCTAGGAAATGACGTTTCGATGTAATCTTGAAATCCTTATCAAGTTAGAAATATTACGGTTTTGTTTGACAGCTCCTCTGTGTGTTGTAAATAGCACTTGAAAAGCCTGACGTTTATACTAAACTATTATGAAGCTGGTCACAGTCAGGCCTGGGCATCGATAAACACAATATTAACTGCGTGATATATTATCTTGTTATATAGCTGGCGTTTTTCCCGCTACAGCGCGCCCAATTCATTGGCTGGTTCTGGTCACATGACATCTAACAACTGTTTCCCGCCAAATGTCATGAGCGGGCAACATTGTGAAAACTATGACGCGAAATGTTGACCGCTGTTGCACGTGGCCTGATGTTGTCGCTGGAATCTCAGCGCGTTTTTCAAAATTTGCTTTTGTTTTGTTTTGCTATATAACAAATCACTTAATGACTCGAATCTCAGTGTTTCCCTCGACTTCGTCTCGGGAGAAAACAAAATTCACTGTTCCCCTCGGGACCAGTCATTAAGTGTTAAATATCAAAATGACACGTCATTTCTTAGCGTTTATTTTCGTTTGAGACGCATTACTAAAGTTGCATTCATCGCAGATTTAAAACTTGTTTCTCAGTTTTATTTCTTTTTCGTTATGATCATCCCAATATCAGTTGCTCCTGTTATTACCACTGCACCACCTTCTGTCGTCAAGGTAACAAAGGTTCATGACAAGATTACACTGCAATGTGCTGCACGTGGGTCTCCCGTACCCAGTCTGGAGTGGAGTAAGGATGGAGAGGTGCTTTCTACCAACACAACCACAAAGACTGCTGATGAAGTCAAGGGAGAGGTTACTATCCCAAGCTTCGGTCCCTCTGATCAGGGCGTGTACAAGTGTTTCTTTAGAAACTACGAGAACGGCACTGCAGAGATTGCTACTACTGCAGGTACACAAGTAACGCAGCTAGCTTGTTAAAGGTGCTGTAAAATCATAATGCGCATGTGAAACTTTTAACAGCAGAGAGGTTTTGAAACTCGTTTCTTGATGCTGCGTCCTCCTTAATCAGCGGTCGAGGAACTTGGACTCGGCGATCAAACGCATAACTTGAAACTAGCCTTAGGCACACTGCAGTGAAACATATTTACATCATTGAAATCAGTGAAAGAGAACTGGAAGTTTAATGTGATACATATCAATCTTCTGAAATATTAACAGCCGTGGACATCTGTGAGTCATTCTCGTCTTTCTGGTTTTTAAAGTTTTACTCTCTCCGTTTAAGATTCCCGTCCCCAATAGAGATCCCCGTTTAGAGCCATGGCAGTCACAGGAAGACATTTTGACTTTAGAAGATCTTCCACTTTCTTACTAATTGAGTTTAATGTTTGTTTAAAACATGCCAGAACTTGTGGGATGTGGAGACCCTGGTGTTCCTGTGCACGGTTACAAGATTGGAAAGAATTACTGGGCAGGAGAGATTGTTACCTTCGCTTGTGACACAGGATACCACTTGGAAGGACCAACAAACAGACTGTGCTTAGAAACTGGAAACTGGAGTAATGTTGTGCCAGCATGTAAGAACTGAATTCTGTGATTATGTTAGTGCAAATTTACTCACTACACTAGCTCAGGTATCCACAAGCCTAGTAGCTGTTGTGTCCTTCCTCGGCTGGTCAGCAATGTGCATGGCAAAGTGGATAATGGAAAAAAGCTCTTATAATGAGCAAATGACGCACTTTAGAGTAGTGAATTTATTTTCACTTACATTGTTACTATATGCCTCAAATTGAATCCCGTTTCAGGGATACGAGTGCTGCTTAAGTTCTTTGTATTCTATGTATTGAACCGGGAAGAGAGCCTTCGCATCATTTAAAATTTTTATTCTTTTTCCAGGTTATCGTCTGTGCGACGAGCCTGCTCCTCTTGTGAACGGTTACAGGATAGGAAATGAATTTTGGGAAGGTAAAAATGTCACGTACAGGTGCAACAAAGGCTACTGGCTCCGAGGATCATTTGTCAGAGTTTGTAACGAAACCGGAAACTGGACAGAGGAAGAACCAACATGTGAAGGTAACAACAAATACAAATACTCTGAACGTTGATTCGCCAAATCTATTGTCGTTACTGCGCTCTTATTCAGTGTGACAGAAAGGTGAAAATATAAAGATCAAACTGTTTCATCAGTCGTTAGTAAAGATCCTTAGCAGAGCGAGCTTAAACAATGGCGACGGCGACCCAAGTACAACGGCTAGAAAAAAATGAAATGATATTTTACCTTCCAATTTCGCATTTGTCGAGATCTGTTAAAAAATGCAAATAAATCATCCGCCGTCTTTCCCATTCTCTAAAATATGCAGAAATTGGTCATTTCATGTTTTTGTTTTGTGGAGGACAGCAAAGAAATGTTCGAAGACTTAAAACGCACTTGCATAACCATTGTTCTGCACATTAACCGTACTCGTTGCCGTTACCGTCGAGGTTTGCTTAAGGTCCCTAATGAAAATCAATCTACACCTGATGCCATCCAGATCATTTTCTTTTAACGTGATGATGTTGTTATCAATTTCCAGGACCGGATTTTGAGCCATCAGAAATCCTCCTCAACAAAACTGAATATTGGGAGCTTCTTAAAGGTTGGCTGGGTCCTGTGTCCGCACTGCCCTCCAAGTGGAAACTATGTTACAGAGCTACTGATCATGGCTGGAGTGGCAGTACGTTTCACTCCCAGTGTAATAGCAGGGGACCCACGGTGACATTTATTAGAGTGGGAGAGTATATATTTGGAGGGTATACTGACCGAGAC